>CM054057.1:510399478-511091314 GCA_028641055.1 Alopecurus myosuroides
AAAACAGCACGAAGGACCAATAAAGTAGCTGCTAATGGACAAGTTTGTCGTAATGGCCCTATTGTTTCAATTGTCCTCTTCGCAGATGATTCACTCATGTTGGTTCAAGCGGATGCGGCCAATGCAAATTCGTTAAAAGGAGTCTTAGATGCCTACTGTTTGGCATCTGGGCAAATGGTAAGTGTAGCTAAATCATCTATTTTCTTCAGCCCCAATACAAAAGTGGAGGACAAAGTTGAGGTGTGTCAAATATTGAATATCATGACTGAGTCGTTATCAGACAAATATCTCGGTTTGCCCTCCATGATAGGTATGGACAGATCTGACTGTTTTCGCCATATTATTGATCGTATTGCTAAATTGGTGAATGGATGGAAGGAAAGATTATTAAGTCTGGGTGGAAAGGAAGCTCTTCTCAAAGCTGTAGCACAAAGCATCCCAACTTATGCGATGAGTGTGTTCAAATTCTCGAAAAAAATCTGCAAGGGAATCACTGACGCAATGTCGCATTATTGGTGGGGTGATGATGATAATCAGAGAAGATTGCACTGGTTTGCGTGGTGGAAGATGTGTATACCAAAAGGAAAAGGTGGAATGGGTTTCAGGGATGTCCACTGCTTTAATTTAGCCCTTCTTGCGAAACAGTGTTGGAGACTTATTGAAGAAAATGAATCATTGTGTGCTCGAGTGCTTAGGGCAAAGTACTATCCGAATGCGGACATTCTCAAGGTAAATTTGAAGAAAGGATCTTCATATGTGTGGCAGAGTATATGGGCGGGTGTGCAGACTTTTAAAAGAGGTAGCATCTGGAGAGTGGGGAATGGAAGAGATATAAACATCTGGGAGGACTGTTGGATTCCGAACAGCCCTGGCCGAAAAGTTCTAACCAGAAGGCATAATTCTATTCTTTCAAGAGTTGATGAATTAATAGATCCTGTTACAGGCCAGTGGGATGAGGAGCTAATAATCGAGAATTTCTGGCCCATCGATGCCCATAGAATCTTGCAGATTCCACTTCCGAGAAATAATGTTGATGATTTTGTGGCTTGGCACTTTAATAAGAGTGGGAGATTTACGGTGAAATCCGCATATCATATTGAATGGGAGGCGCAATATGGCGATCGGCTCCAAACCAATGAAGGGCAAGGTACATCTTACTGTAACCCTGTCTGGAAGGGCCTATGGGGCTTGCGCGTGCCAGCAAAAGTTAAAATTTTCATGTGGCGTTGTATGAATGGATCAATTCCATGCTTCTGTACGTTGGCAAATCGTCATATGAGAGTAAGTGCACAATGTGCAATCTGTAATACCAATGCGGAAGATATCAGACATCTACTCTTTGACTGTAATCGAGTGCAGAAAATTTGGCAGTCTTTGGGTCTACATGAAATCATAGACCAAGCAAGGAATGTGGATAGGCTTGGATCGGCTATGATCGAGGCAGTCCTTTGTGGTGACCAGTATCAAAAAGTGTATATGGATCCACTCACGATTAGAGAGACTTTTGCGGTTACTTGTTGGTACTTGTGGTGGCAGCGCAGGCAATTTGTGAGAGCTGAGACTATCCAGGATGAAAGGAGATCAGCCATTGCTATACAAGCTCTATCGATGAATTTCGTACGAGCTTATAAGAAGGGAACCAACACACCTAAGCAAGGTACATGGACAAAACCCCCTACTGGTACTCAAATTCTTACTGTGGATGCCTCGTTCTTGGACTGCTATCGGACAGGAGCTATTGGAGCAATCGTGCGAGATGATTCAGGTTGCTTTGTCGGGGCTTCATGCAAGAAAATCTCTCATGTTATTAATGCAGAAGTGGCCGAGGCAATGGCTTTGTTGGAGGGTTTGAAGATGGCTAAACGGTTAGCGTGTCACAATCTTATTGTGCATTCGGATTGTGAAGTTGTGGTTGAGTCATTTAATTCTGGATCTTATATGTCTACTGTTTATAGCCATATCCTTGATGAGTGCCATGACCTTATGCAAGGTTTTGGTAAAGTAGTGCTCCAACATTGCAATAGGGAGACAAATTACACGGCACATGAGTTAGCTAGGCACGGGAGGGACAATCCACCAACTCTGTGGTGCGATGTACCACCGGATTTCCTTCTGCCGTTCCTGATAAACGATGTAACTCTGTAATTGTGTTGTGGCGGCAAGTTCTCAGACGCACTCTTTCCCTAACCAGGGTACCGAAAGGAACTGGCAGGGTTTTAATGAGGCGGGCTTGCCGTCCTTTTATAATGAGTATTGTTAAATTTCAAAAAAAAGTAGCCGCTAATGGTATGACCTAGGCGACTAGGGTTCCCGGTTCTCTTTCGTTTCCGATTCCTTGTCTAAGAGGCTATAACCGATCTGATCGCGTGATTACACACCACAATCAAGCGTGAGGAGATCTCTGAGGCGAGGGATTCAGGCGGCGGAGGTTTTACCATGGCGGCGCTGGCATCCGGTTCCTCCATGGCGAGTGGATCGGGAAGCAAGAAAGAGGAAGACATAGATGAACTGCTTGGAAGATTGGGTTTCGATGAGGATGAGGTGGATGATCTGATCTTTGAGGAACAAGAAGATGCTTCGATCGAGGGGGTGAAGTGGATGGCTCTAGCCCGGGTGCATACGACGAATCCGTTTAGTCCGCAAACCTTTGAGCAACACATGATCAATGCTTGGAGTCCTGCCAAAGAGATTAAGATGAGGCCGATTGAGTCGAACCTATTTTCCATCCAATGCTACTGCCTAGGAGACTGGTTAAAAATTTCAGACCAAGGTCCTTGGTTGTTTAGGCAGAACGCCGTATCAATAGAACCATATGACGGGCTATGCTCGCCAGGATCAGTGGATCTCAACTACTTTGAAGCATGGGTGCAGATTCATAAGCTACCTGACGGATATCGATCCACTGCCCTGATCAAGAACTTGGTTGAGAAGAAAATTGGAAAGGTATCAAAGGTGGAGACTGCTCTATATGGGATGGGTGATTTTGTGAGAGCCAGGGTTCGTGTGGGGACCCCAGACTAGCAGTCCGAGACCTCCAGTATGTATACATTCACGATCCCATGATCAGTTAGTCGTGAACAACATACTCGAGTTGGCATTGCAGATTACAACATCCACTACACGAATACACGGCTTACACAACTGGTCACTTGACTCAGTTGAAAACAACCGCCACGCAGGGCAGGAACACACACTAAAAACAGCGGAAGACTGCAAAACACACTCGTGGTAAACCCAAGTCACGCCTTGACTACCTACAGGCTACTGACTCGGAGACGTTCCTAGTTCGCATAGCCGTCAGCGACACCATCTTCTTCAGGTTCTCCGGGTTTCTGCTCAAAGTCTGGCTAAGACAATAGCCAGGGACGAAACCAATGTGAGTACGTTTAAATGTACTCCGCAAGACACCCCAAATGAAAGCTAAACATGCAAGTATGCATATATATAGGTGGTAGGAAGGCTGTAGTTAAGGTTCAACTAGCCATGATGAATTTAAGACACATCATAGTTGCACAGGTTTTAGTTGTTTTTGTTGAAGAAGATACTTCAAAAGATATTTTATTTCTCTTGTAGATATAGCATGTCCACAAGGTTTTGATAAAGCATTTTAAATAGAATAAAAGTTTCTCTTTCAAAACTTCTTGGAAGATCACATCTTCAAGATCATTATTTATCCGGTACCTCAAAGGTACAATCATTCCCTTTCAACGTACCTCCCAGGTACAAGTTCCAAAACACTTTTCCAGATTTTTGAAAACATTGACACAATGCTAGCTACATGGCCATTCAACTGTCCATATCCGAGGACGCGGCTATTCTGAATAGTTTTACTCTGCAGAGGTGTACACATCCCACAAGATCCAGTACATCCGCCGTGAACAACCACGGACTGTCCGCGACAGTATGCAAACATCAGATAACTGGTCCTAACCATCCACTATGTCAGTGCTAGTAAATGAATACCTCCTCAACTGGGTTTGTTCTCCCCGGCACCGAGTGAGTCAGCCGTATCGATCCGGTTTCCCCTGACAACACACCGCCATGGCAGGAGACCCAATTGCTGCAACCGGTAGTGAACTTAATCCTACACTGTGAACGTCCCATTTCTCCCTCCTGGCGACAATTCGGTTCGGGGGACTCTAACCCCTATAGCACTTTGAGGTAGGCACGGACTAAGACTGACAAGCAATTAGCTAGACCCCGTTCCCATATTGGGGTAATGTGGCAGCACGGCTTGGTTGTCCGGCAAAGACTAGGTTATGTGTCATTTTTGGAAACCAAGTCGAAAACATTGCCTTCTTCACAAACTTCCCTCGGACAAGGTCCCACCTTTCCTCGGGCTTTTTCCAAGCTTTTGCTTTCCAAAAACATCAAGTTAAAATGTCCACTAAGGGACTTAAGTTGATTAAGTGATGATACTAAAATATCTAAAGGGCTTGGTAATACCAAGATTATATAGTGGATAAAGCATATTAGGTACATAAAATAGATAGTGGTATAGTCCACTTGAGGAAATAGTTTTTGAATCAACTTTCGTAAAATTTCAGAAGTAAAGCATGCATGATAGATAATGATAAGTAAAACAACAGCAATCATTTAGAGTGGCTTCCCTTGGCACTGGTCTTGGTCTTGCTCTTGAAACAAACAAGAGTTGCAATAAAAACCTCTCCGGGAAATAATACCGTCTTCGATATCTAACGTCGTAAACTCAAAAAGGAAAACACCCAATCAGAACCAAACAAAGGCAAGCACTTGATAAAAATTAAACATACAGCAAGAATTTCATCAAACAAGTACACTCACAAACAAAATTACTAGGGTGCACACCAACGAGCAAAACATGCACAGAAAACACACATGAATCACACTAGAATTGATGCTATGGATCCTCAACCAAATTGGCATGGGTCCAGTGGGTGTGCCACTCTCATAACATGCTCAATTAAGGTCAAATGGCTCTCTGGTCATTCATGAGGATGAGAAAAATAACAAGAAAAAAACCTAGAAACAACTAGACATGCACAGGAAAATAGTAACAAGCAATACTACAAGCCTATAGTGACACATGCTTTTATAAACATGGAGAAATAATATAACCAGTAGCTAAACAACATAATAACAGAGACAAAACAATACCAAACATATCATGGCATCACTCAATACATGAAAATAATCATGGAGCAAAAGACTACTAAAACTAGAGATGCAAAAGGGCCATTTAGACATGCATACATGCATAACAATACTAGATCATCAACCATGATTTATTCTAACATGATGGATCTGTAAGATAGTATCCAAGTAACATAGAAAACACCACCTAAAAATGCTAGTAATATCAAAATAACAATCTAATCAATGCCTCAAAAATTAAGCATGCAAATAACAACTTATAGCAGAAAATCATCTAAAACTATCATAGCATTACAAATTCATCTAGAGAGAACTCAAGCATGCAAGCAAGTATAATATGCTATAATAACAGTAACTATTCTATGGAAAACAATACTAAAGCATTTATTCAATTCATCATACCAATATGAAGAATAACATAATTTTAACCTATTTTTACTAGGAAAACAACATATTGAGATGTAAACTATAACAAGCATGGCTTTTACACACAAACCCTATCATAATAGTGAAACACTCAAGACACATTTCAAACATGTATAAATAACCTACACATGCTAGGAATCAATTTTATAACAAGAACATGATAACACAACAATTTATCAAGTCATGTCAATAATAGACAGAAAAGGACTATTTACCAAATGTTGCACCAAACCTATTCTGTAACTCCTAAAATCATGAAAAACTAGTATTAGGTGCTACTAGTCACTAAAAAACCAACCCAAGTGGATTCACATCAAAAATCATCACCAATAAAATTAAATAATTCACAGAAGTGCTCTCTGGCCTAAAATTAACATGCATGTCATTTTTACACCACAAGTCAAGTCAACACAAGGCCAACTGCCACAGATAGTCATTTTTAAGGGCTACTCAGAATAGTTGATTTTGCATGTTTTGGATACAGAAAACTCAAGTTATTAAATAAATGGTGTTAATGAGTGCCTCTGCCATTTATTTTGTTTCTCCTAAAATACAGCATGAAACTTAGATCTACAAGTTGGAGGTGGTTGAGAATTAGCAGATCTACCACTGTGATTTTTAGTGTGTCATATTTTACTTGATAGAATTTTTATTTCGAATTAAAGTGAAGCACCAGATCTGGATCTGCAGGGAAAAAGAAAAACAAAACAACCTGCAGAGAAGAGGCGGGCCAGATCTGCGAACTGGGCCGGCCTGCCAAGATCTCTCCCGCGCGGGAAGAGTTTAAACCCGAGGCTGGGCCGCGGCTGGTCCAAGCCCAATAGCCAACGTTGAGGCGAAACGGTACCCCGTCGTTGGATCCCAGACGGAGGGCTTGGATGAGGCCACGTCGTCAGAGGCCGGCGGCGACCATAAACCGACGGCGGAAAATAACAAACACGGCGGCCCGAGGCGGATCCTCGCCGGAGAAATGACGTACGCTGCTCCGGAGGCCGCCTGGATGTGCAAGAAGGTCGAGGGGAACCAGGGACACGGCGCGAAGCTGATGCCCCCATTGGCGCTTGTTGGGGCAGACTCCCAACCGGAGTTCGGCGGGAACCCGCGGCGGCCGGCCATGCCATGGATGGCCGTGGACCTGCGATGGACAAAGATGGGATTCAGAGAGGTCAAAATAAGGAGAGATGGGAGGGGATGCCAGGGAACCAATCGGTGGGGGCGGAGGGTCCCTGTACTTTCCGTTCGACGGGAGGTCACCGGCGGAGAAGACGCGCTCGATTCCGTCGATGTGGTGAGTTATCGAGGGGGCTTCTGATGCGAGGGCTCGATTGGAGATGAGTGGAGGTGGTGTGGCAAGATTTACAGCAAGGAGGTGGCTCCAGGTGGTCTAGCCACAGAGCATTGCTCTCGGTGCTCATGGCGGCCACGGTGGTTGCAGTCGAGCTGGCCAACAAGCCATTCGTCTGGATTTTTGTGGCCAGGAAGATAGGGCACGGTTAGGTCGTTCTCCTGGCGAGAGAAGGAGGCAGGAGGTGCACGGGAGCGCCGGCAATCGATGGTGCATGCTCTGCACCCGTAGGTGTTCGACATGAGCTAGAAGAGGAAGGAGATCGAGCTAGGGAATCTGAGGATCACGGGTAGGTTCCTGGAAGTATTGTGGAGCTGTTTGACGTGGTGTTGAGCTCGGGCATGCGCCCCAGGTGTCGGAACGCGAGGGACGTGTCGAGCTCGACCTGGACGCCATGGCCAGCTCATGGGAAGGGAGAAGAAGACAAGGGGAAGGGAATAGGCTTCACCAGGGGGTCACGCGGTGAGAGGGAAGTCTCCTGGCGCGATGGTTTCTTCTGGGATGGATGCTGGTGATGGAGTAGAAAAAGGGTGGGTGATCACCATCCTTGTCTTCATGTTGGTGGACGATCTAGAGGGAGAGAGAGATGGTAGATCATCTAGACCATGTCTAGGAGGTGAGGATGGATATTTTTCATCTCTCAGAACATGAGAGAGGTAGAGAGAGTTCAATTATTGGCAAGGACATGCAACAACTCAACCATGTCCAGAATAACCAGAAGTGGTTTTGATTGTTTTCACCAATAATTTGAATAGAACATGTGTGCAAACTCATTTCCATTGGATAGATAATCAGCAATGGAGTCTAGGGATGGTGGTCTCAAGTTTTTCTGAAAACTTTTCTTTCACAAAATTTTGGGAATTCAAAGATGGCAGAATCTGTTTTTAAATGTTTTCTCCAAAATTTTCAACACAACTTGCAAATGCTTTTCTATAAATAAGTCCCACATGACCATAGGAATGTTGGGTAATTTTTCCAAGATTTTAGGAATTACTTTTCTTCACAAAATATTTTAAAGTCCATTTCTGGCCTTTTGGAAAATGGAAAATAATAAATATAAAAATGCTTCTAAAACAAATAGTTTTGAGTTGGGATGAGAGAGTACATAATATAGGTCTCAAAAGTGATTTTTAATAAACAACTCTTTTGAAAATATTTGAGACACCAAGTGGAAAAAGGGTGAAAACAGGAGTTTATTTAATAGGCTAAAAACCATGAGAGATAAATAATTAAATGGCCATTGGAAAATAAATGGACCATATGGAGGTGATGTATAGGTTATGGAGATTACAATAGTAGGTTCATTGGGCCTGAAAACAATAATGAGTGATTTGGAGTAACATGAACAAAGTGCTTCATGATAAAGGTGATAGGGTCATTATTTTGGGAATGCCTTCAATAGGACTTTGATAGATGATACCGAAGGGTTTAAATATCCAACATAACATGTTGTATGGATAGAATAGATATATACAATGAGAGGTATGATGATGTATTGATGAATAGCTCAAGATTTGTCATAGAAGTCTATCTCCAAAGTTGGAGATTTTTAAGAAAACAGAAGATGATATGGACATGTGATGGAATATGATATTGATGCTTAATCTTATTATTAATAGGTTTTATTTACTTAGAACAACACACATTAGTCAACAAACAGAAATAAATACTTCAAAGAAAACACAAGATAAGATCACCCAACAAGCAGATAAAATAATAAGACACACAAGATCACTCAAACAACTGAGTTCTTCAATTTAATTTCCAGGATGTTTTCTCATGTGTTAAATTTTAGGTAGTGATCAAGACATACCATGACAAGAGGATTTTGTAAAGAGGTTCATCTCAGAAGTTGTTATTTCCAAAAGAATATATTTGAGGTTAAACACAGGGGTAACATAATCCCCTCTTATTGTTTTTGCAAAAGAAGGAAGTGAGAAGGAGTTTTTGAAATACTTGCAAAAACATCTTGGTTGAAAATAGGTTGGATATGATTAGCTCCAAAATACTTTTCATATAGTTTTGGAAATTTCTTCTGGTTCCTCAAAACTTGGCCTTTGGGTTTCTTCTAAAATCAAAACATTTTCAAAAAGGTTTTTGCCAAAAGAGTGTGATCGATGAAGATGATAAGCTTTCTTGTCATGACTTGATCACAAGGGTTGTGTTTTTAAGAAAGTTATGATCATTGGTTTTTAATGTCAGGTGTTAACAAACACAAAAAAAGCACAATCAACAAGCAAATAGAAAAGAAACACAAGCATTAGTCAAATATATTTAAAAGTTTTTGTTGGCCCTGATTTTTGAGTTATTGAAAACAAAATTTTCATGTCTTCCAAAAATTGGGCTGTTACATCTCTTCCCCCCTTAAAATGAATCTCGTCCCCGAGATTCGTAAGTGGGTATTTTAGAGTGTATCTAAAAACAAGAGTCTCGGGCTTCTTCAATTTTTTTTTGTAAATGAAGATCCTTTGACGAGGTGGTCTTCTGAGAAATCGAGGTGTTGATGTGGTCAGGATGTTGCTTGTCGAGGAGATGGATATCTTCATTTGACACTTCATGTCCTTGATGTTGGTGGAACGACACAAGATAATGAAGGGTCTTGATTTTTCTTCTTCGCAGACCTTCTGTCGTTGTCTGGACCTGGTCTTCTTTTAGGGGTATCGCAGATAGTTACCCACGGCAACCATCTGGCCTCACAGGGCGTCAGGTCCGTAGACTTGACTCTCTCCGATTACTGTTAGGAAAGCCTTTAGGAAACTCCTATATGCTTATTTTCTTCTTGAGTGGTCGACCATGTCGAAGTGCGGATGCTTCCCCCCTTTGATTAGTCTTCGTAGGTTGTCGGGTATCATCTTCATCTTCTTCTCATTTTTTTTACTTGGTGGGATGGCAGGTAGTGGAAGACTTCATTGTGTCTTGATCTTCACGGAGCTTTGCAGGCGTCTTCATAGGTGATTTAGGATCACATAGTTAGATTTCCCTTGGGAAAACTAGCTAGTGCCTTTAGCAAACCTTCGGTTAGATGTTAATCTAAAATTAGATAGTTATGTTAGTAGTGTTAGACTAGAAAAGTTTTTGTTGGTGTCGCGAGACACATCTCGCGTCTTCTCGGGATTGAATCTGATCTCGTCGCCCTTCTTGATGTCTCTTGATGTAGTTGCAAAAAAAAATGGCGCGTGAAGTCCGTTATCCGTCTTGAAGAAGATTTCACAGTCTTGGGCTCCCAAGTTGAAGTAGAGAGGGTTCCACACCTTGCACTTCTCATGAGGGGATAGGGGATAAAGCTTTTTTTAATAAAAGGGGGTTTTTGTCGGGGGGTTACCCCCGAGTAGGGTAAAGGCAAGTGGTAAAGGCGTCTTACAGAAGAGAGGTTTGGTTGAGTAGCCGACTACCCGGTACTCGCTACCCGGTCGACTGCTACTCGGTCTCACCTCAAGATGACCAGAAGGAGATACTAATCAAGTCCTGTCCTTTCGAGTAGAAGAGTTGGCCCGAGTACAATTGGCGGGAACAATTGGCGGGAACCTACTCGGGCCAGAAAGTCAAAGGAGCCGTTCTGACACAGGATCCCGCGTATCCTGGGTCCGTACTTGGCAGCATTCGAACTACTGTTCATCTGGGACCGGCCTGCCTGACAGTGACAGCATGGAAGCAGGCCGTGGCAGGATAAGGGGGGCCTACTCTGTGTTTAGGTACAGTGATACCAGTCTGTCCCCTTGTTTTGCCCAACGACTTTCCAGATGCAGCCAAGGTTAGGAACCAAAGCTGTCAGCGGGAACCCGGAAGAAGGACGATGTGCACACTATGTCGACACTTGTCCATGTTTGGACGTATCCGGCTGGGCACCATGTATATAAGGTGCCCCGCCGCCTCCTGCGTGAGGATCGAACACATCTTGACCTAGATTGCATACTGGAACCCTAGTTCTTGACCTAGTTCATCATCCAGAGGAGAGCGGCTACTCGGTAGCAAGAACTTTGTACTGTGGCTACTCGGAGAGATACCAAAATACACAAAGAAAGGCAGGAGTAGGGGTTTTACCTCCTCACGAGGGCCCTGAACCTGGGTAGATCGTGTTGTTTGCAGTGTTTACTTCATACCTCACGCGGCTACTCGTCGCGTGATCCCTCCCCGAGCACCTCCAGCGTCCTTCGTCCCCACATCTTTAGCCATCCCATGGCATCTGCCGTGACACCACCACGACAGTTGGCGCCCACCGTGGGGCAACCAGCGGCGCTGGTTGGAGTTTCTGTTCGGACGGGATCTTCTTCAGCGGAGCGCGTAGTCTGTGGCCTTGTCCACAGATTCGGCTCCTTCGACTTCGTCACCGACAACGCCGGCTGTTTCGGCGGCATGGCCATGCCTGTGGGCGGCTCGGTGATCTCCTTCGGCTCTCACCTCGTCTACGTCGCCACCGTCGCCAACCGCGCGTACCCCGAGCTGGTGCATGACGCGGAGGATCCTCCCGCGGTGGTTGCTGCACGCGGAAAGCCCGCGCGCCGCTCTGCGAACTGCGCTGAGGTGATGGTGACGGGCTTGGCGGCAAACACTGGCGCAGCTGCTACTGGCGCTGCGGCCGTCGTCGAGGAGACTGATGCACCGGCTGGTGGCAGGGTTCACCGGCCCTATGAGAAGGAGAGCAACTTGCCGCCTTCCACGTCTACGGTCATTCCCGCGTCAGCTACGCGACCTGGCATGCCCACCCCCACCGACATCGAGCTCCTAGCCGTGAGGGAGCAACTCGAGCGGCAGCGCCAGGAGCTGCTTGCCGAGCAGGCGGAGTTGGACAAGATCAGGCTCGAGCTGAGTCTAGACCAGCTCGAATACAACAAGGCTCACGGCTTCACGCCAGTCGCCAGGAGGCCTAGCAGAGTAGGCGCTACGCGGCGCAACTTGGGTGTCGAGATGGCAACGGTTGCGGAGGTGCCCGCTCAGTCCGCCACCGCGAACACCTTCACAAGGCCAAGGTACAGCACACCCGCCAAGACACTTAGGGCTGCAGAGGCTGTAGCTGCCGAGTTGCCGCGCCTGGATGGCGATGCGCGTCTTAGGCAGCAGGAAAGGCTCAACGAGTTGGTGTTGGAGGCCGCTAGGCAGAACGAGGAGTTCCGGAAGGCCAACCCGGGTGCTGGGGCTTCGCAAGTGGTTCACTCGCACGCGGCTAGATCTAACGATCAGGCCTCGTCTCCGCATCCCAGCCGCGAGAAGAGCCGCAGCGGGCGCTCGGGCAGAGACAGGCAAATGCAGGTGTATGACCCGGCTGCTGCCGCGAAACAGCTTGCTGTGCCGCAGCAGCCCGGGCAGGAACACAACGCTGCAAGAGCAGGCTCTCAAGCCCATCAAGCTCAAAGCCGTGCCCGAGAAGCTGCTCGTCCAGGTCCTTCTCGGCAACCCGCAGCTCAGCCTACTCGGCAGAGGCAGCAGCCGCGCGCAGTGGCACCAGTCGCCAACCCGGTGGAGCAGCCTGCAGCTGTGCAGGTGGATAGGTATGATGATGGCTACTCGGCTATGGAGATGGCCGGCTATGATATTCATGACCGTGTTGGTGAGCGCGTGCTGGCGCCTGGAGATGAGAGGCATCAGTTGGACCGGATCAGCTTGTCGGCGCGGCTGGAGAGCACGGGTCCCCCTGGCCCCGAGTGCTTTGGCCCGCGCATCATGAACGAACCGTCCGTGAAGAACTTCCAGCTTGCAAGAGGCACCAAGAGCTACAATGGCAGCACCAAGCCGGAAGATTGGCTCAATGACTATGTCACCGCGGTCCATATCGCGAATGGCAACAGAAGATGGGCTGTGCGCTATGTTCCACAGATGCTAGAGGGTCCAGCCCGTAGTTGGCTCAACAACTTGCCCAAGAACAGCATTAACTGCTGGCTGGACTTCTCGGATGCCTTCATCAGCAACTTCACGAGCACATACAAGAGGCCGAATAGGCCACAGCAGCTATCAGCTTGCAGGCAGCGAGAAGACGAGACGGACCGCGAGTATCTTACTCGGTGGAGCACTTTGAGGAACACCTGTGAGGGTGTGAATGAAGCACAGGCCATCACTTGGTTTGCGCAGGGATGCAGGCATGGCAGTATGTTGTGGCAGAGATTGCAGAAGGAGATGCCGAACACTCTGGCGGAGACCATCAAGATTGCGGATCAGTACGCACTTGGTGATCCTACCCAGCCACTGATGGACTCCTCTGAGCCGAGAAGAAACTTCAGCAACAGCAAGCGCAATGAGTTCCGCAACAAGCGCCGAGTAGATAATCGGTATGATCCCGAAGAGGTGAATGCAGTGACTGTTGGAGCTGGTGGCAGCCAGAGGCAGAAACCTGCTGGAGCCTACGGGCAAAACCAGAACCAGGGCCAAGGCAACAAGAAGCCATTTCGCACCTCTCAGTCGGGTAGCGGGAACTCCAAGCAGCCGAAGAAGTTTGTCTTTGATGACATGAAGGATGGCCCATGCAGCTTTCATACTCACCACCCCTCGAGGCCTGCTAACCACACTACTCGGCAGTGCGAGTGGTGGGAGGCGATCAAGAGTGATGGCTTGCCTCCTCCTCCTCCTCTGCCAGCAGCCAATGCCAATGTGCAGCCTACTCGCGCACCCGCAGCTCGGCCGCCAGTGTACCCGAGAAGAGAGAATGTGAACCAGGTGGCTTTAGGAGCCAACCAGAACTTCAACAATGAGAGATACCGCAACAACAACAACAACTACAACCGCAACAACAACAACAGAGGCAACAACAACAACTATCAGGGCAACAATAACAATGGCAACAATGGGGGCAATGGCTCCAATCAGTACCAAGAGCACCATGAGAGCTACATGATCTTCACTTCTGAGCCAGTCGACAAGCAATCACAGCACAGGCGGGCCATGGAGGTCAATGCAGTGATTCCTGCTGTCCCTCACTACATGTATTGGTGTGACCAGGAGATCAGGTGGACCCGAGCAGATCATCCCAAGGTGATGCCCAATCCGGGTAGCTATGCCTTGGTGCTGGATCCTACCTTCCTGGGTCCCGAGAAGAACGTGAGGTTCAGCAAGGTGCTAATCGACAACGGCAACAGCATCAACATTGTGTACAAGGACACACTTGAGAAGCTTGGCCTGGCCGAGAACATGATGCTGCCTAGCAAGACCACTTTCCATGGCATTGTGCCCGGGATCTCATGCAACCCGATTGGCCGAGTGTGGATCGATGTGCTATTCGGTACCCGGGAGAACTGCCGCACAGAGCGCCTGCAGTTTGAGGTGGTGGATCATCAGAGCCCCTATCATGCTCTACTCGGCAGGCCCGCTCTGAGCAAGTTCATGGCCTCTACACATGTGGCTTATCTGAAGATGAAGATCCCTGGTCCCAATGGCATCATCACCATCTCTGGAGATTACAAGAAGTCCATGGAGTGTGCCTCTGCTAGCTCCCAGTTGGCGGAGTCGATGGTGATTGCTGCCGAGAAGAAGAAGATGTACGAGGTGGTGGCCATGGCTCAGTCCGCACAAGCTGGCGCACAAGGTGTGCCGAGTACCCAGCACGGTACTGCTTTCCAAGCTGCCAAGGAGACAAAGAAGGTCCAGGTCGACCCCGAGTTCCCCGACCGCGTAGCCATCATTGGCTCCGGGTTGGCGGAGAAATAGGAAAGCGAGCTCATCCACTTCCTCCGTGAGAATCGGGATGTATTCGCCTGGTCCAATGAAGATCTACCAGGAGTCCCGAGGGAGTTGGTTGAGCACTCTTTGCATGTGCGTCCTGACGCCAAACCAGTGAAGCAGGCTATGCGCCGTTTCGGAGATGAGAGAAGGAAGGCCATTGGTGACCAGATCACCAAGTTACTGATAAGCAATTTCATCATGGAGGTGCTGCATCCGGATTGGCTAGCCAACCCGGTCATGGTAGAGAAGAAGAAGGAGGATCCCAAGGCTGCCACTGCATGGCGCATGTGCGTCGACTACACCGACTTGAACAAGGCATGCCCCAAGGATCCTTTCCCGCTACCTCGCATCGATCAGGTGATCGATTCCACTGCTGGTTGTGAACTGTTGTCCTTCATAGATGCCTACTCTGGTTTTCACCAGATTGCACTCAACCCTGCTGATCAAATAAAGACTGCTTTCATTACCCCGTACGGGGCTTATTGCTATCGTGTCATGTGTTTTGGCTTGAGGAATGCGGGTGCAACCTATCAGAGATGCATGCAGAAATGCTTGCACGACCAGCTCGGCAAGAATGTGCAGGTGTACGTAGATGACATTGTCATCAAAACGAATAAAACACATACTCTGCTTGCCGACCTGGAGGAAACCTTTGCTAACCTACGCAAGTACAAAATGAAACTGAATCCGAGTAAGTGCACCTTTGGTGTACCGGCTGGAAAGCTACTCGGTTTTCTGGTTTCTAGTCGGGGCATTGAAGCCAATCCTTCTAAGATAAAAGCTATTGAGAGCATGTCTTTACCGAGATCACTGAAAGATGTGCAGAAGTTCACGGGTTGTTTGGCATCTCTGAGCCGTTTTTTGGGTCGAATGGGCGAGAAGGCCCTGCCGCTGTACCAACTGATGAAGAAAAGTGACAAGTTTGTCTGGACTCCGCAAGCAGATGTGGCATTCAATGAGCTGAAAGCAATGCTGGCAAGTGCTCCCATCTTGGCTAGTCCGCTACCCAAGGAGCCAATGCTGCTATACATTGCTGCGACTAACCGAGTAGTCAGCGTGGTGATTGTGGTGGAACGAGAAGAAGAAGGCAAGAGATGCTGCTATACATTGCTGCGACTAACCGAGTAGTCAGCGTGGTGATTGTGGTGGAACGAGAAGAAGAAGGCAAGAGTGTGCAGCGCCCAGTATATTATCTCAGTGAAGTGTTGTCCAGCTCCAAGCAAAACTATCCGCATTACCAGAAGATGACATATGGTGTGTACCTGGGCGCCAGGAAGCTGAAGCATTATTTCCAGGAGCACCCTATCACAGTTGTGAGCTCTGCTCCCATCTCGGATATCATGGGCAACAAGGAGGCAAGTGGCAGAGTAGCCAAGTGGGCGATTGAGCCAGCCGCGTACGCTCCCGCGTATGTGAGAAGAGACGCCATCAAGTCTCAGATCCTGGCGGAGTTTCTTGTGGACTGGGCCGAGGTGCAGTATGAACCTCCTGCTCCAGTTTCCAATTACTGGAAGATGCACTTTGATGGCTCAAAGGTGAAAGAAGGCCTTGGTGCTGGTGTTGTGCTTACGTCACCCAAGCGAGATCAACTCAAGTATGTGTTGCAGATTCATTTCAAGGCATCCAACAATGTAGCAGAGTACGAGGCAGTGGTGCATGGTTTGCGAGTAGCAAAGGAGGTTGGTGTGCAGCGCATTATATGCTATGGTGATTCAGATCTGGTGGTGCAGCAAGTCTCGGGCACTTGGGATGCTTTGGATGCCAACATGGCATCGTATCGCTTCCTGGTGCAGTCTATGACTGGGTTCTTCGAAGGTTGTGAGTTCCAGCACATTCACCGAGCAGAGAACGAAGCAGCAGATGAGTTGTCCAAGTTGGGATCTTCTCGGCAATCCATCCCGGCGGGAATCGCCTTGGAGCATTTGAGGAAGCCATCCATCAAGCCTTCTCCCAACTCGGAGTCTATATTTGTTCCTTCTCTGCCAAGTGAGGAATCTGATCCAATGGAGGTTGACTGGGAGAGTGCTGCAGGAAACCCGGGGACTGCCGTCCTCTACTCGGGGACTGCCACTCCTTACTCGGGGACTGCCGTTCCCTACTCGGGGACTGCCACTCCCTACTCGGGGACTGCCACTCCTTACCCGGGGACTGCCACTCCTTACCCGGGGACTGCCGTTCTTTACTCGGGGACTGCCATTCCCTACTCGGGGACTGCCACTCCTTACTCGGGGACTGCCGCCCTCAACCCGGAGGCTGTCGCATTCATTGAAGAAGTTCTTGCCAATCGATCTGGGCTGCAAAGAAGCGCTCCTACTCCTCCTGTGCAACCACAAGAGCCTGTCCCAATGGAACTGGACGAACCAGTGTTTCCCATACGGGAGACACCGAGTTGGGCTATGCCCATATTATCCTTTCTAAGGGACGGCACTCTACCTGAAGATGAGGTGACTGCGAGGCAGATTCAGAGAAGATCCAAGGGCTACACCATTGTCCGAGATGTCCTGCACAAGAGAAGTGCCACTGGCGTGCTGCAACGTTGTGTGGATCCAGCAGAAGGAGAAGAGATCCTGATAGAGATACACCAAGGAGAATGCGGGCACCACGCCTCTTCTCGGGCGCTGGTCCAGAAAGCTTTCCGGCATGGATTCTATTGGCTCACAGCACTGCAGCAAGCTGAGGACATCGTGAGGAAGTGCACTGGCTGTCAGATGTTCGCAAGTAAGATTCACATGCCTGCTTCCGAGTTGAAAACAATTCCTATCACCTGGCCATTTGCTGTTTGGTGCTTGGACATGGTTGGGCCTTTCCAGCCGGCTAGAGGCAACATGACTCACATCTTAGTCATGGTGGACAAGTTCACCAAGTGGATTGAAGTGAAACCTATTCGGAGATGTGATGGAGCCACAGCTGTGAAATTCGTGAAGGACATAATCCTGAGATATGGCTACCCGCACAGTATCATCACCGACAACGGCACAAACTTTGCTGAGGGAGCACTGGTGCGGTTCTGCAGAGATAAGCATATCCGACTAGACGTTGCGTCAGTCGCGCATCCTGCTTCCAATGGGCAAGTTGAAAGAGCAAATGGTATGGTACTGGCAGGCATCAAGCCAAGACTGATGGAGCCACTGCTGAAAACACCTGGGTGTTGGTTAGACGAGTTGCCAGCGGTGTTGTGGAGTCTAAGGACTACCCCTAACCGGTCAACCGGCTACACGCCATTCTTCTTGGTATACGGGGCTGAGGCCGTGTTGCCAATAGACTTAGAGCATCACTCCCCCCGAGTAGCCCTCTACACTGAGGTGGAGGCGAGAGAAGCTCGAGAAAACGACGTTGACCTGCTTGAAGAAGCAAGAGAGCTGACTCTGTCACGTTCGGCTATCTACCAGCAAAACCTGCGGCGTTATCATAGCCGAAAGGTGAACCCAAGGGTTTTCCCAGAAGGAGACATGGTCCTTAGGCTTGTGCAGCGCACAGCCGGGATGCACAAGTTGTCTCCTCCATGGGAAGGGCCCTTCATTGTGAGCAAAGCGCTGCACAACGATGCTTACTATCTTGTAGATGTGCGCCCACCACAGGCGAACAGGGCAGATAAATCTGGAGAGGAAACCAAGCGCCCTTGGAATGTAGCTCTACTCCGTCGTTTTCATTCGTAAGCAAAGATGTGTATGTACCCTCTTATCCGAGTTGAAATTCTACTCTGCAATCTGAAATTGTTCTCGGGGACTGCCCTCGTCCAAAATTGTTCTAAGTGTTTTTACTCGGCTTTACCTTTTGTCTATTCGGTTGCTCCACTTCAGAACTCATAAGCGTATTGAGTACTGTGTTTAAACCTATATGCCAACTCTTCGACTCTGCTGCTGTCCGAAACCCGGCTTCATGGCAAGCAAGAGAACAAGCAAAAGGTCAATGAGCACACGAAAATCGCTAAGGAAGAAAAAGTGCAGGAACCGAGTAGAGTGTTTGTTACTTTTGTTCCCTGTTTCGTCTTTTCGGCTAAGTGGTGGGCTGCGTTACTGTGATTGTTTCTAAGCGGCTAAGTATTTGCAGCTCTACTCTTCGATTCTTGTGACTCGAATACCAAAAAAGCAACAAGTTGCGGGTAGAGCAGAGATGAAAAGATAGGGTGAATAAGAAATGCAACTCGGGGACTCGCATGGAAACGCAACCCGGCATTGAGCCAGGGCTGCTCAAAATGATTGAATTAAAGATAACGAGTGGAAATAAAATTGAGTAGCAAGAAAAGCATAAATAAGTCTGATACATCTGCTCCCGGCATCCCGGGGATCTGATAAGTGTTCAAGTAAAAAGTGTGCAGGTAAAATCATGTGGAGGAGGCAGTGTTGTCGGCGCTAGCCTTGGCTGCTGCATCTTCTGTGGTGGTCTTGGTTGCCTCTGCCTCCGAGTTGGTGGCAGTTGTCCTTGCGGGTTCTTCTTCGGCGCTGGCATGGGTGGCATCCGCCTCCGACTGGACGGTGGCCGACTCTTCCATCTCGACGTCGCGCTCGGTGGCTACCTGGTCGGAAGTAGCCGTGGCCACCGAGATAGGCCCTGGGGTTGAAGAAGCACCAGAGGCTTGGCCAGGAGTGAATACCGTGTCGTCGAGAGCGGCTCCTGAGGAGGTGCCGAAGCCGAGTGCGGCGGTGTCGATGTGCTCGGCCTCCTCATCGCTTCTCACGACGGCGACTTTCTTCCCCTTCCCGGCCTTGCCCCTAGGCGAATCGAAGAAGCCGTCCAAGTCGGACTCTGTGTCTTCATCCGCTTCCTCGCCCTCCTCCACTTCGGTGTCGGGCTCGGGGAGGCCGTCGATGAAGACGTCTGTCTCAGCGCACTCCGCGACTTCGTACGCGATCAGCTTGCGCATGGCCACGCAGCTGGGGTCCGTCTCCCACTTGGAATCGTTGCGCTTCCCGCGGATGATATCCATGTTAAGATTCTCGTACCAGGAGGCGATGCAGAGAAGCATCAAGTCAGCACCCGCCCGAGCTCCCGAGGCGCGCCATTTCTTCAGCTCGGCCTTCACATTCTGCAGCTTCAGAGCAAGG
Source organism: Alopecurus myosuroides (assembly GCA_028641055.1). Lineage (NCBI taxonomy): Eukaryota > Viridiplantae > Streptophyta > Magnoliopsida > Poales > Poaceae > Alopecurus > Alopecurus myosuroides. The sequence goes on from CM054057.1 coordinate 510,419,075, forward strand.
CCACCAATCGTTGTCGGCGCGGCATCTTCAGGCCAGAACAGCTTGTGGAGCGCGAAGCCGACGCGCACCAAGTCGGTGCCCACGCCGGCTAGGCGTTCGAAGTGCCCCTTCATCACCAGCAAGCTGTCCTCGATCTCGGCTCTGGTATCCGAGGCCTCGCCCTTCTCAAGGCGAGCTGCTCGAGCCTTAGCCAAGGCTGGCGCACAGGCGGACACGAGATCAGGGAAGATTTCTGCATAGAAGCAAGGAAGGAATTCAGTCACAGGAACCGAGAAGAGGCAGGACCGAGAAGAAAAGATGCAGAAAGGAGGAAACTTACTGTGAAGCTCGTGGCGCAGCTGCTGCAACTGGATTTTCCACTCCTCCTCATTGGAAATGTGCTTCTCCTCGAGCAAACGAAGTCCATCCAACTGAGAAAAGTACCCAGCATTGGATTTTTTCAGTGTTTCGCACTCCTGCTCGAGGGCTTTGATCTTGGCTTTGAAAGTTGTCTCAGCCTTGGCCTTCTCGGTGATAACTCTGTCCCTCTCGGCACCAAGGTCGAGAGCATCTTTGAGGGCTTTCTGCAGCTGGAGTTGCAGCTGCTCCATCTCTGTAGTGTGGTCCTTCAGCAGCTCAACGGCCTGGTCGGACAGCCGGTGCTGCACTTCTTCAGGTTTGACGCAGTCTTGGTGTTCTTCAACAAACAATTTATGATCTTCTGAAAAGAGCAAAGCACGGTTAGCAGAGAAGCAAAGGAAACAGGCACAAGGGCAAACCGGGTAGACGGAAGTTTACCTTCAAGCTTCTTGATGGTGTTCTCAGCATTCGCAACAAAGGTGCGACAGTTCTCGTGCTCGTCAGCCAGGGCCTTCAGTTTTCCTGCAGAGTAGAAAAGGTTAGCGCGAGAAAGCAGAAGCGGGCGTAAACAAAAAACGCAAGAACCGCGCGGCTAGGAGCGTACCTTCCACCTCAGACAGCTTCAGGGTGCTATCCTTGGCATCCTTACCGGCTGCCTCCGCCGCTGCTTTCTCTCTTTCCAGTGCAGCAATTCGCCTCCTGGCGATAGCATGATTCCAGAGAAGCTGGCGATGCAGACTGGTACGCTTCAGAACGCTATCCTGAGAAGCGAAAAGAAAGCAAGTTAAACAGAGAAGTGAAGATTCAACCCGAGAAGGCGGCTACTCGGGAGAGCATCTGCCTACTCGGCCAGAATCTCGGGGACTGGGTGAGGGTAAAAGAAGATGAAGACGGATAGGAGAGAAGAAAAATGCTACTCGGAGAGGACAAGTTGAGACTTACCGCGTAAGACTGCTCCAGATCTTCTGCATTCTTGCGGTGCACGAACATCTTGGCAGCAAGAGTAGCGGTGCTGGAGGAGACGGTCATGGGTTGGTAGCCCAAGTCCACCTTGTTCCAGTCAACCCGCATATGGTCGATGTCGCCCAGGCCGAGGCCGTGCCATTTCTCAGTGCCGAGAAGCTTGCTGTCCCACTTGGCATCGATGAAACCCACCAAGTCGAGTACCTGCTCGAGGCTCTGAGATGATATCACCTGATCTTGAGCTCCCCGAGAAGCAATGGAGACGGGGGGCGGGGGCCTGGAGTCTGTCGCTACGGCCTTCCTTCCGGTTGTGAGAGCAATCTTCCGGTCCTCGACGGAGAGGCCAATCTGGCGCTGTTGGCTGACCCTCACCATGTAATCCGGGTAGAGGGCCTGATCGGCTACAGTGGCGGCGGCAGGAATCACACTGGGGTTGCGGATGATCAACTGCTTGGACTGTCCAGTCGATGTCGGCGGCGGCATCTGCTCTGTAGCTCGCTTCATCGCCTTCTCTTTCTGAGCAGTGGACTTCTCGCCCTTCTGCTTCTCGGGCTTCTTCCCCTCAATCTTGGTCTTCACCTTCTCGGCGGCCTCCTCCTCGGCTGCCTTCTTCTCAGCCTCTATCTTCTCGGCAGCTTCCTTCTCGGCTGCCCTCTTCTCGACCTCCTCCTTCAAAGCATCTAGGGCTTGCTGCCTGGCTGGATCAGTTGGCGGCGCCAGGGGTGCGCTATCCGGTGCACCAGTTGGCTGGGCGCTACTTAGTGTGGCGCCTGTTTGCGCATCGCTCAGTGGATAATGGCTTGTCATGGTGGCATCCGTCATGGTGGCATCTTCCACCCGCTGCTCGGCAGCGGGATTCACTTGGCCTGCAGCGTCAGTGGTTGGCTGCTCCTGTTCAGCCTCTGGCCGCTCGAGGGCGGTGTTGTCCTGCATCTCTTCGTCTTGGTTCTCCTCGGCGGTGTTGGCCGGAGGAGAAGGGGGTCTTTCCTGGTGGGTGGCAGTGTCCTGTGCTGCTGACTCCGCACGGGGCTGCTTCTCTAAATCTGCTCCTTGAGCATCAGTGCTCTGTGCATTGGCGGTGTTATCCTCGTCATCGTCGAGGTTAATAAGTGGCACTGCTGGCTTCTTAGCCTGGTCGGGCGCGAGAGCAGCATTCGCGTCCATGGGAGGTCTGCAGAGAAAAAGAAACTCAGAAATCAGAAGAGGATTGGGGAAAATAACACAGTACGAGAAAGGAGACGACAGAGAAGAAACTTACGCGCTGGTGGAGGCAAGCTTTCGCCTTGGTCTCTTCACGACCTTCTTGGTCGCCTTCTCGGTCAGCTTCTTCTTCTTGGCGGGGGGCTCTACGGCACCGCTGCCAGTCCGCTTGCGAGTAGCGGGTGCAGCAACTGAAAGAGGGTTGACGACAAGGGCTTTATCGCCCTCGTTCTCGTTCTCGTCTTCGTCCTCATCCTCGTTCTCTTCAGCAACGTCATCTGCGGATTCAGGAAAAGAAGAGGAGCAAGTCAGAAACAACAAACAGTGGATTGGTGCTTCTCGTGAACAAGCAAAGAAGGTGCGCAGTTACCTTCTGATTCGTCCTCAGGCCAGTCGCGGAGAGACGTTTCCGCGTGCTGCTTCTCCATGGAGGGGGAACGAGGGAGGTTGATCTGGTCTGCGTTCTCAAAGGAGGCCTTGTCGTCCTCCTCTCGGTCAGGAGACCAGTTGCCTTCAAAACGTTCGCAGCTTTCTATAAGCTGGCGAGTGAGGACCTGAAGAGCAGAGAAGTGTCACAAGTTAGCCGAGTAGCAGGATGGCATCCTACTCGGATAGGCGTGCAAACACAAAGCACACCAAGCCTAAGTATTTTTACCGGATGTTCTACTCGGAAAGGCGTGCAGGCACAAAGCACACTAAGCCTATACAATTCTACTAAGTACTCTACTCGGTACAGACTACGATCGCTAGTCGCGACGAGAAGAGGAAGTTTTCTACTCGGAACCCATATACAGAAAGCAGGAAGAGAAGAACGTACCCACGAAATCGGCTTTGTACGGCTGAATGGGACGAACCCATACTGCCAATGCTCGTCGAGGCTCGTTGTCAGGATGGCCCTGGCGTGCTCGGGAACGTCTGCGTTGTCGAGCTCGATGGTGGTCGTCCTGGTGCAGTCACGGGGGCCTCCCATGTAACACATCAAGTGGCAGCGTTCTTGCAGAGGCAGAACGCGTCTCTGGATCCAGTACGCCACTGGATCATCACTCTTGAGGCCCTCGTCGATTAGAGCGCCGAGCCGCGCCTCAATCTCCTTCGCGTTGAGGTCGTTGGAGGGCTTCTCCTTCCAATTCTTCTGGGTGGGAGCACGGAGGCTCCAAGCGGGAAGGTTAATTCTGTCAGTTACCTGTCCTCCTTCGGTGGCGGGGATGTTCTTGACGTAAAGGAACGTCTTCTGCCACATCCGGACGGACTCCAACCCCTTGATACGGGGGTGATTGGTCCCCGACCGCTGCACCATCATGGCGCAGCCGGTGTCGGTTGCCCGTGGCACCCCCGTGCCTTCCTTCTTCCCGGTGGTCTGCTGGCGGAGGTGGAAGTACCTGAGCCAGGTGTCCGTTGTCGGATGGATGCCGAGGAAGGCCTCGCACACCACGGCGTGGTAGGCGAGGAAGACGACGGCATTGGGCGGCAGGTGATGCATTTGAAGGCCGAAGTGGTCGAGGAAGCGGCGGAGGAAGTCGGAGGCCGGCAGGCCGAAGCCGCACTCGAAATGCGCCAAGAACACAACGCGCTCGCCCTCCTCCGGTGCAGGCACGAGCTCGCCCCTTGATGGCCGGCATTGAACACCAGGAGGAACTCTCCTAGTGTTCACTAGCCAGGCGCAGTCCTCGGCGGTGACGTGCGAGCCAGCCCAGCCGGCGCGAGACATGGTTGCGAGTAGGAGGGGTGGAAAGAATCGAAAGGTTTTGATTGGCTGGATTGGATTCGCGGCGGCGCAAAAGATTGCACGGCGGCGGAGAGCTCGGCGGCGGAGAAGGAGAGAGAGAGATGAAAGAGGAAAAGTGCGAGGGAGGGGAAAAGGAAGTTACCGGCGGGGGTATTTATACCCTCGCCTCAGACTACCGTCACCATCGGGGAAGTGGGATCGATCGTGGCATGTGGTGGGATCTGTGGCCGGCTGGAAACGCACACAAGCGCGGGATGCGCGCGTAACGGCCGCAATTGATCCCACCACCAGATCGTGGCCTATTATTACTCTTGATAGGACGTGACGCGTGGTGGGCCCACTGCCTGGAAATCAGGCGCGTGGCACGTCGTGCCCTAGGCAACGAGACGACGGGGGCCTGGATGCTTGACACGTGTTCAGTTGCTGTGCGAAGGGCTGGATCGTGCTCTGCGCGGCAGAGGCTCAATTCAAGAAAATTCTCTAAGTCTTTTTACTCGATCGCAGAGTAGAAGTCATCTGCTATGCGGAGGAGAGGAAACTTAAGGTACTAATCAGAGAGCTACTCGGAGGTTCTACTCGGCATCTTGAGGTTCAAGGGCTATGCTGTGAAGATTGGTTTTAAGCTGGCAGAGCCTAGTGAACGAGTTCGCAAGACTCAACCAGCTTCGGGGACTGCTGTCGGGGGGTTACCCCCGAGTAGGGTAAAGGCAAGTGGTAAAGGCGTCTTACAGAAGAGAGGTTTGGTCGAGTAGCCGACTACCCGGTACTCGCTACCCGGTCGACTGCTACTCGGTCTCACCTCAAGATGACCAGAAGGAGATACCAATCAAGTCCTGTCCTTTCGAGTAGAAGAGTTGGCCCGAGTACAATTGGCGGGAACAATTGGCGGGAACCTACTCGGGCCAGAAAGTCAAAGGAGCCGTTCTGACACAGGATCCCGCGTATCCTGGGTCCGTACTTGGCAGCATTCGAACTACTGTTCATCTGGGACCGGCCTGCCTGACAGTGACAGCATGGAAGCAGGCCGTGGCAGGATAAGGGGGGCCTACTCTGTGTTTAGGTACAGTGATACCAGTCTGTCCCCTTGTTTTGCCCAACGACTTTCCAGATGCAGCCAAGGTTAGGAACCAAAGCTGTCAGCGGGAACCCGGAAGAAGGACGATGTGCACACTATGTCGACACTTGTCCATGTTTGGACGTATCCGGCTGGGCACCATGTATATAAGGTGCCCCGCCGCCTCCTGCGTGAGGATCGAACACATCTTGACCTAGATTGCATACTGGAACCCTAGTTCTTGACCTAGTTCATCATCCAGAGGAGAGCGGCTACTCGGTAGCAAGAACTTTGTACTGTGGCTACTCGGAGAGATACCAAAATACACAAAGAAAGGCAGGAGTAGGGGTTTTACCTCCTCACGAGGGCCCTGAACCTGGGTAGATCGTGTTGTTTGCAGTGTTTACTTCATACCTCACGCGGCTACTCGTCGCGTGATCCCTCCCCGAGCACCTCCAGCGTCCTTCGTCCCCACATCTTTAGCCATCCCATGGCATCTGCCGTGACACCACCACGACAGTTTTTCTAAGTTAGACCTTTGAAGAGGTACCAAAAGTGTAACTAAGGCCGACATGCCAAAAGGGGTTTTGCAAACAAACATGAAAAAAGCAAGAGATGAAAGTGTGGTGACTTTGCTTTGACGAAAGAGGTATGCTTGTGAGACACACCAGAAAACAATTCAAAAACACACACAACAAGGGAACAAGTAAAAACATTACGCAAGAGTAAAACACACAATTAGCACCCAGGCAATAGACAAACAAGGTACCTTTAGTACCAGCAAACGTCTATTACCGCTGAAGAACGGGTAGCTCAAAAACAACTGAGCGAAACCTATCGATTCCTATGGGGCTGGGTCGACAAAAGGGTTGTTGAAGTCTTCTCTTTATCTCATCTTGACGTTGAGGTCTTCTGAAGGAAGCTTCTTTTTCTTCGGGTTGCTAACTACTAAGGTCTTCTCGGGACATCGCCAAGTATGCACTTTTTAATAGAAAGATAACAGAAGAAAATTTTTTGAGTAGACTTTTAAATGAGAACCAAGGTTTTATAAACCCATTTTTATTTATTTACAAAACATTTTGAGCCATGAAAACAAAGGACAAAAAGGTATGTTTACTATTTTCTCTGTTGTTCTTCAAAACTTCAGTTTTATAAACCAGGCAATATTTTTTTTTGAAAATATGAGAAAAATGGAAACCATACTTAGGGTTCCTTAGATAAAACATTTTAGGCAGTAATATAGTTTTTACCAAAATAGTTTTGTTTCCTATCTGACGTCCATGCTAAACTAAGGTCTCCTAAAGTCAGGATGGCTCTCATACCAACTCTGTGGGGACCCCAGACTAGCAGTCCGAGACCTCCAGTATGCATACATTCACGATCCCATGATCAGTTAGTCGTGAACAACATACTCGAGTTGGCATTGCAGATTACAACATCCACTACACGAATACACTTGACTCAGTTGAAAACAACCGCCACGCAGGGCAGGAACACACACTAAAAACAGCGGAAGACTGCAAAACACACTCGTGGTAAACCCAAGTCACGCCTTGACTATCTACAGGCTACTGACTCGGAGACGTTCCTAGTTCGCATAGCCGTCAGCGACACCATCTTCTTCAGGTTCTCCGGTTTTCTGCTCAAAGTCTGGCTAAGACAATAGCCAGGGACGAAACCAATGTGAGTACGTTTAAATGTACTCCGCAAGGCACCCCAAATGAAAGCTAAACATGCAAGTATGCACATATATAGGTGGTAGGACGGCTGTAGTTAAGGTTCAACTAGCCATGATGAATTTAAGACACATCATGGTTGCACAGGTTTTAGTTGTTTTTGTTGAAGAAGATACTTCAAAAGATATTTTATTTCTCTTGTAGATATAGCATGTCCACAAGGTTTTGATAAAGAACTTTAAATAGAATAAAAGTTTCTCTTTGCAAAACATCTTGGAAGATCACATCTTCAAGATCATTATTTATCCGGTACCTCAAAGGTACACTCATTCCCTTTCAACGTACCTCCCAGGTACAAGTTCCAAAACACTTTTCCAGCTTTTTGAAAACATTGACACAATGCTAGCTACATGGCCATTCAACTGTCCATATCCGAGGACGCGGCTATTCTGAATAGTTTTACTCTACAGAGGTGTACACATTCCACAAGATCCAGTACATCCGCCGTGAACAACCACGGGCTGTTCGCGACAGTATGCAAACATCGGATAACTGGTCCTAACCATCCACTATGTTAGTGCTAGTAAATGAATACCACCTCAACTGGGTTTGTTCTCCCCGACACCGAGTGAGTCAGCCGTATCGATCCGGTTTCCCCTGACAACACACCGCCATGGCAGGAGACCCAATTGCTGCAACCGGTAGTGAACTTAATCCTACACTGTGAATGTCCCATTTCTCCCTCCTGGCGACAATTCGGTTCGGGGGACTCTAACCCCTATAGCACTTTGAGGTAGGCACGGACTAACACTGACAAGCAATTAGCTAGACCTCGTTCCCATATTGGGGTAATGTGGCAGCACGGCTTGGTTGTCCGGCGAAGACTAGGTTATGTGTCATTTTTGGAAACCAAGTCGAAAACATTGCCTTCTTCACAAACCTCCCTCGGACAAGGTCCCACCTTTCCTCGAGGTTTTTCCAACTTTTGCTTTCCAAAAACATCAAGTTAAAATGTCCACTAAGGGACTTAAGTTGATTAAGTGATGATACTAAAATATCTAAAGGGCTTGGTAATACCAAGATTATATAGTGGATAAAGCATATTAGGTACATAAAATAGATAGTGGTATAGTCCACTTGAGGAAATAGTTTTTGAATCAACTTTCGTAAAATTTCAGAAGTAAAGCATGCATGATAGATAATGATAAGTAAAACAACAGAAATCATTTAGAGTGGCTTGCCTTGGCACTGGTCTTGGTCTTGCTCTTGAAATAAACAAGAGTTGCAATAAAAACTTCTCCGGGAAATAATACCGTCTTCGATATCTAACGTCGTAAACTCAAAAAGGAAAACACCCAATCAGAACCAAACAAAGGAAATCACTTGGTAAAAATTAAACATACAGCAAGCATTTCATCAAACAAGTACACTCACAAACAAAATTACTAGGGTGCACACCAACGAGCAAAACATGCACAGAAAACACACATGAATCACACTAGAATTGATGCTATGGATCCTCAACCAAATTGGAATGGGTCCAGTGGGTGTGCCACTCTCATAACATGCTCAATTAAGGTGAAAAGGCTCTCTGGTCATTCATGAGGATGAGAAAAATAACAAGAAAACAACCTAGAAACAACTAGACATGCACAGGAAAATAGTAACAAGCAATACTACAAGCCTATAGTGACACATGCTTTTATAAACATGGAGAAATAATATAACCAGTAGCTAAACAACATAATAACAGAGACAAAACAATACCAAACATATCATGGCATCACTCAATACATGAAAATAATCATGGAGCAAAAGACTACTAAAACTAGAGATGCAAAAGGGCCATTTAGACATGCATACATGCATAACAATACTAGATCATCAACCATGATTTATTCTAACATGATGGATCTTTAAGATAGTATCCAAGTAACATATAAAACAACACCTAAAAATGCTAGTAATATCAAAATAACAATCTAATCAATGCCTCAAAAATTAAGCATGCAAATAACAACTTATAGCAGAAAATCATCTAAAACTATCATAGCATGACAAATTCATCTAGAGAGAACTCAAGCATGCAAGCAAGTATAATATGCTAGAATAACAGTAGATATTCTATGGAAAACAATACTAAAGCATTTATTCAATTCATCATACCAATATGAAGAATAACATAATTTTAACCTATTTTTACTAGGAAAACAACATATTGAGATGTAAACTATAACAAGCATGGCTTTTACACACAAACCCTACCATACTAGTGAAACACTCAAGATACATTTCAAACATGTATAAATAACCTACACATGCTAGGAATCAATTTTATAACAACAGAATGATAACACAACAATTTATCAAGTCATGTCAATAATAGACAGAAAAGGACTATTTACCAAATGTTGCACCAAACCTATTCTGTAACTCCTAAAATCGTGAAAACCTAGTATTGGGTGCTACTAGTCACTACAAAACCAACACAAGTGGATTCACATAAAAAATCATCACCAATAAATTAAATAATTCACAGAAGTGCTCTCTGGCCTACAATTAACATGCATGTCATTTTCACACCACAACTCAAGTCAACACAAGGCCAACTGCCACAGATAGACATTTTTAAGGGCTACTCAGAATAGTTGAGTTTGCATGTTTTGGATAGAGAAAACTCAAGTTATTAAATAAATGGTGTTAATGAGTGCCTCTGCCATTTATTTTGTTTCTCCTAAAATACAACATGAAACTTAGATCTACAAGTTGGAGGTGGTTGAGAATTAGCAGATCTACCACTGTGATTTTTAGTGTGTTATACTTTACTTGATAGCATTTTTATTTCGAATTAAAGTGAAGCACCAGATCTGGATCTGCAGGGAAAAAGAAAAACAAAACAACCTGCAGAGAAGAGGCGGGCCAGATCTGCAAACTGGGCCGGCCTGCCAAGAGCTCTCCCGCGCGGGAAGAGTTTAAACCCGAGGCTGGGCCGCGGCTGGGCCAAGCCCAACAGCCAACGTTGAGGCGAAACGGTACCCCGTCGTTGGATCCCAGACGGAGGGCTTGGATGAGGCCACGTCGTCAGAGGCCGACGGCGACCATAAACCGGCGTCGGAAAACAGCAAACACGGCGGCCCGAGGCGGATCCTCGCCGGAGAAATGTCGTACGCCGCTCCGGAGGCCGCCTGGATGTGCAAGAAGGTCGAGGAGAACCAGGGAGACGGCACGAAGCTGATGCCCCCATTGGCGCTTGTTGGGGAAGACTCCCAACCGGAGTTCGGCGGGAACCCGCGGCGGCCGGCCATGCCATGGATGGCCGCGGACCTGCGATGGACAAAGATGGGATTCAGAGAGGTCAAAATAAGGAGAGATGGGAGGGGATGCCAGGGAACCAATCGGTGAGGTCGGAGGGTCCCTGTACTTTCCGTTCGACGGGAGGTCACCGACGGAGAAGACGCGCTCGATTCCGGCGATGTGGTGAGTTATCGAGGGGGCTTCTGATGCGAGGGCTCGATTGGAGATGGGTGGAGGTGGTGTGGCAAGATTTACAGCAAGGAGGTGGCTCCAGGTGGTCTAGCCACAGAGCATGTCTCTCGGTGCTCATGGCGGCCACGGTGGTTGCAGTCGAGCTGGCCAACGAGCCATTCGTCTGGATTTTTGTGGCCAGGAAGATAGGGCACGGTGAGGTCGTTCTCCTGGCGAGAGAAGGAGGCAGGAGGTGCACGGGAGCGCCGGCAATCGACGGTGCGTGCTCTGCACCCGTAGGTGTTCGACATGAGCTATAAGAGGAAGGAGATCGAGCTAGGGAAATTGAGGATCACGGGTAGGTTCCTTGAAGTATTGTGGAGCTGTTTGACGTGGTGTTGAGCTCGGGCATGCGCCCCAGGTGTCGGAACGCGAGGGACGTGTCGAGCTCGACCTGGACGCCATGGCCAGCTCATGGGCAGGGAGAAGAAGACAAGGGGAAGGGAATAGGCTTCACCAGGGGGTCACGGGGTGAGAGGGAAGTCTCCTGGCGCGATGGTTTCTTCTGGGATGGATGGTGGTGATGGAGTAGAAAAAGGGTGGGTGATCACCATCCTTCTCTTCATGTTGGTGGATGAGCTAGAGGGAGAGAGAGAGATGGTAGATCATCTATACCATGTCTAGGAGGTGAGGATGGCTATTTTTCATCTCTCAGAACAGGAGAGAGGTAGAGAGAGTTCATTTATTGGCCAGGACATGCAACAACTCAACCATGTCCAGAATAACCAGAAGTGGTTTTTGATTGTTTTCGCCAATAATTTGAATAGAACATGTGTGCAAACTCATTTCCATTGGATATATAATCAACAATGGAGTCTAGGGATGGTGGTCTCAAGTTTTTCTGAAAACTTTTCTTTCACAAAATTTTGGGAATTCAAAAATGGAAGAATCTGTTTTTAAATGTTTTCTCCAAAATTTTCAACACAACTTGCAAATTTGTTTCTATAAATAAGTCCCACATGACCATAGGCATGTTGGGTAATTTTTCCAAGATTTTAGGAATTACTTTTCTTCACAAAATATTTTAAAGTCCATTTCTGGCCTTTTGGAAAATGGAAAATAATAAATATAAAAATGCTTTTAAAAGAAATATTTTTGAGTTGGAATGAGAGAGTACATAATATAGGTCTCAAAAGTGATTTTTAATAAACAACTCTTTTGAAAATATTTGAGACACCAAGTGGAAAAAGGGTGAAAATAGGAGTTTATTAATAGGCTAAAAACCATGAGAGATAAATAATTAAATGGCCATTGGAAAATAAATGGACCATATGTAGGTGATGTATAGGTTATGGAGATTACAATAGTAGGTTCATTGGGCCTGAAAACAATAAGGAGTGATTTGGAGTAACATGAACAAAGTGCTTCATGATAAAGGTGATAGGGTCATTATTTTGGGAATGCCTTCAATAGGACTTTGATAGATGATACCAAAGGGTTTCAATATCCAACATAACATGTTGTATGGATAGAATAGATATAGACAATGAGAGGTATGATGATGTATTGATTAATAGCTCAAGATTTGTCATAGAAGTCTGTCTCCAAAGTTGGAGATTTTTAAGAAAACAGAAGATGATATGGACATGCGATAGAATATGATATTGATGCTTAATCTTATTATTAATAGGTTTTATTTACTTGGAACAACACACATTAGTCAACAAACAGAAATAAATACTTCAAAGCAAACACAAGATAAGATCACCCAACAAGCAGATAAAATAATAAGACACACAAGATCACTCAAACAACTGAGTTCTTCAATTTAATTTCCAGGATGTTTTCTCATGTGTTAAATTTTAGGTAGTGATCAAGACATACCATGACAAGAGGATTTTGTAAAGAGGTTCATCTCAGAAGTTGTTATTTCCAAAAGAATATATTTGAGGTTAAACACAGGGGTAACATAATCCCCTCTTATTGTTTTTGCAAAAGAAGGAAGTGAGAAGGAGTTTTTGAAATACTTGCAAAAACATCTTGGTTGAAAATAGGTTGGATATGATTACCTCCAAAATACTTTTCATATAGTTTTGGAAATTTCTTTTGGTTCCTCAAAACTTGGCCTTTGGGTTTCTTCTAAAATCAAAACATTTTCAAAAAGGTTTTTGCCAAAATAGTGTGATGGATGAAGATGATAAGCTTTCTTGTCATGACTTGATCACAAGGGTTGTGTTTTTAAGAAAGTTATGATCATTTGGTTTTTAATGTCACGTGTTAACAAACACAAACAAAAGCACAATCAACAAGCAAATAGAAAAGAAACACAAGCATTAGTCAAATATATTTAAAAGCTTTTGTTGGCCCTGATTTTTGAGTTATTGAAAACACGTTTTTCATGTCTTCCAAAAATTGGGTTGTTACAGCTCAGATAGATACAAGGATCCCATTGGCAAGATTTGTGTCAATTTCCAGAGGGGGGCAGCGTGAATTTTACAAAATTCAGTTTGAGAAATTTCCAAAATTCTGTGGGGCGTGTGGTATGTTGGGCCATGTCTCACTAGAATGTGGAACGGGGGAGCACGATATCACCAAACTGAAGTGGGGTGATTTTTTGAAGGCTGATCCTATGACTTGGCATGGAAGAAGATCATTCGGAGGTGGCAGAAACATGGGTACTGGAGGTCGCAGAGGTGGCCGAGATTTCGGAGGAAGAGGAAGGATGGCAGGGAAGTATCATGATTGGAGACTCCACCCCGAACGTAACAATGGTGATGATACTAAAAGGGACGATGAGCTATCGGATACTGCTTCTAGTCCGATTAAAGCGACTGACATTGTTATGTCAGAAGTAGGTAAGCAAACAAAAAGGTCTTTGGATTTTATGACTATCGAACAAGCCCTTTCTTGGGAGGGTGAACCGAAAGGTACCATGCTACTTACTCAAGGAGGGGGAAAGGATAACCTGGGGACAAAAGATCAGTTAGTGGCTGCAGATATTATCAAGGAGAAGTCTAAAAGACAGAAAAGTGAAAGTGAAAACTCGAAAGCAAATTCAAATTCAGAATCGGCGGGCTCCTTCGAGGGGTGCCCCCGGGAGCAATGATTATTATATTCTAGAACTGCCGGGGGTTGCGTAAATCCTCGGCAGTTCGAGCGCTCCTGGTGCTCCAGTGGCGTCTACACCCGGATGTGCTTTTCCTGTCTGAAGCACATTTGTGTAAAGCTAAGGCAGAAAACCTTCGTAGGAGATTGAAGTTTCACGAGATGCTGGTCTCGGAAAGTGATGGGAGGAGTGGTGGATTGGTTATGTTTTGGAACAAGGAAATCAAGGTAACTTCGTTTGAGATCACCGCTAATTATATTGACCTAAGGATCAACGAGCACAGTGATATGGGATGGCGTTTAACTGGCTTGTATGGCGAACCAAGTGGTAGAAACAAACACCTTACATGGGAGTACATAAGATCACTAAATGCAGCGAAAGATCTCCCGTGGTTACTAGCCGGAGACTTTAACAAAATTATGTACTCAAGTGAGAAGGATGGGGGTGCGGTGAGACCCCAACAACTAATGCAAGCTTTCAGAGACACGATCAGCGAGTGTAATCTAGAGGATATGGGGTTTATCGGTGATGTTTTCACGTGGAGGAGAGGCAAAATACGTGAACGCTTAGATAGGGCTGTTTGCGATCGCAGATGGGCTGACATGTTCCCTTTGGCTGCGGTAACCAATGAAGATTTCGGGAAATCGGATCACAGACCGATTCTTATTAATACTGAGATGGTACCAGGGAATCAGATCAACAAACCGAGCCCTCCTCGCTTTGAAGCCCGGTGGTTGTGTGAGCAGGATGTTGAAGTAATAATCCAGACGGCGTGGGAGAAGGCTAAGCTGCTACATGCGTCTGAGTCGGTGAGTGCCCATACGAAATTTGTTCATGAATCTTTGCACACATGGGATAAGGAGGTACTTAAGGATCCAAGGAGGAGATTACGTGAATTACATAAATAGTTGAATGACATTATGTCGGGTCCTCTGTCTGATGAGGCGACGGCGAAGCAGATGGAAATTCAATTAAAAATGGAGAACCTACTTGAACAAGAGGAATTATATTGGGTCCAAAGAGGACGTGTTAATTGGTTGCAACATGGGGATCGAAATACGGCCTTTTTCCACCGTTTTGCGTCTGCAAGGAGGAAAAGAAATCATATTGTGGCATTGAAGGACGATGGGGGTGCAGTGATCGACGACCCCGTGCACCTGCTGTCACTAACGAGAGATTACTTTAATAATTTGTTTACTGCAGGAATTTCGGATGCTAACCAGGATGTTTTGCAGAGAGTTGAGCCTTGCGTCACGAATGAGATGAATATGGCTCTAGCAGCACCGTTTTCCATAGATGAGGTTAAAAAGGCTATGTTCAATATAGGTGATCTCAAGGCCCCGGGACCAGATGGACTACACGCCGTATTTTATAAGAGGTTCTGGCACATTATCGGTGAGGATCTGACTGATGAGGTTCTTGCGGCTGTTAATTCGAAGGTAATCCCGGAGGGGTGGAATGATACTACTATTGTTTTGATTCCTAAAGTAGAGAATCCAGAACACATTACGCAGTTTCGCCCAATTAGCCTATGCAGCGTGGTCTACAAGGTTATTTCAAAACTCATTGCTAGTAGACTGAAATTATTGCTCCCTGAAATATACTTGTGGCTTATGAATCATACTACTATCTAAAGAACAGAAGAGATGGAAGACAAGGTTTTTGCGCGGTCAAATTGGATATGCATAAAGCCTACGACGGAGTAGAGTGGAGCTTTCTCAAAGGTATTCTATTACGACTGGGGTTTGATATTGATTGGGTCAATCTGATCATGGCTTGCGTGTCTTCGGTGAGGTACAAAATTCGGCTTAATAATGATTTTTTAGATTTTGTTTACCCTACTAGGGGCCTCCGTCATGGGGACCCACTATCACCTTACATGCTTTTGCTATGTGCTAAAGGCCTCACTAGCTTGCTGAAATCTGAGGAAAGATTGGGTAGTATACTGGGAGTAAAAGTATGTAGGACTGCTCCTGCAGTGTCTCACCTATTATTTGCAGATGACTCCCTTATTTTAATGAAAGCGGATGCTGGTAATGCATCCTCTTTACAACGTGTCCTGGCTGATTATTGTGCCGCATCTGGACAATTGGTTAGCGAATCGAAATCTAGCATATTCTTCAGCCCTAACACGGATGTCAATACTAGGGTGGAGGTATGCTCTATTTTAAATATCATGACTGAAGCTATGACTGATAGATATCTTGGTCTTCCACCCATGGTAGGGGTTGATAGGGCAGATTGCTTCAAACATCTAATTGAGAGAGTATGTAAAATTCTGTGTGGATGGAAAGAGAAGAAATTGTCTTTCGGTGGAAAGGAAGTCTTGCTTAAAGCCGTCATTCAAGCTATTCCAGCGTATGCGATGTCTGCATTCAAGCTACCCAAACAGATCATTAAAGGGATAATCACAGCTATGTCCCAGTTCTGGTGGGGAGATGATGACCAGAAGAAACATATGATTGGTTTGCATGGTGGAAAATGTGTGTTCCGAAGAGAAAGGGAGGTATGGGTTTTAGAGACCTCCAAAGTTTTAATCTTGCAATGCTTGCAAAACAATGCTGGAGATTAATATCGTGTCCAGATTCCTTGTGTGCTCAAGTGCTGAAAGCAAAGTATTATCCATCGGGTGATATTATTAATTGTTCTTTGAAGAAGGGGAGTTCGTTCACTTGGCAGAGTATATGGGCTGGTATACAAACTTTTAAAAGAGGACATATATGGAGGATTGGAGACGGTTCAAACACAAAAATCTGGGAGGATCCGTGGATCCCCTCTAGTCCGAACAGGAGGATTACTATGAGAAGAGGTAGCATTGTTCTAACTCATGTTTCGGAATTAATTGACTCGGATAATGGTGTTTGGGATGAGGATCTGATAAAGGAATTATTTTGGCCAATTGACGCACAAAGAATTTTGAATATTCCACTGGCTAATGGTATGTTCGAAGATTTTGTTGGATGGCATTACACAAAATCCGGGATATTTTCGGTAAAATCGTGCTACCACTTGGAGTGGGAGCATCAACACGGTATAAAGCTCAGGAGGACGGGGGACTACGGTACTTCTTCCTCGCTGCCTATCTGGAAAACTTTATGGTCTCTTAACATACCAACGAAGATAAAAATCCACTGTTGGAGAGCATTATATGGAGCTATTCCCTGCAATGGTGTCTTGGCTAATAGGCATATGCTCCCTAGCTCAAACTGCACTCTATGTCTGACGGCGTGCGAGAGTATTCGACACGCATTCTTCAAGTGCCCGAGAGTGCAGGAGATTTGGTCTCATCTTGGTATGCTGGATGTCGTTAATGAAATGTGTGATGTTGAGGTGGAGGGTCAATCAACACTGGAAGCGCTATTGCGGGATACTAACGCAAAATCCCCTTTAATCACCGAGGTGGGACGCAACGAATTAGTGGCTGTTGCTGTTTGGTACATTTGGTGGGAGCGGCGCCGAGCCACGAATGGGGAGACGGTGCAAGCTACAACAAGATCAGCACATGCGATCACGGCGCTCGCCCTTAACTATGCCAAGGCGAAGAAGAAGGAGCCCCGGGTCCCGAGGGCGGGATGGCTCAAACCTAGAGAAAATTACGTTAAATTAAATGTGGATGCTGGGTTCTCTTTGGATGCAGGTACAGGGAGCTCGGGTGCTATCCTTCGAGATGACAAAGGAGTGTTCCTTGCTGCTTTTTGCCGCGGTCTAGCACATGTATCCGATCCGGCAACTGCAGAAGCATATGCTCTTCGAGATGGCCTCCTTTTAGCGGGATAATTGGGATGCAACAGATTAGAAGTCAATTCCGATTGCTTAGAAGTCATCGAGGTAATGATCAATGGAGGAAACCATCTCGGACCTGCTGTGGCGATCTATGAGGAGTGTGTCATGCTTTGCCGCAATTTTTCCTCGGTGTTTTTCTTCCACTGTCACAGAGAGGCTAATAGAGCGGCTCATTTGCTAGCTAGTAATGTAGAGGGTTTCTTGTCAGTATCCTGACAAGATGAACCACCTGATTTCCTTGTAAGTACACTAGCGAACGATGTATCCCTGTTTTGATTGTGGCAGCAAGTTTCATACGCACTCTTTTCCTTACCAGGGTACCTGAGGGGACTGGAAGGTTTTTAATGAGGCGGCTTGCTTGCTTAATATAGTTGGTTTTAAAGTTTCAAATAAAATAAAATAATGGCATACTATTTGGCCCATTAGTAGTTATGGCATGCCACGTGGTTTCTCCTGAAACTTGGCTCCCAAACTCATTTTTATCCTAGAAACTTGCATAATCATTACTTTACTTAGTGTGCTAACTGTGGGGACAAGTCTCCTAGGTTTGGATATGTCATTTGTAACCGATTTTTCTTGATTAATAATTTAATATAAATTCATAATCAAGCAAACAAAAATAAGTGAAGACTCATTTACCGAATTGGTAGAAAAAAGGTCTCCTTCCTAGAAGGGTGTCTTTCGAGTCATGCCAAGTTACGCGTCGTGGAGAGTCATCTACCCATGAATACACGCGCATGCGCTACTTGTTGTCATCACCCACTACTCATTTCTATTTTCTTTTTCTTTTATTCAAACAAAAAATAACATTTCAACTGAGCGTTCAAATCATGACCCGCCTTCAGCGATGACTTAGTCATGTCAAGCTCTTCAAAATTAGATCCTATGCCAACTTATTTTGATTATTTTCTTTTTTCCTGCCTATATATAGTGCATGGTTTACGTTATCTTCATGTTTGGTTTACACTAGCTTTCTGTTGCACGGAATATTTGTATGTGCCGCCTTGAGTGTTTGCTATGTGCTTCTCCTAGGGAGCATGTTACGTGATGTCTTCATTGTGCCAATGTGAGTACATTTTATGCGATGTCTTCCCTTGTACTATGTTTAGATGTCATTTTTTGAGTGCATGGTATGTCTTACGTTTCGCTGCAATGCGGTGGGATGTGCTGCCATGAGTGCGTGCTATGTTCTGCCTTCCGTTGCACTATCGTATGAAGTCTTGGCATGAGTGTATGTATGTACTTTGTTTGGATACTCCGCATTTGGTTTGTGTTAAACTTTTAAATGTGGTGCCATTTTGTAGTGCTCTAAATTCATTTTTTTGCACTACTTTTTTGTAGGTCGGACGACGTTTTTGATGTGTGCCATAAAATCACAACTTGAAAAAGAGAAAAACTGCGATTGAGTGTGCAGTTGCCAGATGGCGACAAATCATCCCTCTAAAGGAAGGACACACACCATACAAACCCATACACGCCCTTACTGAAACGCACATTAGATCTCAAGCGGACCATATCACCTTACCGCGGCTATTTTTTTCAGTAGGAGTCTAAACTCAGTTTTGTTGATATTTAGCGGGCTGTTTTGAAAAACTTTGATCATCAACTAGCTATTTTTTTAGTGGAATCAACAAGCCGATTGATCATCAAAATATTATTAGGTAATTTCCCGTGCATTGCAACGGGTGTAAAATAAATAGATATGTGCTAACAATCAATAAGTAATGTAATTTGGATCACTCAACCACATTAGTTGTCCACATATCATTTGAGTATGTGTTGACTTGGTTCGTATGATCCAGTATAAACATATGGACATTATTTCGTATTGTTTTATCCCGGTGCTTGCACTTTGACCCAGTGCTCCCACAAACTCTTAAACCAATTAAATTAGGGTGATATTTGTACATGATTTACATCCTCACTTTAGATTCAAAATAGAAGATTACATACCACAATTTTTTTTTTAGAAAAAACTGTTTTAGCACAATTTGTACAAGGTTGCGTGTACGAAAATTTAAAATTTTCGCCATGCATGCTAAGCAACCGCCAACAGGATCTATCTACGAAGATATAAGTGAATAACGATTCCCAGATATAGCTCGAGACCTCTAGATCAAGACCGTGTACCAGACACCGTAGAAGCGAAAAGAGATGTAGATGACAATATCGATGAAGAATGTAGAAGATCCTCACGCACAAACCCATGGGTAAGGATATTGCCGACTCCCCGTATCTAGCACCTTGATCTAGCAGAGCAAGGGTCTCACATGTTACCCCTCTGAGAGTTCGCACATATACGTTGGGACCAGCTCTGCAGCGCTTATCCGTTCAGGACTAGACGCCACATGTGTATAAGAATGTGGAGTTCTCAACACATGAGAGAGAGAGAGACATATCAATTAGAAGCCAGATCTAATTGGGAGAGAACACCTCAAACCCCCAATTATAAGAAGATCCAATTCAATTAGGGGTGGTCTAATTAGAGGCTCTAATTAGAACCTCTAATTATACTAGAGATAAAGAGAGAGGCTTGAAAGCCAATTGATATGTTTTACTTTGAGACTTGGGGCCCTTTTATAAGTGGATGAGGGGGAGACCTTCCTTGGGAGGGAGGAGTGATGTCTACTATGCGCTTGTATTCTTGTATACTATGTTGGGCCTCCAAGCGCAGAGGTTTGTAGGACAACTAGAAATTTCCCTCAAGTGAGTAGCCCAAAGTTTATCGAACTCAAGGAGGTGTAGGTTAAATGTATACCTCTAAATCAACCCTGTAGTTAAGATACAAGAAATCTCTTGTGTCCCCAACACACCTAATACAATTATTAGTTGTATAGGTGCACTAGTTCGGTGAATAGATTATAAAATACGAGTAATATGGATGGTAAAGCAAGGTATAGGAAATTTTTAATAAAAATGGCAGCAAGGTCACGAGTAGCAAAACTGAGAGCAAATGATGTAGTAATGGTTGGTAACAAGGCCTAGGGATCATACTTTCACTAGTGGGAACTCTCGACAATGTTAACATAATTAGACACATGATATTTCCTCTAAAACTATGCATGGTAGACGTTACTCGGAAATCGTTCATAGTGGATCAAATAGGATGGGAATCCCATAGGGCTACACAAGCAAACCTTAAAGTTCACGTTCCCATCAATGGACATCCCAACCCTGTCACTTTGAGCATCTAAATATAGTACTAACAAACGCCACAACCTATCTCTTGAATAGTCTCTTTCTAATACAAACATAACACCCGCATGATACATCCCAAATGTATCTATAATTTTTGATGATCCATGCTTGTTTTGTACATGTTTTCCATATGTTTTCCTTTGTTTTCTATCATTTGTTGGACTAACCTATTAACAAGATGCCAGTGCTAGTTCCTATTTATGTCGGATATATACTGAATAGGGGTATATCAGATGGTAGTCATAAGTGCCGGATTACCAGGGTGGCCCAAGTGGTAGTGGGCTATGGTCCATTGGGCGGCCCAGTAAGCTGACGCGCAGAAGCCGGATTCTAGAAGGACCCAGATCACGACCCACGTGATCTGGCTTGGAGGAGAAGGCGGATTCCTTACTTTCCAAGTTAGAAGTTACCGTAGTCTTCTAGGTTTCCTACTCTGTATGCCCTAACCCGACTATTATATAAAGCCGGACGGGAGATATGATAGATAGACACGAAGCTACAGGCTAAATCGCAGGGAAGTTGATCCTCAGCGAATAGCTAAACAGAACCTCACATTGTAATTGTATACACAGGATTTAGTCCTGATTAGTGAGTTTGCAGGAGTAGGAACGCCGTACTATTACAACGTACCGAACCTGGGTAAATCCTGTGTCTTTGTCTTCAACGCGACCCCGTTTCCCCACGTCTCTACCCGTAGTCTCATGGCACCCCCGTCTATGAAAACTACTACGATGTCTCGACAGTTGGCGCCCACCGTGGGGCAAACGACGTCAGGCGTTAAGTTCCGATCTGGGATACTCGGCGGAATCGGCAGTTCCATAACTGTCGGAAGCCTGGAGTTCGACGATAATGTCGGACGCTTCCTCGACAATGGATCCTACATACCGGCGCGAAATCATCTGGTAAGTGCCTGCGTGTTACCGATCGGATCTGCTAACATCTTTATCGGACTAACTGTGAGGCCATGGGGTTTTGCGGTGGAAGTAAATTTTTCCCACCCGCCCTGTACCCAGTCGAAGATGACTATGATACCGGATTTTGCTCAGATCGCCTACATGAAAGTGATACACACTTTATCGGTATGGTGCAATCTGAGGTGACCGAAAACACGGACGACGGAAATCCCGTGCAGGAGGCAGACAACAACACGCCCGCCACAGAGGTGGAAGATCCGACATCCGTCAACATGACGATCAATTCGGAAGATGACTCAGTGCTAGCCGCCATTGAGGCGAGATTAGAGTCAGAAACCGGATCAGATGATTTTGATTCCAAAGGCGAAGACGTGGACGCCTTCGAAAGAAAAGTTAAATTTTTCCAGGAGGGATTCCATGAAGTACTAATGGCGAAACCGGCTGAAAACACGGACGCCGGCAGTTAGGAATGCCCTAAAACCCCTCCGCCAGAGGAAGAGAGAGAAGATGGAGAAACTTCTCCGATATTTCCCAACGTCAAGGAATTGACAGAGGATGAACCTGCCAAAAAACCTCCCTCTTCCAAGAAAAAGCACAAGGCCGCTAAAAAACTCCAATACAAACTCCGGAAGAAGAAATTGGCTGATCCAGCTGATGAAAGCCCGGAAGTAGGAGATGCAAGCGGAATAAAACTTGCGGAGAAGAAAACAAAAGAAATCCTTGTTCCGCCAATGACAGAGCAAGAAGAACATGAATTGTTACAAACACCAGTGGGATTGCATGAACCCCCTGAAGTGCTAGAAGCTAGGAGACAAGCTCTCCAAAGGCAACAGCAACATCTATTCAGAACTCGTGAACACCTCCAAAAAACCAAGGATGACATCAAGCTCATGAAGGAAGAAATCGAGGAGTACGAGAAAAAGAATAGATCTGGCATTAAACCTACAAGGTTACCCGGAATCGTAAGACCGGAAGTACTGCCGCCAAAAGAAAGGTTTCACAACCCATCTTGGCAAAAGCAGGTAAACGGCAAAGATGTCAGAGGCGAACCAATATACAAAACCGCAGCAGAAAATGCGGAAGCAGCGTTTGCCATCCTCAACAATGACATGTACACCAACGGTGAAAAACTCCAAGGGGTGTGTGCTTTCCTAGGAAAAGAATTGCAACAACAACAGCGGGCCCAAGAGCGATCAGGGAAGTTGCACGACGACTCTGCCCTATGCAAAACAGCTACTTGCGCCGCTGGAGCACCTGGACCGGAAGAACCTGGAGATTCCGACAATTCAAAGGATAAGAAAGCGGATCCAAGGAAAGATAAGAAAAATCCCGACAATAGGGATGAGGCATCTAGAACTGGATCTCATCTCCCGAAAGGTGGACGCAAACCCCACGATCGGGAAGAAAAACACCGGAATGATGGCAAAGCAATGTCACCTCCGAGACACCCTGCTGAAAAAGCCGGAAGACATGACGTACCTCACAGGCGTGAGAGATCTCGGACACCTCCCAAGGATAAAGAAAGGCACAGGAGTAGAACTCCGCCTCATCCAAAAGGGCGTGATCTTGAAAGAAATAGAAACGATCCCGGAAAAGCGCGTCCGTGCAACAATGGAAAAGAAAGGAGTAGATCCCCTTCTGTCCATTCAGCCGGTAGATATTCCGCGCACATTGATAGAGCGGAAAAGGATGATCTGTACTTTGGACCTAAGTGTTTCACTGATAGGATCCGAAGAATAACCCTGCATTCTGGCTTCGCCAAGGTCGGTCCAACGTACCAGAAATACATCGGCAGTACAAACCCGGATACCTGGCTCTCAGACTACTATACAGCTGTCCAGATTAACAATGGGACAGACCTGGAAGCCGTAAAGTTTCTTCCCCTAATGTTACTAGATGGAGCCAGAGATTGGATCAATGGATTGCCATCAAGAACTGTCGACAGCTGGGATGATATGGCTCGAGTATTCACTCAGCATTTCCGGGGAACTTACAAACGCCCGAACAACATCAACCAGCTGAACCGTTGCACCCAGTTCGAGGATGAACCATACGTGGATTTCATCTCCAGATGGACTGCAATGAAGAATAGTTGTTTTGGAGTAACTGACGTACAAGCAATGCATGCTTTCGTCAATGGCCTAAAACCCGGACTAGTACCATTCATGGTTGGTTCCAAACAGCACAAAGATCTCAGATCTATGCTTACAACCGCCAATGAGCACGCTGCAGCCGAAGACGACATCAGAGCAAGAGGGGGCAATATCGATACACTGATACTGGCCAAGAAAAATCCTCGCCCTGAGAAAAAAGGAACTTCAGATGCAACACCAAAACCCAAAGAGGTTAACATAGCCTTTGGAAGTGAAAAAGGGAACAGATGGAAAGGACGCAGTTCAGAACCAATCAACTACACTAAAGAAGAATGGGAGAAGATTAAGTCGGAACCCTGCGTTCACCATTCGCAATTCGGAAAATCCACCCATACGAACGCACAATGCCGGCTGAATAAGCACATGAAAGGCAGTGCAGGATCCAGAAACAAGGGAAAGAGTTCCAAAAGGAAATTCTCTAAACAAAATCCAGAAGCTGAGAAAGAAGACAGTGAATCGGACACTGACGAAAAAATCCAGGAACAACAGCGGAAACACGAACCCATGTTTCCGAGAGTTGATGGAGAATGCGCCCTAACTTTCCTAGCAACTCCATCAGCAAAGGTGGCGAAAAGAACACTTCGAGAAATAAACGCGGTTGTTCCGGCAACCCCAAAATTCTTGAAGTATTCAAACACACCAATCACATGGGATCAGTCTGATCATCCCGGAAATATCCCTGAACCCGGCAGACAAGCTCTTATTGTAAGCCCTATTGTCCAGAACACTAGGCTAAAAAGAGTGCTGATGGACGGAGGATCCAGCATCAACATAATGTACCTGGATACGTTGAGACATCTGAAAATCTCCGAGACCCAGCTCAATCACAGCAACATACGCTTCCATGGCATTGTTCCCGGCAGGCAAGCACGATCCCTAGGAGAAATTTCCCTAGATGTCACTTTCGGAGAAAAAGATCACTTCCGTCAGGAAAAAGTATCCTTCGAGGTGGTGCCGTTCGAAAGCGTGTATCACGCAATTCTCGGACGTCCAGCTTTCGCCAAATTTATGGCAAGATCATGTTATATTTATAACAAGCTGAAGATGCCAGGGCCAAAAGGAGGGGTAATCACCATAACTGGAGACTTCAAGCTGGCGAACAAGCTGGAAAAAGAAAACGCCCTTTGTGCTGAGAAGATTATAGCAAAGGAAGAGCTGAAGGAGCTGGCTAAGGAGGTATCGCCGACAGAAATGCCGACAGGAAAAGAAACTTGGAAGCCATCAGATAGCTTCAAGGCATCCGAGAATACAAGACAGGTAATCCTAGATCCCAAAGATCCGACAAAATTTGTCGTAGTAGGAACTGGGATGACCGACAAATAGGAAGGCGAGCTCATCAAGTTCCTCCGTGAGAACTGGGATATTTTCGCCTGGTGTCCGGCTGACATGCCAAGCGTGCCGAGGGAACTTGCTGAGCATCAACTCAAGGTGATTCCAGGCTCCAAACCCGTCAAACAAGGTCTCCGTCGATTTGACGGAAGAAGACGAAAGGCTATTGGCAAGGAAATTATCCGGCTTTTAGCAGCAGATTTCATCCAGGAAGTAATCCACACTGAATGGTCTGCGAATCCGGTATTAGTACCGATGAAAGACACTACTGCTCTTAGAATGTCCAAAAGATAGGTTCGCGTTACCGCGAATCGATCAAATAATAGACGCCACCGCAGGCTCTGAGCTTTTATGCTTTTTGGATGCTTATTCCGGGTATCACCAAATACGCATGAAAAAGGAAGATCAAATTAAGACTTCTTTTATAACCCCGTACGGGACGTATTATTACGTAACCATGGCATTTGGCCTGAAGAATGCAGGTGCAACTTACCAGCATTGCATGCAACGTTGTTTGCATAGTCAGATTGGCAAAAATGTCCATGTTTACGTAGACGATATTGCTGTCGTAACCAAGGAAAAAGACATACTCCTTGAGGATTTGCGAGAACCCTTCGAAAACTTGCGCACTTACAAGATGAAGTTAAATCCATCAAAGTGTGTATTCGGGGTTCCCTCAGGAAAACTTCTGGGTTTCATCGTTTCTCACAGAGGAATAGAAGTTAACCCGGAAAAGATCAAAGCAATCTTGAACATCTCCAAACCCACGTGTGTGAAAGATGTCCAAAGATTGACGAGTTCTGCTGCTGCCGTCAGCAGATTTATTAGTCGGCTGGGGGATAAAGCCTTACCACTCTACAAGTTGCTGAAAAAATCCGACAAATTCGAGTGGACAGAAGAGGCCGATGCAGCATTAACCCAGTTAAAGGAAACTTTGAGGAAAGCTCCGATTTTGGCATCCCCAAAAGACGAAGAACCTATGTTATTGTACCTCACGGCTATAAACAGGGTTATTAGTGCAGTAATTATTGTGGAACGGAAGAAAGACAAACAAAGCATACCAGACCAGCATCCAGTATATTACGTAAGTGAAGTTTTTTTCGAGTCCAAGCAAAGGTACCCACACTACCAAAAACTGGCATATGGCGTATTTTTTGCATCTAGAAAGTTGCGCCATTACTTCCAAGGACATTCCATAATAGTGGTATGTAAAGCACCACTAGGGGATATAATAAACAATGCGGAGGCAACTGGCCGAGTAGCCAAATGGGGTATCGAGCTAGCAGCCTTCGACATTAAGTATCAGCCAAGGACGGCAATAAAATCCCAGGTTCTGGCAGATTTTGTCGCCGACTAGACGGAAGCAATGGAGAAAACACCAATGCCGGAGTCCGAGTACTGGATTATGCATTTTGACGGATCCAAGATGAAGGAGGGCCCTGGAGCTGGTGTAGTCTTAAAATCCCGTAAAGGAGACACAATGGAGTATGTATTACAAATACACTTCAACGCCAGCAATAACGTGGCAGAATACGAAGCTCTGCTTCATGGCTTGCACATTGCAAAAGAAATAGGGATTAAACGCATCTTGTGCTACAGCGACTCGGATTTGGTACAGCATCAGCTTAACCAAACCTGGGACGCAAAGAGCCCTATAATGGCCGAATACCGGAGAACGGTGGACGAGTTCGCCATTTGTTTCTTCGGATTCGAAATACTCCACGTTAAAAGGGAGGAAAATTGGAACGCGGATGCGTTAGCCCGCATGGGGTCAGAAAGGGTAAAAATTCTACCACCAGGTGTATTCGTCCAGCATTTGTACGAGCCATCCATGAAAGGTGGAGATATCGATTACCCCCTGGCCTCCGAGTCAATTGAAGTTATGCTCGTTAACCCGGACTGGACAATTCCATATTTAAACTTCTTAGTCAACCAGAAGTACCCGGAAGGAGCAGACGAAGTCTTGCAGAGGCAAATTCAGCGTCGATGCAAAGGATACACGGTAATTGATAGTTGCCTGTACAAACGCAGTACTTCCGGAATTTTTCTGCGGTGTATTTCACCAGAAGAAGGACGAGAAATCCTGCAAGAAATCCATGCCGGAGATTGCGGACATCATGCTCAATCAAAAAGCATAGTTAAAAAAGCATTCCGTGCCGGGTTTTTCTGGCTATCAGCCAAGACAGATGCTCAGCACATAGTCAACACATGTGCAGGGTGTCAATATTACGCCAAGCAGACTAATATGCCGGCCCAAGCACTCAAAACTATCCCAATTACTTGGCCGTTTGCGGTCTGGGGGCTAGATATGATGGGACCGTTCAAAACTGCGCGAGGCGGACTTACACATCTACTTGTAGCTGTGGATAAGTATACCAAATGGGTGGAGGCTAAACCCATCAAAAAGCTTGACGATGTAACTGCCAGAAATTTCATTATTGACATAGTCATGAGATATGGAGTTCCACACAGCATAATAACCGATAACGGGACAAATTTCTCCATTGGAGAGTTGGCAAAATATTGCCGACAAACGGGAATTCGCCTAGATCTCGCATCTGTACACACCCGCAATCCAATGGACATGTTGAAAGAATGAATAGCTCAATCCTGCAAGGAATACGCCCAAGACTCGAATCTCCTCTTCATAGAGCAGCTGGAGCATGGGTAGAGGAGCTACCTTCCGTGCTTTGGAGTATTCAAACGACACCAAACAGGTCAACTGGGCAAACCCCGTTTTTCCTAGTTTATGGTGCGGAAGCTATCCTTCCAACGGACATGATCCATGATAGCCCAAGAGTGCGGGATTTCGATGACTCGGATGCCGAAGAAGCACGACAGGATGTCGTCGATCCCTTAGAAGAGGAACGAGAGGTTGTGCTTCAAAGATCCACCATTTACCAGCAAGGTTTACGACGTTACCATAGTCGGAAAATCAGTCATCGTTCTTTTAAAGAAGGTGACTTAGTGCTGAGATTGGTGCAGCAAAGAAAGCACAAATTGGCCCCAGTATGGGAAGGACCATTTGTAATCAGCAAAGCTATGAAAAATGGGTCATATTATCTTGTAGATATTCGGGACACGGAAGACGATCCCGAAAAGCCGAATCGCAAAAGAAAGAGAAAGATAGATGATGAACTAGGAGAGACAAAGAGGCCTTGGAGCATCCAGCAGTTACGTCCCTTCTATACTTAGTTCAATTTCTATGTAAACATCTTTGAGATCATGAAATAAAGTTGTCGGAATTCTTATATCCATGTTTTTACAAGTTTATTATAGTACAAAACATGATTCCACCTTATCTATTTCCCAATGATCTTACAAAATACTCAATGTTAACCCGAATTGTGCCTGCGTGCTCGGTGTTTAAAAACTGAATGATTTTCAGCCTGCTAACGGCTAAAGGGAACTCGGATTGTGCCTGCGTGCCCAAGTTTAAAAAAATTCCTTACTTTTCTCTAAGTATTATCTGATTGTTTATGTGTTGGGTCACTGGAGCTAGTTAGTAAAAATTCCTTTAGTATGATCCATGTTTCCGAGTTTGAACTGGTTGGTTTTACCCAGTAATTCGGCATGATGATTCATAGTACTATTGAGCCATTTCAAACACTAAGGACATTTAAAACACATAAGCCAGAGAACTTAGAAGGCAAAGGAATATTAAAACCCGGAAACCTTGCAAAGAATTTCATAATTAAAACTGCAAAAGGCGGAGTTCTTGTTTATACAAAAGGAATAGAAGCATTACATTATAAATTACATTGTAAAAGTGCAGTAATGCTCCTATTGTCTACTTTCACCATCCAGGTTAAAGACAACCCTTCAAGCATCCGAGTCTTCTTCGCTGCTGTCATTCTCGGGGGCTTCGGGGATCTCCTCTTCTGGATAAGTGATGGAGATGTTCACCATGGAGGCGATCTTGGTGGCGTGGCCTTTGATTTCATCAAAGATGGTGGTTCGTTGGGTTTCCGTGTATCCTTGAGGGATACCGGATGCCACGCGCCAAGACTTGGCACCAGGGTAATGCATACGCATAAGGCCGAGAGCCATGCGTGCACCACCCCGTGCAGCGGAACGTAAGGTGGACTCTCTGGATTCCGCCACCTCCATGATAGCACCCGGAAGTTTCTCAACTTCCGAGAATTCCCCAGTCCTTGTGGGAAGGAATTTGTTGACCAACTGCATGCCAGCAGCTTTGATCGCATTCCACACCTTCCCAAAGGCTCGGATCCTCTCAATCCGAGTAAGATCTGGGTTATTTCCTGCTTTTTCAGACAAACAGCCAAAGGGTTAAATGAAAAAGCAGAGAAAGAAGGCAAGGTATAGAAAAGTGGTAAAAAGAAATAAACTTACCGATAATCTTGTCGATTTCGGAGCCTTCCTCCAGGCGTAGATTTAAGGCATTTTCCATGTCCTGAATGGTGGACTTGTCCTTTTCCGCCTGCTCGGAAGCCTTGGACTGAGAAATTCCAAGGGCCAGATTGCTGGCTTCCAGATCTTTTTGGGCCTTCATAAGTTGCTTATGAAGGTCCAGATTCTCCTCACGGAGACTGGAAGCATTACCGGCATCTTCAACTATTTCCTTGGCTTTTGCCAAAGCAGCTGGAAAGCAAGGAAAATTCCGAGTTTAAAAAAATCCCGGAAAAATACTTAGACAAAAAGCTGAATCAAAAAACTTCAGAGGAAAAAAGTATACCTGTTGTTTTTGACAGCTGAAGCTGAGACGATGCCAGCTCCGCATCTTTCACATCAAGAATAGAAAGAAGATTTCTAACTTCATTATTCTTGACGGAAAGTTTATTGAAAACTTCCATGTTAATGGATTCAGCGGTTTGCTGGAACATGACAAGGAAAAGAGTAACTAAAAAGCATCAAGGCAAAAAGTATACATTTTGCTTAATGCTTGGGGGCTAGAGTTAAATACCTGGCTCATTCGTTGCAACCCCGCCAAGTTTTCATTGAACTCTTTTGCGTATTCCGCAAAAAGAATTCCGGCCGCGCTTAGGCCATCGTTGATGTTCTTGAAGTCCTTGTCGAAGGTGGGAATCTCCTCATCGGTCGTTCGAGAAGAATTTCCCACCTCTGGAGCCGCCCTTTCCCTCGTGTCCGTGTCCGGCACAACGGGCTGGCTGGGCTTCAAAGACTCGGTGGTGGGGGTTGTGGTATGCTCTTCCGCCATTGTGGACGGTGTGTCCGGTGCAATGACGGGAGAAGGTTGAGAGCCCCTGCTGGTCACAACCTTGTGCCTCTTCAGCTTCTTTGGCTTTAAGGTAGAGGGAGGCAGGCTAAATGCAAAAAACAAAAAACCCGGAAAGAGTTAAAACTCCGAAGACAAAAGAAAACTTCGACAAAAGAAAATAACCCGGATGCTCAAACCTGGAGGTGGCGACGGGAACCCCGTCAAGATCAATGATTTCCTCAAAGGAGGAGATCTTCTTGCGCTTTCGCCCACCTGCAAAGGCGGCGTGCAACGCCTCCATTTCAGCTTCGGAGGCCAGCTCCGATTCAGGAAGATCAGCAATCTGTCGAAAAGAAAAAACAGAGTCAGAAGCGAAAAATCCAAGAAAACATGGAAAGGTTTAAACCCAAATGACTGAAATAATACCTTGGGAGCCGGATTGTCGGCCGTATACATTGGCCGACTCGCTTCATATTGGTCGCGTGATGCGACCAACTGATTCACGCGCCTCCGCAGATTCCTCGCGGCCCAGTCTTTGCTGGTTGTCCGCATTTTATCGCCGGCACCCGTGTACTCGCAAAGGAGACGGCCACCATGGTTGGCTAACGGCTGGATCCGCCTATCCAACCAGCAAAGGACTGTGTCCATGCCGGTTAGAGGCGGATCAGAGGAAGTGAGCTTGGCGATGCGCCGCGTGATCCTTAGAAGATCAGGCGGCAGAATTTGGATGGCTTCAGTTCCCCAATTTTCTTGGGGAACAGCAGCGGTGTTTGTGAAAGGTGGAACCCCGATGGCCTTTTTCGGGAAAGGAACATCGGGATGATAAAGGAAGGAACCCGTCCAGAATTTGACGGATTCCGAGGTTTTGATCTTGGGGAACCAATCCTCCCTAAATCTCCTAAGAGTGAAGGAAATGGTTCCGCAAGTCGGGAGTGCGCCCTGCGAAGAGTTCCGCTTAACCCCAAAGCAGTATAACCAGAAATCTAATCTAGGTTCTAAGAGGGCCTGAAAGCCGGCCATATACATAATAGAATTTGGTGGCAGGTTATGGGGTTTGATATTGTAATGGGAGAGGACTTGGAGGAAGAAGGCGGAATGTGGTAGTCCCATACCTCTCAGAAGGTGGGAGGAGAGAAGAACCCGTTCGCCGTCATTCGGCATGGGTTCGTTCTCGTCCTCCGGAAGCCGCCACTTCCCTTTCAGCACTAATCCCTCATTTTCCATGTTTGGAAGGAGGGACGGTGGAATGCTGCAGGCAATCCAATTGCCCGCAGTCTCCATTTCTTCATCAGCTCCGGCGGCGGCGGACGCGGAAGCCTAGGCGGCGGCGAGCTCGTCGCCAACGAGCGTGATCTTGTCCTCCGCCGTCTCGGGAGCGAACGGCGGAGTAAGCGCGTAGCTCGAATCTGCAAGATCCGCGGTGGCGGAAACGTTTCCCTCGTCCGCCGCGGTGCTCGCGGTCTTCATTGGTTCGTCGCCGCCGGCGTGCGTTGGGGAGTCGAGCACAGGATCCATCGTGTTGATGATATCCTCAATGTCTTGCGCGACATTGCGGGCTGGCGAGGACGGCGGAGATGCCATTAGGTGGCGGTGCTGGCTCGCCTCCGGTGAGGATTTTGGGCGCGGTGTGCGTTCGGTGCTCTCTCTCTGCTGGAAGCTTGGGCGTTGTAATGGCGTTCGGAGTGGTTGCGGAAGGTTTTCCGGGAGGACGAAGAAGGCTATTTATAGCCGGAAATCCGTCATGATACGTGCTAACGGCTCTTTTGACCGTTGGATGATCAACGCATGTCGCTCGCCGGAAAATCCGGGAAATGAATCGACAGGGTGATTATGGTTATCTCCTCGTTTCCCGCGAGAATCTGTCAGAGATATGTTTCTGGGTTTCCCGCCTGGAACCCAAACGTCCCTTACGTCAGCACGATTAAAGCGCTGACGTAGGAGGTTCCTTCTCCACGAAGGATCATGTGAGAAAAGCCGGATTTTCGGAATTCCGAGTTTTACGTTATCATCTCTTTTTGAAGAAGAATAAGAAGAATCAAGACTGCTGGTCAATATTTCTCGGACAATATGCATTTGGCGAAAGACGGCGAATCAGAGTTTTAATTCTTCTTCGGGGGCTACTGTCGGATATATACTGAATAGGGGTATATCAGATGGTAGTCATAAGTGCCGGATTACCAGGGTGGCCCAAGTGGTAGTGGGCTATGGTCCATTGGGCGGCCCAGTAAGCTGACGCGCAGAAGCCGGATTCTAGAAGGACCTGGATCACGGCCCACGTGATCTGGCTTGGAGGAGAAGGCGGATTCCTTACTTTCCAAGTTAGAAGTTACCGTAGTCTTCTAGGTTTCCTACTCTGTATGCCCTAACCCGGCTATTATATAAAGCCGGACGTGAGATATGATAGATAGACACGAAGCTACAGGCTAACTCGTCGGGAAGTTGATCCTCAGCGAATAGCTAAACAGAACCTCACATTGTAATTTTATACACATGCTTTAGTCCTGATTAGTGAGTTTGCAGGAGTAGGAACGCCGTACTATTACGACGTACCGAACCTGGGTAAATCCTGTGTCTTTGTCTTCAACGCGATCCCGTTTCCCCACGTCTCTACCCGTAGTCTCATGGCACCCCCGTCTATGAAAACTACTACGTTGTCTCGACAATTTATTTGTCTGTGCATTGCAGGAATAGGTCAAAAATCAAAGTGATCGAAATGAGCTGAAATTGTTTGAGGATATTTTGTTCCCCGAAAAACTCTAGGGGCCAGAAGGGCAGCCCAAGGTGGGGCCCACTATCCCTAGGGGCACCAGTCGCAGCCCCCTTGCCCGCGCCTGGTGGCCCCCTCGGTGCTCCCGGTACTGCCTCGCGTCGCCTCTTCACTTATAAATTCACCCTTGACCTAAAAACAGAGGAACAAACGATGATTTTTTCAGAAACACATCCGAGCTCCGCCGCCATCGAAAACCCTAATTCAGGGAACATAAGTCTTTGTTATGACACCCTTCCAGGATGGGGAAGTTCCCCGGAGCCATCTCCATAGACCGTTCTTCCTCCATGATGCTTCGTGAGTAGTTTCCTCATGGACTATGGGTTCGTAGCAGTAGATAGTTGGTACTCTCTCCCCCTTGTTGATCAATACCACGGTCTCATGTTATGCCTTACATGAATGAGCTCCACCTGATGTAATGCTACGTGTGTGTTTGCTGGGATCCGATGAACCATGAAATTATGATTATTTTGTTGATGTCATTCTGTGAGAATCTTCACTTATATCCTTAGATGTTTCAATGTGTTCTTGCATGCTCTCTGATGTGTATGATTATCTTGATCACATAGTTGTATGATCTCCAAGAGGAAGTATTTATGCTAGATAGTGGGTTCATGCCTCCCTTACACCTGTGCTCGAGTGATAGAAACCTAACGGGTGGGGGATATGTTGTTGCCACTAGGGAGAAAATAGCGGTGCTCTTGTCTACTGCTGAGAACTATTGCTTAAATTACATATTGTTCTTAATGCAATTGTCTGTTGCACACAAAGTGTCGAGTCTTCTTAGTCCGATTCATGGCCGGGGGTGCCCTAAGCCTAATGGTAGAACCGTGGGTGGAAACATGGAAGTACTGGAAATGAGGACATGTTTTACCCAGCTTCGGTACGTCGCAACTATGGCGGTGTTCCTACTCCTGCAATCTCACTAAATCAGGGATGAAGCCTGAAGTATACAAAGTACAATGGTGAGTATGGTTTCGCTAACTCGGCGGGGATGAACTTCTCGGCGAGTCGACTTCTAGCTATTCGAACCTTTGTTCTCTGTTGTCTCTTGCTCCCGTCCGGCTTTATATAGATAGCGAGATGATACGTCATAAACGTATCTATAATTTCTGATGTTCCATGTTGTTTTCATGCCTAATGCTACATGTTTTCCTTACACTTCATGTCATTTTTATCGATTTCCCGGGATTAACCTATTGACAAGATGCCATAGAGCCAGTTCCCTGTTTCTGCTGTTTTTAGTTTCAGAAAGTTGTTGTAGAAATATTCTTGGAATTGGAAAATTCGAAGCCCGGAAGTCTTAGAATTCCCGAAGGTTCCACGGAGTCCCGAAGAGGCCCGGAGGGGGGCTACACGGGGGTGTGGGCCCCTCGGGCATCCACCGCCATCGCCCTTTCGCCTATTTATTCCCCACGATACGTCAACCCTAAAAATATACCACTTTTTCCCGGGAAACACCCGAGGCCGCCGTCATCATCAACCCGAGATCGGGAGGCTTCTGGAGCTCTCCCGGGCACCCTGTCAGGAGGGGAATTCATCACCGGAGGGGTCTACACCACCATGCCCACCTCCGGAGTGATGTGTGACTAGTTCATCCTTGGACTACGCGCCCATAACAGTAGCTAGATGGTTTTACTCTCCACCTTATGCCTAATGTTTAGATCTCGTGAGCTGTCTCATATGATCGAGATCATCTATGTGTAATGCTACAAGTTGTGTTTGCTGGGATCCGATGATTATTGAATGCTATGTCTGTTGATTATCAATCTGTCATGTTATCTTCACGTGTACGCTATTTATGATCTTGCATTCTATCCTTTGTTAGTAGATGCTCTGGCCAAGTAGATGCTAGTGACTCCAAGAGGGAGTATTTATGCTTGATAGTGGGTTCATGCCTCCTTCGTATCTGTGCTCGAGTGACAGAAACGTGACGGATGGAGGATGTGTTGTTGCCATTAGGGAGAAAACGACGTTTTTTTTACTTCGTTTACATTGTTTATATTACACACTTTGCTTACTGCGATTATCCGTTGCTTGCAACTTAATACCCAACATTTGTTCGGATGACATTTGAAGGGTGGATTATTAGTCATAGATGCAGTTGGATGACGATCTATGTATTCTGTTGTAATGCCCGCATGAATCTCATAGTAATCTTTATGTCATGCATGTTCTTTATCTATCAATTGCCCAGCTGTAATTTGTTCACCACGCATGTTAGCTATCTTTTATGGAGAGACACCTCTAGTGAACTGTGGACCCTGGTCCATTTTCTCATTCTAATAATACACACACTGCTTCCACTGTTTTCACACTGCTGCTACTGTTTTCATATTGTTTTACTACTGTTTTCCACATCATACATTTAACCTCTTTGTTATCAGCAAAACTGGTGAGATTGACAACCTCACTGCTTTGTTGGGGTAAAGTGAATTGTTTGTGTTGCGTAGGTTCCACGTTGCTGCTGAACCAGTAGTGCGCCCTGCCATCTCAGCTGCATCAACCTTATGAAGTTACTCCTTTCTCCTACTGGTCTATTCAACCTTGGTTTCTTTCTGAGGGAAACTTGCTGCTGCACTCTTCATACCTTCCTCTTGGGGTCTCCCAACGAACCTGTGTTCACACGCATCAAGCACTTTTCTGGCGCCGTTGCCGGGGAGGAAGAGAATTTCTGCAAGGGGAGTCTCTCACTTCCAATCTCTTTACTTTGTTTTTTTTTTGCTTAGTTTATTTTATTTTGTCTTGTTTGCTTCTCTTTATCAAAAACACAAAAAAAAATTCTTATTCTAGTTGTAGTTTTTATGTTGTTTTTAGTCTTGCTAAAATGACTACTCCTAAGAACACTAATTGTGTGACTTTACTAGCACCAACAACAATGATTTCATTAGCACACCTATTGCTCCACCAGCTCCTACTGCTGGTTTTTATGAGATAAAGCCTGCCCTGTTGAACCTTGTTATGAGAGAGCAATTTTCTGGTGTTAGTACTGATGATGCTGCTGCCCATCTTAATAATTTTGTTGAACTATGTGAGATGCAAAAATATAAAGATGTAGATGGAGATATTATTAAACTGAAATGGTTTCCTTTCTCTTTGAGAGGAAGAGCTAAATAATGGTTGATATCTTTGCCTAGAATTAGTATTGATTCTTGGACTAAGGGTAAAGATGCTTTCATTGGAAAATATTATCCTCCTACTAAGGTTATATCTTTGAGAAGTAGCATTATGAATTTTAAGCAACTTGATAATGAGAATGTTGCTAAAGCTTGGGAAAGAATTAAATATTTAGTAAAGAATTGTCCCACTCATGGACTGGCTCCTTGGATGATCATCCAAACCTTTTATGCAGGTCTGAATATTTCTTCAAGAAACCTTCTAGATTCAGCCGCTGGAGGAACCTTTATGTCCATTACTTTGGGGGCAGCAACAAAACTTCTTGATAATATGATGGTAAATTATTCTGAATGGCACACTGAGAAAGCTACAACTAGTAAGAAGGTAAATTCTGTTGAAGAAACCTCCTCTTTGAGTGATAGGCTTGATGCTATTATGTCTATGCTTGTGAATGGCCACACTCCTATTGATCCAAACAAAGTTCCTTTGGCCTCTTTGGTTGCTCAAGAAGAGCATGTTGATGTGAACTTCATTAAAATAATAATTTCAACACCAATGCTTATAGGAATAATTTTGGTAGCAACAATTATAGGCCATATCCTTTTAATAGTGGTAATAATGATAGAACTGGAATTTCTAATGAAAGAATTTTAGAAGTTGAAAGAGCCACTAAAGACTTTATGCAAAAGCAATATGAGCAAAATAATCTATTTACTAAGACCATGGAGGAACAATATGTTATGCTAAGAAATATCAACTGTCAACTTGAGAGCTTAAATAGAGAAATATCTGGTTTGCAAATTAAAATTGCTCATGCTGAAACTTTTATTTCATCCATGTCTAAAGCTCAATCTTCTTTGATCAATAGAATGACTGCTAAAACTTAAACCATATATGAGAATCCTTTTGCTGATACAAATGTCATCCAAATTCGAATTGATGATAATATTAGGATGTTAGTTGAATTGCATGCTACATGGGAAAGAGAAGATGAAATAGCTAGAAAGAATAATATAGCTAATGTTTGCACCATTACCACCACTAGTAAAACTGAAGCTTCTCATGCTAGTAAAACTTCTAATATCAATGGTAAAGTAATTGGTGTTGGCAATACTCCCACTTCTGCTATTAAAAATGCAAAACTGCCTCAAACTGCTAAAAATGTTCCTGATAAATGTGCTGAATTTTTTAGAAACATGGGAGACAATGGTCCCATTACCTTTGATAAAAATGATCTTGACTTTGATGATTTCAACATAACTTAAGTGATTAAGTTCTTACAAATGATTGCTAGTTGTCCCAATGCTAGTACTATGAATATGGCTTTCACAAAACATATTACAAATGCTCTCATGCAAATTAGAGAGGATGAATTAAGATGTGAAGCCTCTATCCCTAGGAATCTAGATGATGGTTGGGAACCCATTATTAAAATGAAAGTGAATGACTTTGACTGCAATTCTCTTTGTGTTCTTGGTGCTAGTATCTCTGTTATGCCCAAGAAACTTTATGATATTCTTGATTTGCCACCTTTGGAGCACTATTATTTGGATATTCGTCTTATTGATAATGTTAGAAAGAAACCTTTGGGGAGAATTTATGATGTTATTATCATGGTTAATAATAATTGTCCCCGTTGATTTTTTTGTTATGAATATTGAATGCAATGCTTCTCGTCCAATTGTTTTGGGAAGACCTTTTCTTAGAAATGTTGGTGTTGTTATTGATATGAAAGAGAGGAATATTAAATTTCAATTCCCACTCAAGAAAGGTATGGAACACTTTCCTAGAAAGAGAATGAAGTTTCCTTTTGATTCTATTATTC
The DNA here is from genome assembly GCA_028641055.1 of Alopecurus myosuroides. Lineage (NCBI taxonomy): Eukaryota > Viridiplantae > Streptophyta > Magnoliopsida > Poales > Poaceae > Alopecurus > Alopecurus myosuroides. The sequence continues at coordinate 510,456,869 of CM054057.1, forward strand.
GATCAAATTACAATTTGGATGCTTCTTCACTTGAAAACACGCGAATCCACTTTTCTGGGCCTAGCTAAAAGGCGTTAAAGAAAAGCACTTCTTGGGAGATAACCCATGGTTTTATTTTTGCTTTGTTTTTATCTGTTTTCTTTGAGTCAAGGGGTTGTATACTTATGTAGAAACTCCTTTTTATCTTTATTTTCATGTTTTAGTTGTGCCAAGTAAGTTTCTGACGAGAGTTGGAGCTGGTTTTGGATTTCTGCGCAGGAAACAGATTTCCGTTGTGCACCGTAAAAAATTGTATAAAATCCAGAAAGTTCAGAATGGCCTGAAATTGTTTGTTCTTATTCCTCGGCTGATTCCGAAACTTTTTTACTTCTTTAATTTTTTCGACCTGAGCAACGTAAGTGCCCCGAAAAAATTCGTCTTACAGACTGTTCTGGTTTTGGCAGATTCTGCCATTTTTCTTGCATTTGCTCTTTTACGATGTCAAGTGGATTTCTTTGTTTCACTAAACATCAGTGATGTAGACAATGTTTAAAAGTATCAATATCACTTGTGCCCATGCAGAACCCATGAATTGTTTATTGTTTCAATAACCCTCTAATGTGAATTACTCTTTGAGTGTGTTGTGAAGGAAGTTTTCAAGGGTCAAGAGAAGAGGATGATATAATGTTTTCAAGAAGAGTGCAAGGTCAAAGCTTGGGGATTCCCCCGTGGTTCATCCCAGCAAATTCTAATAAGACTCAAGCATCTAAGCTTGGGGATGCCCAAGGCATCCCCTTCTTCATCAATAATTTGTTAGGTTACTTCTAGTGAAACTATATTTTTATACGGTCACATCATATGAAGTTTACTTGGAGCGTCTATTTGTTTTTTCTTTGTTTTATTTTCCTTGCTGCAATAATATAGTTGGATCCTAGCATTCTTTACACGCTCCGCTTTTTCGCTTGAATACTTGTTATGCTCTTATTCTTAGTTTTTCTTCTAGTTGCTGCAAAATTCATGTTTAGCTCCTGTTTTTCTTGCATCTCTTATTCAGAGTTGTTAGTTTTAGTAGAGTTGTGTTAGTACTCTCTTGTTTCATTGCTATATCTATTGGAGAGATTTTGTTTTTTGGTGTTTGGTAGAAAATGCTACATGTGGTAGATGGTATAACGAAAAAGCTTGCATATTCTTGTAGATCATTAAACTATTTCACTTGATTATTTGTTGTTGTTTTGAGATATTAATTTTTTTAATGGTAAACTTGTTGGTCTAGTAGAGTAAAAACAATTAATGGTTGGTCTAGAAGCTTGAAACCGTGCCACACTCAAATAACCAGTTGATAGGATAATGGTATATGACTTCCTTTGCTGATAGCAATTGTAATGGCTTTTTGTTACGCGCTACGGTCGGGGTAGCTAACAGTGACTTGTCACTTCCGCGGACACTCTTGGAGTGATTTTCATTATGCCTTGTGATATCATGATTTTATTTGTAATCTTTTAACTTGTGAGTTCTATGTTGCGGTTTTCTGGCACTTCCACCATCCATATTTGCTAGCCTCTTCGGTACTGTGCATTTCTCATTCTCACATTGGGAGTTGGTGCAAACTTCGCTAGTGCATCCAAACCCGGTGGGAAACTTTGTTCTTCTACACATAATCCAAAATTTATCTTCCTCAAAACAGCCACCATACCTACCTACCATGGCATTTCCATAGCCATTCCGAGATATATTGCCATACAACATCCATCATCATTATGTTATTTGTCATGCTTCATTGTTATTTTGCATACTGCTACACTGGCAGGAGCATTTAGTTTTATTCATCAAAGATATTTCAGTTTGAGTTATGAGTACTAAAAGTGTGTTGATTCATTGTAAAATAGAGTGTTCCCCTACCAGTGAGGTTATATATCAAAAAAATAAAAAAAGGAGAAAAGGCCCAAAAGAGAAAAAAAGAGGCAAAAGAGAGAAAATAAAGAGAGAGAGGGGCAGCACTAGTATCATTTATTCCGCACTTGTGCTTGTTTAGCATAATTACTTCAGTTTGGAGAGAGTTTTCATATTATGACTTGCATAACTATGTGGGGAACTTACATTATAGAACTTGGCTTGTATATTCCAATGATGAGCCTCCTCACAAGAGATCTAGGTCTTCGTGAGCAAGCAGGTTGGATGCACCCCCACTAGTTCCATTGTAGAGCTTTCATACACTTATAGTTCTATGTACATCCATTGTGTGGCAATCATTACTCCTTGCTTAACATTGATTATAAGGCTTCTTCTTGTCTAATGATCACTTTGAGTTGTGTGAGACTTTCTTCCATTGACCATCCAAACCCCCCAATAAGTTCTTTTAGCCACAACATCCTGGTGTCAGGAACCAATACAGAACGCTTGCTTGTTTTGAGTGCACAATTATTTGAATGATTTTCCTATGTGCATATTGTTGTCACTTGAATTGATCCTAACATGAGTTGTTGTGAGAGTCTGATGCCTTGGATGATTATATTGTTGTTCTTGAAGCTTCAATCATCTCTAATATAGTTTGCATAGTGGATTGTCTTTTAGTATTGATTCATTGAAAGGTTTTACTTTGTTATTCCTAATGGTTTATACATTACTCTTTGATATCAATTATAAACCACAACCTTTATTCATTTGATCCTAGTTTACATGCTTTACATTACTATGATGATCAAGTTTATGTTGGTAGCATGTCACCTCAGAAATTATTTGTCTTGTCGTTTACCTACACAAGGACGAGTAGGAACTAAGCTTGGGGATGTTGATACGTCATAAACATATCTATAATTTCTGATGTTCCATGTTGTTTTCATGCCTAATGCTACATGTTTTCCTTACACTTTATGTCATTTTTATCGAATTCCCGTGACTAACCTATTGACAAGATGCCACAGAGCCAGTTCCCTGTTTTATGATGTTTTTAGTTTCAGAAAAGTTGTTCTGGAAATATTCCCGGAATTGGAAAATTCGAAGCCCGGAAGTCTTAGAATTCCCGAAGGTTCCATGGAGTCCCGAAGAGGCCCGGAGGGGGCCAAAGGGGGGCACACCATAGGGCGACGCCCCCTGGCCGCGCCTGGGGGTGGTGTGGGCCCCTCGGTCATCAACCGCCATCGCCCTTTCGCCTATTTTATCCCCCCCCGATATGTCAACCCTTGAAATATACCATTTTTTCCCGAGAAACACCCGAGGCTGCCGTCATCGTCAACCTGAGATCGGGAGGGTTCTGGAGCTCTCCCCGGCACCCTGCCGGGAGGGGAATTCATCGTCGGAGGGGTCTACACCACCATGCCCGCCTCCGGAGTGATGTGTGGGTAGTTCATCCCTGGACTACGAGTCCATAGCAATAGCTAGATGGTTGTACTCTCCACCTTATGCCTCATGTTTAGATCTCATGAGCTGTCTGACATGACCGAGATCATCTATATGTAATGCTACATGTTGTGTTTGTAGGGATCCGATGATTATTCAATGCTATGTCTGTTGATTATCAATCTATCATGTTATTTTCATGTGTATGTTATTTATGATCTTCCATGCTCTCAGTTGTTAGTAGATGCTCTGTCCAAGTAGATGCTATTGGCTCCACGAGGGAGTATTTATGCTTGATAGTGGGTTCATGCCTCCTTTGAACTATGCTCGAGTGACAGAAATGTGACGATGGAGGACGTGTTGTTGCCATTAGGGAGAAAACAACGATGTTTACTTCGTTTATATTGTTTACATTACACACTTTTCTTACTGTGATTATTCGTTTCTCGCAACTTAATACCCAACATTTGTTCGGATGATATTCGAAGGGTGCATTATTAGTCATAGATGTAGTTGGATGACGATCTATGTATTTTCTTGTAATGCCCGCATGAATCTCATAGTAATATTTATGTCATGCATGTTCTTTATCTATCAATTGCCCAACTGTAATTTTTTCAGCACACATGTTATCTATCTTTTATGGAGAGACACCTCTAGTGAACTGTATAATACACACACCGCTTCTACTGTTTTCACACTGCTACTACTGTTTTCATATTGTTTTACTACTGTTTTCCACACCATACATTTAACCTCAACCTCTTTGTTATCAGCAAAACCGGTGAGATTGACAACCTCACTGCTTATTTGGGGAAAAGTGAATTGTTTGTGTTGTGTAGGTTCCACATTGCTGCTGAACCGGTAGTGCGCCCTGCCATCTCAGTTGCATCAATCTTCTAAAGTTACTCCTTCCTCCTACTGGTCGATTCAACGTTGGTTTCTTTCTGCGGGAAACTTGCTGCTGCACTCTTCATACCTTCCTCTTGGGGTCTCCTGACGAACGTGTGTTCACACGCATCACCGGACTAGGGCTTACAGGAAGGAAACCTAGAAGACTACATAAAGTTATCCTATTCTTGGAAAGTAAGGCATCTGACTTCTCCTCCAAGTCATACCACGTAGTGGGCCGTGGTCCGGGTTCTTCTAGAACCCGGCTTCCTGCGCATCATCTTACTAGGTCGCCCAATGAACTTTGTTCCATTGCCTGTGGGCCACCCAGGTAATACGGCCTTCGGCCAATGCCAGCCATACCCCTAGTTGGCATATATCCGATAGTAGCCCCCAAGGAGAATTGCGACTTCAGCTTCCATCCTTGCGCCAATTTGCATACTTTGACATAAAACTCGGCGCTCTAGTCTTGAATCTTCTTATTGGAATTCCATATGCCAAAACTAGGAATTCCGTAATCCGACATTTCTTCCATGAATCTTCGCAGAGAAGGAAAGTATGACGTAAGCGATAAAATCATGCTTACGACATTGACGTTTGGTTTCAGTCAAAAGGATGAAACCGGATCTCTGACAGATTTTGCGTGAGAAACGAGGAGATCAACATTACACCCCGTATCCCCATATCCCGGATTTACTGCGTGACACGCGTCAATTATCCAGCGGCTAAATTAGCCGCTGGAATGAATCTCGGCGGAAACGGCTATAAATAGCCTGCCTCGGCTCCTCCGGTCATTCTTCCACTTCCTCCCGATTCACTTAGCACCTCACAATGCACTCACGTACTTCCGCTTCCGAGAGAGGAAAAGAGCTAAAACCTCGCCGGAGTTCCAACCATCGGCGACCTGAGTTCAAAATCACGGTTGTGCCACCAAGATATGGCCACTGGAATCCCCTCGCGTACGCCCGAGGCCACCATCGACCTCGAACCCGCGGTGGAAAACATCTCCGCCTCTGCCCCGACCGTTCCTCCAATTGCCTCCGCGAGCACATCGGAGATTCCCGCCGGTGCATCGTCAGGTGGAGATCCAAGCTCCGTAGCCGGGACTATGCCGCCTCCGTCCTCCGTTCCTCCGCCTCCTCCCATCTCCGAATCGGGAGACGAGGAAACTTCTGCCCGCGCCGGCGAAAATGCGAGGACTGTCACCGCCACGGAAGCGAAGAAGATGAGGGTGAAGATTTTGGCAATTGGAGTCAGTGCAACAGCGGACTAGCTCTAATGCAAAAACTGGAAAAATACGGCTTCATCGCCAAAGAAAAATGGCGTGTGGATGAACACGACAACGAGCTGCTGCCAAAGGACGGGGAACATGTCGTCCTCGCCTCTCACGTTCTGAGAGGTATGGGTTTTCCGCCATCCACCTTCTTCCTCTAGGTTCTCCAACATTACGGGGTTCAACCCCATAACCTGACACCCAATTCTATTCTTTACATTGCCGGCTTTTAGGCTTTGTTCGAAGGGTATTTAGGTATAGAACCTAGGTTAGAATTTTAATTTAGTACTGCTTCAACGTGAAGCGTAACACCTTAGAGGTTTTCTTCCGACTTGTGGGACCATATCGTTCAACCTACGTAGATTCAAGGAGAAATGGCTCCCAAAAATCAAGACCTCAGAATCCGTCAAATTCTTGACGAGTTCTTTCTTTTACCACACAGACATCCTGTTTCCTGGAAAGGATACGGGTATTCCACCTTTCGAGAACTCTTCCGCCACTCCTAGAGACAACAGGGCTTTGGATGCAGCCCAGGTTTTTCCTCCGGACCTGCTGCGGATCAAAAGGCGGATCGCAAAACTCGTCGTTTTTTCTCCTCCTTTAACCAACATGGACACAGTCCTTTGCTGTCTCGAAAGGCAGATTCAACCTCTAGCTTTCCATGGAGGACGTCTTCTTTGCGAGTACACGGGGCTGGACGATGCGATGAGGGTGACCAAGAAGGCCATGTCCGAGAAAGAGTTTAAGAAGCGCGTCAACCACTTAGTGGCCACTCGTGATCAATACGAGGAAAGCCTACCAATGTTTAACACGGAAATACCTCCTCCCAAGGTATGCTTTTTTCTTCTTTCTTTCGGGAAGGTTTTCATACTTTGACTTTCACGAATGTATACTAACAACTTATCCGTTTTTTTGGCAGCTTTAGACTCTCTCAGAGGATCAACTTGTCTCTGCAACGGAGGAGGCAGAACTGAACGCCCGCTTTTCAGCAACCGGTGGATACAAGCGCAAGAAAATTTCTGTGTCCACCGAAGTCATTGATCTTGACGGGGTTCCCGTTGCTACTTCCAGGTAAAACTTGGAATTTTTTTTCATACATCCCTGTTTTCTTGCACAAGATTTTTCTCTCTGACTTTTTTCTCGACTTTTCCTCTTTGTAGCCTTTCTCCTGACCCTTTGAAGGGAAAATGCCAGAAGAAGCTAAAGGCTGCTGCACGCCGGGGACCAAAACCTTCCCCTGCCACTACCCCAGACACACCAGCAGCAGGTGCAGCAGGGGACCATTCAGACCCTTTGGAGGATTTCGACCTCCCTCCTCAAAGCCATCCCAGCCAGCCTGATGCGCCCACTTCGGACGTGCGGGAAAGGGCGGCAAATTTTCAAAAAGGAGGGTCTTCCCTCATCCAGATCAGCAAGGAGATTCCTCATTTTGACGAGAAGTTCAAGGTAAAGCAAGAAGCTTGCTTCGATGAAAACGGATTATGCATCCATGGGCAAAAAAACCAATTTGCCCGAGCCCCCTTGATTTGTCCTTGGCCAAAAGGCGTCTTAAATGTGCGGAATAATTACACTTTATCGCCTCGGCAGGTCATTCAAGATGGAATCCACCATATGGGGATTTCCTTCTCGGAATACTCAAAGGAGTTCACCGAGATGCTCTTTGGGCTGCAAAGGATGAGCCAGGTATATCTCTAGCCCGCAAGTATTAATACAGAAGCATTCCATTCATTTTAATACTTTTCAACTTTGCCTGAGTATCTTTCTAACAAGTCTTTTCCTTTGTATGCTTTCAGCAAACTGCCAAGAACATCAACGTGGAAGTTTTCGACAAACTCACCGTGAAAAACAAAGAGGTGAAAGCAATCCTTGCTATCACGAATGAGAAGGAATCGGAAATTGTCGAGCTTCAAAACCAGTATAAGGAGAACGCTGGTAAATATCTCATACATTCCTTGTTTTCAATTTTGATCATTGATGGTGCAGGTCTTGCACTCGTTGGGAAAACCCAAGAGGAAGGTATGATGAGCACAGTAGCAGTTTTCCCTCAGAAAGAAACCAAGGTTTAATCGACCAGTAGGAGGAAGGAGTAACTTCAGAAGGTTAATGCAGCTGAGATGGCAGGGCGCACTACCGGTTCAGCAGCAACGTGGACCCAACACAACACAAACAATTCACTTTGCCCCAACGAAGCAGTGAGGTTGTCAATCTCACCGGTTTTGCTGATAACAACGAGGTTAAATGTATGGTGTGGAAAACAGTATGAGAACATTATGAAAACAGTAGCAGCAGTGTGAAAACAGTGGAACAAGTATGAAAGCAGTGGAAACAGTGTGTGTATTATCAGAATGAGAAAATGAAACGGGGTCCACAGTTCACTAGAGGTGTCTCTCCATAACAGATAAATAACATGTGTGGTGAACAAATTACAACTGGACAATTGACAGAAATGAAGGCTGCATTGTAATGCATATGCAAGACATAAATATTACTATGTGATTCATGCGGGCATTACAACAAAATACATAGACCGTCATCTAACTGCATCTATGTCTAATAACCCACCCTCCGAATATCATCTGAACAAACGTTGGGTATTAAGTTGCAAGAAACCGATTATTGCAGTAAGCAAAGTGTGTAATGTAAACAATGTAAACTAAGTAAACACCGTTGTTTTCTCCCTAATGGCAACAACACATCCTCCATCTGTCACGTTTCTGTCACTCAAGCACAGATGCAAAGGAGGCATGAACCCACTATCGAGGATAAATACTCCCTCTTGGAGTTACTAGCATCTACTTGGATAGAGCAGCTACTAATACCAGAGAGCATGCAAGATCATAAATAACATATGCATGAAGATAACATGATAGATTGATAATCAGAAGACATAGCTTTAAACATTCATCAGATCCCAGCAAACACACCATGTAGCATTACATAAAGATGATCTCGATCATGTAGGGAATCTCATGAGATCTAAACATGAGGTACAAAGTGGAGAAGACAACCATCTAGCTACTGCTATGGACCCGTAGTCCAGCGGTGAACTACCCATGCATCACTTCGGAGGAGGGCATGGTGGTGTAGACCCCTCTCGTGATGAATTCCCCTTCCTGCAGGGTGCCGAGGAGAGCTCCAGAACCCTCCCGATCTCAGGATGACAATGATGGAGGCCTCGGGTGTTTCTCGGGACGAAGTGGTATGTTTTAAGGGTTGATCTATCGGGGGTATAAATAGGCGAAAGGGCGATGACGGTGGACGCCCGAGGGGACCACACCACCCCTAGGCGCGGCCAGGGGGCGCGCCGCCCTATGGTGTGGCCCTCCTTTGGGCCTCTTTGGGACTCCGTGGAACCTTCGGGAATTCTAATACTTTCGGGCTTCGAATTTTCCAATTCCGGGAATATTTCCAGAATAACTTTTCCCAAACTAAAAACAACATAAAACAGGGAACTGGCTCCTTGGCATCTTGTCAATAGGTTAGTCCGGAAAATCGATAAAAATGACATAAAGTGTATAGCAAACATGTAGGAAACAACATGGAACATCAGAAATTAAGGATATGTTTATGACGTATCAATCGTGCGAACTTTTCCTTCAAGTTCTTTTCACGTTAAAACTTTTGCCTTCCTTTCATTTTAGCCTTATTGGCTGAACCTCGGCAAGTAGATGCGGATGCTTGGAATGCCCAAAATCTCCGCAATGAGAACCTGGAGCTTCACAAGATTAATGTGAAGCTTCTAAAGGATTTGGAGGAAAGCGAGCTGGCCCTGGGTTTGTCCAAGTCTCGACTTTTGTCGCACGCCGAGAAAGACAAAAGGACCATCCAGGACCTGGAAGCTGCTCTTCATCTCGGCTTGAGGAGGTCACCGAGATGGAAAAAATCCTTGTTAAGTTTTGAATTTTTACCAGTTTTATCATTCATTTGCTCAAATGCACACTTTGCATCTGAATTCCTGGCTTACACTTGCTCTTCTGTATTTTGCAGCAGAAGGCAATCCTTCATCTTCGTGGATCAATCGCATTCGAGTCTTCGAGGCTTTCATCACCGGATTGAAGAAAGTCGGAATGGTACTTATCAATAAGTGCCTTACGAATAGAACGGACAAATTCTCGGATGTGAGCAAGCTGCCAGAAGCCTTCGCAAAAGTTGTCAATCAACGTGAAGCTGGCTGAAATCTGCCGCCTGCGGTGGGGTGCGCATGGCCTTAGGGCTCATGAAGATGCACGATCGCACCGCCAAGTCCTAGCGCATCTCCACCGACATTCTTCAGGGATATAATGAGGCGCAAAGGGCGGAGATTTTCGACTCCATCAAAGGGAACGCCTCCAAGATAGCTCAGATGGTTTCCACCGTTACATTCTACCCAGAAGAAGTAATCCCTTCTACTCCAGAGAATCCGAGTGATAGTGAAGGCGATGACGACTTTGTCGATAACGTCTAAGTCCAAGCCCTGCAATGATGGAAGCCAGTAGAATGCATTACTTATTTCTATGATGTAATATTCATGTGTAATGCATTCTTTATTTTGTATAAATAAGACAATCCTTTTTCACTTGAACAACTTTGCAAGTTTAAAATTTATCTCCCTTTCTTTTACGTTCTCTGGTTTGTATGCTTTGACTTTCTTTTAGTGTTTAAGTGATTCCGAAAGTATGAAATATTCACGTCAAGTGACCGGGTTAAATAACCAATCAGTCGAAACTCGGAATCATGGCTCATTCTTTGGCACTTTAATTACTAGATCAAGTGACCTAGCAAAACAAACAATCATATAATACTTAGGAAAATAAGGAGTTTAAGAATGTGAACTACGGGCACGCAGGCAATCTTGTGTTCTGTAGCCTTTTTAGGCTGAAAGAATTTGGTTTTATAACTCCGAGCATGCAGGAAAAATTTGGGTTAACATTAAAGCAAATTGAAAGATCATTAGGTAATAGAAAAGGCGGAACATGCTTTGAACAATAAAGACAGAAAAAACAATTTGCATGCATTTCCGACAACTTTATTTCATGATATCAATAATGTTTACGTAGAATTGGACTAGGTATAGAAAGGACGTAACTGTTGGATGCTCCAGGGCCTGTTTGTCTCTCCTAGCTCTACATCTATACTTCTTTTCCTCTTGCGATTTGTATTTTTGGGTGATCCTCAGTATCCCGAATATCTACAAGCTAATATGACCCATTTTTCATAGCTTTGCTAATGATGAATGGTCCCTCCCAGATTGGGGCTAACTTGTGCTTTATTTCTTGCACCATCCTTAGCACTAAATTGCCTTCCTTCAAAGAGAGATGTTTGATTTTTCGGCTATGATATTGCCATAAACCGTACTGATAAATGGCGGATCTCTGCAGTACAAGCTCTCGTTCCTCTTCTAAAAGATCGACGACATCCTATCGAGCACTTTTGACATCCGTCTCAGCGTATGCCTGCACTCTGGGGCTATCATGGATCATGTCCGTTGGAAGCACTACTTCTGCACCATAAACCAGGAAAAAAGGCTTATGCCCCATTGATCTATTTTGTGTTGTTCTTATGCTCCGAAGCACAGAAGGTAGTTCTTCTACCCATGCTCCAGCGGCTCTATGAAGAGGAGTTTCGAGTCTTGGGTGTATTCCTTGCAAGATTGAACTATTCATACGTTCAACCTGGCCATTGGATTGTGGGTGTGCCACCGATGCGAGATCGAGGCGAATTCCCGTCTGCCTACAATATTTTGCCAGTATTCCAATTGCAAAGTTAGTCCCGTTATCTGTGATTATACTATGCGGGACGTTGTATCTGATGACTATGTCAGTGATGAAGTTTCTGGTAGTCACACCGTTAAGTTTTTTGATGGGTTTGGCCTCCACCCACTTGGTACTTATCCACTACAACGAGTAGATGCATAAGGCCGCCTCTTGCAGTTTTGAATGGTCCCATCATATCTATCCCCTAGACCGCAAATGGCCATGTTATGGGAATAGTCTTGAGTGCTTGGGCCGGTATATTCGTCTGCTTGGCGTAATACTTACATCTTGCACATGTGTTAAATATGTGCTCTGTGTCTGTCTTGGCTGTAAGACAGAAAAACCCTACACGGAATGCTTTCTGAACTATGATTTTTGTTGAGCATGATGTCCGCAATCGTGGGCATGAATTTCTTGCACGATTTGTCTTCCTTCTTCTGGCAAAATACACCGCTGAAAAGTTCCAATAGTGCTGCGTTTATACATGCAACCGTTAATTACCGTGTATCATTTGCATCAGCGTTTTATCTGCCTTTGTAAGACTTCGTATGCTCCATCCGGGAACTTCTGATCAACTAAGAAGTTCAAGTATGGAATTGTCCAATCCGGGATAACGACCAGAACCTCTATTGACCCGGATACTAGGGGATAATCAACATCTCCGCCTTTTATCGATAGTTCGTACAAATGTTGTACGAATACACCAGGTGGCAATGTTTTCACTCTTTCCAAGCCCATTCGGGCTAGAGCATCCGTGTTCCAGTTTTCTACCTTTTTGACGTAATTTACCTCAAAACCTAGGAAGAAAATGGCGAATTCGTCGACAGTTCTCTGATATTTCCCCATTATGGGGCTTTTAACATCCCATGTCTAGTTAAGCCGGTGATGTACTAGATCCGAGTCTCCATAGCAGAGTATGAGTTTGACGCCTATTTCTTTTGCAATATGCAAGCCGTGAAGCAATGCTTTGTATTCTGCCACGTTGTTACTGGCTTTGAAGTGGATTTGTAGTACATACTCCATTTTGTCGTCTTTTGAAGATTTTAGCACCACACCTGCATCAGTGCCTTCTATCATTTTGGATCCATCAGAATGCATGATCCAATATTCCTACTATGGCATTGGTGTGTTTTCCATGGCTTTTGTCCAATCGGCTACAAAGTCTGCCAACACCTGGGATTTAATTACCGTCCGGGGTTGGTACTTAATGTCGAACGCAGTGAGCTCAATGCCCCATTTGGCTACTCTGCCTATTGCATCCGCATTGTTTATAATATCCCCTAGTGGTGCTTTGCTTGCCACTATTATGGAATGTCCTCGAAAATAATGACGGAGTTTTCAAGATGCGAAAAATACACATATGACAGCTTTTGATAATGTGGATACTTCTGTTTTGACTCCGAGAATACTTCGCTGACGTAGTACACCGGGTATTTATCTGCAATACTTTGTTTGTCTTTACGCCTTTCCACAATTACCACCGCACTAATAACCATGTTTGTTGTTGTTAGATACAGTAACGTGGGTTCTTCGTCTTTTGGGGATACCAAAATCGAAGCTTTCATTAAAGTTTCCTTTAGCTGGGTTAATGATTTGTCCACTTCTTCCGTCTATTCAAACTTGTCGGATTTCTTCAACAATTTATATAATGGCAGAGCTTTGTCACCAAGCCGGCTTATAAACCTTCTTACGGCGGCTGCAGAACCCGTTAATCTCTGAATGTCTTTTAGACACGTAGCTCTTTTGATGTCCAAAATTGCTTGGATTTTTTCCGGGTTGACCTCAATTCCTCTGTGAGAAACGATAAAACCCAGAAGTTTTACTGAAGGAACCCCGTATACACACTTTAATGGATTTAACTTTATTTTATAAGTGCGTAAGTAATCGAAAGTTTCTCGTAGATCCTCAAGGGCATATGCTTTTCCTTGGAAACGACGGCAATATCGTCCACGTAAATGTGAATGTTTTTACCTATTTGATTATGCAAGCATCTTTGCATACAACGCGTGTATGTTGCTCTAGCATTCTTCAGGCCAAAAGACATGGTTCTGTAGTAATATGTTCCATAGGGTTTTATGAAATAGGCTTTTATTTGGTCTTCTTCTTTCATGCGTATTTGTTGATACTAGGAATAAGCGTCCAAAAATCATAAAAGCAGGGCCGGCTCTGACCCATGGCAAGGTAGGGCAACGCCCAAGGGCCTAGCCAAATTAGGGGCACATATTTGGGAAGAAATACATGAATACGTATTGTAATATTAAGAATAAAATTAGGCCCCCAACAAATATAGTATTGACTACTGCGCATAGTAGAATAAAAAACCTCTCACGTGGGTACCCATCTAGTAGCCACAAACAACCTGGTCCAACATTTTGGCACGTACATAGGAACATCGACCCTTTATTTTCTCACGGTCTCATCAGCCATGCGGCCCTTGTCATGCATGTAGAGTCAAAGACCGAGGCACAGCGGCCGTTGCTACTATCGAGAGCGACGAATTGGGAAGGCAAGTAAGAGAAATAGGTGGATTAAAATCTATTAGACCTGGCTGGCCGGCCGGTATACTCTACTTTTCTTTTTGGTTTTTTATTCTCAAATTCGAAATCCGGTGATAGATTTGTGTTGGGCTGCTTTTTTAAAACGCTATTTCTCCTCTCTTTTCTTACATTTTAACTATTACTCACTTTTTTTCAAAATACTTGGCTCCGAAATGCATAAATGTATAAAAGTTTTTTTTGTCTAAATACACTCGCTTGAAAGTCGTATATTTCTGAATAGAGAGTATAATACTTGGCTCATAACAAGTACGAGAAACTTATCGGTGTTTTTTATTTTACAATTGATGTATGGAATCGGATTTTATTAGGTGTCGGGCCCATTCGTGGCGCCTGCCCTAGGGCCTCTGAAACCCTAGAGCCGGCCCTGCATAAAAGCTCAGAGCTAGCGGTGGCATCTATTATTTGATCGGCTCGCAGTAACGCGAACCCATCTTTTGAGCACAACTTGTTCAGACCGGCATAATCTATACACATCTTAAGAATAATATTATCCTTCTTCGGGATTAATACTGGGTTTGCAGACCAATCAATATGTATGACTTCCCGGATAAAATCAGCTGCTAAAAGCCGGTTGATTTCCTTGCCAATAGGCTTCCGCCTTCTTCCATCAAAACGACGGAGACCTTGTTTGACGGGTTTTGATCCTGGAATAACCTTCAGTTGGTACTCAGCAAGTTCCCTAGGTATGCCTGACATATCAGTTGGACACCAGGCGAAAATATCCCAGTTCTCACGGAGGAACTTGATGAGTGCGCTTTCCTATTTGTCAGTAATTCCTATTCCCACCTAGACGTACTTCGTTGGGTCTTTGGGATCCAGGATAACCTGTTTTGTATTCTCAGATGCTTTGAAACTGTCAGTCGTCTTCCGGCTTTCTTTTCATGTCGGTATTTCTGTCGGCGATACCTCTTTAGCCAGCTCTTTCAGTTCCTCCTTTGCTATTACCTGCTCGGCGCACTGGGCATTTCCCAACTCTAGCTCGTTTGCCAATTTGAAGTTTCCTTCAATGATGATTACTCCACCTTTTGGACTTGGAATCTTAAGCTTGTTGTGGATGTAGCACGACCTAGCCATGAATTTGGCAAAAGCTGGACGTCCGAGTATTGCGTGATACATACTTTTGAATGGCACTACCTCAAACGAAATCATCTCCTGGCGGAAGTAATCCGCCTTTCCGAAGGTTACTTATAGGGAAATTTCTCCTAGGGAATGTGCTTGCCTGCCATGGACAATGCCATGAAAACGTACATTGCTATGCTTGAGTTGGGTCTCTGAGAGATGCAATTTCTTCAGAGTACTTAGGTACATGATGTTGATGCTTGATCCTCCATCCATCAGCACCCTTTTTAGCCTAGTGTTTTGCACAATAGGGTTTACTCTCAAGGCGTGTGTGCCGGGTTCTGGGATATTACCGGGATGATCAGACTGATCCCAAGTAATTGGCGTATTTGAATACTTTAGGTACTTCAGAGTTGGCGGAACGATGGTGTTGATTTCTCGTAACTTTCACTTCGCCTGTTTGGCTGATGGGGTCACAAGGAAAGTTAAATTGCATTCTCCTTTGACTCTCGGGAATTAAATTCGGAGGTTGTGCAACAAAAAGTTCAAACAGAGAATTAGGGGTGACTACCAGTGGCAGTTGCACTCGAAACACTTGGGGGCTGCACAACAAAAAGTTCGAACAGAAAATTAGGGGTGACTCCCAACCACAGTCACACTCTAAACACTCGGGGGATGCGCAGTAAAAAGTTCAAACAGAAAATAGCACTCGAAACACTTGAGGCTATGTAGCAAACAACCTCAATCAGAAATAACATCACAACATAGACAACGACAGTAATCAAAGAACTACAGAGACACACAACTCAAAGGAACCTTACACAGGGAAAAGCACTCAAGAAGAATGGAAGATACACGTACTGAATCAGAAAATTTGAGATATTGGATACATCGCAGATAATTACAATATTATTTATAGATACAATAAAGGTAACCAATATCTAAAATTGTGGAGTTCATCCACCCTCCAGTTGGATATCAGTTTCTTCTTCCACCAAGTGCATGAGTGCGACTGCTACGGGGCTAGCTGTTTTTTAGCGAGCAGTCATGTTGACATGATGGCGACCACGAGGAGCATGGGGACCCCTGCCAATCTTCAGCAAATTCATGTGTGGGTAGTGAGTCTTGGCAACAGCTAGTGCAACCTTGGTTCCCCCAACAAGCTGACGACAGACGAGTGCTTTGGAGTGATCATAGTTGCTGAACTTCCGCATCAAGTTGAAAAGACCTTCAGGTAGCTTATTAAGTGGAAAATATCCATAAATATTGAAGAAAGCAGCATGACAAGAGCCAATCGCCCCACCAACTTGCCGAGACCGAGTCCTCGGAGTCAGAAGCACTCGGGACTTTTCGGCATCAGCCTAGAAAAATTATGAGTTATAAGCGGAAAGTTTCTGGCGCTCCTCTTCAATATACCGAGTTTCTTCGGCAGCATTTTCTTGAACACCTACATGAGAATTATCTACCCGGATAAGATGAAGCAAAAATCACTCGGGATTAGCTAGAGGGAGACAACCAAAAACTTACATGCTAAATCTGTAGTTATAGCAGCCAGTTCAGCTAGGAGAAAATCCTCACAATCTGACGCAACTTGCTCTTTGCCTTTTGAAGCATCAAGTTGGGACCTCAAGGTTCTAAGTTCCTCCTCTTTTCTCAAAAGCTTTGCGCTCAGTAATTGCACCAAGCTCATGGCAGAAGAAGTTGAAGGAGTTGGAATGGATGGATCCGCAGAACTAGAGGACGCGGGTGCCTAAAGAAGAGAGAAGGAGATCGTTAGGACTCGGTCATTATTTCGCTCGAGTGTTCTGCAGCATTCTACTGCTTCACACTCGGGGGCTACTCCCATCGGGAGAAAAATATAAAAAAGGAAGTTGAGTTATGCAAGTCAACCAGGAAAAACAATTTCGAATCAAATAGCCAAGCATACTTCATTCATAACTGAGGACACAAGGTTCATTACAAACAAAAGAGCGGACTTACTGCACTCATACACCGCTACTACTAAACTACTCATAAGAAATAAAAACTAGCTCTCAATGGATGCCTCCAAAGCATCTTCAGCAGCCTGAGCTCGAGCTTTGAGCATTTTCAGAAGACTCTCAGCTAACCTAACAGATTCCTCAGTGAAGGGGTTGAGATATTCCTCTTGCCCGTCCAAGTCCATTGGAGGTCCGCTCAGTGCAGCTTTGAAATATCCCTGGATGCCATGCGCTCGGGTAAGCGTCAACATTGTTTCCGCTCCAGAAAGTGTTTGCTCTCGACTAAATTCAGCCAAGACGTTCATGTCATGAAACACACCCATCAAGGCATCGTGAGTCGAAGGCACTTTTTCCTTAGGAAATAGGCACTCGTGGAAAGACACGAGTACCCCCCGCAACTTCTCCAGTGAACCTCTGGCCTTGGCCACTTGCTCTTATGAGGAAGTAACAACATCTAGGAGTGGACCCTCTCGCAGTCGAGCAGACAATGAAGGAGGACTACCTAGAGTGGCTGCAACAGCACAAAAAAATCGTTAGCAAAAGTACAGGAAATACCAAAAGGAAAGCATAAGAAAATAAATAGAGTGCAAATACCCGCTAAACCATCTGCCAACGCAAGGAGTAAAGGGACAACGTATTCCTCCAGGTGGACAAACTTCTTAAGAGCATCGTTCTCTTTTTCCCTTAACTTGACTGCTTTTCAAATAGCACCTTCAGTCCTCTTTTTGGCAGTCGTGGCCTCTAAGTGAAGAGCCGCATTATGTGCCTCGAGTTCTTTCACTCGAGTAAGCGCATAATCTTATCCACAACGGTCGCAATCAGGATTTCTAAGACAGGCAAAAGAAATTAATTAGAAACACAAGTCAAAGCAGAAGAAATGACAACCGTTCACCAGAATAAGATGTAACTTTTTCCTTCGCAAAATTGTCCCGAGCAGTGTCCCTCTCCTTCCCAATACCAAGAAAGGGAGTGTTCAGGTCCTTCATTCTTTCCAAGAAGGGTTGGGTAAAGCATCAGCGTCAGAAACTAAGATTCACGTTTTGATTATGCGCTCGCCTGCAAGCAGTCAAACACAGACTCAGGGGCTACTCCCATCAGGGGCGTTGTTCGTGCACCCAACAGAATAAGCGAAGTTGGCAGAATAGTAAATAAAGGAAAATAAACTCATGTGGTCTCTAACCTAGAATTCGGCAGCCAAGGTGCTTACATATGTCAAGTTGACCGTCCAAGCTCCTAGGCCCGAAGGCGCTGTATCAGTCTCAGGGACAGCCGGGCACTCCTGCACACCCTGTTGTACGACTTCCTTATCTCGAGTACCCCGTGAAGAACTAGAGACCATGGGAGCATGAGCATCAGGAGCAGTACCCGAATTATTTCCTCCCTAAGTAGGGGGAGTCGGGACATCACTCAAGCCAGCCCCTCCCTAAGGAGGAGGAGTTGGAGGGAGGTGGAGTCGGAACCCTAGGTGGATTCGGAGCCCTAGGAGGATGACTGGAGTAAAAAACAGAGAAAGAAAAATCAATGATCAAATTAAGATTCAAGATTCGAGTAATATAGTATAAGAGGATAATAACTCACCCGCTAAGAGTCCCCAAGATGAACATGCGGTGGGATTTCTTGGCACTAGGAGCCTGTGAAAGGGCGGCTGTTGGCTCAGGAGCGAGTGGTAGCATTGACGAGATGGGGACCGTAGGGATTGGGTTACTCATCTCGTCCCCTCGAATAGCACTCGAGGAGCTCGAGTCCCTCGAAGTAGCTTCTCCATGTTTGCTCTCTGACGGGGGGCTACCCCCAGGTAGGGCAAAGCTAGGTGTAAAGTGGTGTCCAAGGAGTGGACACCGAGATACTTTTGACCGGGATAAGTACCTGAACCGAGTTAATGGCAACCGAGCTAAAGGTATCTCGGTATGAGGTATTTTGTGTATCATCTTGCAGGTGGATATTCTCCTGGGTTATCCGAGTTATGCTTGGAGAATCTGGGTTATGTGAAGAACCTGTTATCCCGGGGCAAGGTCACTGTATTAGGTGAATCCTGAAGATCACGTGAGAGTACAGGCGTGCGGTTCAACTTACTAGACAAATGATGCAGAGCGTACATGGATACAGTGCAGGGGTATGGGCGAGGCCACCTCCAGTCTCTGACATGGGGGACAGGACACGCATCGCATACGGGGGAGTAGACTTTCGGACCGGGTCAGCAGGCGTGCGCTACGGCACATTATTCTCTTCCTAACCATGTACTCCTAGTCAGTGGCCACCAGTATATAAGGTGGCCACCCCCCTCCTGCGCGAGGGACGATGCAACCTGTAGTTCATTTCCACACCTTAGATAGAAAGAGAAAAAGAGAGATAGAGAGCTTCTTCTTCCTCTAGATCAGAGAGCTTGAGGAACCTCATTGTAACTCGGTTACTCCCATATATTGAGCCAGACAAGCAGGAGTAGGGGTTTTACCTCGTCGCGAGGGCCCTGAACCTCGGTACACCGTGTTGTCAGTTGTGTCTTGAGCGCGCTTCTTAGCGTGCAATCCCTCCCCGGATATCTAGAGCGTCGATCGACCCCTAACTTAAGCCATCCCATGGCGTCTGCCGTGACACCACCACGATAGTTGGCGCCCACCGTGGGGCCAGCAGCGGCGCTGGCTGGGGTCTTCATCCGGATGGGATCTTCGCTTCCTTCGGGCGAGCACGTGGTTTGTGGCCTTGTCCACAGATTCGACTCGTTCAACTTCGTCACTGACAACGTCGGCGATTTTGGCGTAAGGTGATTCCAGCTGGCAGCTTCATCATCGGCTTCGGTTCTCATCTGGTGTACGTCGCCACCGAGGTCATCCGCGGGTACCCGGAGAAGGTGCTCGTAGCTGCGGATCCTCCTGCGGTCTGCGCGGTCCGCGACCGGCGTATCGATCGCCTCGCGGACAACGTGGAAGTGATGATGACTTCGCCTGCTGATGGAGCGGGAAAAGGTGTGGCCGGTGATACTGAGGCCGGTGCCGAGTTAACTCGGGCACCACACAAGAAGTTGGAGCGGCTCGAGAATCAGCCGGGTTACGTAGGTCCCTCTACTGCAACCCCATGGCTGGCTCCCTTCCAGGACATCATCGAGAAACTGACTATGCCAATGGCTACCGGTACGGATCCGACACTGGTGCAGGCCCAGCTGGAGGAGCAGCGGCATGCAATGCTGAGGGATGCTGTCGAGATGTCCAAGGCCAGGTAGGAGTTCAACCGAGATCTCCATGAGTATAACCAGGCCCATGGCTTTACCCCTGTTGGAAATAATCCTAGCCGCCTAGATGTTGTGCGGAACAGAGGCAAAGCCCTCAATGCCAAGTTAGCTAAGGATGCAAATGCTAGAACTAGTAGAACTGGTAGTGTTGTTTCTGCTGGTAAGCCCAAATATAGCTCTTCTGCGAAGAACCTTAGAGCTACAGAGGCAGCAGCAGCCGAGTTACCAAATTTGTCCAGTTAAGCTCGCACTAGGCAGAAAGACCAGGTTAATGAACTTGTTCGTGCGGCTACCAGGCAAAATGAGGCATTCCGGAAGGCTAATCAGGGTGTAGCTACTTCCCCGGTGGTTCATTCCGGAGGTTGTAAATCCGTTGGATAGGCTTCTTCGCCGCATCTCGGCGGAGGACGTGCAGGGAGTGTGAACTCTGGAAAGCACAAGCAGATGCAAGTCTATGACCCGGCCAAAGCCAAAAAACAGTTAGTTGTACAAGGCGATCCCGGTCATGGTTATGCAGGTCAAGGAAATCTCGGCCAAGGTGGACAAGGTGCAGGTCGAGTTCAGCCGACTGGGAACAATCCCAACCGGAATGTCCAATCTCGGTAGCCAGGACATAACTTGGCTCAGCGGCAGCCTGGTGCCAGAGCTGCTATTCAGCAACAGGGGAATGTCCATGTGAATAACCGATATGATGATGGTTACTCAGCAATGGAGAGATGGCTACCCGAGATATGAGCAAGTGGTAGATGCGGGAGTGCTCACGGGTCGATTGGGACCCCGAGTGCTGCCGGCAAATGATGCCCGGTATAAACTTGACATGATCTATCTGTTAGAGATGGTGGACGAGCAAGGCCATCCTGGGCCACAGTGCTTTGGACCCCGAATTATGAAGGAGCCAGCAGTTGCCAAGTTCCAGCTCGCCCGGGGTACAAGAACTT
Source organism: Alopecurus myosuroides (assembly GCA_028641055.1). Classification (NCBI taxonomy): domain Eukaryota; kingdom Viridiplantae; phylum Streptophyta; class Magnoliopsida; order Poales; family Poaceae; genus Alopecurus; species Alopecurus myosuroides. Next base: position 510,477,840 of record CM054057.1, read on the forward strand.
ACGACGGCAGTACTAAGCCGGAAGATTGGCTAAGTGATTATGTTACTGCAGTGCACATTGCTGGTGGTAATCGCCACTCGGCGGCGAGATATGTCCCATAGATGTTAGAGGGCCTAGCCAGAATCTGGCTGAACAATTTTCCAGCAGATAGCATAGATTGCTGGCTGGATTTCTCGAAGGCTTTCATCAGCAACTTTACCAGCACATATCGGAGGCCGAATCATCCTCAACAACTCTCCATGTGCCGGCAGAGGAAAGATGAGACTCGCCGAGAGTACTTGACTCGGTGGAGTACATTGAGGAACACTTGTGAGGGGGTAATTGAATCCCAGGCTATTGCATGGTTTGCACAAGGGTGCCGGCATGGTACAATGCTTTGACAGAGGTTGTAGAGGGAGATGCCAAACACTCTGGCCGAGACAATCAAGATCGCTGACATGTATGCATTGGGAGATCCGACACAGACTCTGCTGACCTCGGTTGAGCCGAGTAGAAGATATTTCGGCAATGATGGTCTCGGTTCCTCTTGGCGGAATGATTGCCGGGATTATCAGGGCAAGAGAAGAGATGATAGGCCAGACTTACGGTATGGGTCCAACCATGTTGCTGCAATTGATCCGGATCAACCTGATGCCGGCAACAGTCAGCGACAGAAGAACAGTGGGCCTCAATGGGGCCAAACCAGAGAAACAAGAAGCCATGGGTGGACCAGAAGAAGCCCTGGGATGATCAGCAGAGATTCACGTTCGAGATGATGAGGGATGAGCCGTGTAGCTATCACACTCGGCATCCGAGCAGGCCAGCTAAACACACCACTCGGCAGTGCAGCTGGTACGACCGAATCAAGAGTGAGGGTTTTGGCGCCTTGCCTCCTCCTCCTCCACCTCTACCACTCATGGGTGCAAACACTCAAGCTATCAGAGCACCCCAGAGGCCTGTAGAGAACCAGAGGAGGCTCGAGAATGTGAACCAAGTGGCCTAGGGAGCCAACAACAACAACTACTACTACGACCGCAACAACAACAACAATTACAACTACAATGCCGGTGGCAGAGGCCGGAATGATTACCAAGAGCACCATCAGAGTTGCATGGTGTTCATTACTGAACCGGATGATAAGCAGAGCCAGCGCATGCGCGCTATGGAGGTCAATGTTGTGATCCCGGATGTGCCGGAATACATGTACTGGTCTGACCAGGAGATCACTTGGTCCCTTGCGGATCATCCCAAAGTGATGCCCAATGTGGGAGGTTATGCACTGGTGTTGGATCCGACATTCATCGGTCCCGACATAAATGTCAAGTTTACCGGGTTCTCATTGACAATGGGAGAAGCATAAACATCATGTACCGGGATACCATGGTGAAGTTGGGCCTCACCGAGAACATGCTTCAACCTAGCCGCACTACATTCCTTGGAATTGTGCCGGGTGCGTCTTGTGCACCAATGGGCAAAATCTGGGTTGATGTCCTGTTTGGTACCCGGGATAACTGCAATACTGAGAGCTTGCATTTTGAAGTGGTTGATCTCGAGAGCCCCTACCATGCTTTACTTAGTAGGCCGAGACTGGCCAAGTTCATGGCCTCAACTCATCTGGCCTACTTAAATATGAAGCTTTCGGGTCCCAATGGGATCATCACTATCTCGGGTGACTACAAGCACTCAATGAAGTGCGCTTCTGTCGGTTCTCGGTTGGCTGAGTCTCTGGTTATTGCTGAAGAGAAGAAGAGGATCCATGAGGTGGCGTCCATGGCTCAGACTGCTCAACTCGGCATGTTGTGTATGACTAACCCGCACCAGAGCACCACATTCCAAGCCTACAAGGAGATCAAGAAGGTGCAGATTGACTCGGAGTTCCCCGAGCGTGAGGCCATCATTGGTGCCGGGTTGGAGGAGAAATAGGAAAGCGAGCTCATCCACTTCATCCGTGAGAATCGGGACATCTTTGCATGGTCGAATCAGGACCTGCCAGGTGTTCCGAAGGAGTTGGTTGAGCACTCGCTTCATGTAAGACCGGATGCTAAGCCGGTAAAACAGACTCTGTGGCACTTCGCTGCAGATGGAAGAAAAGCAATAGGTGACGAGATCACAAGGATGCTAGCAAGTGGCTTTATCATGGAGGCACTGCATCCGGACTGGTTGGCTAACCCGGTCCTGGTAGAGAAGAAGAAAGATGACCCGATGATGGCCGTAGTGTGGCGTATGTGTACTGGTTACGCAAACTTGAACAAAGCATGTCCCAAAGATCCCTAACCGTTGCCTCGGATAGATCAAGTGACCGACTCCACGACCGGGTGTGAGCTGTTTTCATTTGTAGATGCTTATTCTGGTTTCCACCAGATACCTCTGAATCCACCTGATCAAATAAAAACTGCTTTTATTACCCCGTACGAGGCTTATTGCTATCGTGTCACGACTTTTGGCTTGAGAAATGTTGGTTCCACTTATCAAAGATGCATGCAGAAATGCTTGCACGAACAAATTGGCAAAAATGTGTAGGTTTATGTGGATGATATTGTCATCAAGACCATGGACAAGAACACTCTCCTGGATGATCTTTGGGAAACCTTTGCAAATCTGCGGAGATTCCGGTTGAAGCTGAACCCATCCAAGTGTACATTCGGTGTACCTGCCGGCAAGTTACTCGGTTTCCTCGTGACTAGCCGAGGTATCGAGGCTAACACCTCCAAGATAAGTGCAATTGAAAGCATGCCCTTACCGAGATCTCTGAAAGATGTGCAGAGATTGACTGGCTTCCTGGCTTCCCTTAGCCGTTTCATTGGGAGAATGGAGGAGAAAGTTTTGCCCCTGTACCAATTGATGAAGAAGACAGAAAATTTTGTCTAGACCCCACAGGCCGATGCAGCCTTCCGAGATCTGAAGACAATGCTGAGTACTTGATGCGCGTGTAACACACGTTCGTTGGGAGACCCCAAGAGGAAGGTATGAAGAGCACAGTAGCAAGTTTCCCTCAGAAAGAAATCAAGGTTGAATCGACCAGTAGGAGGAAGGAGTAATTTCAGAAGGTTGATGCACCTGAGATGGCAGGGCGCACTACCGGTTCAGCAGCAACGTGGAACCTACACAACACAATCAAATCACTTTGCCCCAACGAAGCAGTGAGGTTGTCAATCTCACCGGTTTTGCTGAACACAAAGAGGTTAAACGTATGGTGTGGAAAACAATATGAAAACAGTAGCATCAGTGTGAAAACATTGGAAATAGTGTGTGTATTATTAGTATGAGAAAATGGACCGGGGTCTACAGTTCACTAGTGGTGTCTCTCCATAGAAGATAAATAACATGTGTGGTGAACAAATTACAGCTGGGCAATTGACAGAAATGAAGGCTGCACCATAGTGCATATGGAAGACATAAAGATTACTATGTCATTCATGCGGGCATTACAACAAGATACATAGACCGTCATCCAACTACATCTATGACTAATAATCCATCCTCCGAATATTATCCAAACAAACGTTGGGTATTAAGTTGCAAGCAACATATTATCACAGTAAGCAAAGTGTGTAATGTAAAAAATGTAAATGAAGTAAACACCGTTGTTATCTCCCTAATGGCAACATCACATCCTCCATCTGTCACGTTTCTGTCACTCGAGCACAAATGCAAAGGAGGCATGAACCCGCTATCGAGCATAAATACTCCCTCTTGGAGTTACTAGCATCTACTTGGCCAGAGCTTCTACAAATAACAGAGAGAATGCAAGATCATAAATAACATACGCATGAAGATAACATGATAGATTGATATCAGAAGACATAGCATTCAACATTCATTGGATCCTAGCAAACACAACATGTAGCATTACATAAAGATGATCTCGATCATGCAGGGCAGCTCACGAGATCTAAACATGAGGCATAAAGTGGAGAAGACAACCATCTAGCTACTTCTATGGACCCGTAGTCTAGGGATGAACTACTCACACATCACTTTGGAGGAGGGCATGGTGGTGTAGACCCCTCCGATGATGAATTCCCCTCCCAGTAGGGTGCCGGGGAGAGCTCCAAAACTCTCCCGATCTCGGGATGACGATGACGGCGGCCTCGGGTGTTTCTTGCAAAAAAGTGGTATATTTTTAGGGTTCACGTATCGGGGGGATTATATAGGCGAAAGGGCGATGGCGGTGGACGCCCGAGGGGCCCACACCACCCCTAGGCGCGGCTAGGGGGAGCACCGCCCTATTGTGTGGCCCCTCTCCGGGCCTCTTCGGGACTCTGTGGAACCTTCGGGAATTCTAAGACTTCCTGGCTTCAAATTTTCCAATTCTGAGAATATTTCCAGAACAACTTTTCTGAAACTAAAAACAACAAAAAACAAGGATCTGGTTCTGTGGTATCTTGTCAATAGGTTAGTCCCGGAAATCGATAAAAATGACATACGGTGCATGGCAAACATGTAGGAAATAACATGAAAACATCAGAACGTAAGGATACGTTTATGACGTATCAACATCCCCAAGTAGTTCCTACTCGTCCTTGAGTAGGTAAACGATAAAAACACATAATTTCTGAGGTGACATGCTACCAAAATAAACTTGATCATCAATATTGTAAAAGCATATGTAAGCTGAGATCATAGTACTTTAAACACAAGCTTGATAGATATAATTCTAGCAATAAAACATAGAAATCACTTTGCATCATGAGAAGTAACACAAATAAAAGATCATGAATAACAATGCACTGAAAGTTATACGTTTGTTTCAAGCATAGCGATAACATAGAAAAGTGATATTTCGCTTGTCCTTAAGAGTGGGTAAAAACATAAATGCCAGGACACCTTCAAAGTTCATGACGAAGACTAGAACAAATAATTTGATAACAAAAAATAACAAATCATGAATCAATTAATAATTTTTTTTGGGACAAATGCACATTAAACTCAGAATGGAAACTATGCTCTCTCAAGTGTGCGTAAAGTTAGAAGATGGAGACTCGACATAAAAATAAAATAAAGTCCCTTCGTAGAGGGAAGCAAGGATTAACTCATGTGCTAGAGCTTTTTATTTTATGTCAACGAATGGTAAGCAGAAAATACAGTACGTCACAATCCAACTAGACTTCACAAGAGCGGCTCCCATTGAAGGACTCAACTGGTGTAGAAGTTCATCCCTCTTTCTCTTTTGTTTACACAATTATGCTTGGACTGGTAAATCAGAGGCAAAAATAGTGAAGAGAATTTGTTTGTATTAATTTAGGGCTAGGCAGCCCGCTGTCAGCTCTTCTATCAGTTGGATAAGCGGATGAAGCCACTAGTACAAAGTGTGAAAGTCCAATCAACAAGTGAGATAAATATTATCTATTTACGTCCTCATGAGCTAAAGCAGGAACACAAAACATGAGTAATTTTGAAAGTTTTAAAGGTAACACATGAGCAATATATTTTGGAGTGGCAATTAAATACCACATGTAGGTAGGTATGGTGGACACATTTTGCGAACTTTGGTTTTTGGGAGTTGGATGCACGAGTAGAGCTCATACTCAGTATAGGTGGAGGCTAGCAAAAGATTGGGAGCGACAAATCAAGAGAGCAATAATGGCCACAATCATGCATAGCGAAAAAAACATCATTAATCAAAGCATAAGTGGTAACACAAGTTCAAAAACTAAATGATCATAGAGGATATAAGTGACTGGTTTGTAGTCATAAACATGGTGTAAGCATGCGCTAAGTCAACCAAATAAAACATTCAAAGGAGAACACCACAAATTTATGTTTCAATATGACAAGAACAACTCATGATTCTTTCAATGGCACATTAAAAACTCTCAGCTATTTGAGACAAATCATGCTACAAAATAACCACTAGGCTTTAGAATTAAAATAACATCTAGCATGATATGAAAAATTCTAGCCTGGTCTATACAAGCTTTTATTTGCATCGTTATAAATTATATTACATGCAGCAGTTTATTTTCGCAACAAGCACCATACAAAATATGCTTTAACAAAAACTCTCTACATGATACATAAAGCAAATATGAGAGTACTCACATAACACTACTAAAACTAACATCTCTGAATAATACATGCAATGAAAATAAGACCTAAACATGAATTTTGCAGCAGCTAGAAGAAAAACTAAGAATACGAGCATAACGCGTATTAAAATGAAAAAGTGGAGCGTGTCTCTCTCCCAAACAAGGATGGTAGGTTCCAATTATGTTTATTGAAGCAAGGAAAACAAAATAAAACAAAGGAAAAACAAATAGACGCTCCAAGTAAATTTCATATGATGTGACCGAATAAAAATATAGTTTCACTAGAAGTGACCTGATAAATTGTTGATGAAGAAGGGGATGCCTTGGGCATCCCCAAGCTTAGATGATTGTGTCTTCTTAAAATTTTCTGGGATGAACCACGGGGTCATCCCCAAGCTTTGACCTTGCACTCTTCTTGATCACATTATATCACCCTCTTCTCTTGACCCTTGAAAATTTCCTTCACACCACACTCAAATAGTAATTCATATTATAGGGTTAGTGCAACAATAAAATATCCATGGGTTCTGTATGGGAACAAGTGTTATTGATGTTTTAAAAAATTAGCTACAGACACTTATGTTTTGTGAAGCAAACAAATCCACTTGACATCGTAAAAGAGCAAATGCAAGAAAAATGGCAGAATCTGCCAATAGCAGATCAGTCTGTAAAGACGATTTTTTTTGGGGCACTTACGTTGCTAAAATCGAAAAATTTAAAGAACGAAAAAGTTGCGGTAAGAAAAGTGTGTAATGTAATCAATGTAAACGAAGTAAAGACCGTTGTTTTATCCCTAATGGAAACAACACATCCTCCATCTGTCACGTTTCTGTCAATCGAGCACAGATGCAAAGGACGCATGAACCCACTATCGAGCATAAATACTCCCTGTTGGAGTTACTAGCATCTAGTTGGCTAGAGCATCTACTAATAATGGAGAGCATGCAAGATCATAAATAACATATGCATGAAGATAACATGATAAATTGATAATCAGAAGACATAGCATTCAACATTCATCGGATCCTAGGAAACACAGTATGTAGCATTACATAAATATGATCTCGAGCATGTAGGGCAGCTCATGAGGCATAAAGTGGAGAAGACAACCATCTAGCTACTGCTATGGACCCGTAGTCCGGGGATGAACTACTCACGCATCACTTCGGAGGAGGGCATGGTGGTGTAGACCCCTCGTGTGATGAATTTCCCTCCCGACAGGGTGCCGGGGAGAGCTCCAGAACCCTCCTGATCTCGGGATGACGATGACGGCGGCGTCGGGTCTTTCTTGGGAAAAAGTGGTATATTTTTAGGGTTCACGTATCGGGGGGTTATATAGGTGAAAGGGCTGTGGCGGTGGACGCCCGAGGGCCCACACCACCCCTAGGCGTGGCGAGGGGGCGCGCCGCCCTATGGCGTGGCCCCCCTGTGGCCCCTTTGCGGGCCTCTTTGGGACTCCGAGGAACCTTCGGGAATTCTAAGAATTCCGGGCTTTGAATTTTCCAATTCCGAGAATATTTCCAAAATAACTTTTCTAAAACTAAAAACAAAAGAAAAGATAGAACTGGCTCTGTGGCATCTTGTCAATAGGTTAGTCCCGGAAATCAATAAAAATGACATAAAGTGCATACAAAACATGTAGGAAATAGCATGAAAACAACATGGAACATCAAAAATTAAGGATAGGTTTATGATGTATCAGTACTGCACCCATACTGGCATCTCCACTTCCCAAAGAGCCAATGCTGCTCTATATTGGAGCAACCAACCGAGTTGTCAGTGATGTGGTAGTGGTGGAACAAGAAGAGGAAGGAAAATCTATGCAGAGGCCAGTATACTATCTCAGTGAGGTGATCTCCAATTCCAAGCAAAATTTATCCCACTACCAGAAGGTGACATATGGCGTCTATATGGCTGCCAAGAAGCTCAAGCACTATTTCCAGGAGCATCCAATGACAGTGGTGAGCACCGCACCTATTTCGGAAATCGTGGGCAACAAAGATGCAAGTGGCCGGGTAGCCAAATGGGCAATTAAGATAGCTTCCTATACTTCAATGTATGCAAGGAGAGATTCCATCAAGTCTCAGGCATTGGTGGATTTTCTAGTGGATTGGGTCGAGATGCAGTATGAGCCGCCCTTGCCGGAATACAATTTATGGAAGATGCACTTTGACAGCTCCAAGGTGTAAGAAGGTCTCGGTGGTCGCTTTGTGATTACCTCACCCAAGCTAGATCATATGAAATATGTCTTGCAAATTCAGTTCACTGCATCCTATAATGTTGCCGAGTATGAGGCGTTAGTCCATGGATTGAAAGTGGCAAAGGAGATAAGCATTCATCGGATAGTATGTTATGGTGATTCGGACCTAGTGATTTAGCAAGCATATGGTAATTGGGACGCCTTGAATGCCAACATGGCATCCTATCAGTTCCATGTCCAGAATATCTTCGGATACTTTGATGGGTGTGAGTTTCACCATATACGCCGAACAGAGAATGAGGCCGCAGACATACTATCCAAGTTGTGTTCGTCCCGACAGGCTATCCCGACGGGGATTTCTCTGGAGCATCTGCGGAAGCCGTCTATCAAGCCTTCACCCGAGTGATGACCCACAAGTATAGGGGATCGCAACAATCTTCGAGGGAAGTAAAACCCAAATTTATTGATTCAACACATGGGGAGCCAAAGAATACTTGTGAGCCTTAACAAGTGAGTTGCCAATTCACCTGCACCTGAAAGTACTTTTATTCGTAGTGGTTTATAAGTAGTAATAGTTTTATAGTAGAAAGAGTAGTGAAATAATAGCATCAGTAGTGTTTGAAGTAAACAACGAGATTAAATACTGTAGGCACAAGGATAGATGAACGAGCATTGCATGGATAAGATAGTTCATATAATAATCAAGACATGGGCATTGCAGATAAATAAGATAAAGCATCCAAGCATTAAGTAACCATAGGCACGTGTTCCGTAAATAGTCGTACGTGCTCGCAATGAGAACTTGCACAACATCTTTTGTCCTACCAGCCCGTTTTCAGCGGGGCCTCAAGGGAACTATTGGTAATTAAGATGTTCCTTTTAAAAGAACATCGTAGCAAAGCATTAACACTCTGTGAACACATGTGATCCTCACATCACAGCCATACCCTCCGGTTGTCCCAATTTCTGTCACTTCGGGGCCTCGAGTTCCGGACAACGATATGTGTAAACAACTTGCAGGTATGATCAAGAAACAATAATTATCATCGTGATTCAATAACATGTTCAGATCTAAGATCATGGCACTCGGGCCCAAAGTGACAAGCATTAAGAATAACAAGTTGCAACAATGTCAATAGCACTAATAGAGGATACTAGGCACTATGCCCTAACAATCACGGTATTATTACATGAACAATCTCATCCAATCCCTACCATCCCCTTCACCCTACAGCGGGGGAATTACTCACACATGGATGGGGGAAACATGGATGGTCGATGGATAGGCGTTGGTGATGACGATGGCGATGATCTCCTCCAATTCCCCGTCCCGGCAGGGTGCCAGAACAGGAACTTCTGATCCCCGAATCGAGGTTTGGGGTGGCGGCGACGCTCTGTTGTGTTTCTGTGGAATATGACGAACCCCCTCGGGTTTTAGGTTTGAAGGAAATATGTAGTCGAAAGGGGAACCCGAGGGGGTCTCTGTGTGGCCCACACCACCAGGTGACGCGGCCTAGGGGAGCGCCAGGGGGTGGTGTGGCCCCCTCTGGCCCCTCTCCTGGCGCCCTTCTGGCTCTCAGGGTCTTCCGGTGTTTTAAGACTAATGGGGTCTTTTCTGGGCAATTTCTCGAAAGTTGATTTTTCTGCACAAAAACAAGACACCAAGGTAATTCTGCTGAAAACAGCATAAGTCCGTGTTTGTTGCATTCAAAACACACAAGTTTAGAGGAAAACAATAAGAAAAGTGTTCAAAAAAGAGATACGTTTTCGACGTATTAACTCCCCCAAGCTTAGCTTATTGCTTGTGCCTAAGCAATTCAGAGACAACTGAGTGCGATAAAAGACTTTTACGAACACATTTGTTTCATATGATGTAAATATACTCACTATATGACGAAATACTTAATTATGCTCATGATAAGATACATGCGAGGTACTATCACTTAATAGCTATGCAAACCATGAAGAGATAACAACATATTAATAATAAACAACATGAATCATAAATATTTGCAAGATTGTAATATTCATAATAGGATCTGATAAAGTGGTATCTCGCTTGCCCTTATGTGTGGGGAAAACATAAATGCCTGGGCACCTATGAAGTTCAAGGGAAGACTAGAAGTAAAGATATTAAAGATACAAGTATCAAAGTTATACTACAATTAACCGTGTTCTGGGAAAAGCACATTACACTAAGAATAACAGCCATTTCTCTCAAGAAGGTGCATAAAGTGAGAATGTGAAGACTCAACATAGAAGTAAAAGAAAGGCCCTTTGCGGAGGGAAGCATGGATCACTCATGTGCTAGAGGTTTTATTTTATTAAACAGAGGTATTGAAAACATTTTTAAGAGAGGTGTATGCTTATGTCAACGAATGGTAAACAGAAAATATAGTACGTCACAAGCACACTAGATTTCACAAGAGCGGCTTCCATTTGAAAGAAGCAACTGGTGTAGAAGTTCATCCCTCTTTCTCTTTTGTTTACACAATTATGCTTTGACAGATAAATCAGGGGCAAAAATAGTGAAGAGATTTTGTGTGTATTAATTTGGGGCTGGGCACCCCGCTGCCAGCTCTTTTCTCAATTGGATAAGCAGATGAAGCTAGTAGTCAATGGTATGAAATCCAATCAACAAGTGAGATAAAGATTCTCTATTTATGTCCTCATGAGCTAAAACAGGGGCACAAAGAGGAATAATTTTTAGAAGGTTTTAAAGGTAGCACATGAGCAATTTACTTGGAGTGGCGGTTAAGTACCACATGTAGGTAGGTATGGTGGACACATTTGGAAAACTTTGGTTTTTGGGAGTTGGATGCACGAGTAGAGATCATACTCAGTACAGGTGAAGGCTAGCATTAGACAGGGAGCGACAATAAAGAGAGCAACAACTATCATAATCATGCTTGTGACAAAACAAAATTAACTGAGGCATAAAATTGTTACTAGAACTCTGAGGAAAAATAAATCATCGAGTCTTATTGAGTTTTTGTTTTCAGTCTTAGCATGCGTGAGCATGTGCCAAGTCGATTCAAATGAAACAGTTAGAGGAGGCTACCACAATGGAGATCAATCATGGCGCGGGAAATATCCCCACTATGGTGGGTCGTCCCTCGCGTGGTCATACTCGGGCGCCCAAGAGGAAGATGAAGCAGCGGGCGCATAGTCATAACCGGGGTGCTCGTATGGGATCCCCATGGTGTCATAGGGCTGGAAGAAATCACCATCGTCCCCCTCGTCGGCATCCTCCCCTTGCTGGGGGTAATGCGCAAGGTATGTGTCCAGCTCACTCTCAGAAAGCATCCATCCTTGTCTGCTATTAAGATTAAACAAAAGAGGTGCAGGCAAAAGTACTTTCCTAACGGTTTTAGTAACTCTCCATCTGGATTGTTTGGAGAAAGTTATTTAAAAAGATAAGTTGTGCAAGTGAACATGGGTAGAAAGAAACTTACGTTGAACCATGGAAACAAGATCAAGCCTCTCTATAGGAAACTGCAGGTCTAGAGGGTGTGGCTCCAAACCATGCAAAGCTAGCAAGCGCGAGGCAATAAGACCTCCACAAACTCCGCCCCTCTCACGGTTAAACGAGAGATGGTAAGAAATTAAAGTGCCAAAGTTATAAGACCTATCACATCTTAAGGCAACTGCAATAAACGCCAAATCATAGACAAATAGCTTGTTGGCAGTTTTTCTAGCTAACACACATTTAGAAATAAAATAGGCAAAGTATCGAATGCTAGGGAGTTGAATTTCTTGAATTTTACCACACTCCCCTGTGAAGCTTCTGCATTGGCAAATCTCCTCATATAATTCCAACAGTGGTTTAGGTTGCCCGCTTATCTTCTCACAAGAACCCCACTCTGGTACCTTGATAGCTGCACAAAAATCACTGAAAGGCAAGTTTACAGCTTTATTGTAAATTTTGTAGTCGACCATTGGGTTAGTTGAGGACCATTTAAAACGAAAATCATGCACCACAGACATAGTTAGTTTCACATGTTGGATAGGTTCATCCTCAATGAAACGGTCCAAGCCTGCATTATGCACAAGAGTGTTGAAATCCTGCAAAATTCCCGTAATCCTCATGAATTCTTGACACGAATAAATTGATGGGAACACTCTTTCTTCGCGGTGCACGGGCATGACCTCATGCAACTCCATCTCATGCTAGTTTAGTAGAATAAAAATTGTGCTCCATCTCTGAAATTTTTCAACAATCATCCTAAAAATTAATTTCAAGCAACTATAAGGTGGAAACTACCATAGGGACTTATATGAGAGATAAACATACATCAAAACTACAATATTTCTATTCAAATAAAGCATGCAAACTCACATAAGCTGTCACCTACAGTACCAAAATACTCCAGAAATACTTCACTAAAAAAAATTCTACTTGGATCATCGGAGGTGTCACATACCGGAGATCAAACATACCAAATCTCAACACAAATGATGGTCTGAAGAAGGAGATCAAAAATCCATAGGAAGAACAACAAGAACACGGGTTCCAGGAAATGTTTTCAGTTTGGGAGGTGAGAGAGAAGACTTTGGCAGGGGAGAGAGTTAGTGGGGGCCAGGGGCCCCACACCATGTGCTGGCGCCACCAGGGGGCTGGCCGCGCCACCCCATGGTGTGCCTGACTGGTGGGTCCCCCTGGGGTCTCCCAGGTGGTTCTCTGCCTCATTTTTGACGTAAAAATTTATTATAAGTTTTTGGAATTTTACGACAAACTTTATTTTTTAGGTATTTCAATAATTTTAATAATTAATAAAAACCAGGAAAACAAAAGTGAAAAGGTGGAAAACAAAACCAAAACCAGAACTACGGAGGTTCTATGACACTCTAATGGAAAAATATCCAAACAAAACAAAGGTGGTAGTGGTGACAACAAGAGTATGGATGGTGAAAACATGCATAACCTCAGTAATCAAGGTGAAAACATCAGGAAAACATGAATATGGATGATGGAAAACATGATTGTACTCAAGTAGAAATGTGACAACAGAAGTAAACAAGGTGAAAACATAATGGTGAAGGTGAAAACATAGTGAAGACATTGTCTCTTCATTCAAAATCATTTTGTTAACAAGGGTGATCAAATCTTGTTACCAGAACAATTTTCATATGAAGCAAAACTTTGCTAATAACTAAATAATTATGTTACCTCAACCTTGATAGACATAGTCTCAATCATAATAATTTGATATTCATTGGGTGGCTTTGGAATGGGACAATAAAATTCTCCAATCTTGATGGTCTCGATATTTTCAATTGAATTTAGACCATATTTCTTATCAATCTTCTTGGGAAAATAAACACTGTGCTCTTTATCATTAACATTAAAAGTAACTTTTCCTTGATTGCAATCAATAACAGCCCCTGCAGTATTAAGAAAAGGTCTTCCAAGAATAATAGACATATTATCATCTTCAGTCATTTCCAACACAACAAAGTCAGTTAATATTAGACAATTATTAGCAACTTGAACAGGAACATCCTCACATATACCCACAGGAATAGCAGTAGACTTACCAGTCATTTGCAAAGATATTTCAGTTGATATCAATTTTTCTAGGAGGAGTCTCTTATAGAGAGTAAAAGGCATGACACTAACTCCAGCTCCCAAATCACACAAAGCAGTTCTAACATAATTATTTTTAATAGAACAGGGAATAGTTGGTATACCAGGATCTCCAAGCTTCTCAGGAACCTTGCCATTAAAAGAGTAATTAGCAAGCATAGTGGAAATTTGCTCATTAGGAATCTTCCTTTTGTTAGAGACTATCTTTCATATATTTTGCATAAGGAGGCAATTTAATAGCATCAGTTAAAGGAATTTGCAAGAACACAGGTTTCATCCATTCACAAAACTTGTTATAATGTTCTTCTTCCTTAGAATATAATGTTCTCTCTCATTACCATGTTTATTAGCAACAAAATCTTACTTAGTGTACTTTGTATTTTTAGTTTGCTTTTCAGGTTCCTCTTCAATTTCTTCTTTATCAGAAGCATTTTTCTCTTCATTACCACTTTCAGTTTTAGCATCAGAGATAGATATACTATTAGGATCTTTAGCAGGTTCAGAGGATTCTACATCAGTTTTATGTTTCTTCTTCCTTTTCTTCTTAGTATGAATAACATTATTATTTGTTTGCTGAGAATCTTGTTCAATTCTTTTAGGATGTCCCTCAGGATATAAAGGATCTTTTGTAGCAATACCACTTCTAGTTCTTATTTCATAAGCATGTTTTTCTTTAGAAGCATTAACTAGCAAATCTTTTTGCACTTTAGCAAGTTGATCAATTTGAGTTTGAACCATTTGAAAATGTTTAACAAGCATTTTAACATCATTAGAGGTTCTTTCTATAATACCATGCAAATTATCAATAGCTCTAGAGTTTTCCATTAGGTGATTTTGCACTCTCATATTAAAATTATCTTGCTTAATTACATAATTATGAAATTCATCTAAACATTGATCAGGAGGTTTATTATAGGGAATATCTCTACTATCAAAATGTTGGAGAGAGTGTACCTCAATGGTGGATGAGTGAGGGATTGGCTTACATAATTCTTCTATAGGTGGAAGATTCTTCACATCTTCAGATTTAATACCCCTCTCTTTAAGAGATTTCTTGGCTTCTCTCATCACTTCATCATTTAATTCAATCATTCCCCTCTTCTTTGGTGTTGGTGTTGGTGTTGACACTGGACTAGGGGTCGGTTCAGGCTCAACCATAGTCCAATCATCATGATTTTGGCTTATTTTAGCCATTAATTCCTCAGCTTCATCTGGAGTTCTTTGCCTGAAAACACAACCAGCACAACTATCCATGTATGTCCTAGATTCAACAGTTAGTCCATTATAGAATATATCAAGAAGTTTACTATTTCTAGCTTATGCCCAGGTGTAGCCCTAACTAAAGAACAAAACCTTACCCAAGATACAGGCAATTTCTCTCCTTCCAATTGCTTGAAATTAAATATATTTTGTAAAGCAGCTTGTTGAGCACTAGCAGGAAAATATTTCTGAAAGAAAACATTAACCAAACAAATAGGACTATCAATATATCTCGGAGACAAATTATTAAACCAATTTTTAGCTTCATGTTTTAATGAGAAAGGGAATATTTTAGCAACAAAGTAGCTACGTTTCTTAAGATCATCAGAGAATAAACTACTCAAAGAGGAGAGCTCATTCATATGTTTAATAGTACTTTCATTTTCAGTACCATAAAAAGGTTCTTTCTCAACAATAGATACATAAGATAAATCAAGAGAGAAATCATAATCCTTATCCCTAATATTAAAGGGAGAAGTGGCAAACTTAGCATCAGGAGATAATTTATATTTAACAACATGACTTTCAATAAGAATTATAGCAGCATCTCTATCCTTCATAGCATGTATTTCATCAATAAGATCATCATTAAGTTCAATATAGGAATCATCAAAATCATCACTAGGATTCTCTCTAAGATTAGGTGAAATAGCAGGAGTAACAGGATTTTTATCAGGAGTTTCAGTGTTTGCAATATTTTTATCTTTAGCAATATTAGCATCTAAGAAAGGAACAAGAGAAACACTCTCATAAAGCATAGTAGAAGCATCATCAAAAGTATTAGAAGTATATCCAGATTCTGCAGAAGTAGCACGTGTAGCATGTGTATGTGGTGGTGTAAGCAGTTTACTCATAACAGACGGTGAATCAAGAGCAACAGAGGTGTTCAGAGTTGTACCTCTTCTTGTAGTGGATGGTAATATAGGAAACTTTTCATCACGACGATTGGCAGTAGATAATAGTACTCTCCGGTGATCTTGCAAATAAAGCTATGATCCCGGCAATGGCGCCAGAAAATAGTCTTGATGACCCACAAGTATAGGGGATCGCAACAGTCTTCGACGGAAGTAAAACCCAAATTTATTGATTCGACACAAGGGGAGGCAAAGAATATTTGTGAGCCTTAACAAGTGAGTTGTCAATTCACCTGCACCTGAAAATACTTTTGTTCGGTGTGGTTTATCAGTAGTAATAGTTTTATAGTAGCAGCAGTAGTGAAATAATAGCAGCAGTAGTGTTTGAAGTAAACAGCGAGATTAAATATTGTAGGCATAGGGATAGATGAACGGGTGTTGCATGGATAAGATAGTTCATATAATAATCAAGACATGGGCATTGCAGATAAATAAGATAAAGCATCCAGGCACTAAGTAACCATAGGCAGGTGTTCCGTAAATAGTCGTACGTGCTCGCAATGAGAACTTGCACAACATCTTTTGTCCTACCAACCCGTTTTCAGCGGGGCCTCAAGGGAACTACTGGTAATTAAGGTGTTCCTTTTAATAGAACACCGGAGCAAAGCATTAACACTCCGTGAACACATGTGATCCTCACATCACGGCCATCCCCTCCGGTTGTCCCAATTTCTGTCACTTCAGGGCCTCGGGTTCCGGACAACGATATATGTAAACAACTTACAGGTATGATCAAGAAACAATAATTATCATCGTGATTCAAGAACATGTTCAGATCTGAGATCATGGCACTCGGGCCCAAGGTGACAAGCATTAAGCATAACAAGTTGCAACAATGTCAATAGCACTAATAGAGGATACTGGGCACTATGCCCTAACAATCACGACATTATTACATGAACAATCTCATCCAATCCCTACCACCCCCTTTAGCCTACAGCGGGGGAATTACTCACACATGGATGGGGGAAACATGGATGGTCTATGGAGAGGCGTTGGTGATGAAGATGGCGATGATCTCCAATTTCCCGTCCCAGCAGGATTCCTGAACAGGAACTTATGATCCCTGAATCGAGGTTCGGGGTGGTGGCGGCCTCTGTTGTGTTTCTGTGGAATATGAAGAACCCCCTCGGGTTTTAGGGTTGAAGGCAATATGTAGTCGAAAGGGGAGCCCGAGGGGGTCTCTAGGTGGCCCACACCACTAGGTGGCGCGGCCTAGGGGGCGCCAGGGGGTGGTGTGGCCCCCCTCTGGCCCCTCTCCTGGCCCCCTTCTAGCTCCCGGGGTCTTCTGGTGTTTTAAGACCAATGGGGTCTTTTCTGGGCAATTTTCCGAAAGTTGATTTTTCTGCACAAAAACGAGACACCAAGGTAATTCTGCTGAAAATAGCGTTAGTGCGTGTTAGTTGCATTCAAAACACACAAGTTTAGAGGAAAACAATAAGAAAAGTGTTCGAAAAAGGAGATACATTTTCGACGTATCACCGACTTAGATTCAATCTTTGTCTCGCTTAATTCGGAATCTGAGGCTATCCCGATGAAAGTAGATGTGGGATACATCATGGAGAACTCGGGGACTGCTCTCCTTAACTCGGGGGGCTGCCTTCCTTAACTCGGGGACTTCCTTTCTTAACTCAGGGACTGCTTTGCAGATTTTAGGGACTCACCCTTATGCCAGATCCTCTAATGTCGGTTGAGGCTATGGAGATTGATAATCCTATCTTTGCTCCTCGTCCTGTGCTAGAGTGGGCCCAAGCAATAATGTCATATCTGGTGGATGGTACTCTCCCGAGCAATGAGGTCTTGGCCAGGCAGATACATAGAAGATCCAAGGGCTACACCATCATCAACAAAGAGCTATACAAGAGAAGTACCACATACATGCTCCAACGTTGTGTCGAGCTAGAGGAAGGGGAAGAAATACTCTGGGATATCCATCAAGGAGAATGTGGCCATCACGCATCCTCCAGGGCTATGGTGAAGAAAACATTCTGGCATGGTTTTTTTTTGGCTCACTTCCCTACAACAAGCAGAAGATATAGTCCGGAAGTGCAATGGGTGCCAGAGATATGCCAGCAAGATCCATATGCCGGCTTCAGAACTCAATACAATTCCTATCACTTGGCCATTTGATGTTTGGTGCTTGGACATGGTGGGGTCGTTCAAGCCACCCCGAGGTAACATGACTCACATGCTGGTCATGGTGGACAAATTTACCAAGTGGATTGAGGTGAAGCCAATCCGTAAATGTGATGGACACACGGCTGTAACTTTCCTGAAGGATATTATCCTGAGATATGGCTACCCACATGGTATCATCTCGGATAATGGTACCAATTTTGCTGAGGGAGCTTTTGCTCGGTTATGTAAAGAGAAGAGAATCTGACTTGACATTGTGTTAGTCGCGCATCCGGAATCAAATGGGCAAGTTGAAATAGCCAATGGAATGGTTCTTTCTAGGATAAAACCTCGGCTTATTGAACCACTGCAGCGAACCCCTGGATGTTGGCTGGATGAGTTACTCGCAGTGTTGTGGAGTCTAAGGACTACCCTGAACCGCTCCACTGGCTACACGCCATTTTTCCTTGTGTATGGAGCAGAAGCGGTTCTGCCAACCGATATAGAACATGACTCGCCAAGAGTGACTCTATATACATATGCAGAGGGAAAATAAGACCGAGAATATGATGTTGATTTGCTAGAAGAAGCAAGAGAACTGGCTCTATCAAGATCAGTTGTATATCAGCACAGCCTCAAGCGCTATCATAGCCCGAAAGTGCATCCTCGGGTGTTCCAAGAAGGAGACCTAGTGCTTAGGCTTGTGTAGCGCACATCCAGGATGCACAAACTCTCTTCTCCATGGGAAGGACCATTCATTGTGAGCAAGTCTCTACACAATGATGCATACTATCTTATAGATGCTCAGGAACAGGAGAAGAACAAGATGGACAGATCCGGAGAAGAAACCAAACGCCCTGGAATGTAGCTCTCCTTCGTCCTTTTCATTCTTGAAAATGCAATGTTTGTATTCCTCCACCGAGTTATAAACTGTTGGCACCCGAGGAGGAACTCGGGGACTGCCTTTGCCTAACCCTGCTTGTGTGTATTTATTTGTTGTTTCTTGTATGTTGGTTGGCTATATCGGTATTTCTTATGTCGGTCTAGTAACGTGTCTAAACCTAAGAGCCAACTCTTCGACTCAGTTGCTTCCTGAAATCCGTCTTCATGGCTAGCAAGAGAACAAGCCAAGGGTCAATGTACACATGAAAAACGGCTAAGGAAGAAAAAGCTAGTGAACCGGCATAAGTTTATTGTTCCTTTTTTTGGCTAAGTGTTGAATGGTTCTAAGGCCTATCTCAGAGTTATGAGTACTATAAGCTCGATTTTTTATATCTTGTGACTCGACTGTCAAAAAACTACAAGTGGTAGGCAAGATTAGAGATGAAAAAGCTTGGGCTTGGGCGACATGAAAATGGACTCAGGGACTTGATTGAGAACAATCCGGCATTGAGCCAGTCTTGTTCAAAACTGCAAATAACTGGAAGAGTAGCAAAAGGCTTAAACTTGTTCATTACGTCTGAACCCGGCATACCGGGGATCTAACAAATTAAAGTGTCTGAGATAAAACTAGGAAGCAACAGGTGGGGTAGGAGCAGCATCTGTGCCCGCCGGGAAAGTGGACTCTGTAGCAGTTTCGGTTGTGGCCGCACACTCGGTGGAGGTCTCGGCCGCAATGGCATTCACAGCAGTTGACTCGGTTGGCGCGGACTCGGTGTTGGCGGCCAAGTAATCCTCGACCACGATGTCCTTGTTGACTTCTTCCGAGTCTTCAGCATCTTCCTTGGCTTCTTCTTCTTCCGAGTCCCCCTCGGACTCGTCATACTCCTCCTCATCTTCATTTTTTTCCCGGAATAAAGGTCTTTGTCGGGGCGTAGGAGGTGAGCCAATACGCTGCGGCCTTGGGAGAGAAATGTGTCCCTCATCCTTGTTCCACTTGGATCCAATGCGCATGGTCTTGAGCACCTCGAGATCAACGCCTTCGTACCAGGATAGAAGGAAGCACAAAACTTCATTCATTCCAGATTGGGCAGAGGAGCGGAGCCATCTCGGAGATCACTAGAGGGATCTCGCAGCCTGGCCAGAGGGCCTTGTATACTTTAATGGTTGCATCCAGGAGGTCAGAGCCCACGGCCTTGAGCGGGTTAACCCGAGATCCGAGGGCCACCATATGGTATTCATGGGTCATTGCCTCGGTCACAGTGCCCCCAGCTTCGAGTCTTGCATCTCGGGCCCTCTTAATGGCTCTTTCGGCACCAACATCCGAGTGGGGAAAGGTTTCTGTAAGATAAGTTGTGGCAGTTAATCAAAAATGAGTCCAAGTGCCAGTGTGCGAAAATGGAGAAAACAGAGAAAGAGAGGGGGATTAGTCTTCTGGAGCTCTGCCAGCCATTTGGCGTTGTCGGTCTTCAGAAGATCCAGTTCACTCTTAAGGGATGAGGCGTGAGATTCCAGTTCTGAGTTCTGCTCCTTAAGCTCTTGGATCTCCTCCTCCTGGCAGGTCTTCTCGTTGGCTGATGCTGCCGCCAGCTCCTCCCGAGCTTCTCCAACTCGGCTTTCTGCCTCTGCATCTCGGTGAGCTCAACCTTCAGCCAAGTTACCTCGGATTTCTCGGCTTTTAGTTCATCTCTGAACTTAGCCTCTCAGTCAGTAAGTTGTTAGGCTGACTTTGCTAAGGTGAGGCAATCCTGGTGCTGTTCAGCTAAGGTTTTATGTTCATCTGCACGGAGATATCAATTTTAGCAAGCAATAGAATGCATGATTGAAAAATACAAGTGAAGAGAAAGGGCTTACTCTCAAGTGCAGAGATCTTGGTCACTGACTTGACCAACCGTTGCTCTATCATGGCTGCATGAGACAAAACGGATTATGAGTTAATAAATCGATGCAATATAAATCATACGCGGTATCTCGGTAATGGAAATTGTACCTTTGCCTCCAAGATCAGTTTGCAGGTGCTGGTTGTGTTCATTGAGATCCCGGTGTGCCCAGAGAAGCCTCTAGAAAAGCTTGGTGCGGGTCTTAGTGCAAACCTAAGAAAGACATAAAGTTAGTGAGGAAATTGTGAAGATTCGGGCCGAGTAATCTAACCTCGGTCGAGCGTCGTTTACTCGACCCAAATCTCGGGGAATGGGTGAATGCACATGTATCTCGAGAGCTAGAGTTTGTAAACTCGGAAAGTATGAGAAGAAAAATTACTTACTCATGAAGTTATTTCGGCGTCTCTGGTCGCGGTCCTCAGGCTGAACATCTTGTGCACAAGGGTGCTGGAAGAAGCTGGAGTTGGAGTGGTCACTTCACCAATATCGGCTTGGTTCCAGTCAATGCGATAGTGATCCAGCAGGCCCAACCATTTCCCGGCATGTGTATCGGGAATGTACCCAATGTGATCCAGCTCGATGTCCAGGCCGGGCGGGGAAACGCCAAGCCCCTGGTGCGCAACTATCTGTGTCTCGGGGTTGATGGTTATCATAGTGGCGCCAGTCTTCTTCGGCCCAGTCTTCTTCAGCGGCACATAGGCTTTCCTATGCCGGGGCGCATCTGACATCCCCTTTCCACTGTCGGGTGCTAGAGCCTTGGCCTGATCCGGCGCGGGGGCTTGTTCCGGTTGAGCTGAAGAAGTTGCAGCTGGTTGTGCCACTGGGGACTGCTGCTGTGTTGGAGGAGCTGTTGGTGGTTGCGCGTGCGGTGCTGCTGGCGGTGCTTGCGTGGGAACCTGCTGCTGAGATGAGGCTTCTGGCTGTTGTTGTTGCTGCTACTGCCGTTGTTGCTGCTGGTCTGGAACTTGCTCCGAGAGTTCCGGAGCCTTAGTGTTCTGTGTCTCGGTGCTCATGTTGCTAGCACTCAGATCTTCTTCTCTTTCGGGAGCAGGCATCTCCGGCATATCGATGGACTAGGCGTCCGGGATATCTTGCTCCAAGTCGACAAAACCTCCTGGTCCTGGAAGCGGGATCACAGATGGAAGAGTAGTGGGCAGAGTCGCCGAGGCAGGAGGTCTTGGTTTTGATGTGAACGCAGAAGGTTCAGTCTCGGAAATTTCCAGAGCATCACTGCAAAGAAAAATGGAAACCAAGAAAACCAAAATAACCGAGTTAACTCGGACAAAAGGGGGAAAGGGAAAAATACTGCAAAGGGAACGTATCTCAAAAAAGTTACTTACCCCTCTGACATAGGGCGCCTGCCTTTGCGAGTGGGCTGGCTCGGCTTGCTCCCGGCCTTCTTCCGCGTCCTTTTCGGGGGAGGTGTCGTGGCACTGGTCCCGGTGCGCATCCTCGTGTCAGCGGGGGCGGCGACAGCCATAGTCGCCACGTCTAGGACCTGCTCGCCCGGATCAACTGAAGTTGATGGTAGAGGGTACACGCGTAAGAAATTGGCTTGGGGTCAAGTACCTCTATAAGAATACAATTGTCATCATCTTCTTCGTCCTCGAACCAGTCTCGGATGGAGCTTGAGACGTGAGAATTACCGACATCAGCTGCGAGATGGGCGTTTGGGATGGGAAAGCTGTCCTCATCGTCAAAGTCTTCCGGGTCATCCTCAGTCCAGTTCGCTCCCCAGTTGGCAGTCGGGTTTTTGTCGTCCTCTGCCTGCTGGCGCACAAATCTTTGAAAACACAAGATGAAAAGTATGAGTCGAGATAAGTGTTGCTCCGACATGGTTATATCTAGGTGTGTTTCGGGATATTTACATTGGGTGTTGGGTGCACTCTGCTGTAGGGCTCAAGGCCCCAGTCCCAATCTTCTGTGAGGTTGGTCCGTGCAATTGCCTCAACCCGTATGAACACCTCCTTCTTGGTCATCTCGATAGTGCTGATCCGGGTCGGGTCCCCCGATCCGCTCATGTGGAAAATCTTGTGGGTTCGCCGCTGGAGCGGTAATACTCGGCGGATGACAAATGTGGCGAGTATGTCATCTACCCTGAGCCCATCTCGGGTCAACTCCTGGAGAACCCGGTGGATGAGGTTGACCTTGTGTAAATTTGTTTTGGGATTGTGATCCCAGTTGAGCATGGCCACTTGGGGATCATTGTGGTATCTCGGAAGGCCTATGAAGTTGATGTTGGCGGTGTTATTGACGTAGAAAAATCTACGGAGCCATTTGCGACAGGATTCTAGACCCCGGATCCGCAGGAACTTGGAACCGCGGCGCGGGGCCACCATGGCGGCCCCACACTGGGTCATTTGTTTCGGCGTGTCCGGGTTCTCGGGGTTCGGAATAACTTACTTCCGGAACTGGAAGTATTTACTACAAAGATTGATGGTGGGAAGGAGTCCGAGATAACCTTCCGAGAAAGAAATGAAAGAGGAGAGGGTGGTAATGGCATTTTCCGGAATATGGTGGGATTGGAGGCTGATGACCCACATGTATAGGGGATTGCAACAGACTTCGAGGGAAGTAAAACCCAAATTTATTGATCAACACAAGGGGAGCCAAAGAATATTTATAACCCTTAACAACTGAGTTGTCAATTCAGCTGCACCTGAAAGTAGACTTGCTCGCAACAATTTATCAGTGGTAACAGTTTTATAGCATCAATAGTAACAACATAACAACATGAATAAAGTACTAACAACAGTAGCAATTGCGGGAAACAGCAGGATGAAAGTACCGTAGGCATAGAGGGAATGGATGAACGGGTGTTGCATGGATAACATAGGTCATGTGATAATCTAAACATGGGCATTGCAGATAATAATAATAAAGCATCCAAGTTCTAGGAAAACCATAGGCATGTGTTTCAATATAGTCATGCGCGCTCGCAATGAGAAACTTGCACAACATCTTTTGTCCTACCAGCCATTTGCGGCAGGGCTCAAGGGAAATACTGCTAATTAAGGTGATACTTTTAATAAATCACCGGAGCAAAGCATTAACACTTCGTGAACACACTTGATCCTCACATCAGAACCATACCCTCCTGTTGTACCAATTTCTGTCACTTTGGGGCCTGATGGCTGATGTTGATGAGGGAGTGTTTGCTTCTTGATGGCTTTGAAATCCCCGGCAACAACGCTAGAACACTTGATGCGAGCCTTGACGCCCTTGTTGGTAAATCCCAAGAGAAAGGTTGTGAAGAGTGGAGCGGAAAGTTTTCCCTCAGAAAAGAAATCAAGGTTGAGTCGACTAGTAGGAGGACAAGCAATCTCTGAAGGTTGATGCAACTGAGGTGGCAGGGCGCACTACCGGTTCAGCAACAACGTGGAATCTACATAGCACAATCAAATCACTTTTCCCCAACGAAGCAGTGAGGTTGTCAATCTCACCGGTATTGCTGAACACAAACAGGTTAAACGTATGGTGTGGAAAACAATATGAGAACGGTATGAAAGCAGTGGAAGCAGTATGAAAGCAGTGTGAAAACATAGTGTGTATAATCAGTATGAGAAAATGGACCGGGGTCCACAATTCACTAGTGGTGTCTCTCCGTCAAAGATAAATGACATGTGTGGTGAACAAATTATAGCTGGGCAATTGACAGAAATGAAGGCTGCACCGTAGTGCATATGCAAGACATAAAGATTACTATGTGATTCATGCGGGCATTACAACAAAATACATAGTCATCCAACTGCATCTATGTCTAATAGTCCACCCTCCAAATATCATTCGAACAAACGTTGGGTATTAAGTCACTAGCAACAAATTATCGCAGTAAGAAAAGTGTGTAATGTAAACTAGGTAAACACCGTTGTTTTCTCCCTAATGGCAACATCACTTCCTCCATCCGTCACGTTTCTGTCACTCGAGCACAGATGCAAAGGAGGCATGAACCCACTATCGAGTATAAATACTCCCTCTTGGAGTTACTAGCATCTACTTCGCCAGAGCATCTACTAATAACAGAGAGCATGCAAGATCATAAATAACATATGCATGAAGATAACATGATAGATTGATAATTAGAAAGACATAGCATTCAACATTCATCAGATCCAGCAAACACAACATGTAGCATTACATAAAGATGATCTCGATCATGTGAGGCAGCTCACGAGATCTAAACATGAGGTACAAAGTGGAGAGAACAACCATCTAGCTACTCTATGGACCCGTAGCCCAGGGATGAACTACTCACGCGTCACTTCGGAGGAGGGCATGGTGGTTTAGACCCCTCCGGTGATGAATTCCCCTCCCGGAAGGGTGCCAGGGAGAGATCCGGAACCCTCCCGATCTCAGGATGACGATGACGGCGTCCTCAGGTTTTTCGCGGGGCAAAGTGGTATATTTTTAGGGTTAATATGTCGGGGGGTATAAATAGGAGAAAGGGCAAAGGCGGTGGAGGTCTGGGGCCCCCACACCACCCCATGGCGCGGCTAGGGGCGTGCGCCGCCCTATGGTGTGGGATCCTTGTGGCCCCTCCGGGTCTCTTTGGGACTCCGTGGAACCTTCGGGAATTCTAGGACCTCCGGACTTAGAATTTTCCAATTCCGAGATTATTTCTATAATAACTTTTCTGAAACTAAAAACCGCAGAAAACAGGGAAGTGGCTCTATGGCATCTTGTCAATAGGTTAGTCCGGAAAATCTAGAAAATGGCATAAAGTGTATAGCAAACATGTAGGAAACAACATGAAAAAACATGAAACATCAGAAATTAAGGATACGTTTATGACATATCAGGGCCTCGAGTTCCGGACAATGACATGTGTAAACAACTTGCAAATATGATCAAGAAACATAATTATACTCATGAAACAATAACATGTTGAGATCTGAGATCATGGCACTCGGGCCCTAGTGACAAGAATTAAGCATAACAAGTTGCAACAACGGTAGAAAACACTAACCGTAGATAGTAGGCACTATGCCCTAACAATCTGGCATTATTACATGATCGATCTCATCCAATCCCTTCCACCCCTCTCAGCCTATAGCGGTGTTTACTCACACATGGACGGGGTAATCATGGATGGTTGATGGAGAAGAGGTGACGGTATCGATGACGATGATCTCCTCCGGATCCCCATCCCGGCAGGGCTCCAGAACAGGAACTTCTGATCCCCGAATTGAGTTTCGAGGTGGCAGCGGTGCTCTGTTGTATTTTTGTGGAATATGATGAACCCCCTCGCATTTTAGGTTTATGGGGAATATGTAGTCGGAAGGGGAGCCCGAGGGGGTGAGGTGGCCCCCACACCACTTGGCGGCGCGGCCTAGGGGGCGCCCATGGGTGGTCTGGGCCCCTCCTGCCCCGCCTCCAGGTGTCCTTCTGGCTCCCGGGGTCCTCTCGTGATATAAGCTCAATGGGGTCTTTTCTGGGCAATTTCCCAAAAGTTCATTTTTCTGCAAGAAAAAACAAGACAACAAGGTAACTCTGCTGAAAACAGCGTTAGTCCGTGTTAGTGGTATGCAAAAATCACAAGTTTAGAGGAAAACAATAAGAAAAGTGTTCGGAAAAGAGATACGTTTTGGACGTATCAACTCCCCCAAGCTTAGCTTATTGCTTGTCCTCAAGCAATTCAGTGACAACTGAGTGCGATAAAAGACTTTTATGAACACATTTGTTTCATATGATGTAAATATACTCACTATATTATAAAGTGCTGAGGCAATTCATAATAAGATGTATGCAAGATAAAAGTCACCAAGCAGTTATGCAAACCATGAAAGGATGCCAACAAACTAATAATAGACAACATGAAGTATATCAATCTGAAGGCTTGCAATGCTCATAATAGGGTATGATAAAGTGTACTCGCTTGCCCTTAATAATGGAGCAAAACATAAATGCTAGGGCACCTCTAAAGTTCAAATGAACACTAGAATTAAAAATAGCAAAGATACAAGCATCAAAGTTATACCACAATCAACCGTGTTTTGGGACAAGCACATTACACTAAGAATGACAGCCATGCTCTCAAGAAGGTGCATAAAGTGAGAAGGTTAAGACTCAACATAAACATAAAAGAAAGTCGCTTCGCAGAGAGAAGCATGGATTAACTCATGTTCTAGAGCTTTTTATTTTATTAAACAGAGGTATTGAAAAAAAATTGTAGAGAGGTGTATGCTTATGTCAACGAATTGTAAATAGACAATACAGTACGTCACAAGCCAACTAGACTTCACAAGAGCGGCTCCCATAGAAGGACGCATCTGGGTAGAAGGTCATCCATGTTTCTCTTTTGTTTACACAATATGCTTTGACTGATAAATCAGGGGTAAAAATAGTGAAGATAATTTGCTGTATTAAATTAGGGCTGGGCACCCCGCTGCCAGCTCTTCTATCATTTGGATAAGCGGATGAAGCCACTAGTCTAGGGTGTGAAATCCAATCAACAAGTGAGATAACTATTCTCTATTTACGTCCTCATGAGCTAAAACAGGGCAGAAAACAGGAATAATTTTTCGAAGGTTTTAAAGGTAGCACACGAGAAATTTACTTGGATTGGCGGTTCAATACCACATATATAGGTAGGTATGGTGGACGCATTTTTAAAACTTTGGTTTTTGGGAGTTTGATGCACGAGTAGAGCTCATACTCAGTATAGGTGAAGGCTAGCAATAGACGGGGAGCGAAAATCAAGAGAGCAACAACTGTCATAATCATGCTTGCGGCAAAACAAAATTAACAGGGGCATAAAAATGATACAAATACTCTGAGGCAAAAGAAATCATCAAGGATTAGTTGACTTTTTGTTTTCAGTCATAGCATGCATGAGCATGTGCCAAGTCGATTCAAGCGAAACAAACAGAGGGAGATACCACAATGTCATATTTCATACGACAGACTATCTTCTATTAATAAGTTGGAACTAAACATGGGAGAGGATGAACTACTAAGCATCAATTAAATAACATACACCTTACATGAACGAACTAAGAATGTTCACATGGATGAGTATATGTACAAAAGTAAAACAAATAGAGTTCATACCAACCTCTCACCACAACTTGGATTGTCGTAGATCGTCATTACTACTCTTCACTTGTGTGGATCGAATAATATAGAATGATAATCAAATTCCAATAGAGACACGGAAGTTCGGTGAACTCTGCAACAACTTTACAAAACCAAAGAAGAACAACAAATATTTTTGGATTTTCGAATTAAAACAAAAACAGAAAGAAACAAGCAACAAAGCAAAATATTTTTGGATTTTTGAATACTAAACCGAAACGAGAAGGGAAAGCAAACCAACAAAAGAAACTAAAGAAGCAAACAAAGAGAAGACAACATAAATATTTTTGGTCTTTTTGTGTTTTTGAAAACAAGAACAAAACGATAAAAACAAAAAGAACAAAAGAAAATGAAAACAAACGAAAGAAAAGAAAACATGGATATACAAAGAACCGACCGAACATGATATATAAACGAGTGTGATGTCGGTATACCTCCCCCCAAGCTTAGGGTTTTGGCCTAAGTGGAGATCAATCACGGCGCGGGAAGTATCCTTTGTAACATCCCTGATTTTTGGAACGTGCAAAAATCACTAAAAATTGAAACTTTTTGTTTTCATGTTATCAAGTCACCAAAAACCAAATGAGAATCAAGAAACAAAAGTAAACAATACATATTTCAATGAAGTTGAAATTACCAATCCAATTATACCCCTATTCCATAAACCCTAAAACCCTCTCAAAATGAATTTTCATTAGATAAAAGAAACAATTTTATCTTTAGCAAACTTTATTACATAAAATATTTTCAATTCAAATATTACTTTGAAAATTGTTTATGGCAGAAAAAAATCAAAGATTTATAACCCCTAATAAAGTTATAAGCCCCAAAATTAATTGATGAGAATAAAATATTTTAATAATAACTTTTAGTTGTTATTCCAAGTTTTAAACATAAAGGAGTGAAAATAAAATGCATTGCATTGAAATAACATAAAAGAGGACATTGAAACCAATGTCATGAATTGTGGTTTTATTCCAATTTTTTGTTAAGCCACTTTTGTATTTATTTAATTTTCTATTTTAAAACGGCATTAATTGCTATTACTAAATCACTCATATCTTAAAAATATAAATAAGAAAAATGATGTGAAATGAATTTCAAAAATTATATATGGCATGTATAATGTCTCTGAAATTTTATCTAGACAATAACATCAATTTACTATTTTCTAATTATTAAAATGACTTTAAGTACTATTAAGGTTTTATTTATAATTGTAAAATATAAAAATTCAACTGTGATGAAAAGTTTACAAAAATGTTATAATATAAAAGTATTGAATTTTAGAAATCAAATGCAATTGGTTTGAGGTTATTTGGAGTCATAAAACAAAAAATATTAAAAACATAAATAAAAGGAAAATAAAAAAAATCTGGATGGCGTCATTGCTGACGTCACCATCGTCTCCCTCCTCTCGCCTGGAATCACGCCCGTGACAGGGGATTTCAAATCCCGTCGATTTCTCGCCATTAAGGCCATGAATGCCCCTCTCTTGGTTACTATAAGTAGCCACCGAGCCCCTCCGCTTTTACCCTCTTCTCTTCTCTCCAATATCGCTCCCTAATCACTGTTATTGCTTGTCGGAGTTGGTGTTACCCGCCACCGTTCATCGTCGATTTCGGCCACTGTAGCCCATCTCCGCCACCCCTTCTCTGTATATTCACTCCCCCTCGTCCGTGCGAGTCTCCTAAAGCCCGAGTTCAATCTTTTCTTGCAGAGAATGGACGCCGCCATTGGCGTCTGTACCTCGCCGCGACCGTCGCACCACCACCTGCTCGGCGCCGATGCTCCAGGAAGCGAGGACACACGCCGACCGTGCCATCTTCTTCGCCGGGTCGTTTCGAGCCGCGTCAAGCCCTCCCCGAGCCCCAGGACTCACCGGAGCGTCGCCACGGTGTACCAACTGCGTCTCCAGCCACCTCCTCGCCATTTCCGGCGAGAACCCTCCGGTAAGCCCATCCCATCTCCCCTGGGCCGTTGGATCCCATCAACGGTTAAGATTAGATCTTAACCAAAGGGGTACGCCACCGTTAGATCTGGATCTAACGATCCAGATCCATCACTTATCCTTGTCAGCACATGCCACACAAGCTCCCAGTCAGCATAGCCCAACCAATCAGATCCTTCCACGTGGCTAGCCTTCAATTCGAATATTTCTCCCGCTGGAATTAATTGGCAGTTTTACAGATTAGTCCATGCACCTTAGATCTATCATATCTTTTGATCCAAAAGTCCAAATTTAGCAAACTTGGACTTTTTGAAATCAGCACAACATTTAAAAACTTTTGGCACTGTCCAAATTTCAAATTGAACATTTAAAACTTGTTCAAATTCAAATATGCTTGTTTGATGAATTTTGGCGTAATTCAAATTTTACAAATCCAAAACTTGCAAATAAACTATATTTGGAAACCTTAAGATGTGTACTTTCACACCCTCTGTCCCAAAATAATTTTTGAACAAATTAAATTTCAATTTAGAATTAATTGGTATAATTGAGTATTATTGACATATATTTAATTCTATAAATAACTAGATTATGGTTCCTTAACCAAAATCTCTCCATTTGGTAACCTTGAACCATACACATCAGTGCCTAAACATTTTGGACACCCGTGGACCATGACCATGTGTTTTGACCAAAAATCCATCATAGTAAATCACTAGCTGATCATGATTAGATTTTGTTTCTATTCTTTCTACAATTGTTTGTTGTGGCCATTTTTTTGAATCCAAGACCAAGTCCCTAGTATGTAAACCATATAAGAGACCAAGTAGTGAACCCAAAACACTATTAAATAGTTTTCTATCTACTTATCCATTCCCCTATTCTTGCTTCAAGAATCCATCAAGTTAGCAAAATGGAAAACAAGACTCAACCACAAGAAAGAACTCCATCTTCAACTTGGTGGAAACATTAAGAGCTACAAGGAAGATCATAGAGGAATTATCTTGAAGAAAATAATTCGACTCCACAACTAGAATCAACTCAAGGAAGTACAAGTGTATGAGAAAATCAAGGATAAGACATCTTCCTCTCTCTTTCTATCCTTTCTTTTTCTCTCTTTTCAAATTGACTTAGTGGTAGTTGTGACCATCCACTTGGGCCAACTAGTGAGAAAGACATGAAGAATTCACCAAGACCAAGGGAAGAATCCATCCAAGGAATAAGACTACAATATAAGCATGAAGATGATCTTCAAGAAAACAAGCATGTGAAGACTTGGAGCCATCCACTCAAGTTGAAGAATAACAAGTTGTTTTTGTCCAAACCTTGACCCCAATAGAAAATCCTAATACTTTATCTTGTCATCTCCATTGATATGAAGTTAGTTGAACCTAGACCCACCCTAAACCAAAATGGAAGGACTAACTTAGAGCACTCAAATGTTTTGGTGAAAACAACTAAGTGTTGCACTTTGTTATGTGTTATTTTAGTTGAAATAGTTATATAACCCTAGAGAACTATTGGAACTTCCTCGACAAGTATGACCAATTGAGTTTGAATATTTCAAACCCAAGTCTTTACGAACTGTAGTCCCTTTTGATAGACCTTAGCCTTACCTGGACCCCAAGTAACATAAACCCTTTTGACTAAGTGTGTTGATTATTATTCTTTGTTTACTTGTTGTTTGTGAAAGTTTTTTTTATTGTTATTTGTTTGACTTGTCCAGATTGTACAAAGAGAAACTATCTAGTGGTGAAGAGAGTGTACCTCTACACCAACTTTAACAAGGCAAGTGACACATCATAAACTACCTATTATTTCCTATATGCATTAGAGCTTTTGAGTAGTATGCATGATAGGAAAATCTTTGGTAAAATATTATGCTATGCTATTATCCCAAGTAGTGTGTAGCCATCCTTATTACCTTGATAGTGTAGCAGCCTTAGAAACTTGGTAGTTGATTGCTTAGCTATGCTTGTAGATGAAGTTGATGTGATTGGAAAGTATAACTATGTTTTGAATGATTACCCTAAGGGGTTTATGAAATATTTTTGGTGGAGTACTAGATACTCACAAGTGTGGCATGGTAGGGAACCATTCACATGGTTGAACCTATGAAAATGTTCACATGAATAGCATGGTAGGGGATCACATTAGTGGTTGTACCTATGAAAATGCTTATACTCCAGCATGGTAGGGGATCACATTAGTGGTTGTACCTATGAAAATGCTTATTCTCCAGCATGGTAGGGGATCACATTAGTGGTTGTACGTATGAAAATGCTTATACTCCAGCATGGTAGGGGATCACATTAGTGGTTGTACCTATGAAAATGCTTATTACCCAGCATGGTAGGGGATCACATTAGTGGTTGTACCTATGAAAATTCTTATACTCCAGCATGGTAGGGGATCACATTAGTGGTTGTACCTATGAAAATGCTTATTACCCAGCATGGTAGGGGATCACATTAGTGGTTGTACCTATGAAAATTCTCATGACTCTAGCATGGTAGGGGACCACAATAGTGGTTGAACCTATGAATATGCTCTTATCTATGGCATGGTAGGGGATCATACACATGGTTGGACCTATGAATATGTCAACATTTCTGAAGATGACTCCTGGTTCACAAATCTCTATCCAGAGATACCTCTTATGATCAAAAATGTTTTATGAAAATGTAGGAGAAAACTTGCCTTATGCAAACTTAGCCTAAACTCCACTCAGCCAAATAAGCATGTAGTATTAGTTTTGCCATTTATATCCACCATAGTGTTACTTGACAATACATTAAATTGTATTGACTCCCTTGTGGCTGCATATTCCATCCTGCAGATGTATCTGAAGATGAGTGAAGATTTCGTTTAGGATCTCGAGACTATCGCCAACATGTTTTGCCCGTGGCACAAGAAGAAGATGGGCTCAATGTTTTTGTATGTTTTCCGATGTATTTCTTTGTTTTCTGCTAGTCTTCTAAGACTATGCAAGTTGTAATCTATTTTGTAAAGACTGGATCATGCGATGTAATAGAATTTGATGCATTTGCATGATATTTCATTTTGTACTGTGGTGCTAGCAATTGATCCAGGGACTAGCACAATAACACAGGTGTCCTTACATTATTTAAATGTGGGAACGCTACAAAATGGTATCAGAGCATTGTGTTGCCTGTAGAATTCGAGACCCTAAGTTTGGAAAAAACCCTAGGATTGAAAAATTTCTATGTTCAAACTTTCTTGAAACAAAACAATCCTCTTAATCTTTCTCATATCCTCTCATCTATTATCCACCTTCAAAATTTCATTCTATTGTTCTAGATGACCCACCTTTTGAATACCAGACATGAATTTTGATGACCATATCATGAAGTGCAAGAAGCATTTTCACCATATGAAGACCTACACTCAATACTATTGGATAACTTGAAGAAAGACTGATACTTCACAACAATCAAGAACACCTCAAGATATGTTGAGAAGAATTTGAAGAAACTAAAGAAGATATAGATGAGACCACCAATCTAGTTACTTTGT
This sequence comes from Alopecurus myosuroides, assembly GCA_028641055.1. Lineage (NCBI taxonomy): Eukaryota > Viridiplantae > Streptophyta > Magnoliopsida > Poales > Poaceae > Alopecurus > Alopecurus myosuroides. The sequence continues at coordinate 510,511,245 of CM054057.1, forward strand.
TAGAACAACTTTGATGTGTTAGTGTATTGATCATACAATGAGTGTGGTATGACAATATTAGTTTGTTTTCTAAAAACCTTGTTGTTTGGTGTGATGAATGTTTGTTAGCATTTGTTTGTAAGATGAGTTTCCTTGATCTGCTTTGTTTGGGGAGGAACTTTCTTTAGCCTCTTTCTAACCCTACTAAACCAAACCATATACCCAATCACCAACCATAGTGAGAGGCCATTTGGTATGCAACAAACTATGAGCACCCCAGGAATCCTACAACATGTATCCTACTAAGGCACAAGCCATCCTATTTGAGGAGGTTAGCCTCAAATTGTTCTTTTGTGTGAAGGAACAATCACATCCTTGAGGAAACCAAATGTATACCAATGAGGAACAAGCCAAATCAACAGGTGAAGATAGACAAGTGGAATCAAAGTTGCATGAGCTATGAAGATTTCAGAGCCAACTACACCAAGAGAAGAAATAATGAAGAAACACAACTATCCAGTTTGTGTTACATAAGAGTTTTACGCAACCCACTAATTGAGAAATGATAGTTTAGCTCAAGTTTGTCGTACAGATTGGAAACTTTCTGTTAGACAAGTGAGGTGACCTAGTGTTGTTAAACAAGATTCATCAATCCAAGTACAAGGTAATGATTGAGTGCAACATGGATTGGCCGCCATGGTGACTACTCACATTATTTACTTTTGCTATGAGGAATGTTAAATCTGAGTGACATACCTATTAGAGAGACGACGATGTTAAACCTTAACCATAGAATGGTATAATACAATAATGACCCTATGTTAGTGTTGCTTAAAGCATACTATTTGGTGTGGATCAAACCAACCTTGGAGATATCAAACAATGGAAAATATTTCCTACCATGAGAGTTTCGTTAGAAATAGCATGATGTTTGCCTTCAAGGATGACAACAACAAGATGGAAGATTTCTAAAGACATAAAAAGACCAAGTTGAGAGGAACCTAAAGGCTTTTTTTGATCCAAAGAGTGACCCCTCAGTGTCAAGGGTAGTTCAACATACGTATGTTGGTCTACATCTCTACCACAAATGAAAGTTCTACTCAAGCCCATCCCAAACCAATCTACACTCCAATCTAATGAAAATAGACTACCCACAAAAGTTTCTTTTAAGGGTGGTAGCCCACCCAGTTGTACTGGAACCCAGTTACCCAAACCTAATCTTTCTTTCTGGCCTTCCCGAATCTCGGGACGAGATTTATTTTAAGGGTGGTAGTCTGTAACATCCCTGATTTTTGGAAAGTGCAAAAATTACTAAAAATTGAAATTTTTTGTTTTCATGTTATGCAAGTCACCAAAAACCAAATGAGAATCAAGAAACAAAAGGAAACAATACATATTTCAATGAAGTTGAAATTACCAATCCAATTATACCCCTATTCCATAAACCCTAAAACCCTCTCAAAATGAATTTTCATTAGATAAAGGAAACCATTTTATCTTTAGCAAACTTTGTTACATAAAATGTTTTCAATTCAAATATTACTTTGAAAATTGTTTATGGCAGAAAAAATAAATATTTATAACCCCTAATAAAGTTCTAAGCCCCAAAATTAATTGATGAGAATAAAATATTTTAATAATAACATTTAGTTGTTATTCCAAGTTTTAAACATAAAGGAGTGAAAATAGAATGCATTGCATTGAAATAACATAAAAGAGGACATTGAAACCAAATGTTATGAATTGTGGTTTTATTCCAAATTTTTGTTAAGCCACTTTTGTATTTATTTAATTTTCTATTTTAAAATGGCATTAATTGCTATTATTAAATCACTCATATCTTAAAAATATAAATAAAAAAATGATTTGAAATGTCTTTCAAAAATTATATATGGCATGTATAATGTCTCTGAAATTTTATCTAGACAATAACATCAATTTACTATTTTCTAATTATTAAAATGTCTTTAAGTACTATTAAGGTTCTATTTATAATTGCAAAATATAAAAATTCAACTGTGATGAAAAGTTTACAAAAATGTTATTATATGAAAGTATTGAATTTTAGAAATCAAATGCAATTGGTTTGAGGTTATTTGGAGTCAAAAATTATTAAAAAACATAAATAAAAGGGGAAAAATCTGGATGACGTCATTGATGACGTCACCATCGTCTCCCTCCTCTCGCCTGGAATCACGCCCGTGACAGGGGATTTCAAATCCCGTCGATTTCCCCCCATTAAGGCCATGAATGCCCCTCTCTCGGTTACTATAAGTAGCCACCGAGCCCCTCCGCTTTTACCCTCTTCTCTTCTCTGCAATATCGCTCCCTAATCACTGTTATTGCTCGTCGGAGTTGGAGTTACCCGCCGCCGTTCATCGTCGATTTCGGCCACTGTAGCCCATCTCCGCCACCCCTTCTCGGTATATTCACTCCCCCTCGTCCGTGCAAGTCTCCTAAAGCCCGAGTTCAATCTTTTCTTGCAGAGAATTGACGCCGCCATCAGCGTCTGTATCTCGCCCGACCGTCGCACCACCATCTGCTTGGCGCCGATGCTCCAGGAAGCGAGGACACGCGCCGATCATGCCATCTTCTTCGCCGGGTCGTTTCGAGCCGCGTCAAGCCCTCCCCGAGCCCCAGGACTCACCGGAGCGCCGCCACGGTGTCGCAACTGCGTCTGCAGCCACCTCCTCGCCATTTCCGGCGAGAACCCTCCGGTAGGCCCCTCCCATCTCCCCTGGGCCGTTGGATCCCATCAACGGTTAAGATTAGATCTTAACCAAAGGGGTACGCCACCGTTAGATGTGGATCTAACGATCCAGATCCATCACTTATCCACGTCAGCACATGCCACACAAGCTCCCAGTCAGCATAGCCCAACCAATCAGATCCATCCACGTGGCTAGCCTTCAATTCGAATATTTCTCCCGCTGGAATTAATTGGCAGTTTTACAGATTAGTCCCTGCACCTTAGATCTATCATATCTTTTGATCCAGAAGTCCAAATTTAGCAAACTTGGACTTTTTGAAATCAGCACAACATTTAAAAACTTTTGGCATTGTTCAAATTTCAAATTGAACATTTAAATTTTTTTCAAATTCAAATATGCTTGTTTGATGAATTTTGGCATAATTCAAATTTTACAGATCCAAAAATTGCAAATAAACTATATTTGGAGACCTTAAGATGTGTACTTTCACACCCTCTGTCCCAAAATAATTTTTGAACAAATTAAATTTGAATTTAGAATTATTATTGACATATATTTAATTCTATAAATAATTAGATTATGGTTCCTCAACCAAAATTTCTCCATTTGGTAACCTTGAACCATAGACATCAGTGCCTAAACATTTTGGACACCCCTGGACCAAGACCATGTGTTTTGACCAAAAATCCATCATAGTAAATCACTAGTTGATCATGATTAGATTTTGTTTCTATTCTTTCTACAATTGTTTGTTGTGGCCATTTTTTGAATCCAAGACCAAGTCCTTAGTTTGTTAACCATATAAGAGACCAAGTAGTGGACCCCAAACACTATTACATAGTTTTATCTACATCTCCATTCCCCTATTCTTGCTTCAAGAATCCATCAAGTTAGCAAAATGGAAAATAAGACTCAACCACAAGAAGGAACTCCATCTTCAACTTGGTGGCAACATTAAGAGCTACAAGGAAGATCATAGAGGAATTATCTTGAATAAAATACTTAGACTCCACAACTAGAAGCAACTCAAGGAAGTACAAGTGTATGAGAAAATCAAGGATAAGACATCTTCCTCTCTCTTTTCAAATTGACTTAGTGGTAGTTGTGACTATCCACTTGGGCCAACTAGTGAGAAAGACATGAAGAATTCACCAAGACCAAGGGAACAATCCATCCAAGGAATATGACTACAATATAAGCATGAAGATGATCTTCGAGAAAACAAGCATTTGAAGACTTGGAGCCATCCACTCAAGTTGAAGAATAACAAGTTGTTTTTGTCCAAACCTTGACCCCAATAGAAAAGCCTAATACTTTATATTGTCATCTCCATTGATATGAATTTAGTTGAACCTAAACCCACCCTAAACCAAAATGGAAGGACTAACTTAGAGCACTCAAATGTTTTGGTGAAAACAACTAAGTGTTGCACTTTTTTATGTGTTATTTTAGTTGAAATAGTTATATAACCCTAGAGAACTCTTGGAACTTCCTCGACAAGTATGACCAATTGAGTTTGAATATTTCAAACCCAAGTCTTTACCAACTGTAGTCCCTTTTGATAGAACTTAGCCTTACCTTGACCCCAAGTAACATAAACCCTTTTGACTAAGTGTGTTGATTGTTATTCTTTGTTTACTTGTTGTTTGTGAAAGTTTTTTTATTGTTATTTGTTTGACTTGTCCAGATTGTACAAAGAGAAACTATCTAGTGGTGAAGAGAGTGTACCTCTACACCAACTTTAACAAGGCAAGTGACACATCATAAACTACCTATTATTTCCTATATGCATTAGAGCTTTTGAGTAGTATGCATGATAGGAAAATCTTTGGTAAAATATTATGCTATGCTATTATCCCAAGTAGTGTGTAGTCATCCTTATTATCTTGATAGTGTGGCAGCCTTAAAAATTTGGTAGTTGATTGCTTATCTATGCTTGTAGATGAAGTTGATGTGATTGGAAAGTATAATTATGTTTTGAATGATTACCCTAAGGGGTTTATGAAATATTTTTGGTGGAGTACTAGATACTCACAAGTGTGGCATGGTAGGGAACCATTCACATGGTTGAACCTATGAAAATGTTCACATGAATAGCATGGTAGGGGATCACATTAGTGGTTGTACCTATGAAAATGCTTATTCTCTAGCATGGTAGGGGATCACATTAGTGGTTGTAACTATGAAAATGCTTATACTCCAGCATGGTAGGGGATCACATTAGTGGTTGTACCTATGAAAATGCTTATTACCCAGCATGGTAGGGGATCACATTAGTGGTTGTACCTATGAAAATGCTTATACTCCAGCATGGTAGGGGATCACATTAGTGGTTGTACCTATGAAAATGCTTATTATCCAGCATGGTAGGGGATCACATTAGTGGTTGTACCTATGAAAATTCTCATGACTCTAGCATGGTAGGGGACCACATTAGTGGTTGAACCTATGAATATGCTCTTATCTATGGCATGGTAGGTACCATACACATGGTTGGACATATGAATATGTCAACATTTCTGAAGATGACTCTTGGTTCACAAATCTCTATCCAGAGATACCTCTTATGATCAAAAATGTTTTATGAAAAATGTAGGAGAAAACTTGCTTTATGCAAACTTAGCCAAAACTCCACTCAACCAAATAAGCATGTAGTATTAGTTTTGCCATTTATATCCACCATAGTGTTACTTGACAATACATTAAATTATTTTGACTCCCTTGTGGCTGCATATTCCATCCTGCAGATGTATCTGAAGACGAGTGAAGATTTCGTTTAGGATCTCGAGACTATCGCCAACATGTTTTTCCTGTGGCGCATGAAGAAGATGGTCTCAATATTTTTGTATGTTTTCCGCTGTATTTCTTTGTTTTCTGCTAGTCTTCTAAGACTATGCAAGTTGTAATCCTATTTTGTAAAGACTGGATCATACGATGTAATAGAATTTGATGCATTTGCATGATATTTCATTTTGTATTGTGGTGATAGCAATTGATCCAGGGACTAGCACAATAACACAGGTGTCCTTACATTATTTAAATGTGGGAATGCTACATCCTTACTGTGGTGGGTCATCCCTCGCATGGTCATACTCGGGCGCCCAAGAAGAAGATGAAGCAGCATTTGCATAGTTATATCCAGAGTGCTGGTACGGGATCCCGCGGTGTCGGAGGGCTAGACGAAATCACTATCGTCCCCCTCTCCAGCATCCTCCCTATGCTGGGTGTGGTGCTCAATGTATGCGTCTAGCTCACTCTCAGAAAGCATCCATCCTTTCCTGTCATTAAGATTAAACAAAAGAGGTGTATCCAAAAGTACTACTCTATCAGTTTTAGTCACTCCACCTGGATTGTTTGGAGAAAGTTATTCGAAAAGATAAATTGTTTAGGTGAGCATGGGTAGAAAGAAACTTATGTTGAATCATGGAAACAAGGTCCAACCTCTCTAAAGGAAACTGCATGTCTAGAGGGTGTGGCTCCACACCATGCAAAGCTAGCAAGCATGAGGCAATAAGACCTCCACAAATTCCGCCCTTCTCACGGTTAAGTGAGAGACGGTAAGAAATTAAAGCACCAATGTTATAAGACATATCACGTCTTAAGGTAGCTGAGATAAAAGCCAAATCATAAATAGATAACTTGTTGGCAGTTTTTCTAGCTAACACACGTTTAGAAATAAAATAAGCAGAGTATCGAATGCTAGGGAGTTGAATTTCTCAAATTTTACCACTCTCCCCCGTGAATCTTATGTCTTGGCAAATCTCCTCATATAAATCCAGTAGTGGTTTAGGATGCCCTCTTATTTTCTCATACGAACCCCAGTCTGGTACCTCGATACATGCACAAAACTCACTGAAAGGCAAGTCTCCAGCTTTATTATAAATTTTGTAATGGACCATAGGGTTAGTTGAAGACCATCTAAAGCGAAAGTCCTGCACCATAGACATATTTAGTTTAACATGTTGGATAGTTTCATCCTCAATGAAGCGTCTAATCCTGCATTATGCAAAAGAGTATAGAAATCCTGTAGAATTCTCGTAATCTGCATCAATTCCTGGCATGGATAGATCGATGGAAACACTCTTTCTTCATGGTGCACATTAATGATCTCATGCAACTCCAACTCATGATGGTTTAGTTGATGTACATTGTGCTCCATCTCAGAAATTTTTCAACAATCGTCACAAAAATTGATTTCAAGCAACTACAAGGTGGAAACTACCATAGAGACTTATAGGAGAGCTAAACATGCATCAAAACTATATTATTTCTACTCAAATCAAGCATGCAAACTCACATAAGATGTCACCTACAGTACCAAAATACTCAAGAAATACTCCACCAAACAAAATTCTACTTGGATAATCGGAGGAGTCACATACCGGAGTACAAATGCACCAAATTTCAGCACAAATGGTGGGCTGAGCAAAGAGATCGAAAAACCTCGAGGAAGAACAGCAAGAACTCGGGTTCCAGGAAATGTTTTGAGTTTGTGGGGTGAGAGAGGAATCTTTGGCAGGGGAGAGAGTTAGTGGAGGGCCAGGGGGCCCCACACCATGTGCTAGCGCCACCAGGGGCAGGCCGCGTCCCCCTCTGGTGTGCCTGAGTGGTGAGTCCCCTTGGGGTCTCCCATGTGGCTCTCTGCCTCATTTTTTACGTAAAAAATTATTATAATTTTCTGGAATTTTTCGAGAAACTTAATTTTTAGGTAATTCGAGAATTTAGTAATTAATTAAAACCCAGAAAAACAAATGTGAAAAGGTGGAGAACAAAACCAAAACCAGAACTACAGAGGTTCCATGACACTCTAATGGAAAAATAACCAACGAAAACAAAGGTGGAAGTGGTGAAAACAAAAGTATGGACGGTGAAAACTTGCATAACCAAAGTAATCAAGATGAAAACATGACTATGGATGATGGAAAACATGATTGTACTAAAGTAGAAAGGTGATAACAGAAGTAAACATGGTGAAAACATGATGGGGAAGGTGAAAACATAGTGAAAACATTGCCCTCTTCATTAAAAATCATTTTGTTAACAAGGATGATCAAGTCTTGTTACCAGAACAATTTTCATATGAAGCAAAACTTTGCTAATCACTAAATAATTATGTTACCTCAACCTTGATAGACATAGTACCAATCATAATAATTTCATATTCTTTTGGTGGTACTGGAATGGGACAATAAAATTCTCCAATCTTGATGGTCTCAATATTTTCAATTGAATTTAAACCATATCTTCTATCAATCTTCTTGGGAAAATAAATAGTATGCTCTTTATCATTAACATTAAAAGTTACTTTTCCTTGATTGCAATCAATAACGCCCCTGCAGTGTTAAGAAAAGGTGTCCCAAGAATAATAGACATATTATCATCTTCAGGCATTTCCAACACAACAAAGTCAGGTTAATATCAACCAATTAGTAGCAACTTGAACAGGAACATTCTCACAGATACCAACAGGAATAGCAGTAGATTTATTAGCCATTTGCAAAGATATATCAGTATGTATCAATTTTTCAAGAGAGAGTCTCTTATAAAGAGAGAAAGGCATAACACTAATTGTAGCTCCCAAATCACATAAAGCAGTTCTAACATAACTATTTTTAATAGAACAAGGGATAGTAGGAATAACAGGGTCTCTAAGCTTCTTTGGAACCTTGCCATTGAAAGAGTAATTAGAAAGCATAGTGGAAATTTCCTCATTAGGAATCTTCCTTTTTTTAGAATAAGGAGGCAGTTTAATAGCATCATTCAAAGGGATTTGCAAAAACAGAGGTTTCATCCACTCACAAAACTTGTTATAATGTTCTTCCTCCTTTGATTTGTGTTTCTTATTAGGAAAAGGCATTGCTTTTTGTACCCAAGGCTCTCTTTAATTACCATGTTTATTAGCAATAAAATCCTCCTTGGTATACTTCACAGCTTTAGTTTGTTTTCAGGTTCGGCTACAGTTTCTTCTTTATCAGAAGCATCACTTTTATCATTACCACTTTCAGTTTTAGCATTAGAAATAGATATACTATTAGGATCTTTAGCAGGTTTAGGAGATTCCACAACAATTTTATGTCTCTTCTTCTTTTTCTTAGAAGGAGAACTATTGTTTTTAGGTTGCTGAGAATCTTGTTCAATTCTTTTAGGATGTCCTTCAGGATACAAGGGTTCCTGAGTAGAAACACCACTTCTAGTAATTATTTCACAAACATGTTTATCTCTAGAAGCATTGGCTAACATATCTTTTTGCACTTTACTGATTTGATCAATTTGAGTTTGAACCATATGAAAATGTTTAACAAGCATTTTAACATCATTAGATGTTCTTTCAATAATATCATGCAAATTATCAATAGCTCTAGAGTTTTCCATAAGATGATTTTGCACTCTCGTATTAAAGTTGTCTTGCTTAACAACATAATTATCAAATTCATCTAAGCATTGATCAGGTGGTTTAGAGTAGGAAATATCTATATTATCAAAATATTGGAGAGAGTGTACCTCAAGAGTTGATGGATGAGCAATAGGCTTACATAATTCTTCTATAGGAGGTAAATTTTTCACATCTTCAGATTCAATACCCCTCTCTTTAAGAGATTTCTTGGCTTCTTCATCACTTCATCATTTAATTCAATCATCCCTCTCTTCTTGGGTGTTGGCATTGGTGTTGGCTCTGGTGTAGGTGTAGGCTCAGGTATATTCCAATCATTATTATTTTTGGCTATTTTAGCCATTAATCCCTCGGCTTCTTCTGGAGTTCTTTTCCTGAAAACACAACCAGAACAACTATCCAGGTATGTCCTAGATTCAACTGTTAGTCCATAATAAAATATATCTAGTAGATCATTTTTAGGTAATGGATATCCAGTGCTAGGTCTTATCAAAGAACAAAACCTTGTCTAAGATTCAAGCAATTTTTCTCCTTCAATTTGCTCAAAGTTAAAGATATCCTGCACAACATCATGTTGGGCACTAGCAGGAAAATATTTTTGAAAGAAAACATTTACCAAATCCGTAGGACAAGTAATAGATCCATGTGACAGTCAAAGCTTCCACCGGTAAATTATGTGGTACTGTGGTACCCAAGTCTTCCACCGGTAAATTATGTTTCAGCATCGCTGGATGATGTAGGAAAATCTCGTCAATTTCATTTATTTCTTACATAAATACATCACTTTCGTGGTCTTCCATGTATTGCTGCAGAGGATTGTTAGGAGCAAGAGCAATAGCAGCCAATTGTTCAACTCTATAATTCTCATTAGGTAATTCAGCTTCATAAGGTGCTTTAGCAAATTTGGAGAAATTAAATTCATAAGACTCTCCATCAAACTTTGTAAGGATTTTCTCCATTTTACAATCTATAACAGCACCATAGGTGTTTAAGAAAGGTCTACCAAATATAATAGGACAAGTATCACTAGGAGAAGTGTCTAGTACTAGAAAATCAGCAGGATATTTCGTTTTACCACATAAGACCTCCACATCTCTAACAATACCAATCGGAGAAATAGTTTACCTATTAGAAAGTTGAATAATCACATCAATGTCTTCAAGTTCACAAGAACCGATTTTATGCATGATTTCTTTATAAAGCTCATAAGGAATAGCACTAGAACTAGCTCCAATATCACACAAACCATAATAGAAACGATCACCTATCCTAACAGATAGCACAGGAACACTAGGTTTCCTAGATTTACTAGGATGGGAGACAATATTAGAAGCATCTTCACAAAATATAATGTGTCCCTCTTCTGCATTTTCAGAAACAAGGTCCATAAATGCTAGGGCACCTCTAAAGTTCAAATGAAGACTAGAAATAAAGATATCAAAGATACAAGCATCAAAGTTATACCACATTCAACCGTGTTTTGGGACAAGCACATTATACTAAGAATGACAATCATGATCTCAAGAAGGTGCATAAAGTGAGAAGGTGAAGACTCAACATTAAAATAAAAGAAAGGCCCATCGCAGAGGGAAGCAGGCATTATCACGTGTGCTAGAGCTTTTATTTTATTAAACAGAGGTATTGAAAACATTTTTTTAGAGAGGTGTATGCTTATGTTAATGAATGGTAAACAGGAAATATAGTACGTCACATCTGGGTAGAAGGTCATCCCTCTTTCTCTTTTGTTTACACAATTATGCTTTGACCGATAAATCAGGTGGAAAATAGTGAAGAGAATTTGTTGTATTACTTTGGGGCTGGGCACCCCGCTGCCGTCTCTTCTATCATTTGCATAAGAGGATGAGCCACTAGTCCAGGGTGTGAAATCCAATCTACAAGCGAGATAAAGATTCTCTATTTACGTCCTCATGAGCTAAAATAGGGGCACAAAACAGGATTTTTTCGAAGGTTTTAAAGGTATCTGATACGTCATAAACGTATCCTTAATTTCGGATGTTCCATGTTGTTTTCATGTTGTTTCCCACATGTTTTCTATACACTTTATGTCATTTTTATAGATTTTCCGGACTACTCTATTGACAAGATGCCACAGAGTAAGTTCCCTGTTTTCTGTTGTCTTTAGTTTCAGAAAAGTTGTTTTGGAAATATTCTCGGAATTGGAAAATTCAAATTCCGGAGGTCCTAGAATTCCCGAAGGTTACACGGAGTCCCGAAGAGACCCAGAGGGGGCCACAAGGGGCCCACACCATAGGGCGGCGCGCCTCCCCTGGCCGCGCTATGGGGTGGTGTGGGGCCCCCAGGCCTCCACCGCCTTTGCCCTTTCGCCTATTTATACCCCCGAGACGTAAACCCTAAAGATATCCCACTTCGTCCCCAAAAACACCCGAGGCCGCCGCCATCGTCATCCCGAGATCGGGAGGGTTCTGGAGCTCTCCTCGGCACCCTGCCGGGAGGGGAATTCATCACCGGGGGGATCTACACCACCATGCCCTCCTCTGAAGTGATGTGTGAGTAGTTCATCCCTGGACTACGGGTCCATAGCAGTAGCTAGATGGTTGTTCTCTCCACTTTGTACCTCATGTTTAGATCTCGTGAGCTGCCTCAGATGATCGAGATCATCTTTATGTAATGCTACATGTTGTGTTTGCTGGCATCTCATGAATGTTGAATGATATGTATTCTGATTATCAATCTATCAGGTTATCTTCATGCTTATGTTATTTATGATCTTGCATGCTCTATGTTATTAGTAGATGCTAGTAACTCCAAGAGGGAGTATTTATGCTCGATAGTGGGTTCATGCCTCCATTGCATCTGTGCTCGAGTGACAGAGACATGACGGATGGAGGATGTGTTGTTGCCATTAGGGAGAAAACAATGGTGTTTACCTAGTTTACATTGTTTACATTACACACTTTTCTTACGACGATAATCTGTTGCTAGCAACTTAATACCCAACGCTTGTTCGGATGATATTCGGAGGGTGGATTATTAGACCTAGATGCAGTTGGATGACGGTCTATGTATTTTGTTGTAATGCCCGAATGAATCACATAGTAATCTTTATGTCTTGCATATGCACTACGGTGCGCCTTCATTTCTGTCAATTGCCCAACTGTAATTTGTTCACCACACATGTTATTTATTTTTCACGGAGAGACACCACTAGTGAACTGTGGACCCTGGTCCTTTATCCTCATAGTGATAAAACACCTACTGCTTTCATACTACTGCTACTGCTTTCATACACCATATGTTTAACCTCTTTGTGTTCAGCAAAACCGTTGAGATTGACAACCTCACTGCTTCGTTGGGGCAAAGTGATTTGATTGTGTTGTGTAGATTCCATGTTGCTTCTGAACCGGTAGTGCGCCCTGCCATCTCAGCTGCTTCAACCTTCTGAAATTACTACTTCCTCCTACTAGTCGATTAAACCTTGGTTTCTTACTGAGGGAAAACTTTCCGCTACACTCTTCACAACCTTTTCTCTTGGGGTTTACCAACGAGAGCAAGAAGCTCCCATCAAGATTTGCTGGCGCCATTGTCAGGGATCTCAAGTCATCAAGAAGCAACCACTCCCTCATAAACTCTAGCACCAGCTATTTTCTGGCGCCGTTGCCGGGGAGGAAGAGAATTTCTGCAAGGGGAGTCTCTCACTTCCTATCTCTTTTCTTTGTTTTTGTTTTGCTTAGTTTATTTTATTTTGTCTTGTTTGCTTCTCTTTATCAAAAACAAAAAAAAAGTTCTTATTCTATTTGTAGTTTTGTTCCTATTTTTAGTCTTCTTAAAATGACTACTCCTGAGAACACTAAGTTGTGTGACTTTACTAGCACCAACAATGATTTCATTAGCACACCTATTGCTCCACCTGCATTTACTGCTGTTTTTTATGAGATAAAGCCTGCCCTGTTAAACCTTGTTATGAGAGAGCAATTTTCTGGTTGTAGTACTAATGATGCCGCTGCCCATCTTAATAATTTTGTTGAACTATGTGAGATGAAAAATATAAAGATGTAGATGGAGATATTATTAAACTGAAATTGTTTCCTTCCTCTTTGAGAGGAAGAGCTAAAGAATGGTTGCTATCTTTGCCTAGAAATAGTATTGATTCTTAGACTAAGTGTAAAGATGCTTTCATTGGAAAATATTATCCTCCTTCTAAGATTATATCTTTAAGAAGTAGCATTATGAATTTTAAGCAACTTTATAATGAGCATGTAGTTAAAGCTTGGGAAATAATGAAATCTTTAGTAAAGAATTGTCCCACTCATGGACTGACTACTTGGATGATCATCCAAACCTTTTATGCAGGTCTAATTTTTCTTCAAGAAACCTTCTAGATTCATCTGCTGGAGGAACCTTTGTGTCCATTACCTTGGGGTCAGCAACAAAGCTTCTTAATGATATGATGCTAAATTATTCTGAGTGGCACACTGAGAGAGCTACAACTGGTAAGAAGGTAAATTCTGTTGAAGAAACCTCCTCTTGGAATGAAAGACTTGATGCTATTATGTTTATGCTTGTTAATGGCCATGCTCCTATTGATCCAAATAATGTTCCTTTAGCCTCTTTGGTTGCTCAAGAAGAGCATGTTGATGTGAACTTCATTAAAAATAATAATTTCAACACCAATGCTTATAGGAATAATTTTGGTAGCAACAATTATAGGCCATATCCTCCCAATAATAGTAATGCTTATGGTAATTCCTAAAACAACAATAAAAGTTTACCATATGATCTTGAGAGCATTCTTACGAATTTTATTAGTACACAAACTGCTTCTAATAAATCTGTTCAGGAAAAAAATGGCAAAATTGATGTTCTTGCTTCTAAAGTTGATAACCTTGCTCTTGATGTTGATTTTATGAAACTAAAGGATATGCCTCATGATGTTAAAGAATGTAAAACTTTGAATTCTATCCAAATTTGAATTGATGATAATGTTAGGATGTTAGCTGAATTGCATGCTAGATGGGAAAGAGGAAATGAAATAGCTAGAAAGAATAATATAGCTAATGTTTGCACCATTACCACCACTAGTAAAAATGAAGCTTCTCATGCTAGAAAACCTTATAATATCATGTAAATAAACTGGTGTTGGAAACACTCAAACTTCTGCTATTAAAAATGCAGAACTGTCTGAAACTACTAAAAATGTTCCTGATAAAAGTGCTGAAATTTTTAGAAATATGGGAGACAATGGTCCCATTACCTTTGATAAAAATGATCTTGAATTTGATGATTGCAACATAACTGAAGTTATTAAGTTCTTGCAAAATCTTTCTAGTTGTCCTAATACTAGTGCTATAATATGGCTTTCACAAAACATATTAAAAATGCACTCATGCAAATTAGAGAGGATGAAATAAGATGTGAAGCCTCTATCCCTAGGAAGCTAGATGATGGTTGGGAACCCATTATTAAAATGGAAGTGAATGATTTTGATTGCAATGCTCTATTTGATCTTGGTGCTAGTATCTCTGTTATGCCCAAGAAACTCTATGATATTCTTGATTTACCACCATTAGAACCTTGTTATTTGCATATTCGTCTTATTGATAATGTTAGAAAGAAACCTTTGGGGAGAGTTGATGATGTTATTATCATGGTTAATAATAATCTTGTCCCCTTTTATTTTGTTGTCTTGAATATTGAATGCAATGCTTCTTTTCCAATTGTTTTGGGAAGACCTTTTCTTAGAACTGTTGGTACTGTTATTAATATGAAAGAGGGGATTATTAAATTTCAGTTCCCACTCAAGAAAGGTATGGAACACTTTCCTAGAAAGAGAATGAAGTTTTCTTTTGATTCCATTATTTGAACGAGTTACAATTTGGATGTTTCGTCACTTGAAAATACTTGATTCCACTTTTCTGGGCCTAGCTAAAAGCCGTTAAAGAAAAGCACTTCTTGGGAGATAACCCATGGTTTTATTTTTGTTTTGTTTTTCTCTGTTTCGTTTGAGTAAAGGGGTTATATACTTATGTAGAAACTCCTTTGTATCTTTCTTTTCAAGTTTTAGTTGTGCCAAGTAAATTTTTTGCCGAGAGGTTGAGTTGGTTTTCGGATTTCTGCGAAGGAAACAGATTTCTGTTGTCCACCGTAAACAATCGTATAAATCAAAGAAAAATCAGAATGACCTGAAATTTCTTGTGCTTATTCCTCGGTTAATTCTGAAACTTTTTATTTCTAAAATTTTTCATTCTAAGCAATGTAAGTTCCTCGAAAAAATTCGTCTTTACAGATTGTTCTGGTTTTGGCAAATTCTGCCATTTTTCTTGCATTTGCTCTTTTGCGATGTCAAGTGGATTTCTTTGCTTCATCAAACATCATTGGCTGTAGCTAATGTTTAAAGTATCAATATCACTTGTTCCATACAGAACCAATGGATTTTTTATTGTTGCACTAACCCTCTAATGTGAATTACTCTTTGAGTGTGGCGTGAAGGAAGTTTTCAAGGGTCAAGAGAAGAGGGTGGTATATGTGATAAAAAAGAGTGCAAGGTCAAAGCTTGGGGATGCCCCCGTGAATCATCCAAGAATATTTCAATAATACTCAAGCATCTAAGCTTGGGGATGCCCAAGGCATCCCCTTCTTCATCAACAATCTATCAGGTCACTTCTAGTGAAACTATATTTTTATTCGGTCACACCATATGAAGTTTACTTGGAGCGTCCGTTTGTTTTTCTTTTGTTTTCCTTGCTGCAATAATATAGTTGGAACCTAGCATTCCTTGTTTGGGAGAGAGACACGCTCCTCTTTTTCGTTTGAATACTTCCTATGCTAGTATTCGTAGTTTTTCTTCTAGCTGCTGCAAAATTTCCTGTTTAGCTCTTGTTTTCATTTCATCTCTTGTTCAGAGCTGTTAGTTTTAGTAGTGTTATGTGAGTACTCTCATGTTTTCTTGCTGTAGCATTTAGGGAGTTTTTGTTAAAGCATGTTTTGTATGGTGCTTGTTGGGAAAAGAAATTGTTGCTTGAGGTAGAATTTATAACGGTGCAAGTAGAAGCTTGTATAGATTGTGGCTAGACTTTTTCCTATCATGCTAGATGTTATTTTAATTATAAATCCTTGTGGTTATTTATTAGCATGATTTTCCTCAAATATCTGAGAGTGTTTAATGTGCCATTGAAATAATCATGAGTTGTTCTCGTCATATTGAAGCATAGATTTGTGGTATTCTCCTTTGAATGTTTTATTTGGTTGAGTTGGCGCATGCTCACGCCATGTTTATGACTATGAACCAGTCACTTATAGCCTGCATGATCATTTAGTTTTGAACTTGTGGTACCACTTATGCTTTGATTAATGATTTTTATGTCGCTATCCATGATTATGGCTCTTATGCTCTCTTGATTTGTCGCTCCCAGTCTTTTGCTAGCCTCCACCTGTACTGAGTATGAGCTCTACTCGTGCATCCAACTCCCAAAAACCAAATTTTTACCATTGTGTCCACCATACCTACCTACATGTGGTATTTAACCTCCACTCCAAAGTAAATTGCTCATGTGTTACTTTTAAAACTTTCAAAATTACTCATGTTTTGTGCTCCTGTTTTAGCTCATGAGGACGTAAATAGAGAATCTTTATCTCACGTGTTGATTGGAATTTCACACCCAGGACTAGTGACTGCATCCTCTTATCCAATGATAGAAGAGCTGGCAGCGGGATGTCCATACCCAACCTAATAACAACAAATTCTCTTCACTATTTTTGCCCCTGATTTATCAGTCAAAGCATAATTGTGTAAACAAAAGAGAAAGAGGGATGACCTTCCACCCTGATGCGTCCTTCTATGGGAGCCACTCTTGTGAAGTATAGTTGGCTTGTGACATACTGTATTTTCTGTTTATCATTCGTTGACATAAGCATACACCTCTCTTAAAATATAGACACTCCTCCACGGTATGTGATTGTTGGCAGGCACCCGAGGATTCGGTTAGCCATGGTTTGTGTAAGATGGTTGGGAGGAGTGTCAAGCTTTTTATACCTCTGTTTAATAAAATAAAAGCTCTAGCACATGAGTGATCCATTCTTCCCTCTGTGAAGGGCCTTTCTTTTACTTTTACGTTGAGTCTCCATCTTCTAACTTTATGCACGATAGAGAGAGCATAGTTTCCATTCTGAGTTTTATGTGCATTTATTCCAGAAACATTATTAATTGATTCATGATGTGTTATTGCTTGTTCTCTAATTATTTGTTCTAGTCTTCCTCATTAACTTTGAAGGTGTCCTGGCATTTATGGTTTTCCCCACTCTTAAGGACTAGCGAAATATCACTTTGCCATGTTTTCTCTATACTTGAAACAAACGTATATCTTTCGTTGCATTGTTATTCATGATATTTTATTTGTGTTACTTCACATGATGCAAGGTGATTGCTATGCTTTATTATTAAAATTCTATTTATCATGCTTATGTTTAAATTCTATGATCTCAGCTTACTTATGCTTTTACATTATTGATGATCAAGTTTATGTTGGCAGCATGTCACCTCAGAATTATGTGTTTTTATCGTTTACCTACTTGAGGACGCGTAGGAACTGAGCTTGGGGATGTTGATACGTCATAAACGTATCCTTAATTTATGATGTTTCATGTTGTTTTCATGTTGTTTCCCACATGTTTACTATACACATTATGTCATTTTTATTGATTTTCCGGACTAACCTATTGACAAGATGCCACAGAGCCAGTTCCATGTTTTTTGCTGTTTTTAGTTTCAGAAAAGTTGTTCTAGAAATATTCTCAGAATTGGAAAATTCGAAGTTTGGAGGTCCTAGAATTTGTGAAGGTTCCACGGAGTCCCGAAGAGACCCGGAGGGGGGCCACAAGGGGCCCACACCATATGGCGGTGTGCCCCCTGGCCGCACCATGGGGTGGTGTGGGGCCCCCAGGCCTCCACCACCTTTGCCCTTTCGCTTATTTATACCCCCAAGACGTAAACCCTAAAGATATCCCACTTCGTCCCAAAAACACCCGAGGCCGCCGTCATCGTCATCCTGATATCGGGAGGGTTCTGGAGCTCTCCCCGCCACCCTGCCGGGAGGGGAATTCATCACCGGAGGAGTCTACACCACCATGCCCTCCTTAGAAGTGATGCGTGAGTAGTTCATCCCTCGACTACGGGTCCATAGCAATAACTAGATGGTTGTTCTCTCCACTTTGTAGCTCATGTTTAGATCTCGTTAGCTGTCTCACATGATCGAGATCATCTTTATGTAATGGTACATGTTGTGTTTGCTAGGATCTGATGAATGTTGAATGCTATGTATTATGATTATCAATCTAACATGTTATCTTCATGCTTATGTTATTTATGATCTTGCATGCTCTCCATTATTAGTAGATGCTCTCGCCAAGTAGATGCTAGTAACTCCAAGAGGGAGTATTTATGCTCGATAGTGGGTTCATGCATCCTTTGCATCTGTGCTCGAGTGACAGAAACGTGACGGATGGAGGATGTGTTGTTGCCATTAGGGAGAAAACAACGGTGCTTACCTAGTTTACCTTGTTTACATTACACACTTTTCTTACGGCGATAATCTGTTGCTAGCAACTTAATACCCAACGTTTGTTCGGATGATAGGGTGGATTATTAGACATAGATGCAGTTGGATGACGGTCTATGTATTTTGTTGTAATGCCCGCATGAATCACATAGTAATCTTTATGTCTTGCATATGCACTACGGTGCAGCCTTCATTTCTGTCAATTGCCCAGCGGTAATTTGTTCACCACACATGTTATTTATCTTTCACGGAGAGACACCACTAGTGAACTGTGGACCCCGGTACTTTTTCCTCATACTGATAAAACACCTACTGCTTTCATACTGTTTTCCACACCATACGTTTAACCTCTTTGTGTTCAGCAAAACCGGTGAGATTGACAATATCACTGCTTTGTTGGGGCAAAGTGATTTGATTGTGTTGTGTAGGTTCCACGTTGCTTCTGGACCGGTAGTGCGCCCTGCCATCTGAGTTGCTTCAACCTTTTTAAGTTACTACTTCCTCCTACTGGTCGATTAAACCTTGGTTTCTTACTAAGGGAAAACTTGCCGATGCACTCTTCACAACATTTTCTCTTGGGGTTTACCAACGAGAGCAAGAAGGTTCCATCAGTATCACACGAGAAATTTACTTCGAGTGGCGGTTAAATACCACATGTATAGGTAGGTATGGTGGACACATTCGGCAAACTTTGGTTTTTGGGAGTTGGATACACGAGTAGAGATCATACTTAGTACAGGTGAAGGCTAGCAATAGACGGGGAGCGACAATCAAGAGAGCAACAACTGTCATAACCATGCTTGCGACAAAACAAAATTAACACGGGCATAAAAATGATACAAATACTCTGAGGCAAAATAAATCATCAAGGCTTAATTGACTTTTTTTCAGTCATATCATGCGTGATCATGTGCCAAGTCGATTCAAGCGAAACAATCAGAGGGAGATACCACAATGTCATACCCTTCTGAATAAAACAATGCAAGCAAACATTCATACGACATGCTATCTTATATTAACAAGTTGGAACTAAACACGCGAGAGCACGAACACTAAGCATCAATTAAATAACATACACCTTACACGAACAAACTAAGAATGTTCACATGGATGAGTATATGTACAAAAATAAAACAAATAGAGTTCATACCAGCCTCTCACCACAACTTGGATTGTCGTAAATCGTCATTACTTCTCTTCACTTGTGTGGATCGAATAATATAGAATGATAATCAAGCTCCAATGGAGACACGGAAGTCCGGTGAACTCTGCAACAAACTTTACAAAACCAAAGAAGAATAACAAATATTTTTGGGTTTTCGAATTAAAAACAAGAACATAAGGAAACAAGCAAACAAAGCAAAATATTTTTAGATTTTTGAATATTAAACCAAAACAAGAAAAGAAAGCAAACCAACAAAAGAAACTAAAGAAGCAAACAAAGAGAAACAGCAGAAATATTTTTTGTCTTTTTGTGTTTTGGAAAAACAAGAACAAACCGATAAAAACAAAAAGAAACGAAAGAAGCGAAATAAAACGAAAACAAACAAAAGAAACGAAAACATGGATATACAAAGAACTGACTGAACATGATATATAAATGATATCGGTATACCTCCCCTTAAGCTTAGGCTTTTGTCCTAAGTGGAGATCATCCCCAAGGGGACCATGAGGTGGCGCCCCCGTAGTATGCTGAGGAGGACCCCTCCTCGTGATATGTGCTCGAGGACGCGCCGGTGTACTACGTGGTGTAGTCCTCGGAATGCGCGTCTCGCCTCTCCTGCTGCCCGTGGAACTCCGTCAAGCTCAGATGCTCGTCTATCTCCCCCTTGGAGCGCGACCATGGTGCCATGTCAACTTTGAATAAAACAGGCTACGGCAAAATAACTTCCCGCTCATCTCCGTCAATAAATAAAACTCTATATACTAAATGATTAGCAGTAGAGTTAGCAGTGATAAAATGATGAGCCTTCATGTCAACAAGGTTGAGTCTATAAGCAGCAATTAATTCATCATCAGGAGCAATAGAAAAATCTAGAGCAATCCCTATACATGTAGCAATAATGCCCCCATAAATGGGCAGCAAGGCAGCGAGCAATGAGAGAACCAAGGTTATACTTCTTGCTACGGTTAAGCGCCGCATCAATAAAAGAAAGGTGATAGCTAGAAAAGTTGCTAGTGTTCTCCCTACCAAGGATACTTTTTTTTTGACAATCCCTACCAAGGATACTAGTAGCAAGATAATAAGTGAAATATCTAGGGGCAGGAAGTTGGATGTTTCTTATCTTCCCACGCTGGGGTGAGCGGCCATGATCATTGGTGATTTCTCGATAGAGCGCCATGAGATCAGCGGGTCTCTCCTGTATCTTGCATGTTGTCCCGGAACCGTTGATACCTATAATGTTATAAAAAGTATCCAAGGGCAAAGAAAAAGGACTACCATATAACTTAAAATCAACAGTGGGACCAAATTGTTTGTTTTGGAATTTAAAGCTCTCAACAAAAGTTTTTGTGAGAGTAGCATACTGAAGACTTTCATCCTCCATGTAGATGGTTAAACCAACCCTTTCAACAAGCATCAAGAAGTCATCCAATAGACTTGCACTTCTTAAAAATGTAACACATGGGAAGCTAGAAGGATTGGCAATTCTGTCACCTCCCGCATCGTCGATGTTCGGTGCAATAAGGTCTTCGTTAAAAGATGGCCTCACTAAGGTGGATGAACGTGAGGGCCTTGTTCTTCTAGGAGCATCACTCCTAAATATTTCTCCAAAGTTATGACTGTCCATCTATGAAATTTTTCAACAATCATCACAAAAATTGATTCCAAGCAACTACAAGGTGGAAACTACCATAGAGACTTATAAGAGAGCTAAACATGCATCTAAACTATATTATTTATACTCAAATCAAGCATGCAAACTCACATAAGTTGTCACCTACAGTACCAAAATACTCAAGAAATACTCCACCAAACAAAATTCTACCTGGATAATCGGAGGAGTCACATACCGGAGAGCAAATGCACCAAACTTCAGCATAAATGGTGGGCTGAGCAAAGAGATCGAAAAATCTCGAGGAAGAACAACCAGAACTCGGTTTCCAGGAAATGTTTTGAGTTTGTGGGGTGAGAGAGGAATCTTTGGCAGGGGAGAGAGTTAGTGGAGGGCCAGGGGGACCACACCATGTGCTGGCACCACCAGGGGCAGGCCGCGCCCCCCTATGGTGTGCCTGATTGGTTGGTCCCCCTGGGGTCTCCCAGGTGGCTCTCTGCCTCATTTTTGACATAAAAATTTATTATGATTTTTCTTAAATTTTTCGAGAAACTTTATTTCTGAGGTATTTCTAGAATTTAATAATTAATAAAAACCCAGAAAAACAAAAGTAAAAAGGTGGAAAACAAAACCAAAACTAGAACTACAGAGGTTCTATGACACTCCAATGGAAAAATAACCAAAGAACACAAAGGTGGAAGTGGTGAAAACAAAAGTATGGGTGGTGAAAACAGGCATAATCACAGTAATCAGGGTGAAAACATGAAGAAAACATGATTATACTAAAGTAGCAAGGTGATAACATAAGTAAACATGGTGAAAACATAATGGGAAAGGTGAAAACATAGCGAAAACATTACACTCTTCATTAAAAATTATTTTGTTAACAACGGTGATCAAGTCTTATTATCAGGACAATTTTTATATGAAGCAAAACTTTGCTAATCACTAAATAATTATGTTACCTCAACCTTGATAGACATAGTCGCAATCATAATAATTTCATATTCTTTTGGTGGTACTAGAATGGGACAATAAAATTCTCCAATCTTGATGGTCTCAATATTTTCAATTGAATTTAAACCATATCTTCTATCAGTCTTCTTGGGAAAATAAACAATATGCTCTTTATCATTAACATTAAAAGTTACTTTTCCTTGATTTCAATCAATAACAGCCCCTGCGGTGTTAAGAAAAGGTCTCACAAGAATAATAGACATATTATCATCTTCAAGCATTTCCAGCACAACAAAGTCAGTTAATATCAAACAATTAGTAGCAACTTGAACAGGAACATTCTCACATATACCAACAGGAATAGAAGTAGATTTATCAGCCATTTGCAAAGATATATCAGTATGTATCAACTTTTCCAGAGAGAGTCTCTTATAAAGAGAGAAAGGCATAACACTAACTCCAGCTCCCAAGTCACATAAAGTAGTTCTAACATAATTATTTTTAATAGAACAAGGGATAGTAGGAATACCAGGATCTCCAAGCTTCTTTGGAAACTTTCCATTGAAAGAGTAATTAGAAAGCATAGTGGAAATTTCCTCATTAGGAATTTTCCTCTTGTTAGAGAAAATATCTTTCATATATTTAGAATAAGGAGGCAATTTAATAGCATCAGTCAAAGGATTTGCAAAAACAGACGTTTCATCCACTCACAGAACTTGTTATAATGTTCTTCTTCCTTTGATTTGTGTTTCTTATTCGAAAAGGAATTGCTTTCTATACCCAAGGCTCTCTTTAATGACCATGTTTATTAGCAATGAAATCCTCCTTAGTATACTTCACAGTTTTAGTTTGCTTTTCAGGTTCAGCTACAATTTCTTCTTTATCAGAAGCATCACTTTTATCATTAGCACTTTGAGTTTCAGCATCAGAATTAGATATAATATTAGGATCCTTAGCAGATTTTGGATATTCCACAACATTCTTATGTCTCTTCTTCTTTTTCTTAGAAGGAGAACTATTGTTTTTAGGTTGCTGAGAATCTTGTTCAACTCTTTTAGGATGTCCTTCAGGATACAAGGGGTCTTGAGTAGAAACACCACTTCTAGTAATTATTTCACAAACATGTTTATCTCTAGAAGCATTAGCTAGTATATCTTTTTGCACTTTAGTGAGTTGACCAATTTGAGTTTTAACCATATGAAAATCTTTAACAAGCATTTTAACATCATTAGAGGTTCTTTAAATAATACATGAAAATTATCAATAACTCTAGAGTTTTCCATAAGATGATTTTGCACTCTCATATTAAAGTTGTCTTGCTTAACAAAATAATTATCAAATTCATCTAAGCATTGATCAGGTGGTTTAGAGTAGGAAATTTCTCTATTATCAAAGTATTGGAGAGAGTGTACCTCAACTTTTGATGGATGAGTAATAGGCTTACATAATTCTTCTATATGAGGTAAATTCTTCACATCTTCATATTTAATACCCCTCTCTTTAAGAGATTTCTTGGCTTCCTTCATCACTTCATCATTTAATTCAATCATCCCTCTCTTCTTGGGTGTTGGTATTGGTGTTGTCTCTCATGTAGGTGTAGGCTCAGGTATATTCCAATCATCATTATTTTTGGCTATTTTAGCCATTAATTCCTCAGATTCTTCTGGAGTTCTTTTCCTGAAAACACAACCAGCACAACTATCCAGGTATGTCCTAGATTCAACAGTTAGTCCATTATAAAATATATCTAGGAGCTCATTTTTAGGTAATGGATATCCAGGGCTAGCTCTTATTAAAGAACAAAACCTTGTCCAAGATTCAGGCAATTTTTCTCCTTCAATTTTCTCAAAGCTAAAGATATCATGCACAGCAGCATGTTGGGCACTAGCAGGAAAATATTTTTGAAAGAAAGCATTAACCAAATGTAACATCCCAATTTTGCTAAAATAGGGTGTGTGGTGTTGTGTTCATATCATACATGCATGAGAACAAAAATTTAAACCATGTTTGAACCAATTTAAAACTTGACTTTACATCAAATTGCGAAAATCCCACAAATAGTACCTATTTCGGTTCCCAAAATTTTGTGTTGGAAAATATTTCAAATACACCAAAGAAAAATATGGATAGGTTGGAAATTTCACAAGCTTTCCAAAAGTTATTTTTGCCAATTTTTATGGTTTCAAACAGGCCCTCAAAAGTTTGTTTCGAGTTCTGTTTTTAAAAGGAAAAGGACCTTGTTGCATTTTTTCCCAAAACTTTAGGGGGTTTCCAGGAAGATTTCTTTTGTCGTCTTCAACCTCTGCCAGGAGGACAGAAGCTCGCCGACGGCGCCCCCGCGCCACGTCCTGCTTCCCTCATGGCGTGGATAGGGCTAAGCAGAGCCCCACGAATCTCTCTCTCTCTCTCTCTCTCTCTCTCTCTCGCAGCACCTCACTCCTTCCTCTCCTCTGTACCTTCCTCCCGAGGGCAAACCGCACTGCCGCCGGCCGCCGCACGAATCGCCGTCGACTCCGTCAGCCCTGCAGCAAACTGAGCCCACCTTTGGCATCCTCGTCCTTCCCTCTACCTCCTCCCCAAGTGAATCGGGCTGAGAAGCCCTGAGTCGCCGCCGCTGTGTGCATCTTCCCGAGCTCCGGCCGCCGGTGGTTGAGCTCGATGCGGCTGCCTCCGACCGCCCCTGCCCCTTCCGATCACTCCACGAGCTTCCTAGCGCCATGTTGAGCTCCCCGGTCCCCTCCAATCGCCCCCTAGCCCTCTGGTTCAACTCCCCGCCGAGCTCTGCCGCCCGCCGCCGGCCATTCCGGCGACCATTTGGTCACCGGTTGGTACCCCGCGGACCCCCTCGATCTCCTCTCTGTCATGGTATAATTAGTTTCATCCAATTTGCAACCGGTTCGTCGATTTTGAATTCAGCTATGAAGAACAGAGAGGATTCGTCCTGGGTGATGTCACGGTGACCTCATAATGATGTCATAACCTCTATGTTTAATAATTCCAAAAAATGGTTTATTTTGTAAATTAAATAACTATTAAAATATTAATCATAAAAATAAAGTAAAAGTATAGTTTTGTTCAAAAAAATGTAATCTACCCAAATATGTAATTTTCACACATGTTTGAGGAAGTCCAAAAATGAGCATTTATTTAATGTTGTTAATTCATTTGAAATAGAGAAAATAAGTTTTTATTCACTAAAATTTAGAAAATTAAAATTTATATACCAAAATGCTCAAATTGATAAATGCAACATGTTTATGATGTTTTAAAACCCATTTGAGCAACTAAAATGGTACTCACTTTCAGAATCGTCCGAATTGCCCCTCCGGGGTCCATTTCGGGCAAATTCCAGTAAAAATGCATAACTGACATACGAACCCTAGCAACCCAACGAACATGTTTAGGGCTTTATTTCAGTGCATTAACTTGCTCATGCATACATATTGCGCATTGCACCGATGCCATGGTTGACTGTTCTTCTTTGTTTCGGTGTTGTTTCCCCCTCGGTAGAACGTGACTCCGAAGAGAAGGCCAGCAATCCAGTGGTGAATATTTGATCTTAACCGACAAGTCAAGCACTTATTCCAGAAGATTCTTATTTGGTTTTCTTTTAAGCAAGGCAAGCATAACCTCTTATCTGCTCATATATGTTTTCCAATGACTTTTGGTTCTCGTATTTGCATTCGATTCCAAAGTATTTGGTGTCTGTAGGTAGTGTTATCCTATACTTTGCATAGCCAAAATACCATGATCCACTGCTCCTAGCCGCCTAGATTTGATTGTGCGCATTGCCAGAGCCTTATATATTCTATGCTTAGCTTTGTATACTTTCTTAGCTCTGCTCCATCCGGTTGATGAATCAAAGTTGCGGATGAATCTAGTAAGGCAGGATAACATGGAAAGATGAGCTATGTGTGTTTAACCTGACTAAGGCTTGGATAGGAGGCCACTTGGGAAGTGGTTGTTCGTCCTATACTTGCCACCCCTAGGACTAAGGTTTCAGGCAGAAGCCAAGACTGAGCGTGCAACCACACGCGGGGTCTAAGTAACCGCGCTCGACTAACTAACTTGTTTGGTTCTATCCGTGGGTCACGTAGTTTGGGATTTCCATCTGCGTGTGAGTCAAAAACCTTTTGGAGGTGTTTAGGGCGTGACCGGGACAAGTGATGGACGTACACGGATCTTGATCCCGACTCACAGAACAGGTGCCGTCAGGAGGTGGCCAACTCCCTGTTGACGGGGTGGCCCTATTTGGGTTGACTCATGGATAGGGCTCGACAAGGTAAAGGTCGTGGCCAACCACCCTCTGCCGCGCTCCCTTGGGAAGAGCGTTACCGCGTGGCGCTAAGAGTCGGTTGGTACGTGTGGGTAAAGTGTACATCCCTGCAGGGCAATCTTTTCGAAAAGCCGTGTCCACGGTTATGGACGACTTGGTGAAGGTAGAGACCATAGACAACTTGAACATGACGTAAAACATGTTGACAATGAATGAAGGGTGCCTCCTCGGAGATGCCAAGAGGGGTGATCCTTGTAGCAAGTGAGATGCTGGGAAATGAAGTTGGTGGTTTCAAACGATGATGATCTACAAGAGTTGAGTCCTTTCTCATCTGTTTTGAAAACCCTCTACAAGACACGTTATTCTTCCTCGATTTGGAAAACAAACATTGCTTTACGCAAATCAGCCTTCATAAAACCCTTTATGAAACTAGCAGATATATAATAGGTTAATTAAGTCTTGTTGAGTACCTCCCGCACTCAGGTTTGCTTAATTTTGGTTCAGGAGAAGAACTCCATCGGTGGTGATTCAACATGGACATCGACGAGTAGTTTGGGGTTCCCAGGTAGCAGCTTGGAATGTATGGGCTGGGACGTCGCCTTATGTTGCGGCATCTTAGGCCTTTTTGGTTCTTGTTGATTAGCAACATAATTTGCCTTCCGTTGTCTGATGTAATGTTAGGTCATGTGACCTCTCCTTGTAAGCTATACTCTAGTAACACCTGTTTAATACAATTTCAATGTCTAGAGTGTTGCTTTGATCGGTTGTTGGTTTCGAGCTCATTGTTATATAGTTTTGGCTATGCCTGCATAGTTGTCACAGTCGAGGGGTTGTGGAGCCGATGATCCATGTCCGAGCCCGCCTGTCGATGTGATCGGCCTGGGGCGAGGTAACCCCAGTAACCCTCGATTGTTGTTGCACTTTCTGGACACATAGCATCTCTGTATAGCTTTGGTCCCGTTTCCTTCAGTTTCATTCGATTCGTGGACGCTTTGATATGCATAGTTGGTTATGACTAGCATGGATACAAGGAGTAGTAGACTGGGGATCCGGACTACGTGCCGATGAATCCAGTCTGCCTGCCGTTGTTTGTTGCGGCCGGGGCTGGTAACCCTGAAGCCCTTGTGAGTCCATGGCTAGGAGCACATAACAGTATGTATATCTTTGGGTCCGGGGTCGTGACAAGTCTTGGTATCAGAGCAGGACTGCCTGTAGGAAAACCTTATTGCTTGGTCGATGTTGAGTCTACTGTTTGTGAAAACTACTTTGAAACCACAAATGAGTTGTGAAAACCTTCTTAGGATTCTTTTTACTCCGTATCTGGTATCGCTCTAACTCTGGGTCACCTCATCTGTTTTGATTTGAAAAGGTTTTGCTATCTCTTCTAGTCATTCAAAACTTAGGTGCCTTCTTTGGCAAGACGTTTCTTTCACCCAAGTTGACCTAGTGTTAAGTTCTAGAGTAGTGTGTGTTCCATCCTCCGTTACCTCTTAAACTGGGAGATTTCCTTCCATTCCTAATCTCTCAAAGTTGTATGGATTCCACATTCCTACATGTTCCAAAGTCTCAAATCCTGAACCTCGAGATTTCCTGTTCATCTCGAATGTATCCGTTATGCACTGCTCAAGTTCTTCCGGAGCTATCGTTGTCCTTCGAAAGATACTCCGTGATTGCTAACCATAGTGTCCTTTAAAGGCACTAATATAGTAGTTATTCCTTTATCTATGTTTTTTTTACCCTTGGACTTGAACCGAAGGTCCCGGAATGTGCTGAATTGTGGTGGGTTGAACCATGTGGTTTCATAACCATGTGATGCTCACGCTATCAGTACAGGATGCTGACCTTTAACCCAAGTTCTGCTTCTTTGGATACTGAAGAATCTGTTCTACCTCAGGGTGGTTAGGTAATCTCATCTCCAATAGCCATAGGTTTTCGTTTGGAATCAAACGGATCACGGCAACAGTGTTCTTATGATTCCCTATCGTTGTTCTTGACTCTGTTAAACCTCTCGTTTCAGCATGGGTTCTACAAATGAGTATTACTCTGTGCAACCAACGTGATCTTAGGAATCCTCCTGAGCATGTTCCCATCTTCAGTTGCTCTCAAGTCTCCATCCGTTGTTTTGGACATCCAATTGCGTATGTGTGTTGGAGTCTTCCAATGCATTTGCTCCTGTTTTCCGTCAGAACATTCCACCTTGGAATGTCGGGAGAAACAAACTCCAATACCGCGTTCATCTTAAGAACCAGATCAAAGTTTTGTAATTCACAGATCAAAGAAGTTCCATTAGCTTCTGTTCTGTTCCACCTTCGAGTATCCCACTCTTTCATATCAAGAGGTCGTGCTGAGTTTCATGTCCTCGTTGATGAAGTGATGCTCTTACACATTTCCACTCACCCTTAGTTCAAGATTGAATGCTCAAGAATGTTGGGTGTGCATCGAGGTGTGTATCAAGTATTCCTAGCAATCTTTATTGCTTTAAAAAAATCTAGGAAACATCTCTATCCTTCTTAGCACTACTGGTCAACCAGTCTTTACTTAAAGTTGACTGTGTTACCAGAATCCGTTCATCCTGGTGAACAATTCCTGGTCAAAGAGTTAGGTTCATGCTGAAGCTCTCAAGATCATCTCAGTTGTCTTGAAAGGCAAGATTCCTTCCAAACTCTGAGACATACGGTAGGTTGTGATATTCTGGTTGTCTTTCTAGAAGTATCACCAGGTTTTACCTGACCGTAATGTCTAAACAAGGGGTAAATTGAACTACTCCTTTCTCCAAGAAAACTGTGCTGGATACCCTGAACTAGTTGGTTGAGCTTAAACAATAACTTGGACAGTTGAAAGACAAGAGCTCTTCCTAACTTGTTCCTTCGCAATGGAATGTCCAGTTTCCTCTGTGTTGAAGCTCGATAGTATCTCCTCAATGGACATGCTACCATTCCACTCTTGATTTGATTTGGGATATCGTCAAATCAAGATCAGATTCAAGGACTACCTTGATGGTATTTCCACTCATGGTGTTTTTTTTTCGAGTACACCTTCATGTTCTTTAGTCTGAACAATAGTTCGCCTTGTTCATGTATCATATGAATCCCTCTTCTTGGAGTGTCTTGATAACGATGTTGTTGAGCCCATCTACGACATTCTTGTTTTCTCCAAGTTGCAAGAGGTTCATTTCGAACAATTGACATTAATGTTGGAAACTTTTAAGAACCACCTTCGTGTCGTCACGAAGTTGGTGTTCTGGTTATTGAAGTGATTTTCTCGGGTTCGTGGGCTTTTGGTGAGAGTTGCCGCCATGGATTCGAGTAAAGTTTTCTTGTTCCTTCGGGAATAATCCCAAGTCGGTTATGCATGTGTGGGCTATTCTTGAGATGGTAGGTTGTTACCTCCATGTCTGGAAGAAGTTTTCATTCACATTAAGCCACTGACTGATCTTTCGTAAAAAAAGAAGAAGTTTAAGAACTTCGTTATCTTTGTATCGTCTCCCCAACAAGGATTCCGATGTGTTTCTTTGTAAGTAAGTCATGTAGGTGCAACCGTCTTCCACAAGTTGCTAATACATGGGTCCCATAACCCTCCTCATCTTCTTGAGCTTGGCATCATAGTCCATATCTTGAGAATCCAGCATATGTATCTTGTTCGTAAACGGTGCAAATCTCTTCGCTCAAACATACCGAGTCTGAGCTATAAATCCACTAACCAGAGCTGAACCTCAAGCAGCAATGATGGTTGGTGTCTTCTCAAGGGTATTGAATTAGGTCCATTCAAAAATCCTTCATGGTTGATGTTGTGGTTGACACAATTAGCCAGAAGACCTAATGTCATATCCCTCTGAATCCGTAAGAACAGCCACTCCCCATGAGAATTCTTGTGTGGCTCGTGCTAACAAGTTTTACTCACCGTTCTTCCAAACTGGAGTTTTACTTTCACTTGATGACCTATAGAAGGCTTGTCGTGAGCCTCCTGTCGGTATTTAGAACATCAAGGATAAGTTGGCAGTTGATCTTCTCAATATTTCTTCGTTGAACCTCCAAAACCTTTGTTCTGATGGAAACAAGTTCATCATGAAAACATCTCGTGGTGTTTCGTAACCACCATTTATCAGTTCCCTTTTTCAAGTTGTTTGTACTTGAAGTTCCGTTCATATCACACATTGTGTGAATTTGTCAGTTACCTCGGCCATGGGATCTTAACCAGGTGGTAAACGTATTGCTACGTCAAATCCACCATAGGAAAGAGATTCCCTGTTCCTTCTGGTGTTTCAATCCTCGTTGGTTAACCATCCTTATGGTGTGACCAAGAATTCCTCCTTAAATACGGTGCTCCAACTTCTTTGGTTACTCATCTTCTGCAGTGAAGTAACATCCCGATTCTTGACAAAGTTTTCGACAAACTTTAATGGAATGAAAGTTCCTTCATATTTCGTTTCCACTCCGAAGAGTGAACATGATCCCGTATCAAAATTCTCGGACGCACGAGTTACGGTGTTTTCTCGTGTTCTCCCTCGTCTACGGATACTATGTTTTGATATCCAAGACCATCCTCAATATCTTGGTTTTCTATTTGAAGAAACCTCGGTTACATAAGTCATTCAACCTTTCTTTTCCAAAAGGATTTAAAGTCTTGTGTAAAGCTCATATTCTAAATCCTTTCAAGAACCATCGTCCAAAAAAACTTGAAACCTTCTCTTATTCACTCCATTACCTTGATGTGTTTCATGCATGTTAACTCAAAAGGTTCTTTATGAACATCCCATCATGAGTTACCCATGGGATACTCGATCTTCGTGAAGATCATTTCCTAAGAGTTTCCCTCTTACCTAAGGTGTAGCCTCTGGAGATCTTCGCAAGTGCTACGGATCAATCTCTTCGAGAAGAGAACCGTAAGGTTCGAGAAGATCGTTCAAAACCGGTGTTCCTTCTTTCTTTCTCCTTCAGGAATCTCGGGACGAGATTCTTGTAAGGGGGGTAGATTTGTAACATCCCAATTTTGCTAAAATAGGGTGTGTGGTGTTGTGTTCATATCATACATGCATGAGAACAAAAATTTAAACCATGTTTGAACCAATTTAAAACTTGACTTTACATCGAATTGCGAAAATCCCACAAATAGTACCTATTTCGGTTCCCAAAATTTTGTGTTGGAAAATATTTCAAACACACCAAAGAAAAATATGGATAGGTTGGAAATTTCACAAGCTTTCCAAATGTTATTTTTGCCAATTTTTATGGTTTCAAACAGGCCCTCAAAAGTTTGTTTCCAGTTTTGTTTTTAAAAGGAAAAGGACATTGTTGCATTTTTTCCCAAAACTTTAGGGGGGTTTCCAGGAAGATTTCTTTTGTCGTCTTCAACCTCTGCCAGGAGGACAGAAGCTCGCCGACGGCGCCCCCGTGCCACGTCATGCTTCCCTCGTGGCGTGGATAGGGCTAAGGAGAGCCCCACGAATCTCTCTCTCTCTCTCGCAGCACCTCACTCCTTCCTCCTCTCTGTACCTTCCTCCCGAGGGCAAACCGCACTGCCGCCGGCCACCGCACGAATCGCCGTCGACTCCGTCAGCCCTGCAGCAAACTAAGCCCACCTTTGGCATCCTCGTCCTTCCCT
This sequence comes from Alopecurus myosuroides, assembly GCA_028641055.1. Taxonomy (NCBI): domain Eukaryota; kingdom Viridiplantae; phylum Streptophyta; class Magnoliopsida; order Poales; family Poaceae; genus Alopecurus; species Alopecurus myosuroides. The sequence goes on from CM054057.1 coordinate 510,543,467, forward strand.
CTACCTCCTCCCCAAGTGAATCGGGCCGAGAAGCCCTGAGTCGCCGCCGCCGTGCGCATCTTCCCGAGCTCCGGCCGCCGGTGGTCGAGCTCGATGCGGCCGCCTCCGACCGCCCCTGCCCCTTCCGATCACTCCACGAGCTTCATAGCGCCATGGTGAGCTACCCGGTCCCCTCCAATCGCCCCCTAGCCCTCTGGTTCAACTCCCCGCTGAGCTCCGCCGCCCGCCGCCGTGCCAATGGTCGCCGCCGGCCATTCCAGCGACCATTTGGTCACCGGTTGGTACCCCGCGGACCCCCTCGATCTCCTCTCTATCATGGTATAATTAGTTTCATCCAATTTGCAACCGGTTCGTCGATTTTGAATTCGGCTATGAAGAACAGAGAGGATTCGTCCTGGGTGATGTCACGGTGACCTCATAATGATGTCATAACCTCTCTGTTTAATAATTCCAGAAAATGGTTTATTTTGTAAATTAAATAACTATTAAAATATTAATCATAAAAATAAAGTAAAAGTATGGTTTTGTTCAAAAAAATGTAATCTACCCAAATATGTAATTTTCACACATGTTTGAGGAAGTCCAAAAATGAGCATTTATTTAATGTTGTTAATTCATTTGAAATAGAGAAAATAAGTTTTATTCACTAAAATTTATATACCAAAATGCTCAAATTGATAAATGCAACATGTTTATGATGTTTTAAAACCCATTTGAGCAACTAAAATGGTACTCACTTTCAGAATCGTCCGAATTGCCCCTCCGGGGTCCATTTCGGGCAAATTCCAGTAAAAATGCATAACTGACATACGAACCCTAGCAACCCAACGAACATGTTTAGGGCTTTATTTCAGTGCATTAACTTGCTCATGCATACAAATTGCGCATTGCACCGATGTCATGGTTGACTGTTCTTCTTTGTTTCGGTGTTGTTTCCCCCTCGGTAGAACGTGACTCCGAAGAGAAGGCCAGCAATCCAGTGGTGAATATTTGATCTTAACCGACAAGTCAAGCACTTATTCCAGAAGATTCTTATTTGGTTTTCTTTTAAGCAAGGCAAGCATAACCTCTTATCTGCTCATATATGTTTTCCAATGACTTTTGGTTCTCGTATTTGCATTCGATTCCAAAGTATTTGGTGTCTGTAGGTAGTGTTATCCTATACTTTGCATAGCCAAAATACCATGATCCACTGCTCCTAGCCGCCTAGATTTGATTGTGCGCATTGCCAGAGCCTTATATATTCTATGCTTAGCTTTGTATACTTTCTTAGCTCTGCTCCATCCGGTTGATGAATCAAAGTTGCGGATGAATCTAGTAAGGCAGGATAACATGGAAAGATGAGCTATGTGTGTTTAACCTGACTAAGGCTTGGATAGGAGGCCACTTGGGAAGTGGTTGTTCGTCCTATACTTGCCACCCCTAGGACTAAGGTTTCGGGCAGAAGCCAAGACTGAGCGTGCAACCACACGCGGGGTCTAAGTAACCGCGCTCGACTAACTAACTTGTTTGGTTCTATCCGTGGGTCACGTAGTTTGGGATTTCCATCTGCGTGTGAGTCAAAAACCTTTTGGAGGTGTTTAGGGCGTGACCGGGACAAGTGATGGACGTACACGGATCTTGATCCCGACTCACAGAACAGGTGCCGTCAGGAGGTGGCCAACTCCCTGTTGACGGGGTGGCCCTGTTTGGGTTGACTCATGGATAGGGCTCGACAAGGTAAAGGTCGTGGCCAACCACCCTCTTCCGCGCTCCCTTGGGAAGAGCGTTACCTCGTGGCGCTAAGAGTCGGTTGTACGTGTGGGTAAAGTGTACATCCCTGCAGGGCAATCTTTTCGAAAAGCCGTGTCCACGGTTATGGACGACTTGGTGAAGGTAGAGACCATAGACAACTTGAACATGACGTAAAACATGTTGACAATGAATGAAGGGTGCCTCCTCGGAGATGCCGAGAGGGGTGATCCTTGTAGCAAGTGAGATGCTGGGAAATGAAGTTGGTGGTTTCAAACGATGTTGATCTACAAGAGTTGAGTCCTTTCTCATCTGTTTTGAAAACCCTCTACAAGACGTGTTATTCTTCCTCGATTTGGAAAACAAACATAGCTTTACGCAAATCAGCCTTCATAAAACCCTTTATGAAACTAGCAGATATATAATAGGTTAATTAAGTCTTGTTGAGTACCTCCCGTACTCAGGTTTGCTTAATTTTGGTTCAGGAGAAGAACTCCATCGGTGGTGATTCAACGTGGACATCGACGAGTAGTTTGGGGTTCCCAGGTAGCAGCTTGGAATGTATGGGCTGGGACGTTGCCTTATGTTGCGGCCTCTTAGGCCTTTTTGGTTCTTGTTGATTGGCAACATAATTTGCCTTCCGTTGTCTGATGTAATGTTGGGTCATGTGACCTCTGCTTGTAAGCTATACTCTAGTAACACCTGTTTAATACAATTTCAATGTCTAGAGTGTTGCTTTGATCGGTTGTTGGTTTCGAGCTCATTGTTATACAGTTTTGGCTATGCATGCATAGTTGTCGCAGTCGAGGGGTTGTGGAGACGATGATCCATGTTCGAGCCCGCATGTCGATGTGATCGGCCTGGGGCGAGGTAACCCCAGTAACCCTCGATTGTTGTTGCACTTTCTGGACACATAGCATCTCTGTATAGCTTTGGTCCCGTTTCCTTCAGTTTCATTCGATTCGTGGACGCTTTGATATGCATAGTTGGTTATGACTAGCATGGATACAAGGAGTAGTAGACTGGGGATCCGGACTACGTGCCGATGAATCCAGTCTGCCCGCCGTTGTTTGTTGCGGCCGGGGCTGGTAACCCTGAAGCCCTTGTGAGTCCATGGCTAGGAGCACATAACAGTATGTATATCTTTGGGTCCGGGGTCGTGACACCAAATCCATAGGATTAGTAATAGATCCAGGTGACAGATTGTAAAACCAAGTTTTAGATTCATCTTTCAATGAGAAAGGGAAGACCTTGGTGACAAAATAAGTACGTAGTTTAGTATCATCAGAAAATAAACTACTCAAAGATGAAAGCTCATTCATGTGTTCCATAGCACTTTTACTTTCAGTTCCACAAAAAGGTTCCTTCTCAACAATAGATATGTAAGATAAATCTAGAGAGAAATCATAATCCTTGTCTCTAATGTGTATGGGAGATGTGGCAAACTTAGCATCAAGAGAAGATGTATAGTTCAGAGCACGTCTTGCAAGAAGACTCTTTAGAGCACTTGCACTAGTAGTAGCCCGAGCTTCTTCAATAAAGTCATCATTAAGTTCAATATAGGTTTCATAAAGATCATCAATAGGCTCAGGTGAATTAACAGGTGTACTAGCATTTTCAACATTTTCAATTTGTTTGGATTTAGCAATAGTAGCATCTAGGAAAGTACCTAGAGAACCAGTATCATCAAGCACAGTAGAAGCATCATCATAAGTATCAGAAACATTTTCAGATTCAGCAGAAGTAACAGTACGTGTAGCATGTGCTGGAGTAAGAAGCTTACTCATAACAGACGGTGAATCAAGAGCAACAAAGGTGGTCAGTGTTGTACCTCTCCTTGTAGTGGATGGTAATATAGGAAATTTTCCATCACGAGTCTTTCCCATGATAAAAGGCTTGCAGCAAAGAATATCACGATCAAGTGAGCAAATAAATAAAGCTATGCTCCACGGCAACGGCGCCAGAAAAATAGTATTGATGACCCACAAGTATAGGGGATCGCAACAGCCTTCGAGGGAAGTAAAACCCAAATTTATAGATTCGACACAAGGGGAGCCAAAGAATATTTATTAGCCTTAACAACTAAGTTGTCAATTCAGCTGCACCTCAAAGTAGACTTGCTCGCACCAATTTATCAGTGGTAACAGTTTTATAGCAGCAACAGTAGTAAAATAACAGCAGGAATAAAATAGTAACAGCAGTAGCAATCGCAGAAAACAGCAGGATGAAAAGTATCGTAGGCATAGAGGGAATGGATGAATGGGCGTTGCAAGGATAACATAGGTCATGTAATAATCTAAACATGGGCATTGCAGATAATAATAATAAAACATCCAACTTCTAGGCAAACCATAGGCATCTGTTCCAATATAGTCATACGCGCTCGCAATGAGAAACTTGCACAACATCTTTTCTCCTACCAGCCCGTGGCAGCGGGGCCTCTAGGGAAACTAATGGTAATTAAGGTGTTCCTTTTAATAAATCATCGGAGCAAAGCATTAACACTTCGTGAATGTAACACCTGGGGTGTTACCCTAAGTTAGAAAGTTGGCTGTTTTTTTTTTTTTGCATTGCATCACATGCATCATATGCATTGCATCCTGTTCTCAAAACCACTCAAAAATCCAAACCAATTTAAACTTTCAAAACATGTCTAAAATTTCCAATTGAAAGTTGCAAACTAAACAACTCAACTTGTTTCCAATAGTTTTGAAGTTGATTTATTTAAACTGCTTGTTAATAAATTTCCCTTTAATTAATACCCTAATGGTAAATTCCAGTTCAACTTCAAATCAAATCATTTACAATGAGCATGACCCAATTGTGGTTTAAGAATTAAAATCTTGCAAGCATTTTAAACTCACTAAGTTTCATAGTGTTTGATCTTATTAAATAAAACTTGTTTATTTTAAAAATCAAAACTATGTGAAACCCTAATTGAAAATTTAACTAACAAATTGAAATCAAATTAATATTTCAAATTTTTGAAATTAAGGTTAACATTGCTTTGGCATTACTGTTTTGAAAATTAATAACATTATTTTCCTAAAAAGTTAAACTCCCAAAAACCTATTCTTATCTCTCTCTCTCTCTCTCTCTCTCTCTCTCTTCTACAAAAAAATGTGTGCAAACAAAAAAAAATTAAAAACAACAAAGAGAGGCAGACCGGCCCATTTTCTTCCCCTCTAGCCCACCTGGCCAAGCCCAAGGCCCAACCACCTCCTTCCCCCACCTCCGTACGACTCTCTGTCGTGTTCTTCTGAAGAAAAAGCAACAGCACGCACCACCACCTCCCCCCATGTGCACCTGCCCTCCTTATCATCCCCTCCCCCAAGCCACTCCCCCAAACCCTAGACCTACTCCATCTCCCTCTCCTACCTCCTCTCTAGCGCCGTCGTTTTCCCTCCTGCTTCTCCTCCGATCGTCTCCCTCCTTCTGTCTATTTTCTCTGAACCGAAACCATGGCAGTAGTTGGAGCTCCCCGGGATGGCCGCCGTGGTCGTGGTCCCATCCTCCAAGGCACGGGAAATGGAGCCGCGGTGGCTCCCTCTACCTCCTCGTGTCCTCGCCGGGTGCTGGGAGCCACCAGGGAGGCCGCGCCGTCGCCGGAAAGCCGCCGCCGTAGCTGCCATGCTCGACGACGACGACGTCCTTCCGCGGATCAGACGCCTGCTCCGACCACCACCGAGGTGAGGGCCCCCCTCCCAGGCCTAGGCCCTCTTCCCTCCTTGCTCTGTGCCCGTCCTCGCGCGGCGCCGTCGCGGTTCTGGCCGGAGAACGCCGTGGCCGCCCTGTCGTCTACGTTCAGAAAACTGAAGTTTTTCTTCAGTTTCGAATCATCTGCACGGGATCTACCTCAAACCCCCCCCCCCCCCCCCCCGCACACTAGATCTGACAAGATCCGCAGTGCAGCGCAGTGGCAAGGAACGCACGCGCACGAGCAGCAGGCGAGGGTTCGATCCCCTCGGCCGCAAAAGGCCCCCTTTTTCTCTGATTTTGCCACCGCAGCACCTCGGTCCCACCTGTCATACACCGCCAAGCCACCTCATCGCACACACGCGCCACTGTGGCACCACGCTGGCCGTGGCCCACTGTCAGCCAGCGTGGGTAGCCCTGCCCTCTGTATAAAATGTTCTGTCCTATTTCTTTTAAATGATATTTGAACCCAAATATTGCCAAGTTAATATCTTCATCATTTTAACTTCAAATTGCACAAATAAAATATGCATCCCAATCAGAAAATCATGAACTTTTCAAATATGTATTTTGTTTACTGTTTTGAACATTCCAAATATTTTCAAAAATTCAAATTCAAATAACTCTTTTGAATTTGATTAAATCCATAACAAATTCAATTTTATTTCAAATGGGACATATAAAATATGTTTTCCAACCAAAATTTCATGCTCTTTCCAAATATAACATTTGTTTTCTGTTTTGGATAAATAAAACTAATGCAATTACTTAATGCTTTAATTAATTCATTCAATTTTGTGAAAATCATAACTAATTCATTTTAATTCCAAATTCATCAAATAAAATATGTTTTCCATGTAAAATTGAACCACCTTTCCAAATATAAACTTTATTTCATGTTTTGAATAATTAAACTTTGTTAAATAATTTAAACCTTGTTTAATTCATTTAAAATTGCTAAATTCATAACCTGGTCAATTAAATTCTGTTTGAGCATATAAAATATGTTCTCAAACCAGAAAAGTATAAACTTTTCAAATATGAATTTGGTTTAATGTTTTGAACAAATAACAAATTCAACTAAATTCATATTTGAATTAAATTCATTTAAATCTTGTTCAAACTTGTTTAATTCATAATTAATTCATCTTAATTCCTTTTTCAATAATTGAAACATGTATTCCACCTAAAATTTTGTGTACTTTCCAAATATGAACTTTGTTATTTATTTTAGACAAATTAGAATGGGTGAAAACAATAAATGCTTGTGTAACACCTTTAAGAAGCCAAATTTCATAACTTAATAAATAACATTCCAAACTTGGTAAATAACATATCAAATTGAAGGTATTGTTGTTTTCTTATTGTTTTCATCATCCATGCATCATTCTAATCAACTTTCACATGATGGTTATCTGTAGATTATTTAATTCAACATTAATTCATGGGTTTTCCCATATGCAATCCAAATTGCATATGGGCCCATTTAAATATGTTTACCAGGTCAACTAGTTATCTTTGATGCATCTTTAAACTTGTCATGCATCCATATCTTGATCATGCTGGATCTTTTGCCGTAGTAGTAATTGTTGCATCCGGTGTTTGTTCTAGTTCGTTGCTTCTTCCCGGATAGGACGTTGAGATGATGTGAGCAACGACAAGTTCTTCGGATGTACCTCTACTTGCTGGATTCCAGGCAAGTATACTCACTTGCTGCCAAATGGCTGCCTTTCATCACTTGTTACCGATTCTTTCCGTTGTTCTTATTCTAGCCTTATGTTTTGATGCTTGTGTCTCGATCCTATCATATGTTACCTTGCAGCCATGATATAGCCTTCCTTCCACTTCCTATTAACTGTTGTTTGTTTACCCTGTCGGCCCTCGTGTCGTAGTTGCATGCTTAGTGTTGTTTGCGCTCAAGTCTTGTTGTCCGTCTTATCACCTGTTTAGTTTGATAGTTGGGTTTCAATTCAATCAACAACATGTTAATGTTTTGGGTAATAATAATTTGATGTTAAGGCACCGGTAGGAGGCCCGGCGTGGTTTTGAGGCCTGCTAGTGTCGACCCTAATTAGGAAAAGGGTCTTGTCTACTGATCCATGATGAGCGCACTAACCGCATGTGGGAAGCGAGTATGGGCGCCCCCTGCAATTCTGATTCGATTCGCATCTCGTCCAATCGCCTCATTTAGTTCGGGTTTTCCATTTGCCGCATGCATATGCAGGTGCGAACCCTTGGCGCCAGGGTGGAACTTTTGTAGTCGGCATTTAGGGAGACACGTTCTTAGAGTGCTATGAGGGTCCCCTTTTCTTCGTGGGGCTTGATTAGCCGTGCGCTCAACTGCACGGGGTTCTTTGGGCTTGATGCGAAGAAGAGTTGGGTTGTGTTGAGTACCTCGCTTGGTGGGTTTGATCCCCGTCTGGCGGGTTATTCTTACGTGTACGGCCAAATTGGTGCACCCCTGCAGGGTTAAATCTTCTCGAGAAGCCGTGTTTTCCGCGGTTATGGATGACTTGGTGAAAGTACTGGCTAACAAGTACTCAGAACAACCTACACCTAACTAATGATAACTTGACTAGTAATAGTCTTATTGACACAATAACTTGAACCATCATTAATCCAACTGTGTGAGTTATCCTCGGATTGCTTCTTTGGATAAGGGGCGAGATCCAGGATGGGTTTGTTTGATGTTAGTTATAGTTGGTTACGATACGCCATCTTATCCCCCTCTTTTAGCCGGATGTTGTATCGAGTCTCTGTAGTTAGTTAGTGCAGCCCGCTGCCGCTTCTTTGCAATAATCCTTTCCTTTCCGTTGAACCCAAAGTATTTGTATCTTGTGATGACTGGTTACGCCGGTATCTTGTGAGTATGGTTTATCCACTTGCCAGTACTTAACCGTACTGACCCACGAATCCCTTTTCGTGGCTGCATATTCAATATTGCAGTCAACAGGTTTGAAGTCTGACGACGTTAGCTTGGGAATCCCTCCGGCTTGGCCTGGGCAGGGATTGGACGCTCTCGGTTATCTTCATGACTCGTAGTCCAATTTGTATCTTGTTCGTAGTCGGACGCTATGTTGTTTCTTCCGCAGTCATTTGGATCTTTGTATTGTATCAGTTGTATCCTTGACTCGTTTGAGTCTTCTTGTATATATCGTTTTTGTTGTTGTTGTGGATTATTCGTGAACTGTTGTAATGTTATCACAAGTGGCAACCTGGAATCGGTTATTATGTGGATTCTGGCGGAAATGCTGAAATCTGCATAGTGCCCGATCTCGGGGCGTCACAGTGAACACACGTGATCCTCACATCACAGTCATCCCCTCCGGTTGTCCCAATTTCTGTCACTTTGGGTTCTCGGGTTCCGGACAATGACATGTGTAAACAACTTGCAGATATGATCGAGAAACATAATTATACTCATGAAACAATAACATGTCCAGATCTGGGATCATGGCACTCGGGCCCTAGTGACAAGCATTAAGCATAAAAAGTTGCAACAACGGTAGAAAACATTAACAGTGGATACTAGGCACTATGCCCTAACAATCTGGCATTATTACATGATAGATCTCATCCAATCCCTTCCATCCCTCTCAGCCTACATCAGTGTTTACTCACACATGGACGGGGAAACATGGATGGTTGATGGAGAAGAGGTGGCGGTGTCGCTGACGATGATCTCCTCTGGATCCCCGTCCCGGCAGTGCGCCGGAATAGGAACTTCTGATCCCCGAATCGAGTTTTGAGGTGGCGGCGGTGCTCTGTTGTGTTTCTGTGGAATGTGATGAACCCCCTCGCATTTCAGGTCTACGGGGGATATGTAGTCGAAAGGGGAGCCCAAGGGGGTGCCTGGGGGGCCCACACCACCAGGCGGCGCGGCCAAGGGGGAGCCCATGGGTGGTGTGCCCCCCTCCTGGATCCTCTCTAGGACTCCTTCTGGCTTCGGGGGTCTTCGGGTGTTTTAAGGCCTTCGGGATCTTTTCTGGGCATTTTCCCGAAAGTTGATTTTTCTGCACAAAAACGAGACACCAAGGTAATTCTGCTGAAAACAGCATTACTCCGTGTTAGTGGTATCCAAAACTCACAAGTTTAGAGCAAAACAATAAGAAAAGTGTTCGGAAAAGGAGATGTGTTTTGGACGTATCACTAATCTGCGAACAGCGCCTCCTGCAATCAATAATTTTCACCCCATCGTAATAAATCCCGGCAGGCAGCAACCAGTTGAGTCGAGTAGTGCACCAGCGCCTTTCCCATTCACAAAACCCCGATTCCTTCACCATGGGGATCGTTGAGGTCATCTCCTCTTCACAAAATGAATATTTCCCTTTATCATGGATCTATATGATAATCCAATATCATATATTTATGAGTACTATTATCTTGTTTGTTTTGTTTTGCACATTGTGGTCATCTTCTTGGAACATTGATAAATATTTCACAAAGTGAATATTACATCAAAGTTCTCATCCGAACTTGTTGAAATATTAAGTTTGAACTTTATATATCTCATGCATAAATTCCTGGACAATGTGATGAGTTGGAAACATTTGCATGTTGCCCCTTTCATTCAATCCTTCTCCAAAGATTCACAATCTCAACTTAGTATAGTTTTCACATCTCATTCATGAGAATACACTTTTTTATCCTTAATCTAATATATTTACAACACATGGAGTAAAAGATGGAAATTTACTAACAATAAACTTATTGGTTTTATGCAAAAACTTTTAATCAATTATGCTTCATACTTGAGCAATATTGATTACTAGGAACTTGTCATTAAAATAACTCTAAGTTAATTAATGACATAGTCCCAACTTAACAAACAAACAAAATAATTTTCTTTAGTGAGTCTCAGAATTATTTTTGTTTCATGCTATAAATTTACCACACAAACACATTTGACAATTATAACATTGCTTAAATCCTTGTCTCACAAAGATTTTATTATCACGATAATTTTGAATCTCTCAAAATTCATCATGAGTAATTATTGACTAAAAAAATATTCTTTGTCAATCCATGTTATAATTTCTATCATGTCCTTTTCTATTTCAATCAAATTTCTTTGATCTTAGTTTTTGATTCAAAATTTTCTCCCATTGACTTTTACGAAATATTGAAACTTCAATTATTTCACATATTCCACTTCATCACTATGATTAACTTATCGTATTGAATCTTCAATGAAATTAAGTCAATTGAGAAAACATCCAAAACTTACGTGAATTTCAAAATTCACAAGTGCCTAGCACGTAATGAATTTTGGCAATATTAAATATTTTGGAGATAGTCTTTCAACCTTGATAAATAAAATAAAATACCCATCTCCAATTTATTTAATAAGCCATAAAACTATTACTCAAACATGCCGCTGGAAATAAAATAAACATGGTTTATTGGGAAGCAATGAAAAGAAACTGAATATTAGAGAGCTTTCTAATATACTTGCACACGCTTATTTAATAGCCGCACAAAATTGTGCTATAGATCCAATCGTATATACGCATAGTACGCTCTGATATCACTGCTGGTTTACGTTGCAGAATTTTTTAAAAAATACAGTACATAGTCCGCCAAGATCACTATGAAGATAACGAGGCAATGCCCATACATGCGAGGATTTGGAAAACGACTCACCGGGTAGCGGATTTGATGTAATCGCCGAACAATCGTAGATCCTCCCAACTATGCCTAGGTGCAAGGATGTCACTAAGTATTCCCTCCCGAGGATCACACGTGCAGTCCCTCTTATGGTGTGCACGCGTACGTTCGTGTCAATCCGTCAGCGCTCCACCGTCTAGGACTCGACACCAATGAAGAGAGACAACCTTCCGGCGTTGCTAGTTGGTAGCTCTAATCAATTGTGAAGAGCTATTATGAAACTGAAAGTTCTCAACACATGAGAGAGAAAATAATTAGAGCTAGGTCTAATCGGGAGAGTATAACTAAAACCCGATTAGAAGAGGCTCTAATCCAATTAGAGATGTTTCTAATTAGAGACTCTAATTCAATTAGAGGTTCTCTAATAATAAGAGGCTCTAATTAGAACTCTAGTTAGAGGCTCTAATTCTAGAGGCCCTCTAAATCTATGAGAGAGAGAGAAGGCCAAAAGGCTCAATTGGTATGTTCTCCAAAGAGGAGGGGGTGGGGATTATATGGTTGGAGCTAGGAGGGAACCTACCAAAGAGGGGGGGGTTCCCCTCCTCTTGCTTGGCCGCACCACCCTCCTAGGAGGACTCGGATTGGACTCCCTTGTGGAGTCCAATCCCTCCACCTCTTTTTTTTTTCTTTTTTCTTTTCCTTTTCCTTTTCCCTCTCATTTATTTATCAAATAAATTCAGGAAAAATACTTATGGAAACCTTGTGCATTTTTTGATACCATGGGACCCACCTGGCATTCTCTAAAAATAGGTTTTGCCCATAGGGGAAAATCAGCCTCCTCCGGCACTACTTCCATATAAGGAAAGTCTCCGGAACTTTTCCGGAACCCCGTTACCCCTATAGAAAAATCATCGATATTATCTTACGATGTTAGAAACTCATTTATAACACCACAACACGTCTCATGTCCTCCGTAGCTTATCATATAAATTATACCAAACACAGACATCATTTCTCTCTTATAGCAACTTCCCTGAAACCACTCCGACTGACACCGGACTTGTTTCTATGATATCGTAACGACATCAAACATTCATAAAACCAATAACAACACATTATTTATCACAATAAAAGGTTGGAACGGCTTAAGCGCGTGACCTGTTAAGGCTCGACAACACACAAACATGTTCGAGCACTTACCGAACAATAACCAACAACGGGACCATGGACGCCCATGATGGCTCCCGTGTGTTCCCGATGAATGAGGGAACCTTATAAGTTACTCATTGCACTTATTCGCTTAACTTCACGATATCACAAGGTGAGACCAAAGTTTAAAATAGCGGGCTATTGCATATAGCTTCGGCGATTTCAGAAGCTATGAAAGGCTATAGCCGGGCTATAACAATATAGCCGTTTTGGTAAGATATTGAATTTTTTTAAAAAAATAGACAACATATAATCTTATATATACCATCATTCACATATTCGTAATGTAAGAACATAGTTATATAAGATGTATGAGTAATCAGGAGTTTAAATAGTAGCTATCCAAGACACAGTTTAGTAGTCCTGAAACCATGTCGCCATGGGATGCACTCGCACCTCACAACAATAGTTAAACCATCAACGGTGGTTGATTTAGGTTCCAAAATTGGCCGAGTTGGCAAATTTTGGACCAATTTTTTTGTTCTCCTAGATGGGATATAGCCGGGCTAAGGGGCTAAATCGGGGCTATATCCATTTAGCCGGGCTATTAGCGGCTATTATTCATTCAGGCTATGAAGATTCTAGCCGTAGCCTCGAGCCTCTCGAAAGGCTATAGCCAGCTATTTAAAACTTTGGGTGAGACTATGTGATAACCTGATTAAACTCTTTGATCATAACACATATAACTCGTTTACCGATATCGTTATCTTTTCTCATACATATCCCCGATGACCCTGTGAGAAGATCACACTGTATATGGCTAGACGATATGTCATCGGTGATACTGAGTGAGTCCAAAGAATGTATCTCTCTATCGTATATAGGATTTAAGTACTAGTCTTGAACGATCTCATTTTCATTACACTTTCTAGGTCATACCCAGATATCGCCTTTATAGTCCACAGTTATGGCAAGACGATTTATGACATCCAAAGTATAGCTTTCGATCGTGCGGTCACTACATATTATCATAGTATAGGAATTATAGTCAATGTTAACTTCATATGCATTTGCTAAAACATATGATGATTGTTTAGTTTCTTTTAGCAACAACATACACTTGGGTCGGTGTAGTACTATTGTTACCTAACAATAAACTTTTATATTTTCTAGAATTTCTTCTTAGTCCATGATCAAGAAAATGTGACCATCTCACGAAACACAAGAGAACCTTAGAGACAATATTAGAAATTTTTGTTTGTTTATGTCTTCATACCCGTACACAATTTTTTTAAAAAATCTCGCTTTTGAATTGCTATACCTGTTGTAACATGATGATATAAAGTTAATTCTGAACTTGGAGATAAAATAATAACTGAATATTATTATCTCTAGGGCATATCTCCAACAAAAAATATGGTCATCTAATACTAACGAGTTTGTTTAAAAGATACGACAAATGGTTTATGTTTCTACACGTGTATATGAGTTTTCCTCAGAATTTCACATTTAGTATCCGTAGCGGTTATAGCATAAAAATATAATAACATGTATATAATTTTCTCTTGGTCATATAGCCAACACGGACAACATGCCGAACAAAAGCTAGCCACCTCGGCCATGTCTGGCGTGCAAGCTCATCAACCCGCGTGCCTGGCCCCTCATGTGCTTCACCCGGCACGGGCTAAACGGGTATGGCCCGCCCCGTGGCCCACCCGACGCCGTGACGGGGCCTCTCGCAAAGCCCACATGCCGGCCCGACATAGCACGTTTAACAGCCAGACCCCACCGCACCTCATCGTCTTTCCGAGCTCCATCCCTGGACCGCGCACCGCATCGCACAGACCAACGAGCGGCTCTCCAAGCTCGCCCTTGATGAGCGTCTCGCCAGCGTACCTCCAGCCCCGCACCGCGCATACCATGAGCGCCTCCCTGAGTTCGCCCTGGAGCATCTCCGGCTTGCCTGCTGCCACTCCTTCTCCCGACGCCTCCTTTGCTGCCTCTGTTATTCCGCCTCCTAAGTCCTAATCCCTCAACCATATTTTTTTTTTTGGAATATTCTGGAGAGAAACGCGAAATATTTGGAAAACAGAGCTCCTTCGGCCCGTGAGGATAAACGGGCTACATGGCGGCCCTTTTAGCTCCATGCTTGTGCCCCCAAGTGCAAGCACGCATGCCGGCCCAGGCCGACACGTCTTAATAAGCTGAAAAGTTTCGTGCCGGGACGGCCCGTTGGCCAGGGTGTGGCGAACCTATAGCTGGCCAAACGGGTCGCCCGACAAGGCACGAGTCGGGCCGAAAAAATCCTGGCCCGTATACGACACGGCCCGTCTTATTCGTGCCATGCCGGGCTGGCCCATGTGTCACGACCCCGGACCCAGAGATATACATACTGTTATGTGCTCCTAGCCATAGACTCACAAGGGCTTCAGGGTTACCAGCCCCGGCCGCAACAAATAGCGGCAGGTAGACTGGATTCATCGGCACGTAGTCCGGATCCCCAGTCTACTACTCTTTGTATCCAAGCTAGTCATAACCAACTATGCATATCAAAGCGTCCACGAATCGAACGAAACTAAAGGAAACAGGACCAAAGCTATACAGAGATGCTATATGTCCAGAAAGTGCAACAACAATCGAGGGTTACTGGGGTTACCTCGCCCCAGGCCGAAACACATCGGCAGGCGGGCTCGGACATGGATCATCGGCTCCACAACCCCTCGACTGCGACAACTATGCAGGCATAGCCAAAACTGTATAACAATGAGCTCGAAACCAACAACCGATCAAAGCAGTACTCTCAACATAGAAGTTGTATTAAACATGTGTTACTGGAGTATAGCTTACAAGCAGAGGTCACACGACCCAACATTACATCAGACAACGGAAGGCAAATTATGTTGCTAATCAACAAGAACCAAAAAGGCCTAAGAGGCCGCAACATAAGGCGACGTCCCAGCCCATAGATTCCAGGCTGCTACCTGGGAACCCCAAACTACTCGTCGATGTCCATGTTGAATCACCACCGATGTGAGATCTTCACCTGAACCAAATTAAGCAAACCTGAGTACGGGAGGTACTCAACAAGACTTAATTAACTATTATATATCTGCTATCTTCAGAAAGGGTTTTATGAAGGCTGATTTGCGTAAAGCAATCTTTGTTTACCAAATCGAGGAAGAATAGCACGTCTCATAGAATGTTTTCAAAACAGATGAGAAAGCTACTCAACTACTGAGATAATCATCTTCTTGTATTCCACCAAGTCCTTCTCATTCCCACACTATCTCATGCTACAAGGATCACTCCTCTCGGCATCTCCAAGGAGGCACCCTTCAATCATGGTTAACAAGTTTAAGTCATTTCGTTGAAGTTATCTATGATCACAGAATCCGTTGCCAAGTCGTCCGTAACCGTGGACACAGCTTCTCGAGGATATTTATCCCTGAAGGGGGTACACTTTACCCACACGTACCATCCGACTCTTAACGCCACATGTACGCTCGTCCATGGAGCGCGGCAGAGGAAGGTTGGCCACGACCTTTACCTTGCTCGACCCTATCCATGAGTTAGCCCAAACAGGGCCACCCCGCTGATGGCTAGGTTGAGACTCCAAGTGCAGAGTGTGTAGCTAGTGGCAAGCCTTATTCCCCACGAGGGTGACTCGAGGGTTTATATCGAACTCTTTGGGAGCCAGTATTTCAGCAGTTGTCTTCCAAGCTTCCTCCAGGATCCTGCAAACAAGTAGAGAATTTTGTGCCCTCAACCTCACCAAGTGGTTGTCAAGCACAAGGTATGAGACTTCTAAATTGCAATGCAAAACTGAAAGTAAATGTGCAATAATTAAATCTACTACTAAATGCAAATGAGAAAATAAATATGCAATGGATTGTTTTTGTATTTTTGTGATGCAAGTGGTGATGGAGATAATGTAAATTCGAATTGGAGATGCAAGTAAAGTAAAGTGCAAGTAAAGTAAATTGCAACAAAGTAACTAGAGTGTTTTCTTATAATTAAAATAGGACCGGGGTTCATGGTTTCACACTTGCATTCTCTCAAATAAAGTGGTAGACGGTGGACAAAGAATTACATGTGAGATTACAATAACATGTTTAACATTGAGTACTTTCATATGGGCATCACGTCCTAGCATAGAGATCTCTACGGTCATACTGATCCCTCTTATACTCCACCAAGATGCGAAATAAATCATAACACCTCGATAATTAAGGAAAAACCAGAGTATAGCTTTAAGCAATGTGACATGAAGTTGAAGTAAGAACTTGCTAGATCTAGTCATGGAGATTGATTAGTGTCACTTCAAATCCCCGGTAACAAGGTACTCCTTTTTATCCCTAGTGAGGTAACTAAGAAAGGTTTAACAAAACCTAAGTGGATCGCTGAACTTCTGTCACTTTCACAGCACTAGCCACCCCCCGTTACTCCAACTAATGCACCCATCACCCCACACACGCTCTCAAGAACTAGATTGATCAAAGCTAGCAAATAAGAACGGGGTACATAAGATACATCTACTCAAATAACTCAAGAGAAACTATTGCAATCTCAGATTCAATAACTCATAGAAAAGATCCACCACATAGGAATTACAACGGTGCTCGTAATCATGTGAGGCAGCTCATACGGATCTAATTAGTGAAGCACATAGAGAGAGAGATACAAGTGCTACTTCCACAAACCCATAGCCCTGGGGTGGACTACTCCCTCTTCATGGAGATGTCGATGGAGATGACGTTGGAGGGGTAGGAGATCACACCGGCGGCGCCCCGCCGGAGTTTTCCCCCTCCAATCTGGAACTCCAGGTCTCTGTTTCGGTGTTTCGGCGGCGCTCTTTCCGTAAGGGTACGGGGGACCCTTTTTATAGTCGGTTTTAGGTCAAGACGGAGTCGGTAAGTCGAAGATGGAAGGGATTGTGGCCACAGGGGCCAAAAGGGGGCCTCTCACGCGGCCAAGGAATCTGGCCGCGTGGAGGGTCCTCTTTTGGGCCTCCTTTCCCAATTCTCGTGGATCCTTCACCCGCAAGTCTTCTCCTTCCAAGAAAATGACCCCCGCAGATTTTCAGGTGATTTCGCGGAAGTTTGCCCCCTGAAACGTCAAAAATATAGAAAACGGGGTTTCTGACAGGCAGGGTTAATTCCATAAAAGTTAGGGGACTTTGTAATTTAACCCCAAAATACTATAAAACATTGAATTATACCCTTATATGATGCAATATGTAATAGAAAACCATGTGAAAATATGCAAAATTCATCTATGCATATTACATGCATCAACATCCCCAAGCTTAACCCATGCTCGTCCTCGAGTATGAAGGTGATAAAACTAAGATGGGTTTTGCATATTGAAACAATCATGGGATATCAAGGAGGATTATTCATGCTACATATAATCAAATGATTAATATTAGAAATGAGTAGCAATATACAATTCATGTTGTAAGAAATATCAAATATGCAAGCAAAGATGCTTCATGAAATTTCACAAAGTGTATAATGAAATAAAAGCACTATGGACCAAATGCATACACAAAATGAAAAATAAAATCCTATATTGGTCAAAGAATAGCATAATGGAGAATAGAAAATATGGTGGACACTTTGGAGAAAATTGAGTAGAGGTAAAACATGATCAAGTCTTATTTAGCCTCTAAATTATTCAACTAAAATTCTAATTGAAATGTGGTATCCATTGATCTAGGACTCTCATTGCCCCTTTATCACTAGCATCTTAAAATTGTGAGTATTGAAGTAATGAGAATGACAAGGTGGTTGAAAGTCTCGTGCCCCGTGAGTGTGAAAACCTACTCCATGATTACTCAACTTAAGATTCCTAATAAGCTTTGTACAATCATAATAAGTATTAATGACATCATAGAGAACCGCAAAGAGGTACCTATTTCCCCATGACATGGAAACAAGCCCATGTTACAATGACAAGATGAACAAAAGGAGTAGACTCATCATCCTTTTTATTTTCATTCACTATTATGCATAGCTTCTTATTTTATTATAGGATGTGTTGTAGAGTCACTCAAGCTGTGAGTAAATTTGCACCATGATAAAGCATGGCTTGGGTTAGCGGCCCAATGCGTTTCTCTAGTCATATAGATACTTACTCATCAAAACTTACTATTCCTCTATTTCATTTCGGCATGGCAGGAGTCCAAAAACAAAAGTACATGATATCAACCAAATGTAAAAAAAATTGTGCAATGTTGAAAGATTTCCGGTGATACACGTTTATAGCTAGCTCCCAACCACACACTTGTCAAACTCAAAACTTGTGGCTCCCATTATTGGGTCATGTTTATTAGATGCATAAAAAGTAAAGTGTGCCTTCAAAAGTTCGTGAGAGTCCTATCCCAAGTTCAACCCATGACAATTAATAAAGTGAATATCTTAATTTAGAACATAAATAACACAATAACATGGTGAACATACTCGAAATAGCAATGAAGCTAATGGGAAGATATGGTGGACTCACTGGAAATACTTGGCTAAGGAGTGTTGGAAACAAGTTTTTACTTGTTGGAATTTAAAAAAAATTGGGCTAGCAAGAGGGAGATAGTTGACCAGCTACTATGCATGCATATGTCCATAGAACTACTCATTTCATGACAAACTAAATGAACCATCAATTAACATCAAGGACATGAATAAGAGATAGCTCAAGACAACATTATTGCAAATTTCTACACATAAAAAGCCTATAAATCATGCAAACATATGTAGCCCTTCAAATCAACCATGGCATCCCTATTCCAAGTCATAATACTAGCATCCAATACATTCCAACCCCAAACTCCAGTAGCTCAATCTCATATAAAATGATGGTGGTGGTCTTATCAAAACAAAAATAAAAACAAAAACTAGACGCTTCAAGTCTCTACGATAAATGCTTTGCTTAGAAAAACAGAAAGTAGACGTGTGCTAACCAAAAGAGTGTAGCTCCAGTGGGGTGTTCATCACATCCCCAAGCTTATGGCTTTCACCATTCTTGGATGTCTTGAGGCGCAGCTCCTCTATTCCCTGTGAAAAAACTTCACAAAACATGTTTCTCCCATTCTTTTTCTGTGGGGTGAGATTAGCAAGGACAAACAAATCACATGCTTGTTGTGCAAAATTCCAAATAAAATTCTCCATTAGATATACAATAAGGTTCATTATGTTGTATGTTCACTCTCTTGCTTGAAAGAATCATGGAAATTCGATTCCCAAGCCAAAGAGTGCATAAAACAAAAGAAGGCAGAATCTGTCCAGAAAAGCAGCAGCAGAAAAACGAACGTTTTTCCCTAAGCTAGACTCGTCAAAAATTTAAGCCAATTGTTTTTCTTACATAGGACGAAAAGTTTCAGAACATACTAAAAAATTAGCTCAATCCGACATACCAATAAAAAACGTAAAATCATACGGTGAGACTCGTGCTGAAACAGAAATTTCATGCACTAGGATAGCAACTTATAAGTCCAAATGGGTTTGACTTGACTCTTTATTGAAAACTCCAGAATTAAAACAAAAAAAACTAATCTCTTGAGACAGCAAGAGGACGCTAGGAACATCCAAACAAAAACAACCGGGTTGCCTCCCGTAAAGCGGTTTCTTTATAGCCATATAGCTAGGCTTTACTTACTTGATAATCAAGAGGGATAAAGCTCATGAGGGAGCTTGTTCTTCAGCGTTCCCCTCTTCCTTGGGAAGTGCTCCATGCTTTTCTTGTGAGGGAACTGAAACTTGACATTCCCTTCCTTGGAGTCTATGATTGCACCTGTAGTACGAAGAAAAGGTCTACCCAAAATAATAGGACTAGGGGATTTGTCCCCCATATCCATAATAATGAAATCAACGGGTACGAAAGTCATGTGCAATTCAATCATAACATATTTTACTTGTCCTACAGCATGTTTAGTAGAGTTATCAGCAAGGACAAATTCACTTGAGCACTTTTCTAAATTTTCTAGTTCTAGCAATTCATATAATTCTTTAGAGAGTACAGATACACTAGAACCTAGATCTAACATAGCATGGTGAATTTCTTTTCCAATTGAAACTAGCACCTTTGGGATCCATGCATCCCCAAGCTTAGGAGGTATCATGGAATCATTCTTGTACCTAGAAATTTTTTCTTGCAAGACATAATTAGCAATATAAGATCCAAAGCCAGGTTGATTAACATTTATAGTGGGATCGCTAGCAAATTTTTGTAGAGTAGCAATAAGTTCTTGCAAGCTACTTTTTTCTAAATCAAGCAATGGATCCTTAATTTCAGTAATCATCATAATTTCCTCTACTTTACTCTCTAATTTAGCTAGCATGCTTGATTCATGAGGACTAATTTCATCTTTGCTAGCAAGATAAGACATATGTGGAAGTAAATATTCAGGGTACTTCACTATTTCATTCAAAGTTTCTTCTAAGCTAGTAGGGACATGCTCACTTGTATTCTCAGCAATATGATCAATATTTTCAATAATAGGAGCAGCAATAGTAATAGAATTCATTCCTACACTAGGTTGTGCTTGTGGCTTTCCTGCTGACATGCTTAATAGAGTTGCTTGATTATCAGCTAATTTTGACAATGCTTTATCTAAATTCGAAGATTGAAGTTGCAATCCTTTAATATCACTACTAATGGATGCAATAGACTTATTTAACTCATGTATCATAGCATTGTGACTAGCAACTTGTTCCATAAGCAATTTATTAGATTCAGAAATTTCACTAGAAGGCTTCCACTTATTTTCATTAGCATTAGGATATGGATCAAAAGGTTTATTTGGCACATAAGGAGGTTTACTATATGAATTATAAGCATTACCAAAACCATTGCTACCATAATTCCTAACAAAATTAACATCCACACTTTCAGAATTACTACCAACTAGCTCCTGCAAAGGCACATTCTCCATATTTTGTTTATTAATAAAAGCAAGAATAGTGTCCATTTTAGAAGACAAATCATTGGTTTCTTCAATTGAGTTTATTTTCTTAGTGGGATTGGGTGCTCTTTAAGTATTCCATTGACTATAATTTTGCAATATGCTTTCTAATATGCTCTTAGCCTCTCCAACAGTTTTACTCATAAAGGCACCTCCAGCAGCAGAATCAAGTATATTTCTAGACATGTAGTTTAGACCATTATAAAAAGAGTGTAGTATGGTCCATTCATTTACTCCGTGTGATGGGCATGTTCTAAGCATTAATTTAATTCTATCCCATGCCATGGCTACATGTTCATTATCATTTTGCCTAAATGAGAGGATATTATTTCTATTTTGCAAAATTTTAACGGGAGGATAATATTTCTTAATGAAAGCTTCTTTTAAATCATCCCAAGACTTTATACTAGCTGTAGGTAGTGAAAGTAACCATTCTTTAGCCTTTCCTCTAAGTTAAAAAGGAAATAATTTCAGTTTTAAAACACTACTTTCCATATTTTTTAAATTTTTGCATATCACATATTTCCATGAAATCATGAAGATGCATAGAGGCATCCTCCATAGCACTACCACCAAATTGCTCTCTAGTAATTAAATTCAATAAACTAGGACTTACTTCATAGCTTTCAGCTTGTATTTCAGGTGTAGTAATTGGCCTAGCAATGAATTGGCCATTGGGTGTATTCGTGTAGTCACTTAATTTAGTTCTATCACCCATTTTAACAGTTTTTATGTAGTTTTTAATTTTTTATGCAAAACAAAATTAAAGTAACTAAGCAAATTCGAAATACTAAAATAAACTAGATAACTAAATGCAAAGATGAAATGCAAACTAAAATAAAATATGCAGGACAAAACAAAAACAAGACAAGAAACAAAACAATCTACTTGAAAGAAGGTGGAGATAGAAAGGACGGTACTCACGTAGGTGCAACCTCCCCAAGCTTAGGTGTTTGCACACCTTGTTGGTGATGAAGACTTCTTGTGAGCTCCCTTGGACAACTCCTTCACCTATGGCTCCCCGGCAACGGCGCCAAAAAACGCTTGATGGCTAGGTTGAGACTCCAAGTGCAGAGTGTGTAGCTAGTGGCAAGCCTTCTTCCCCACGAGGGTGACTCGAGGGTTTATATCGAACTCTTGGGGAGCCAGTATTTCAGCAGTTGTCTTCCAAGCTTCCTCCAGGATCCTGCAAACAAGTAGAGAATTTTGTGCCCTCAACCTCACCAAGTGGTTGTCAAGCACAAGGTGTGAGACTTCTAAATTGCAATGCAAAACTGAAAGTAAATGTGCAATAATTAAATCTACTACTAAATGCAAATGAGAAAATAAATATGCAATGGATTGTTTTTGTATTTTTGTGATGCAAGTGGTGATGGAGATAATGTAAATTCGAATTGGAGATGCAAGTAAAGTAAAGTGCAAGTAAAGTAAATTGCAGCAAAGTAACTAGAGTGTTTTCTTATAATTAAAATAGGACCGGGGTTCATGGTTTCACACTTGCATTCTCTCAAATGAAGTGGTAGACGGTGGACATAAAGAATTACATGTGAGATTACAATAACATGTTTAACATTGAGTACTTTCATATGGGCATCACGTCCTAGCATAGAGATCTCTACGGTCATATTGATCCCTCTTATACTCCACCAAGATGCGAAATAAATCATAACACCTCAATAATTAAGGAAAAACCAGAGTATAGCTTTAAGCAATGTGACATGAAGTTGAAGTAAGAACTTGCTAGATCTAGTCATGGAGATTGATTAGTGTCACTTCAAATCCCCGGAAACAAGGTACTCCTTTTTATCCCTAGTGAGGTAACTAAGAAAGGTTTAACAAAACCTAAGTGGATCGCTGAACTTCTGTCACTTTCACAGCACTAGCCACCCCCCGTTACTCCAACTAATGCACCCATCACCCCACACACTCTCTCAAGAACTAGATTGATCAAAGCTAGCAAATAAGAACGGGGTACATAAGATACATCTACTCAAATAACTCAAGAGAAACAATTGCAATCTCAGATTCAATAACTCATAGAAAAGATCCACCACATAGGAATTACAACGGTGCCCGTAATCATGTGAGGCAGCTCATACAGATATAATTAGTGAAGCACATAGAGAGAGAGATACAAGTGCTACTTCCACAAACCCATAGCCCTGGGGTGGACTACTCCCTCTTCATGGAGATGTCGATGGAGATGACGTTGGAGGGGTAGGAGATCACACCGGTGGCGCCCCGCCGGAGTTTTCCCCCTCCAATCTGGAACTCCAGGTCTTTGTTTCGGTGTTTCGGCGGTGCTCTTTCCGTAAGGGTACAGGGGACCCTTTTTATTGTCGGTTTTAGGTCAAGACGGAGTCGGTAATTCGAAGATGGAAGGAATTGGGGCCAGAGGGGCCAAAAGGGGGCCTCTCACGCGGCCAAGGAATCTGGCCGCGTGGAGGATCCTCTTTTGGGCCTCCTTGCCCAATTCTCGTGGATCCTTCGTCCGCAAGTCTTCTCCTTCCAAGAAAATGACCCCCGCAGATTTTCAGGTGATTTCGCGGAAGTTTGCCCCCTGAAACGTCAAAAATATAGAAAAGGGGTTTCTGACAGGCAGGGTTAATTCCATAAAAGTTGGGGGACTTTGTAATTTAACCCCAAAATACTATAAAACATTGAATTATACCCTTATATGATGCAATATGTAACAGAAAACCATGTGAAAATATGCAAAATTCACCTATGCATTTTACATGCATCACCCGACAACAGGGAGTTGGCCACCTCCTGACGGCACCTGTTCTGTGAGTCGGGATCAAGATACGTCTACGTCCATCACTTGTCCCGGTCACGCCCTAAGTTTTTGCCAAATCGTTTTCTGACTCACACGCAGATGGAAAGATCAAACTATGTGACTCATGGACGTGGCCAAACAAGTTAGTTAGTCGAGCGCGGTCTGTTAGGCCCCGCGTGTGGTTGCACGCTCAGTCTTGGCTTTGAAGGCAAGAACTCGCTCCTAGGGGCATGAACAGGACAAAACGCCACAACCCATTGTGGCTTCACATCCAAGCCGTTATTTAGTCAAGTTATCAAAGATAATTCAAATCACAACAACCTGACAGAGTAGATTCACGTATTGACCAGATTCATCAACCGGATGGATTAGATCACAACTAGGCATGGCTAAGCAAGACTCACAGGCTTTAACGAGGCGCGCACAAACAAACCTATAGATGCTAGGAGCAGTGGATCAGGATATTTAGGCGATGCAACAAGTATAGGAGAACTCTAACTAAGACCATAAATACTTTGAACCGCATGCAATATACGAGATTCTAAAACACTTCGAAAACCATATATGAGCAGATAAGAGGTTATGCTTGCCTTGGTTATAAGAAAACCAATATAAATATATTCTCGGATAAGTGCTTGACTTGTCGGTTAAGATCAAGTATTCACCATTGGACTGCTGGCCTTCACTTCAGAGTCGCGTTCTACGGAGGGGGACCAAACACCGAAAAGAAAAATAGCAATCAACACATGGCATAGATGCAATGCGCAATATGTATGCATGAGAAGGTTAATGCTCTGAAATAAACCCCTAATCATGATCGTTGGGTTGCTAGGGTTCATATGTCAGTTATGTAGTTTTTCTGAAATTTGCCCGAAATAGACCTCGAAGGGCAATTCGGGTGATTATGAAGGTAAGTACTATTTTAAAATATCAAATGGGTTTGAAAACATCATAACTAGGTTGCATTTATCATTTTGAGCAATTTGGTATATAACTTGTAATTTTCTGATTTTAGTGAATAAAAACTTATTTTTCTATTTTATATGATTTAAACAACATTAAATAATGGTCAAAATTGAAGTTTGTCAAATATGTATGAAAGTGACATATTTGGTTAGGAAATAATTTTCTGAATAATTTGGTACCTTCCATTTAATTTTGTGAGGTGTAAAACAATAGTTATTAAATTATTAAATTTAATTATTTTTCTGTTATTATTAAACATTTTCTAGAAACAGACAAAACAGGATTATGACGTCATGATGAGGTTGGGATGACGTCATCAATGGCCACAGAGGCCTTGCCGTGGAAGAAATCGGTCGATCGACGATCGATTCTCTCCAATTGGTTGGGGCGTTCGGTAAAGCTAGTGGTGGGGAACCTAGGGGAGGCGGCGCCGCTGCGTTATGTCCACCGGAGAGGCTCCGGCGTCCATGTACGGCGGTGGTCAACGAGGGTGCACGGCGGCAGCACACTGCAAGGCACAGGGAAACAAAACGAGACCACTGGGAGGCTCACCGGAATTCCAGGAGTGCGATGAGGTGGTTGGTAGGGACCAGCAGGGAAGGGATCGACGACGACGAGCATTTTGCGCGGCGGCCGGACTTGGGACAGATGTGGCCAAGACGACGGCTCCAAGCTTCTCTGCTCAATTCCTTCCGCGGGAAGGTAGACGAGGATAAGGCGATCCTCTTGGCATGCTTGGAGTATCCCGGGGTGGTCCAAGGCGGCGGCGATTCGTGGCGGCCATCGGTAGGGTTTCGGCTAGGGTTTGGTCCGGCAGGGGAGAGACAGAGAGGGAGGGCGCGAGTGGGGGAGACCGAGAGAGAGAGGAGGTCGTGGGGCTCCTTTTTCCCCTATCCACGCCACGAGGGAAGCAGGGAGGAGTTGGCATTCGGCGGGGGCGGCGGTGCCACGCAGCTGCTCCTACTGGCAGAGGTTGAAGAAGACAATTTTTTACAACACCCCCTGGAGTTCCTGGATTTTACAGATTAGCCTTTTCTATTATAAAACAGAACAGAACATTAGATTTTGAGGGCCTTTTTGTAATCAGAAAATTTAGCAAAAATACTTTTTGGAAAGCTTATAAAATTTCCAACAAAACCATGTGTTGTTTTGGTGTAAATGAAATATTTTTCAATACAACATTTTGGAAACCATTTTAAGTAGTATTTGTGGGATTTTTTTCAAACCATCTAAATTCATAATTTAAGTTGGTTTCAATTTTTGTTTTCATGCATGTATGAGATGAACACAACACCACACACCCTAGTTTAGCAAGATTGGGATGTTACAAATCTACCCCCCCCCCCCTTACAAGAATCTCGTCCCGAGATTCCCAAAGGAGAAGAAAGAAGGAACACCGGTTTTGAACGATCTTCTCGAACCTTGCGGTTCTCTTCTTGAAGAGGTTGATCCGTAGCATCATGAAGTGTTGATTGGCTACACCTTAGGTGAGAGGGGAAACTCTTAGGAATTGATCTTCACGAAGATCGAGTATCTCATGGCTAACTCATGACAGTAATGTTCGTAAAGAACTTTTGAGTTAACAGGCATGAAACACATCAAGATAACTTAGTAAATAAGAGAAGGATTTAAATGGTTTAAATTGGTTTCAATTTTTGTTTTCATGCATGTATGAGATGAACACAACACCACACACCCTAGTTTAGCAAGATTGGGATGTTACAAATCTACCCCCCTTACAAGAATCTCGTCCCGAGATTCCTGAAGGAGAAGAAAGAAGGAACACCGGTTTTGAACGATATTCTCGAACCTTGCGGTTCTCTTCTTGAAGAGGTTGATATGTAGCATCATGAAGTGTTGATTGGCTACACCTTAGGTGACAGGGAAAACTCTTAGGAATTGATCTTCACGAAGATCGAGTATCTCATGGCCAACTCATGACAGTAATGTTCGTAAAGAACTTTTGAGTTAACAGGCATGAAACACATCAAGATAGCGGAGTAAATAAGAGAAGGTTTCAAGTTTGTGGATGATGGTTCTTGAAAGGATTTAGAATATGAGCTTTGCACAAGACTTTAAATCCTTTTGAAAAAGAAAGGTTGGACAACTTATGACATCGAGGTTTCATCAACAGAAAACCAAGATGGAGAGGATGGTCTTGAATACCAAAACATAATACCCGTAAACGAGAATGAACACGATAAAACATTGTAATTGTGCGTCAGAGAGAATTTGATACGTGATCATGTTCACGCTTCGGAGTGTACACGGAAGATAACGGAACTTTCAACCATTCCATAACAATTTTCTTGAAATCCTTGTTAGGGATCGGTATGTTACTTCACGGCAGAAGATGAGTAGCCACCAAATGTTGGAACACCGTATTGAAGGAGGAACTCTTGGTCACACCATAAGGATGGGTAACCAATGGGGACCGAAACACCAAAAATAACAAGGAATCTCTTTCCTAATGTGGTTTGGACGTAGCAATACGTTTACCATGGTTAGGAACCCATGGCTGAAGTGCCTGACAAATTCACACAATGTGTCAGATGAACAAAACTTCAAGTATAAACAACTTGAAAGAGGAAACTGATCAATGGCGGTTACAAAACACCACGAGATGTTTTCATGGTGAACTTGTTTCCACTAGAACAAAGGTTTTGGAGGTTCAACAGAGAGATATTGGAAAGATCAACTTCGAGGTTATCCTTGATGTTCTAGATACCGACAACAGGCTCATGACAAGCCTTCTATAGGTCATCAAGTGGATGTAGAACTCCGTTTTGGAAGAACGGAGAGGGAAACTTGTTAGATTGAGCCACACAGGAAATCTCACGGGGAGTGGTTGTTCTTACGGATTCAGAGGGATATGGCATTAGGCCTTCCGGCAACCACAACATCAACCATGCCGGATTTTCGAAAGGACCTAAGTCAAAACCCTTGAGGAAACACCAACCATCATTGCTGCTTGAGATCCAGCTCAGATTAGTGGAAGGATGATTCAGAATCAGCACATTTGATTACAGAGGTTGTTTACCAACGAGATACATATGCTAGACTCTCAATATATGAACTATGATGCCACGCTCAAGAAGATGGGCGAGATTGCAGAACTCATGTATCAGCAACTTGCGAAAGACGGTTGCACCTACACGGACTACTTGCAATGAAACACATCGGAGTCCTTGTTGGGGAGACGATACAAAGATAACGAAGTTCTTGGACTTCTTCTCTTTTACGAACAACCAGTCAGTGGCTTGTTGTGGATGCGAACTTAATAAAGGAGTGGAGGTAACAAACTACCATCTTAAGAGTAGTCCACACATGCATGACCAGCTGGAGATTATTCCCGAGGGAACAATGGAACTATACTCAGATCCATGGCGACAACTTTCACCATAAGCACATGAACCGGAGTAAGTCTTTTCAAACATCCAGAACACAAACTTCATGATGACACAAAGATGGTTCTCAAAAGTTTACAACATTAATGCCAATTTTTCAACATGAACCTCTTGCAACTTGGAGAAATAGGTATGTCATCGATGGGCTCGACAACACGCTTATCAAGATACTCCAAGCAGAGGGATTTGTATGATATATGAACAAGGCAAGATATTGGTCAGACCGGAGGTCATGAAGGTGTACTCAGGCAACACCATGAGTGGGAACACCATAAAGATAGTCCTTGAATGTGTACTTGATCTGACGATAGCCCAAATCAATCAAGAGGTAGAGTGATAGCATTTCCGCAAAGGAGCTACCATCCTGTTTCAACAACAGGAGAACTAGACATCCCTTATCAAAGGACCAAGTTAGGCGGAGCTTTTGTCTTTCAACTCTCCAAGTTGTTGTTTAAGCTCAACCAACTAGTCCAGGATATCCAGCAGAGTTCCTTGGAGAAAGGAGTATTTCAAGGTACCCCTTGTTTAGAAATCACGGTCAGGTGACAATCCTGGTGGTACTTATAGAAAGACAACCAGAATATCACAACCTACCGGTATGTCTCGAAGTTTGGAAGGAATCTTGCTTTTCAGAGCAACTGATATGGTATTGGGAGCTTCGGCATGAACCTAACTCTCTGACCAAGAATGTACACCGGAATGAAGGGATTTGGTAACACAGTCAACTATAATCAAAGACCGGTTAACCAGAGGTGCTAAGAAGGATACACATGTTTCTTAGATTTTCAGAGCAAATAAAATTGCTAGGAATATATGACACACACCAATGCACAGACCCATCATTCTCACGCATTTCAGGCTTGGAGGAAGGGTGAGTGAAGAGGTGTAGGAGCATCACTTCATCGATGAGGCCATGAAACTCAACACAACCTCCTGATATAAAAGAGTGTGATACTCAAAGGTGGAACAAAACAGAAGCTATTGAAACTTCTTTAATCTGCGCATTACCAAACTTTGAACTGGTACTAGAGATGAACAAGGTGCTGGAGTTTGTTTCTCCTGACATTCCAAGGTGGAATGTTCTCAAGGAACACAAGAGCAACATGCATTGGAAGACTCCAACACAAATAAGAAACTTGGTTTCAAAACAACGGACAAGGGAGGAAAGCAAGTAAAGGTTAAGGACATGCTCCGGAAAATCCAGAGGTCATGGGGAATGCACAGGTGATACTCTTTTGTAAAACCCATGCTAAAGGATTGGTATAGCTGAACCAAGAACAAAGATGTGAGAAACATGAAGAACACTCTTGTGGCGATACTTTTGATTCCAAAGGAAAGCCTACGGCTATGAGAGTTGGAATTGCCTAGCTATCCTGAGGTAGAATATGTTCCTCGGGGTTAACAGAACGTGACTTGGGTTAAAGGTAAGCATCCTGTACTGATGACATGAGCATCACATGGTTATAAAACCACACAATTCAACCCACAACAATTCAGCACATTCCGGGACCTTCGGTTCAAGTCCAAGGGTTAGGAACTCAAAGAAATGAGTAGCTACTATCTGAGTGCCTTGAAGGGCACTACGAATAGAAATCACAAGTATCTTATGAAGATAACAAACATAGCTCCAGAAGAACTTTGAGCAGAGGATAACAGACACATTCGAGATAGAAAGCAGATCTCGAGGTTCAGGATTTGGGACATTAGAACAGGAGTATGTGGAACCCACACAACTTTGAGAGATCATGATGGAAAGGAAATCTCCCAGCTTAAGAGATAACGGAGTATGGAACACACACAACTCTAGAAACTACACACTAGGTCAACTTGGGTAAAAGAACGTCTTGCCAAAGAAGGCACCTAAGTTTTGAATGACTAGAAGAGATAGCAAAACCTTTTCAGATCAAAACAGGTAAGGTGACCCAGAGTTACAGCGATACCAGATAAGGAGTAAAAAGAATCCTAAGAAGGTTTTTCACAATCCATTTGGAGTTTCAAAATAGTTTTATAAACTCTAGACTTGGCATCGACCAAGCAGTAAGGTTTTCCTACAGGCAGTCCTGCTCTGATACCATGACTTGTCATGACCCCGGACCCAGAGATATACATATTGTTATGTGCTCCTAGCCATGGACTCACAAGGGCTTCAGTGTTACCAACCCCGGCTGCAACAAACAACGGCAGGCAGACTGGATTCATCGGCATGTAGTCCGGATCCCCAGTCTACTATTCCTTGTATCCAAGCTAGTCATAACCAACTATGCATATCAAAGCGTCCACGAATCGAACGAAACTGAAGGAAACGGGACAAAAGCTATACAGAGATGCTATGTGTCCAGAAAGTGCAACAACAATCGAGGGTTACTAGGGTTACCTCGCCCCAGGCCGAATCACATCGGCAGGCGGGCTCGGACATGGATCATCGGCTCCACAACCCCTCGACTGCGACAACTATGCAGGCATAGCCAAAACTGTATAATAATAAGCTCGAAACCAACAACCGATCAAAGCAGTACTCTAAACATGGAAGCTGTATTAAACAGGTGTTACTGGAGTAGAGCTTACAAGCATAGGTCACACGGCCCAACATTACATCAGACAACGGAAGGCAAATTATGTTGCTAATCAACAAGAACCAAAAAGGCCTAAGAGGCCGCAACATAAGGTGACGTCCAAGCCCATAGATTCCAGGCTGCTACCTGGGAACCCCAAACTACTCGTCGATGTCCATGTTGAATCACCATCGATGTGAGATCTTCACCTGAACCAAATTAAGCAAACCTGAGTACGGGAGGTACTCAACAAGACTTAATTAACTATTATATATCTGCTATCTTCAGAAAGGGTTTTATGAAGGCTGATTTGCGTAAAGCAATCTTTGTTTTCCAAATCGAGGAAGAATAGCACGTCTCATAGAATGTTTTCAAAACGGATGAGAAACCTACTCAACTACTGAGATCATCATCTTCTTATATTCCACCAAGTCCTTCTCATTCCCACACTATCTCATGCTACAAGGATCACCCCTCTCGGCATCTCCGAGGAGGCACCCTTCAATCATGGTTAACAAGTTTTAGTCATTCCGTTGAAGTTATCTATGATCACAGAATCCGTTGCCAAGTCGTCCGTAACCGTGGACACGGCTTCTCGAGGAGATTTATCCCCGCAGGGGGTACACTTCACCCACACGTACCATCCGACTCTTAACGCCACATGTACGCTCGTCCATGGAGCGCGGCAGAGGGTGGCCACGACCTTTACCTTGCTCGACCCTGTCCATGAGTCGACCCAAACAGGGCCACCCCGTCAACAGGGAGTTGGCCACCTCCTGACGGCACCTGTTCTGTGAGTCGGGATCAAGATCCATGTACGTCCATCACTTGTCCCGTCACGCTCTAAGTTTTCTCTAAATCGTTTTCTGACTCACACGCAGATGGAAAGATCAAACTACGTGACTCATGGACGTGGCCAAACAAGTTAGTTAGTCGAGCGCGGTCTGTTAGGCCCCGCGTGTGGTTGCACGCTCAGTCTTGGCTTCGAAGGCGAGAACTCGCTCCTAGGGGCATGAACAGGACAAAACGCCACAACCCATTCTGGCCTCACATCCATGTCGTTATTTAGTCAAGTTATCAAAGATAATTCAAATCACCACAACCTGACAAAGTAGATTCACGTATTGACCAGATTCATCAACCGGATGGATCAGATCACAACTAGGCATGGCTAAGCAAGACTCACAGACTTTAACGAGGCGTGCACAAACAAGTATAGGACAACTCTAACTAAGACCATAAATACTTTGAACCGCGTGCAATATACGAGATTCCAAAACACTTCGAAAACCATATATGAGCAGATAAGAGGTCATGCTTGCCTTGGTTATAAGAAAACAATATAAATGTCTTCTCGGATAAGTGTTTGACTTGTAGGTTAAGATCAAGTATTCACCATTGGACTGCTGGCCTTCACTTCGGAGTCGCGTTCTACGGAGGGGGAACAAACACCGAAAAGAAGAATAACAATCAACACATGGCATCGATGCAATGCGCAATATGTATGCATGAGCAGGTTAATACGCTGAAATAAAGCCCTAAGCATGATCTTTGGGTTGCTAGGGTTCATATGTCAGTTATGTAGTTTTTCTGAAATTTGCCCGAAATAGCCCCCGGAGGGCAATTCGGGTGGTTATGGGTTTGAAACATCATAACTAGGTTGCATTTATCATTTTGAGCAATTTGGTATATAACTTGTAATTTTCTGATTTTAGTGAATAAAAACTTATTTTTCTATTTTAAATGATTTAAACAACATTAAATAATGGTCATAATTGAAGTTTGTCAAACATGTATGAAAGTGACATATTTGGTTAGGAAACAATTTTCTGAATAATTTGGTACCTTCCTTTTATTTTTCTGAGGTGTAAAATAATAGTTATTAAATTATTAAATTTAATTATTTTTCAGTTATTATTAAACATTTTCTAGAAACAGACAAAACAGGATTATGACGTCATGATGACGTTGGGATGATGTCATCAATGGCCATAGAGGCCCTGCCGTGGAAGAATTTGGTCGATCGACGATCGATTCTCTCCAATTGGTTGGGGCGTTCGGTAAAGCTAGTGGTGGGGAACCTAGGGGAGGCGGCGCCGCTGCGTTATGTCCACCGGAGAGGCTCCGGCGTCCATGTCCGGTGATGGTCGACGGCGGTGCACGGTGGCAGCACACTGCAAGGCATGGGGAAACAAAACGAGACCACTGGGAGGCTCACCGGAATTCCATGAGTGCGATGAGGTGGTTGGTAGGGACCGGCAGGGAAGGGATCGACGACGACGACGAGCATTTTGCGCGGCGGCCGGACTTGGGAAAGATGCGGCCGAGACGACGGCTCCGAGCTTCTCTGCTCAATTCCTTCCGCGGGAAGGTAGACGAGGATAAGGCGATCCTCTTGGCATGCTTGGAGTATCCCGGGGCGGTCCAAGGCGGCGGCGATTCGTGGCGGCCGTCGGTAGGGTTTCGGCTAGGGTTTGGTCCGGCAGGGGAGAGACAGAGAGGGAGGGCGCGAGTGGGGGAGACCCGAAGAGAGAGGAGGTCGTGGGGCTCCTTTTGCCCCTATCCACGCCACGAGGGAAGCAGGGAGGAGGTGGCATTCGGCGGGGGCGGCGGTGCCACGCAGCTGCTCCTACTGGCAGAGGTTGAAGAAGACCATTTTTTTACAACACCCCCTGGAGTTCCTGGATTTTACAGATTAGCCTTTTCTATTATAAAACAGAACAGAACATTAGATTTTGAGGGCCTTTTTGTAAACAGAAAATTTAGCAAAAATACTTTTTGGAAAGCTTATAAAATTTCCAACAAAACCATGTGTTGTTTTGGCGTAAATGAAATATTTTTCAATACAACATTTTGGAAACCATTTTAAATAGTATTTGTTAGATTTTTGTCAAATCATTTAAATTCATAATTTAAATTGGTTTCAATTTTTTTTCATGCATGTATGAGATGAACACAACACCACACGCCCTAGTTTAGCAAGATTGGGATGTTACACCATGGGCCTAGATTCGCGAGTGGGCATGACACTTTAGCCCGTATATGGCCTGACGGGCCCATTTCGGCACGTTTGGCTCATTTATGGCCTGGGCACGATTGGCCCGAATAGTTTGGCGGGAATTTTAGATTTTGAATTTTGTGGGGTTGAAAAAAACTTGGGGGAGCGTGGAGGCTGTATTTTTTCCGTTAGGGGGTAATTAGGGGCATAATTAGGCAATTTTAAGCGTGATTTGTGTCAGTTAAGAGCTGTTTTGTCATATTTAATCATTTGGGGGCTAATTTAGTCTAAAAATGTTTTTTTTTCCTATAAAAAGGAATGTCCACCCTCTAATTTAATCATGTCATGTCATTCCCGTGTCGGGCCGCGTGCTGGCCCGTTTTGATAAAGGGATGCCCGATCTTCTCGATGAACTCTCTAATAACTTGATGATGATAACCAGTGTATTACCACGAACTCTTCGGCTAAACCCTGCCACCAATTGCGACAACACTCAAACCCTTGGATATTCGAGACTCTACACTCTTGCACAAGTATCCACCGACTACAAATGGTCCTGTTTCTCCTTATTCCCAATAGAATAGCACAATACACTCAGATTTGCAAGATAGTAACAATTCAAGATGAATGCTTATGAGCAATACAATATAGAAATTCTAGGCTTTATGTTTTATCGTAGTCTCACCTAAAAGCAATGAAAATACAAGCCTATAAAGGCTGTTGGATGTCCAACATTGTGTTGGAGTCGAAATCAATCATATTTCTAACTTTCCTAACTTAAACGGACTCTATTTGAAAACTGGCAGAAAACAACCCGTCAATTGTTTCAGTCACCGCGCCAAGTATGTGTCGAATCGGTGCGTGGGGCCAGATCCATTGAAAAGATCTTGTAATTTCCTTTTCATAAAGTGCTTATTTGCATTATTTGGAATCCGTATGAAGAATCCACGTCCGTTTCAAATTCAGGACTTCTAGCAGTCCGAACCGAAATTCCTTTCCTTGATGGCTCCCCTTCCTCCCTCGTCTCCCTCGTGCTTGTCATCCTCTTAAACTAGCTCCATTGCTCCGCCAATGCTTGTGTTATCAATAATCCTACTAATACATAAATGCATAGGCTTAGGTAGTATAACATTCTTATAAACACAAACATTATTTATTACTAGGAAAGAATTCACCTTGTTGTGAACATCAATGATGCTCAATATTTTCTTTCAGTTCACACATGCACACTCATCAAATACCCCTATTATATCCTCATCATCCTCCCTTTCTTCAATACAAGACGTCCTCGGCTTGTGGTAAGCTGAACGTGGAAGAAACAAAAAGAACAACGTGTATGCACTATATATGTATTTATAATGGGGTGCATCGTTTTTGTGGGCATGATAAATATTTTCATATGACATAAAGCAACAAAATTTGCATGTAATTAGAACATAATTGTCGCATGAAAACAAATAGTATCTCATCAAATAGCAATCACAATTGCAGGTATAAGTGAAGCTCATATAATAATGATCATAAGGAGAAACCACTTTTATAAATTCTTATTGTTTAGTATCAAATCTAGTATTGTCACAGAAGACCTGTGATCAAATTTCGTGGTAGTAAAGTCAAAAAAATTAACTCATTTGATAGTGGATACCATGCTTCAACTGTGGTACTCTGATATGTATAACAAAGTAATGACTGAATAATAGTACACTTAATTGTTTTATCATGTGTACTATTTTTATTGTGTAAGTTGCAACTCAATTTGCAAATATAAGTGAAGTATAAATCAGTAGCATATGAATTTATTAATTTATTTGGCCAACAAAACATATGTGTAGAATCATGTTCAGATTTGGCAAAGCAATCCAACCTAGGCAACACAATATTCAATTCAGCGATGTTGTCACAACTAATGCATATTTGATCAACCATAAAAATTTCATGCATGCTATAGTCACCAACTAAACTAAAAGGGAAACAAGGAGCATAGGTGCTAGAATTGACATATAAAATTTCAGAAATCCTATTCATAACACATTGCATAGTAATTGGTTCATGTAACATGATGGAATACACAATATTATCAGGTGGTATTTTAGCAAGCACTTCTTTATGTGTAATCAATACCACATGGTCAAAATTATCACATGGTGGTGAACTATATGTACTTGTCAACTCATAGGAATTAGCAAGCAAATTAGTAGACTCACAAAATTTAGCACTTGCAAGCTGCAGTTCCAAATCAACACCATTATCAATGGCATCCTCCTCAAATGCAGTAGGCACTGATTCATCTATCTCAAGTGGTGATGCAGGTTGTACTTGTGGAGGCTACCTTTCTTCAAAATCAACCTGCATAGCACAAGAAACAACACTAGGAACAATGGGTAGCTCCTCAAATATTGGTGGTGGTGCATGTTGTACTATAGGCTCCCTTTCTTCAAAAGAAACCTGCACATCACAATAAACCACACTAGGAGTAGACATGATTACATTAGTAGAAATAACCTACATGTCTCATTAACTTGTACTCTCACGTTTTATTCAATATTCAAACTCTCTTCCTTTATGTGTACATGCTCACTTATTTTAATTATTAGAATTGTAGGCGTACGTAGGTTTTGCTTCAGAACAATTTGCAATGTTTTATGTGATACATATATTATCCAATTTTTCTTATTGTTCCAAAAGAATTGTACATCAGGATATTTGCTAACAAAATCAACCTTAAATTTGTTGCACCAACTTCTATTCAACAAAAGATGACAACAGGTAAGCGCTCTAGGAATCACGTGACATAAAAGTCGTTCTATATGACCATTAATGGTTAACGGAACAACAATATATTGAGTAATGTGAAGTGCATCATTATAAGCAGGTAACATATATGGTTTAGAAAGTTGTAATGGAACCGATTGCAATTTTTCAACCACTTCAATACTAGCAAAGTTCACTCTAGAACATTGATCAATGGTAATAGCAGCATGGCTACCTTTGATGCATGTGGTGAAGTGGAACAAATCCGGCGCAGGTATTGCGCTAGAGTCCTCCTCCCAGAATGTGTTACTGCAGAAAGTATACGATGGTAATGGATTTTCCATGAGAGAATCAACCATTGTTAGTACATATAAATATATAGCAGTATGTATATGGTGGAACTCTCACAACTCACTCAAACACTAGCAAAGAAGGTGACTCTTACCGTTCCAAAGTGAATAGAATAACTTACCAACAAGTAATAGCAACTAGTGTGACTTGGTGTGAAGAATAGAATACCCACGGATTTTAGCTCCCACAAAGGCAAAACAGGTTATTTAGTGGGGTTTGGTATGGATACCTAACAATCACCAAAGTAACAAGTCCTATTTGCTGTTTGTGATGATACAAAAATTGCATCTAGGAAACACACACCAAATGGAGACAAATGTGGCAAAGCAAATATATGGAATGAAATTTTGTAATGCACTCGAAAGACTCTAGCCAAGCTCAGGATAAACAGGCACAAGATTGTTCAATTGATAGTGTCAAGATATAGCAATAACAAAGTAGCTCCAATCACAACCGATAAATAATGCTCTTGGCCTCTTTTATATTTTTGGTTCCTATTTTTGTTATATACTTTTCTCTTTTTCTACTTTTTTTGTACTTTTCCAATGTCCAATATCAACTACGAGCAAATATATCAAGTGATAACAAAGTGACACAAAAATTGTAATGAGAATGAGAAGCCTGTCGTGAGCAAAATATAGCTAGTCTTATGGGTAAGATACCTAATAATTTGCTGTAGAAAGGCTGTGTCTATGGTTCACAATGATCAGACTTGAATTCCTTAATAAAATT
This sequence comes from Alopecurus myosuroides, assembly GCA_028641055.1. Classification (NCBI taxonomy): domain Eukaryota; kingdom Viridiplantae; phylum Streptophyta; class Magnoliopsida; order Poales; family Poaceae; genus Alopecurus; species Alopecurus myosuroides. The sequence goes on from CM054057.1 coordinate 510,581,142, forward strand.
GCAAAGAAAAACAAAAGAAAACAACTAAAAACCCTCTAAGATGCTCACAGAACCCACGGCAGAAAAACATCACGTTTTGTGCCGTGACTGCAGCAAAACTGCGCAAAATCTCTGCCCGACAGAACGCGCACATCAGCTAGGGCGATCACACGGCAGAACAGCGCGCGCGGCAGCGATTTGTTCGATTCCGTGTCACGGGTGCGTATGCGAGGTTGCAGCGCACGACAGGGAGCAGGCGATCACGGCAGCGTTTCGGTCCGTTTTTGTACCGCGGCAGGAGTTCTACTCCCATAAGCACAAGGGCCACGGTAGGAATCGGATCCGATAGCAACTAGGATACGCGCATGGCAGCAACTCGAGATCGATTTAAAGTGGAAACGCGTGCGGCAACAATGAGCTTGCGTGGTATAGGAATCCGAGAGGGAGTAGGAACCCACGGCAGAAAAATAGGTAGTTCTTGTACCGCGGCAGAAAATCCTCTACAACTCGAATTTGGCAAGTAACACCACTCGGATTGGAAATTTTTGTGGGATTTTTTGGTGGACACTAAAACAAGACTCGACGAACAACTAGAATCCTAACCCTAGACCAAAAAATAAGACTCAAAAACCAAAAAGAGACGCAAGATCAAACACAAAACAACAACTAGAAAATTGAAACTAGAGATTATTTAAAGCTATGGCAATGATCTAAACTATTTTTTGTGGCTTTTTCTGTCTAGAAAATAAAAAATCTCGAATCTAATGGGATGAATACAACTCACCGAGTAAACCCAGTGCTATGATACCAAGATTGTAGGACGACACAGAAGGTTTTGGGGGAAGCCTCTCACGTATAGACGTGGGGTTCCGGTTGTATTTATATTAGGCCAAGAGACCAATTAGGGTTTGATTACAGTTAGGTTACAGTACACGTATGTACAACTAATATACGCTAACACCCCCCTCCCCCCCCCCCCGCAGTCTCAGCGGGAGGCTCTCGGACGCAGAGACTGGACCGAAAGTCGAGGAAGAGCGAAGACGACAACCCCTTGGTCATAACATCAGCAAACCGAAGTGCAAAAGCGACATGCAGATTTCGATCTTCGCCAAGAGATACCTTCTCCCGGACGAAGTGAATGTCGATCTCAATATGCTTGGTGCGGCGATGCTGCACTGGGTTGGTCGACATATAAATGGCGGAGACGTTGTCACAATAGAGAAGTGTAGCAGAACGAAGTGGTCGATGGAGTTCCTGGAGAAGCTGACGAAGCCAACAACACTCAGCAACCGCATGAGCAACAACACGGTACTCAGCTTCCGCGCTGGATCGAGAGACGGTGGTTTGTTGCTTGGATGACCAAGAGATCAAATTGTCTCCATAGTAGACACAGTAACCTGATGTAGAACGACGGGAGTCCGGGCAGCCAGCCCAGTCGGCATTGGAGTAGGCCATCAGGTCGGTGGAGGTGGAGGCACGAAGATGGAGTCCAAAATCCCGAGTACCACGAACGTAGCGGAGGACACGCTTGACGAGAGCGAGATGAGGTTGTCGTGGAGCATGAATATGAAGGAAGATCTGCTAAACCGCATAGGAGAGATGATCTGGTCGAGTCAGAGTAAGGTATTGGAGAGCACCTGCCAAACTCCTGTACTCCGTAGCATCAGTAACGAGGTCACCAGCAGTATCGGATAGCTTGGCCTGAGTGTCAACTGGGGTCGGTGAAGGATGACAATCGTCCATGCCAGCACGCTGAAGAAGATCAGCAGCATACTGACGTTGTTAGAGAAACATGCCAGTCGAGGATTGGCGCACAACAATCCCCAAAAAGAAGTGTAGATCCCCGAGACCAGTCATCGCAAACTCACTGTGTAGTCTGTCCAACATGCGCTGAAGAAAACCAGTAGAGGATGCAGTGACGATGATGTCGTCGACGTAGAGCAGCAAGTAGGCCGTGTCACTGCCGGACCGGAGAACAAACAACAAGGTATCCGTCTTAGAGGCAGTAAAACCCATGGTAGCAAGATAGGTGGCGAACCATTGGTATCAGGCACGAGGAGCTTGCTTCAGTCCATAGAGAGACTTGTGGAGACAACAGACATGATCTGGACGAGAGGGATCCACAAAACCGGGCGGCTGCTGACAATAAACCACCTCATCAAGATTTCCATGAAGGAAAGCATTCTTGACATCGAGCTGACGAATCGGCCAAGAAATAGAGACGGCAATATGAAGTACCAGCCGTATCGTGGCGGGTTTGACGACATGACTGAAAGTCTCGTCATAGTCAATACCAGGGCGCTGAGAGAAACCACGAACAACCCAGCGGGCCTTGTATCGAGCTAGAGACCCATCCGAGTGAAACTTCTGACGAAAAATCCACTTGCCGGTCACAATGTTGGCATGAGATGGGCGAGGTACGAGGGACCATGTGCTATTGTCGATCAGAGCCTGATGCTCTTCAGCGATAGCGGCACGCCACCTCGGGTCTTGCATAGCTTGAAGAAAGGTGGTTGGAACGGGAGCAGCAATGTCGTCGACGACCGAGAGGTTTAGCCGATCAACGGGGTGACGGACACGGCCAAAACGTGACGTCCGAGGGGCCTGGTCCGTGGGCGTGGTCGAGGCAGAAAGATGCTGACGGGCGCGCGTCCGAGGTGCCGGGTCCATGGGCGCTGTCGATGCAGGTTGGCGCTGACGAGCGCGCGTCCGAGGGGCCTTGTCCGTGGGCGCGGTCGAAGAAGGAGCGCGTGGACGAGTGTGCAGTTCCACCGTGGAAGAGCCAGCAGTGACAGGCTGCTGAGATGTTGCGGTAGGGCGACCTGGTGTGGGCGCGGTAGGGGTCTCCTGCATGCGGGCAGTGGATGTAGCCGCAGGGATGACCAGGGGATCATCAAAGAGGAAGTCCAGGCGCCTCGAGGATGATGTAGACGGCGATGATGGCCGTAATGCTGCAATCTGAAACGGAAAAACAGTCTCATCGAAAACAACGTGAGATGATTAGTTTTCCGTTTGTCGGGTTGTAGCAGCGGTACCCGCGGTGGTTGGATGGATAACCAAGGAAGACACAAGCAGCAGAACGAGCGTCGAGTTTGTGTTTGGTCGTGGAGGACATGTTAGGGTAACAGAGACAACTGAAGACCCTAAGACTGTCATAGCTAGGAGGACGACCATGGAGGCGTGTGTAAGGAACCTGAGATGGGATTGCTTTGCAGGGACGCCTATTGAGAAGGTAGGTGGACGTGGCAAGAGCTTCGGCCCGAAATTCCGAAGGAAGATGAGCATGAAACATGAGTGTACGCATGGTGTCGTTGATGGTGCGTATAGCACGCTCGACCTTGCCGTTTTACTGAGATGTGTATGGACACGAGGCGCGTAGCTGGGTGCCGGTTGAGGAGAGTAGAGTATCAACATGAGAGTTGAGGATCTCGGTCCCATTATCTGTTTTTATAGAGCGAATGGTGGCGTCAAACTGTGTGCGGGCATAAGGAAAAAATTCAGTAGTGTGCGCGCAATGTCTGATTTCTGTGTGAGTTGAAAGGTCCAATAGAAGTACGAGTAGTCATCGACAATTACAAGATAATATCGAAAACCAGAAATACTTATTATGGGTGACGTCCACAAATCACAATGGATCAAATCGAAAGCAGCACTAGAAACAGAAGTAGAGGAACTAAACGACAACCTAACATGTTTGCCGAGTTGACACGCATTGCACACACTCGAACAACGACTTTTATTGCACTGTATCAAATCTAGACGCTGAAGCGAGGACATGTCATCGTGGCCGGGATGACCCAGGCGTTGGTGCCACAACTCTTTATTGGAGGACGCAAGCAAGGCGGTGGACTCCAGCCGTTAGGTGGACGTGCCAGGGAAGGTGTAGAGATCTCTGTCACTATTGCAACGAAGAATCACGCGACGGGTCTTCAGGTCCTTCACAGAGAAACCAAAGGCGTCAAACTCAATGGAACAAACATTATCACGTGTAAACTTGCGAATAGAGAGCAAATTATGAATAATATTCGGAACTAAAAGAACATGGTTGAGTTTAAACGTGTGACCCGAAGGCGTGCAAAAAGATGTGTGGTCGGAGGAGGAGATCAGAACGGTCTGACCATTGCTGACGATGACATAGTGAGGAGAAGAAAGGGGTGCAGGAACAGAGAGGTTACCATCGTTGTTGGTCATGTGGGAGGACGCTCCGGAGTCCATGACCCACCCGCCCTGCTGCAGAGCGAGGTTGTTGAGGGTGGCGATCAGTGCAGAGTTGTCCGAGGACGTCGAGGCGGTGGACGACAGTGCAGACTGAAAGAGCGGCGCCGAGGTGGTGTGGTATGCCTGCGGACGCGGGTCGAGGATTCCTGGGGTGTTGGGAGCGCGCCACTGACCCGGACCAGGAGAGAAGCACACCCAGGGCCCCGTGGGTGCAGGAGTCGCCGACCGGGGAGCGGGCTGGCCACCCCTGTTCCTCGGATTGGTCTTCTTCTTTGCCTTGCCGCTGGTTGAGGACTCGCCGCGGCAGGCCGTGCCTGTGCACGGGGCATGGCCGGCTGGACGACGAGGGCTGTCGACGCGGCATTGGAGGCGGCGTTGGCCTGCCGCATCTCTTCCATGAGGAGCATGCTCCGAGCAAGGATGAAGGAAGGCAGTGGATCCGTCATGGAGATGACGGTGGCAGCGGACGCAAACCGTTGACCGAGACCGCGCAACGTGTTGAGGACGAGAGCGCGGTCGGAGACGGGTGATTCGTTGTCGGCGAGGGCGCCGGAGAGCTGCTTCTGCCGGCGGCAGTACTCGGTGATGGAGGAGCCCCCCGAACCACCTGACGGAAGTTGTTGTCGAGGTAGATGGCTTTGCTGGCCTTGTTGGCGATGAAGAGTTCGAGGAGGGCGAGCCAGAGCTGGCGCGCCGTTTGATCACGGGCGAGCACCATGTCCGCGACGTCCTCGTGGATGGCGGAGTGGAGATGGTTGAGGACGGCGTAGTCGTTGGACGACCAAACCGAGTCGGTAGGGGTGGCGGCGGTGGTGCCGTCAATGTGGCCGATAAGGCCAGTGCGGCCAATCAAAGCCCACATGTAGATGCCCCACTTGGTGTAGTTGGATGCGTCGAGGGAGAGAACCACGGGCGCATGGCTACACGGAGCACCACCAGCGGACAGAGCGCCGAAAGTGGAGGAGACCATGGCGCCGGAGGTGGCGTCGAGGTGGGCTGGAGAAGTCATCGGGGCAGCGGAAGGTGGAAGTGGTGGCGGCGTCCTAGGGTTTAGGCGGCGGCTAGGGTAGGATCAATCTGATACCATGTAGGACGGCACAGAAGGTTTTGGGGGAAGCCTCTCACGTATAGACGTAGGGTTCCGGTTGTATTTATATTAGTCCAAGCTTGATTACAGTTAGGTTACTGTACACATATGTACAACTAATATACGCTAACAAAGATGATAAATGGATGCCCAATCTTCTCGATAAACTCTCTGATAACTTGATGATGATAACCAGTCTGTTACCACGAACTCTTCGGCTAAACCCTGCCACCAATTGCGACAACACTTAACCCCTTGGATATTCGAGACTCCACACTCTTGCACAAGTAGCCACCGACTACAAGTGGTCTTGTTTCTCTTTATTCCCAATGGAACAACAGAATACACTCAGATTTGCAAGGTAGTAACAATTCAAGATGAATGCTTATGAGCAATACAATCTAGCAATTCTAGGGTTTATGTTTTATCGTAGTCTCACCTAAAAGCAACGAAAATACAAGCCTATAAAGGCTGCTGGACGTCCAACATTGTGTTGGAGTCGAAATCAATCATATCTCTAACTTTCCTGACTTAAACGGACTCTATTTGGAAACTGACAGAAAACAGCTCGTCCATTGTTTCGGTCACCGCGCCCAGTACGTGTCGAATCGGTGCATGGGGCCGGATCCATTGGAAAGATCTTGTAATTTCCTTTTCAGAAAGTGCTTATTTGCGTTATTTGGAATCCGTATGAAGAATCCACGTCCGTTTCAAATTCAGCGCTTCTAGCAGTCCGAACCGAAATTCCTTTCCTTGATGGTTCCACTTCCTCCCTCGCCTCCCTCGTGTTTGCCATCCTCTTCAACCAGCTCCATTGTTTCGCCAATGCTTGTGTTATCAATAATCATACTAATACATAAATGCATAGAATTAGATAGTATATAACATTCTTATAAACACAAACATTATTTATTATTAGGAAAGAATTCACCTTGATAGGCTCAATATTTTCTTTCAGTTCACACATGCACACTCATCAAATACCACTATTATATACTCATCACGTTTACGTCGTGCCGTGTCGTGCCAGCCCACGTGCTTCAAATCGAGGAGCGGTCCGAGCACTACAGTGCTCATGTCATGCCGCACCGCGGTCCATTTAAATCGTGTTGGGTCGTGTTCGTGCCGTGCCAAAAAAAAAAATCGTGCTTCGGGCTGGCCAAAGAAGCCCGGCCCGTTTGGCCAGGGGAACCCACTCTATTCCGTCTGACCCACCAACCAGACCGACCCGACCCGACCGGACCCAAACCAAACCACCTTCGCTTTCATCTCCCCCGCGGCGAGCTCCACCCCAAACCCTCGTCCGCCGATGCAGCAGGCGTCCCCCTCGACGCCGGCCCAGCCGCCTCCTGCGGCGGAGACGGCCGCGCCTTCTCCCTCTCCTGCTCCAGCATCAGAGTCGCCTCCTCAGGCGGCGCCGGCGGAACCCGCGCTGACCGCCGCTCAGAAGGCGCTCCGCTCCAAGCCGGCGCGGACTCCCGAGGACCCCGACAAGAAGGTCCGCCCCCCACCCCCCACCCCACCTCCCCCCACTAATACTACCTTCTGTACGGTTGGTCATCCCGTGCTTGCGTTGCATTGCGGGTTGGAGAGCTAGGCTTTTTGGGTGGACCGTAGCCTGGTCTGTGCCAGTGCCTAAGCTTTGAGGAGTAGGCATGATCAGTGATAGGTTGCAAAATGAGTGATGCGGGATTATTGATTGCTGCTACGCAATAGTTCGACACAAGCCCTAGTTAACTGCTGCACGGCAGGGAATTGCATCCAGCCATGCCATTTGGTAATGCGTTGGGTTACTTTACATGCCGGTTTGTGTTAAACAGACTTGTTTTTAGATTTATTCTGCTCCATGCACATGATTAAGTACATGAGTAATGTTTGATAACAATCGGTAGATAATGGACCAAAATATCTTGGCATGGAACTGGATGAGTAGGTTGTGTTTATCAGAGAACCCATTGTGTCATTACTATTTACTAATCGCTACCGTGTCTGTGCGTAGAACACCATCTTAGCCTAACATATGGTGGTCCAGTGTAAATAGCCATCTTGCTTCCTATGCATGAAATCTGGGTGAGAACTAGGCGTATCTCCCAGTTATCTAAAGAATCAGTTTGAATGTTTGACGAATCCCACAATATGATTCAGTTTTGGCACATTTCATCCAGAGTTGTTTTGATAATTTAAATCGTAGACCTTATTCGTTTGTAAGCTGTAATGGTATTCTGATTAACTGTTGCCAAAATTATTTCAGCAGAATAAAAAGCTCAAGGATGTGGAGATCAGTTTTCCGATTGTTTATGGAACCATTTCATTCTGGCTTGGTAAAAAAGCAAGCGAGTAAGCATTTGAATGACAAAGACTATTCTTTTTTAATTTCATGAAACAATCAAAATGTTACCAGTCCGGTCTGTAAATGCAATGACCTTTTTTTATATTATTACCTATAGTGACTATTGTCTCAAGACCATATGTTTTTTCCCTTCTAGATATCACTCTCACAAATGGACTGTTTACATCCGTTCTGCGACAAATGAGGATTTGAGTGTCATAGTTAAGCGTGCAGTGTTTCAGCTTCACCCAAGTTTCAATAATCCAACAAGAGTTATTGAGCAACCGCCTTTTGAGCTGTCTGAGACTGGATGGGGAGAGTTTGAGATTGCAATAACCCTTTATTTCCACAGTGATGCCTGTGAAAAGCGTGTGGACTTGTAAGTTGCAAAATTCTTTTCTTGAAAACAGTGATTTTATTTTTCTAGAGCAGATCTTATGCTATACACTTGAATTCGATGCAGGTTTCATCAACTTAAGCTGTATCCGGAAGAGGACGCTGGACCTCAATCAACTAAGAAACCGGTGGTCATGGAGACGTACGATGAAGTTGTCTTCACTGAGCCAACAGAGGCTTTTTTCCTGCGAGTGCAAAATCATCCAGCTGCCACTGTGCCAAGGTTACCACCTGGTATAACATTGTCTTCTCCAGGTACACAGTTTACCAGCTTCTACTTCCTATTTTCATCGTGGGAAATGATAAAGAGCCATCAGATTAAATCATCCAGGTCCTATGGAACATATGCCACATGATAAGAAGCGTTATGACACCAAGGATCATCCTTTGAACCAGTGGTTCTCGAATTTCTCTGAAGCAGATGAGCTATTAAAGTTGGCTGCTGCTCGTCAGCAGGTGAGATTTACAGCTAGCAGCATCTGTCTTCCCGAGATTTATACTGTACCCGGCAATGCTGCTATATGGCATTTTTCCCCATGAGGCATAGTCTAGCCACACAAGTAAGGTTCATTGCTGTAGTGGCTTATAAAATTTCCCTTCTGTTGAGCGTTTTCTGATATGAATTCCAGTCAATAGATGTGTTTTAGGATAAGTTGTACGCCAATATTAGAAAAATCCAGTGTTTACTAGAAGAATTGCATTCTGTCTAATATGCCTATCGAACTTTTGTGGTAACACTGGTACTGTTTTGCCCTGGGTATCACTAATGACATTGACTGAGTGATTTCACACTAGGAATGTTTTGGACCTTAAAACCACCAGGTTAATCTGATAGCTTTGTTTCATTTTGCTTGTTTATTTATGTGATGTTGCATATAATGGTTCAAATACAAACCTGATAGAAATTTTGTTGGTTGGGGAGAAACAACATCCTGAATTTCACATTGTTACATTTTTCTTCCTCTAGGTGCAGGCGCACATAGCCAAGCTGAGAAGGCAGTTAAGCATGATAGAGGGAATGCCCCAGCAATCCAGAGGTATTTCTGGTCAGTAAAGTTATAGTTTCTTGTTCTGATTTTCAGTGTTCACAGGCTGTAAATTATGCTCAAGGGTTTGAACTGATGATGAACTTCACCATCTTCTGTGTCCAGTTCCCGGCCAACACTATGGGCACAACTAATTTGACGATAGCTGGTGTAATGAAGATGCTAGAAGCTGGTAACAACTCTCTAACAAAATGTGATGAGTGTATCGCTGTATCCTATCCAAGCTGCTGCCTTAGGGTTTTGCAATTAATGTTTACCTGCCAGTGTGTATGATCTACAGATTGTACTGCCTTTGTGCATCTTAAGGGAACAGTACTTGCTTCTCCTCCTTTTCTCTGTCTCTGTTGTGTCCCTCCACACCCAAAAAAGTTAATCTGCACTGTTTATCTTTCTTGCTCTTTTGTGTTTTGCTATATGATGATATTGGTATGATGTGGTGAAAGTTAGTTAGGACAGCTTCATAGATTAGATAGTGTTAGAGTGTTGACATTTTTTACCTCGGGAATGCGTGATGCTCGTTGATTCCTTGACATGGCGCATCCAGTTAGCGTGCCTTGCAATCATGGGCAACAGTCAAAAGGTTTGCTGAACGGCTGATTCAGCTCCAGCTGCCAACCTTTTGTTCCTATGAACTGTTCTTCTCTTAATCTAATGTGATGAAATGGGTCACTTCATATCTTGCTGACCATTGTGGCCGGTACTTCACAATTTCTCTGAATCTCTGACTCAAAGCAATGTCACCGTTTTCTGCTGGGTTCACCGAGTTGCTGATATTCCGGCACTCTTTTGCTGTTTCGCGTCGCGTGCATTTTCGAATTGACGTATGTTGGTATTTTCCATATTGACTGAAATTGAGGTTGACAGTAGCCGTATATCATCAGGTCGGTAACTAGGTATTACGGTTGGTAGGGCCACTGTGCTCTGTTAGTTGCTCGCATGTGCATTGCGACTGGCCATGATCAAATGCTGGGCGTGTAAAGGTGAAAGCTGCCGACGAAATTTTGACACGTTACTACTGCTGCCGTGACTGATGCTTGCCCAGTTACAACTGTGCTCACACATTCACTACTGCCTGGACAACGTTTCCACCCAAGGTTATTGTTCTTTTTTTTAGGATTAACGTGCTCTTTTTTTCATATCTATTATGCTAGCAAAGCAATACAATGCTAAGGCCTGTTTCCGCAAAACATTGTACCGCTGAAACGGTGTTCCTACCATCTTCACCTCTACCGTTTGTAGGTGAACATATAATCTATCCAGTTTCAGGGGAGCAAAGAAATCTATTACCTACGTTCCAATGAATAAGGCGCACACGTATTTCCAAGACAAACTTTGAATAAGGCGCACACGTATTTCCAAGACAAACTTTGACCGAAAGAGTTAAGTAACAATATCTTGACTATATAGTGCAATTTTGACATTGTTAGATTCGTATTGAAAAACACTTTTTAATGATGTTGATTTTATACCAAGTACTATTATATATATGGATTAATTCTTGGTCAAAGACAAATCTCGTAAAGCGTGTACGCCTTATACATTGGAACGGAGGGAGTAGTAAAGTGTGTCTGTAAAACTGTGCTCTTACTACCATCGCCAGTCCTACAAACCGTTTTAAGAGCAAGTACAATAAGCTTATGTAAGCGGGCTCTAAGGATTAGAATACTATTTTTGTGATGACATGGAAGAGAGAGAAGAGGAGAGAGAAGAGGAGTGGGCTCTCATGCAAGAGCTAGCTGTAGCACGTGCTCCTAGGCACTTTGTGAGAGTGGGAGGTGGGCCATATATCAATAAAGTAAGACATTTTTATAGCTCACTATTGTACAAGTTGACTCTATAGTTGGCTATAGGTGACATGGCAATTTCTTATAGCCAGCTGCTAGCTATACTATTGAACTTGCTCTATCAGTGGCAAGATCACAACTGCGACAGTGAGCAGTTTAATGGGGGCATGCAGCGTGCCTAATAATCTACGGGCGCCAACCACCGGCCTATGATTTGGATAGGTGTGCCCTACAATCTGCAGGACTGTCGAACCTTTGCTCCTGTGTGATCTCAGCTGCACACAACTTGGCTAGGGATTGGTCGATCTACAGATTGGTCCAGGGTCTTACAGGCTGTTCTGCAAGGACAAGAGGAGCCTTCGCAAGATTTCTCCCCTGTCCCTTCCCTCCTTCAATCATACGCCCTTCCCTTTCATGAATATATCCGAGCTGGCGGAGCTGAAAGCTCAAATACTATATTATTTATGTGGAAATATCGGCAAGATATTGTTTAGATAGATATATAGGCTCCCTCAGGTTGATCTATAGAAAAAATCCTGAAAAACATTCCAAAATTCTGTCCTGCCAGATGTCTCGGATACCATGCGTGGAATTGCTGACGGTTTACTTCCAGTACAAACGTAAAAGCTCACATATAGGCCGTGCGAGCAGACAAATCATGAGATTGACGAGGTCACCACACACATCTTGTACTCGACGTGTGGTTGTTTCTCAGTTCTCACTAAACGAAAACCCCGGAAAAACCTGAAATAAATTCAGATACGAGCACCGGTTCGAAGTCTAGGAATTGAACCCAACCCAATGAACAGTTCCACCACAATAAACCTCAATATGGCCACCATTATAGCTAACTAAATCGTGGATTCGATACCTTGATCGGCTCTCTCTTTCGTCCGTGTGGTTAATTAATGGATAGATTACTGGATAAATGATTAATGGAAACGTAGTGGCGTAAGATAATTGAGTGATCGATCCATGGACCGATAGATTGGGGAGCTAGGACGTACGCTTGTACTTGCGACTGCAATTACATGCACACGAGGGCATCCTGCTTGGTCGTTGGACACTCGCTGCAACTTGCTGTTCGGGCGCTGTCTCCCGGCCACGCAATGATTCGATTCCCGCGTCAACATCGCCGATCCATGGATCGACGATCGAGCTGAACCACCGGCCGGCTCGCCATGTGGAAGCTCAGACGTCGCCCTCGCCCGCCCGCCCCACGTCACGGTACGATACGACCCGCCGCCGTCGCCGTCTCCCCGGCCATCATCGGTCGCTCGACGGACGTACTCACCCCTGCATGCATGCAGAGAGAGCTTGATCACCACGTACTTGTCTATAGGGCGCTCGATCTTCCCAGATGCCGATTGATTCGAGAGACCGATCGATCGAGGAATCGAGCTAGCCACAGGTCGCCGTCAGAGACCGCCTTTGGCGACGACGGGGACGGCGGCGAACGGCGACGTCTCCGCGGCGCTCGCTGTCCGTCGCAGACACATCGGCAAAGAAAATACTGACAGCCTAACCTTCAGCGCACTTCGTGCCTGCCTGCTTGTCTGGGCGGTGTCCGAGCTCTGAAAAGAGCAGGCGTTCTACTGTACCCGCAGCTAGCGATCTAGCAGCCGGTAATCTAGCTACTCATACTAAAATCGAATCAAATCCGGCGAGCTTTAATGCTGAAAGCGAGTCGACCTCGCCGCATGCACGGCATGCACCGTCGTCGTCCCTAGCGGGACTGGAAGGACGTCCGTTCAACAGTTTGGGCGAGCGAGCATGCATGGATGGATGCGTGAGTGTGTCTGTTCGTTTTCTTGTCCGCTCCGGCCAACTACAGTATCTCCGGTACGTGTACGTCCCTGTGTCTGAAACCACTGCCCTGCTGGTCCTGATTTGGGCCGTTAATTGCATGCGACCGTGGAAGGACGGACGTACGTATACGTACGTCCGGTTGCAGGCACGGTCGCTCTCGCCATTTGATTTCACGCAGATTGACGGTGGAAAGATTTGGCCACGGTAAAATCCTCTGCTGAAATACAACCCGGCCCTACATACACGCTCTTAAGATAAATAAATAAATAAATTGCACGGATGTGGACTCTGTTAGTGGCTAGTGCAGAAAGCTAAATGGGATCAATGGACCAACCCTTAATAATAAGATAAGTAAATAAATTGCAAGGGATAAGTGCAGCGAACATAGTACTCCATGCCTGAGTTGACAACCTGACATTACGTACTCCTCGCTTTTGTGACAAACCTCGAGAAACATAATGTTGCAAGTTGGCTGAGCGCCCATGCGGCGCTGCTGAGCAAACGCAGGACAGACAACCGCATGGGAGGCGCTCCTGATCCGGTCTTGAACCTGCATGCGGCGCGACCAGATACATCCTTCCGAACAAATAGTATCACGAATTTGAACCGCAACTTGCCGGGGGAGGTGTGGTGGTGTCACGTTTGATGTTGGTTATACAAGTATTTAGATTGCCGTGTCCATCCTTCATACGCAGGACACGATTTTGACCACTAATATATACTAAATTATATGGATTGGAAATTTATAAATGATGTGGTTAGATTCGTCTTGCAAAATTGCTTCATTTCATATGTCTAGGTATAAATCCTAGATAAAGTTATAAACCGTTGACCAACGAAAATTAAGAGCGTCTTATATTTTGGGATGGAGGGAGTACTATAATAGGTCACGGATACCTTTGATTCAAACGATTTTCAGTTTTTTTTGGACGATTCAGTTGTTTCATCTGTAAAATTGCAGCCGTAGAAATTATTGCAAAACATTTTAAAGCAATGTATCACGAATTCACTTTAAAATAGAAAATTCTTATCTTTATTCTCTTGTGTAATCAACAACCTATGGTAAAATTGTGGACCATTTATCCCTATAGGATGCAAGATGGCATTTTTTTTTAAATAAGGCAAAAGTTGTGCCTACTTTATTGATTAAGAAGAGTGCGAGAGTTACAAAACGGGTCGAGAGACCCAAATACAAGAGGCATAATGGAGCCCAAATGTTTCGCCCCTACAATGCTCCAAAGAGAAGTATTCCTCCTAATAGATAAGAGGATTACATTAGGCATGGAAGCAAATTTCCTGAAAACTGTAGCATTGCTCTCGTTCCAAAGTATCCAAGAGGTGAAAAAAAAACAAGGAGGAGAGACCATTGCGCGTTTGCCCATTTATGCCGGTGATGGAGCACCACCATTCTTTGACCGTGTTGAAACTATGCCAAGTGGAGATGTTGAAGTTTCCCAAACTGAGCCAATTCTCAATACCTTGCCATATGCGGAGAGAATAACGACATTTGAACATGGTGTGCGCCGCGGTCTCCGATTCTCTCTTGCAAAGTTGGTGAAGTCCACAATTTGGCCACCCTCTACGCTCTAGGTGTTCCGATGTCCACAACTTGTTTTGGAAAATCAACCAAGCGGAGAACTTACATTTGGGAGGGGCCCAATTTTCCCACACCGCCGATTTCATAATGGATGGGGTAGCCTCCTCAAATTGAACCAAATATGCCGATGGCGTGGAGTAAATGCCGAAACTAGTTAACTTCCAAGAGGTGGTCTCCAAAGTGTTTTCATTGAGTTGGACCTCTTGAAACTCGCCCCAAAGGAGGAATAATTCATTAATGTTTAACGGGGCAATATCAGGAGCTTTAGACCCTCGAGAATGCAAGACGGCATGACTTCGCAATCTCAAGCGTGGATGCAAATGAAACCCTATCTTTGCGTGCAACGGTGCTAGTGTAGTACCGTGTACTCCTCTCTTAATTAATTAGCTAATGGAAGATATGCCTCCACAAACTGGGTTAGTGCGTTGCATAATGCAAAGTCTTATAGTGCCCAAAGTAATGGCTGTTGGATGAAGATTAGCTCCTAGAGAGGAGATGCCACTTCTGTTGGCAGAGGATGTAGCCGTCTCAACGACGTAAAAACTGGCCTCTTGGCCCTTCTTTTATGCAATTGATACATCTTTTCACGACGTACTCTAGAAAAGGGAAATGGCGCCATGCATTTTCGTTTTTTTGTTGTTGACAAAACCACAAGAGCCAATTCTGCAAAAAAAATCTGTTTGACTCTATAGGCTACATTCGTAGGGCAAGTATTTTCTTCTTCTCCACACATAGTGCTTTAGCGTGCTAGTTATGTTAGTGCCTGATCTTCTAAAAGATGGTCCAAATGCTTCAATCTAAAAGGGGTGGCTATCCTTGGAGCATGGAACCACCTATCAAGGGAAGAGATGCAACCACTAGCGGGGTATAGGTGGCAGAGACCCTGTAGTTTATTTCTCTGATGGGATGCATCTCCTCCTCGAAACAGTCTTTACGCCCCGCTTTATAAATAAAGCAACCAACAATCATACAACAAGTTCCAACCACACGCACACCACAAGAGTTCAGAGTTTGCTGGGGCCACAACACAAGAAGACCCAAACTAAAACAGAAATAAACGATACAACTCAGGGCAACAATCAGCGGCTGGAAGCTGAGGATAGGCGGCGAGCCGCCTGCACGAGGTCCTGGATCACGCTGTCCAGCCGGTCTAACTTCCGCTGTCTACGGAGAGGATGCCACTGCTACAAGAAAGCCAAGAATTTAAACACAGAGTCAGAGGCCCGTCTCAGGAAGACGTGCTCGATAACCATCTTATTACGAATAGTCCATAAGGTCCAGGTCATCGCGGCAAACAGTAGCCAGAAGAGGCGTCTCCTCCTCCCGTTACGGTTCGTCTGCGCTTCCAGGAACTCCCTAAGGTCAAGGGCCCGCCACTCGGGCCCCAGTGCCTCAGCAACGAAGCTCCATAGAAAGCGAGCTGCGGGACACGAAAATAAAATATGGGTCCCCGTCTCTAGAACCGCACACAAGGGGCAGGTCCCGTCGCCGGGACCAAACCGCTTGATGACCTCCACCCCCGAAGGGAGACGGTCACGCAGGAGCTGCCATGGGAAGATATTAATCTTCAATGGCATAGGCGCTTTCCACAAATGGGTCGCCCAAGGAGTCGTGGGCCCTCTAAACAGGGCCCTATACGCCGAGCCCACCGAGAAGTTCCCCGAAGGGGTTAGGGACCACGATACTACGTCCGGTGTGACCCCTAAGGCCCTGGGGAGAGAGGCAATGAGAAGTTCCCACTTTGCGGCCTCCAGCGGGTCAAAAGTGCGACGGAATCCAATATTCCACTGCCCGTTCAGTAACGCCCCCGCCACCAGCATTCCAGGTTCTGAGCAGATCGCGAACAACTCCGGGAACTCATGCCGGAGGGGGCGTGCACCTAGCTACGGGTCCAACCAGAACAGGACCCCTCTTCTGTCCCCGACGGAGAAGGAGATCCCCCGGCGGATCTCATGTTTAATAGCCTGGATGGTTCGCCAAAACTGCGATCCCTCCTTCCGCTCACATGCCAGGAGTGGGCAACCCTTAAGGTATTTCGCCTTTAGAAGTTGGAGCCATAGACCCCCGTCGTCCCGAAGGATCCGCCACACCCATTTTAGCAACAACGCTTTATTCATTTGGCGGGAGGCCAGAATCCCTATGCCCCCAAGCTCCTTGGGGGCGCAAATATCTGCCCATTTCACCATATGGTACTTCTGGTGACCCTTCGCATCCTGCCAGAAGAATCGGGATAATTCCTTATCGAAATTGGCATGTACGCCCTCTGGAAGCAAGTATAGTCCCATCATATACATGGGGAGGCTAGACAGGCAGGAGTCAATAAGGATAGTCTTGCTCCCTTTGGATGTGAATCTCCCTTGCCAAGGTTCAGATCTGGTTTTGACCCGCCCTACTAGCGGGTCCAGATCCCTGATAAGGATCCTAGAATCACGGATAGGCATTCCCAGATTGGATACTGGGAACTGCGACAGCCTAGAATTAAGGTTGTCAGCAATCCGTTGTTGGTCTTCCACGGAGTAGCAGAGAACCACAACTTCACTCTTATCGAAGTTGATCTTGAGACCAGACATGGATTCAAAGCAAAGAAGTAGGAACTTTAGGTTAATGATGTCAAGTTCCGACCCCTCGACCATGATCATGGTGTCATCTGCATATTGGAGGTGGGTCACCCCTCCTCCAGGAACCAAATGTCCAACCACCCCAGAGATGTGGCCAGAGGTCTTGGCGCGCTCCAAGACCTCTGCTAGGACATCCACCGCCGCGTTAAACAGTAGGGGTGAAATGGGATCACCCTGTCGAACACCACAAGTGGGTCTAAAATAGGGGCCGACTACCCCGTTAATATTAATGGCGGTACTCCCACTCATGACCAATTGCATAATCCAACAAATCATCCGATTATCCACTCCCCTCCGCTCCAACACCAGGCGAAGGAAGGGCCACTCCAATCGGTCATACGCCTTTTGGAAATCTAGCTTAAGAAATACGCCCTTCTGCCGGCGTGACTTCACCTCATGAACAATTTCATGGAGGGCTAGGATCCCATCATGAATGTACCAGCCTTTTAGGAAGGCGAATTGGTACGGATGAGTGAGGCGTTCCAGAATCGGAGCGAGTCTGGTGGCGCACACCTTGGAGAAGATCTGATGGATGACGTTCAGGACAGTAATCGGTCTAAATTGGCGGATGTCCGCGGCCCCCACTATCTTGGGGATCAAGGTAACCACGCCAAAATTAAGGCGGGCCATCACCAACGTTCCAATATAGAACTCCTGGAACATTGGCATGATGATCGCCTTGATCGTCTCCCAGAATTTCTGGAAGAAGGTCACTGGAAGGCCATCCGGCCCCGGGGCCGAGTTTGCCTTCATATCCATGACCGCGCGAGCCACCTCCGCTTCTAGGAAAGGGAGGGTAAGGTCCGCGTTTTCCGCCTCCGAAACCTGTGCCCCAGCTGGCCACAGGTCCTGGACTAGCGAAATCCCCGAGCGTGGACCCGATGTAAATAGCTCCTTATAAAAGGAGTAAATATGGGTGGAAATTTCTCTTGGATCCTCCAAGAGCCGATCGTCCTCCCATAGGAAAGGAATAGAGCATGTCATACCCCGATTTCTAGGGGATACTCATCGGGCCGAACTGGATAGCAGATGCTTGGATTATGGGGCATAACTGCTCCCACGTCCCAGCTTCCTGGTAGGCCTGCGCTTATGCGCGACAACACAAGCCCTGCTATTCCATCGTCGATGTAAACTATCCACTAGAGATCAAAGGCACTACTGTCGACGTACTTCATACCAAACACACATGGTACGTCAACAGCGTTAAACGAATGATAATCACAACATATCTCTAAGACACAAAAGATTGAAATAAGATTGCAAATAGCTCTCATTAGAGCAGAGATAGCAAATACAATCATTCAGAGGACACATGTCCCAACAATACATCAGTACAATACAGCGGAAGCAGTCAACATGTCTGAGTACAGACAAGAACCAAATAGGCCTAAGAAGCCGGAAACAAACAGACGGAGCCCATCCACGAAGTCTCGGATCCTGCCCGGGTCCGCTATCTACTCGTCAGCAGTCTCGTCGTGATCCACGTAGTTGCCACCATGTAGATCCTCGGAAACATCGGTCTGCGGAAACCACAGCCCCAAAGGGGTCAGTCCATAAACGTACTGGCAAGCAAGACTCACAATTCACCAAAGTGTAACCCGTCAACACCAAGCACAGATGCTTTGGGTTCAACGGAAGAGAGGGGATATAAAAGATGCTGCAACTGGCTGCACTAACCAACTACAGAGATTCTACCACTTCCGGCTAACAGAAAGAAGATAAGATCGAGGATTGTAACCAACTGAAAGATAACTTCAAACAAACCCATCCTGGATCTCGCCCCTTATCCAAAGAAGCAGTCCGAGGATAACTCACACAGTTGTATTAAAGGTGAATCAAGTTATTGTGTCATCAACCTATTACTAGTCAAGTTATTAATCATTGGGTGTAACATGTTTGATCATTATGTTTAAGTTGTCCTGAGTACTTGTTAGCCAGTACTTTCACCAAGTAATCCATAACCGCGGAAAACACGGCTTCTCGAGAAGATTATCCCTGCAGGGTTGCACCAATTTGGCCGTACACGCAAGGATAACCCGCCAGATGGAAATGCACTTCCACCAAGCGGGGCACTCTACACAACTCGACTCTTCTTCGCATCAAGCCCAAAGAACCTTGGGCGCACGGCTAATCGAGCCCAGAAGAAAATGGACCCTCATAGCACTCTAAGAACGTGTCCCCCTATATGCCGACTACAAAAGTTCCACCCTGGCATGGGCTCGCAAAAACATGCATGCGGCAAATGGAAAACACGAACTAAATGAGGCGATTTGGACGAGATGCGAATCGAATCAAATTGAGGGGGCGCCCATACTCGCTTCCCACATGCGGTTAGTGCGCTCATCATGGATCAGTAGACAAGACCCTTTTCCTATTAGGGTCGACACTAGCAGGCCTCAAAACCACACAGGGCCTCCTGCCGGTGCCTTATCATCAAATTTATTATTAATAACAATAACATTAGCATGATTGATTGATTAAACATCGAGCCCCCCAGAACATAATGAACTAGTAACAGAAAGTAACGGGTAACAGACTCGAGCAAAAGCAACCTAAGCATGCTAGTAAGACACTGGCTCAACCAAAGGGGTGATAGGAGGGGAGGTGAGGCAATATCAAGGTTAAGGGATTCATGTGATGGGTTCGTAACAGAAACAACTACTACTAAGGCTAGCAGAAAAGAACAACGAAAAGTATCGGTAACCAAGGTTGAAAGGAACACAGTGGTTCATGTGAGTGATAACTTGCCTGCAAACCCAGTAGCCTGGTACTGAGCTAACTCCTTAGAAGGGGTGTCGTAAGTATCGTCGGTCTCACGTCGTCGTGTATCCGAGAAGAAGCAAACAGACAATGCAGAAAAGGTAGACAATCAATATCAGGGCATAGTGCACAATCATGGGATGATGCATGTCAATTTAATGGTTGCATCAAAATAAACTAGTTGATGAGGTGACACAATTTAAATGGACCCCTATGCAACTGGATTGCATATGGAAAGGTCCATGCATTAAGTGGAAACAAATGATCTATAATTGATTAACATGTGAAAGTTTGATTATCATGATGCATGCATGATGATAACAAGAAGTAAACAACAGTAGATGCAAAGGAAAAGGAAATTACCAAGGTTTGGAAATCATTTGTTAAGTTTGGAAAAGTTGGTTACTTAAAGATGTCACACAAACAAATGGTTGTTTTCAACAAGTTAAAGGGTTCAAAACAAATAACAAAGTTTATATTTGAAAAGAACATCAAATTTTAGTTGGATTACATGTTTCAAATATTGAAAAAGGAATTAGGATGAATTTATTATGAATTAAGCAATATTAAACAAGTTTTAAATGATCTTAAAACAAGTTTGAATTTAATTGAAGTTTTATTTGTTCACAACATGAATTCAAACTCACATTTGAAAAGTTCACACTTTGATGGTTTGAAAACATATTTGCATGTTTAGAAATATTTAATTTGAGCAAGTTATGATTTTATCAAATTTAAATGAATTAAACAAGGATTAAATTATTTAGGCAATTTAAATTATTCAAACCAGGAAACAAAAATTATATTTGAAAAGGTTAATCAAAATGGTACGGAAAACATATTTTATTTGCATTTATTGGGTTAATAATGAATTAGTTATTGAATTTAGAAATTAGCATTTGAATTGTTCAAGTTTGAATTTTAAATGCATTTGGGATTTTCAAAACAGTGCACAAATGGGTTATTTGGAAAGATTATTTAATTTGGAACAGAAAACATATAAAACTTTTATTTATTGGACTTATAGATTAAAAGATATTAAAGTTTAAAGTTTGGGGTTTAAATCTGCCAATTAAAATGATTTAGGAATTAACAGAAATGTTTAAAACGTTTGGCACCGTACTGGCCCCTAGCCACTGCCACTGCAGCGTGGGCCTGGGGGCCAGCGTGGCGCTGTGTGGCGCTGGTGTGGCAGCAAGGGTGGATGACAGGTGGGGCCTGCTGCGCGCGATGGGAAAATAAGGGAAAAAGGGGTGTGCCCGCGGGGGATCGAACCCACGAGCTGTGGCTCGCGCGCACAGGGTTACTGCCACTGCGGCTCGGCTGGATTTCGTGACAGTACATGGGTACGTCGAAGGATAAGGTTTTGTCAGCGCAGGTAACTGAATTTAACTGAACTTGGTGCAGGTTCTGTTACTGAGATCGACAGAGGAAAACAGACGACCGCCGTCTCGTGTCCGTTGCGCGCGGTGGTCGGATGGGCGTGGGGGTGTGGTGTGCCTGGGAGGAGGAGGGAGGAGCGGTGCGGGGGGTGAGGCTCACCTCGAGGGCCCGAGCCGCTGAGGTGGCGTGACGTCGCGGTGGTCGAGGGAGCGGCTGCTGTCGACGCTGTCGACGGACAGTAGAGGCGTCGTCCTTCTCCGGCGACGGCGCGGCCACCACGGTGCGTCCCAGCACGCGTCGAGGAGGCGAAAGGTGAGGGTGAACCACCGCGGTTCCATTCCCGCGGTGGGTTTAGCTCGAGGATGGCCGGCGACGGGATGGTGGCGGTGATTCTCACGGCGGTTGGGTAGACGAGGTTCAGAGACAGATGCGTTCGGGTGGGGGAAGGAAAGGGGAAGTGGCGGCGCTAGGGTTCTAGGCTAGGCAGAGGGTAGGTGGGTGGTTGTTTTATGGGGATCGGAGCTTGGTACGGCAGCGCATCCGGGAGGGGGCGGAAGGATCGTGCGGCGTTGCTGCTGTCGTACAGCAGGGTGACGTGGGAGGAGGAAGACGACAAGGAAAAGGTAATGGGCCAGAAAAGAGGTGGGCTTGGGGTAGGAAAGAAGAGAGATGGGCTGGCTGCCCTCTCCTTTTGGGATTTTCCTTTTTCTTTTCCTTTTTGTTTTTTTTTTGTAGCAAAAAGCAAATGGAAGCATTTGATAGGGTTTTTAGTTTTAAAAATTTAGAGAAAATTCATGGGGAAGAGTTAGCTCAATATCTATCAGTTGGCAATTTGGATTTTTTTTTGGAATTTCAAATTTTTACTTGCTGTTTGGGAAATAACCCAAAATTGAATGAATTTCATTATTAGATGAATATTAATAAAAACACACTTTTAAATAGGGAAACCCCTATGATTTAATTTGATTAAAACATTAAAATGGTTTGGTATTTTTCATGTCTTGGAAGTTGGTGCTGTTTGAAAGTTTTGCCTTGAATTTGAAATCAAATTGGAGTTTAATTAGTGGAAATAAAACACCATTTTATTAGTTGATCCATATTGAAAAAATATGACAACAAATGGGTTGTTTTTATTTGTGATTTTTATTCCAAAAGTTGTAACAGAGCAAGTATGAAAACAAAGCATTTGAAATTGTTTGATTTTCATTGTGAAAACAATTAAGAACAGATGCAAAACAAAAGAAACAAATGCAACAATATGATGACATGATGCAATACTTTAATAACAAGAAATCAAACATTCTAAATGGTAGGTTTTCATACTTGGGCTGTTACAAAACGCCCCCCCTTGAAGGAATCGCGCCCCGAGATTCCTACTGAGAAAAGAAAAGGTCCGGAAACTTCTTGGGAATATCCTCTTGAGCTGTGACACGTGAAACACATCGTGCACCTTGGATAGTTTTTCTGGAAGTTCAAAACGATAGGAATTTCTGGCAACTCTTCTGGAAGACGTCAGGTTATTTGGTAACCACCGGAACATTTTTAAGTAAAGGGAGAGGTTTTTGTATCGAGGGTGTATAGCTGGATAGTATTTGATTCATTTGGAGAATAGATTATCTGGGTAGAATGGTGGAACAGAGTTAGTGACATCAAATCTATACCAAGAATGAAATCAATGTCAGAATTGCCAAGCAACATGAGAGAAACAAGGAATATGTGACCTCCCATTAGAATTTGGTTTCTGTGACTCCACTTGGAAGTCAACATTTGAGATTCTGGGGATTGAACAGTGATTTGATTGCTTAGTGGAACCAGAATTAGGTAGTTTGTTGTGGCAAAGATTTTTGACACAAAGGAATGTGATGCTCCAGTATCAAACAACACTTTAGCTGAAACAGAGTTTAGCAGATGAACGGGGAAACTTTGATTAGACGCCGGTAGAAGAATTGTAGTGGAAACAACAACAAGATTTCAACGGACGAAGGGTTCTTTAAAAGAACAGGATACTGAAGCAACATCGGGGAAAACGAGACCAAAACCCTGAGGTACTACGGAGAACCCAAAACACGTGAAATCCTAACTTGAAAGTTTAGGTGCGAAGGGAAAAATCAACGTTGCACTTCCTTACTAGAAAAAGGGAGGGAGGGTGGGGAAAAGAAGAAAAAGAACAGAATTCCTACTCTCACGTTTCATTTTTCCTATATAGCTACAAAATAGTTTCTAGACTCAACTGCGACCAGTAAAAAAGAATCCTACAGGCAGACAGGCTCTGATACCATTTGTCGTACCCCGATTTCTAGGGGATACTCATCGGGCCGAACTGGATAGCAGATGCTTGGATTATGGGGCATAACTGCTCCCACGTCCCAGCTTCATGGTAGGCCTGCGCTTATGCGCGACAACACAAGCCCTGCTATTCCATCGTCGATGTAAACTATCCACTAGAGATCAAAGGCACTACTGTCGACGTACTTCATACCAAACACACATGGTACGTCAACAGCGTTAAACGAATGATAATCACAACATATCTCTAAGACACAAAAGATTGAAATAAGATTGCAAATAGCTCTCATTAGAGCAGAGATAGCAAATACAATCATTCAGAGGACACATGTCCCAACAATACATCAGTACAATACAGCGGAAGCAGTCAACATGTCTGAGTACAGACAAGAACCAAATAGGCCTAAGAGGCCGGAAACAAACAGACGGAGCCCATCCACGAAGTCTCGGATCCTGCCCGGGTCCGCTATCTACTCGTCAGCAGTCTCGTCATGATCCACGTAGTTGCCACCATGTAGATCCTCGGAAACGTCGGTCTGCGGAAACCACAGCCCCAAAGAGGTCAGTACATAAACGTACTGGCAAGCAAGACTCACAATTCACCAAAGTGTAACCCGTCAACACCAAGCACAGATGCTTTGGGTTCAACGGAAGAGAGGGGATATAAAAGATGCTGCAACTGGCTGCACTAACCAACTACAGAGATTCTACCACTTCCGGCTAACAGAAAGAAGATAAGATCGAGGATTGTAACCAACTGAAAGATAACTTCAAACAAACCCATCCTGGATCTCGCCCCTTATCCAAAGAAGCAGTCCGAGGATAACTCACACAGTTGTATTAAAGGTGAATCAAGTTATTGTGTCATCAACCTATTACTAGTCAAGTTATTAATCATTGGGTGTAACATGTTTGATCATTATGTTTAAGTTGTCCTGAGTACTTGTTAGCCAGTACTTTCACCAAGTAATCCATAACCGCGGAAAACACGGCTTCTCGAGAAGATTATCCCTGCAGGGTTGCACCAATTTGGCCGTACACGCAAGAATAACCCGCCAGATGGAAATGCACTTCCACCAAGCGGGGCACTCTACACAACTCGACTCTTCTTCGCATCAAGCCCAAAGAACCTTGGGCGCATGGCTAATCGAGCCCAGAAGAAAATGGACCCTCATAGCACTCTAAGAACGTGTCCCCCTATATGCCGACTACGAAAGTTCCACCCTGGCCTGGGCTCGCAAAAACATGCATGCGGCAAATGGAAAACACGAACTAAATGAGGCGATTTGGACGAGATGCGAATCGAATCAAATTGAGGGGGGCGCCCATACTCGCTTCCCACATGCGGTTAGTGCGCTCATCATGGATCAGTAGACAAGACCCTTTTCCTATTAGGGTCGACACTAGCAGGCCTCAAAACCACACAGGGCCTCCTGCCGGTGCCTTATCATCAAATTTATTATTAATAACAATAACATTAGCATGATTGATTGATTAAACATTGAGCCCCCCAGAACATAATGAACTAGTAACAGAAAGTAACGGGTAACAGACTCGAGCAAAAGCAACCTAAGCATGCTAGTAAGACACTGGCTCAACCAAAGGGGTGATAGGAGGGGAGGTGAGGCAATATCAAGGTTAAGGGATTCATGTGATGGGTTCGTAACAGAAACAACTACTACTAAGGCTAGCAGAAAAGAACAACGGAAAGTATCGGTAACCAAGGTTGAAAGGAACACAGTGGTTCATGTGAGTGATAACTTGCCTGCAAACCCAGTAGCCTGGTACTGGGCTAACTCCTTAGAAGGGGTGTCGTAATTATCGTCGGTCTCACGTCGTCGTGTATCCGAGAAGAAGCAAACAGACAATGCAGAAAAGGTAGACAATCAATATCATGGCATAGTGCACAATCATGGGATGATGCATGTCAATTTAATGTTTGCATCAAAATAAACTAGTTGATGAGGTGACACAATTTAAATGGACCCCTATGCAACTGGATTGCATATGGAAAGGTCCATGCATTAAGTGGAAACAAATGATCTATAATTGATTAACATGTGAAAGTTTTATTATCATGATGCATGCATGATGATAACAAGAAGTAAACAACAGTAGATGCAAAGGAAAAGGAAATTACCAAGGTTTGGAAATCATTTGTTAAGTTTGGAAAATTTGGTTACTTAAAGATGTCACACAAACAATTGTTGTTTTCATCAAGTTAAAGTGTTCAAAACAAATAACAAAGTTTATATTTGAAAAGAACATCAAGTTTTAGTTGGATTACATGTTTCAAATATTGAAAATGGAATTAGGATAATTTAATTATGAATTAAACAATATTAAACAAGTTTTAGATGAACTTAAAACAAGTTTGAATTTAATTGAAGTTTTATTTGTTCAAAACATGAATTCAAACTCACTTTTGAAAAGTTCACACTTTGATGGTTTGAAAACATATTTGCATGTTTAGAAATAATTAAATTTGAGCAAGTTATGAAATTAGCAATTTTAATTGAATTAAACAAGATTTAATTTGTTTAGGCAATTTTAATTATTCAAAACATGAAACAAAAATTATATTTGAATAGGTTATTCAAAATGGTATGGAAAACATATTTTATTTGCATTTATGGGATTAATAATGAATGAGTTATTGAATTTAGAAATTAGCATTTGAATTGTTCAAGTTTGAATTTTAAATGCATTTGGGATTTTCAAAACAGTGCACAAATGGGTTATTTAGAAAGATTATTTAATTTGGAACAGAAAACATATAAAACTTTTATTTATTGGACTTATAGATTAAAATATATTAAAGTTTAAAGTTTGGGGTTTAAATCTGCCAATTAAAATGATTTAGGAATTAACAGAAATGTTTAAAACGTTTGGCACCGTACTGGCCCCTAGCCACTGCCACTGCAGCGTGGGCCTGGGGGCCAGCGTGGCGCTGTGTGGCGCTGGTGTGGCAGCAAGGGTGGATGACAGGTGGGGCCTGCTGCGCGCGATGGGAAAATAAGGGAAAAAAGGGGTGTGCCCGCGGGGGATCGAACCCACGAGCTGTGGCTCGCGCGCACAGGGTTACTGCCACTGCGGCTCGGCTGGATTTCGTGACAGTACATGGGTACGTCGAAGGATAAGGTTTTGTTAGCGCAGGTAACTGGATTTAACTGAACTTGGTGCAGGTTCTGTTACTGAGATCGACAGAGGAAAACAGACGACCGCCGTCTCGTGTCCGTTGCGCGCGGTGGTCGGATGGGCGTGGGGGTGCGGTGTGCCTGGGAGGAGGAGGGAGGAGCGGTGCGGGGGGTGAGGCTCACCTCGAGGGCCCGAGCCGCTGAGGTGGCGTGACGTCGCGGTGGTCGAGGGAGCGGCTGCTGTCGACGCTGTCGACGGACAGTAGAGGCGTCGTCCTTCTCCGGCGACGGCGCGGCCACCACGGTGCGTCCCAGCATGCGTCGAGGAGGCGAAAGGTGAGGGTGAACCACCGCGGTTCCATTCCCGCGGTGGGTTTAGCTCGAGGATGGCCGGCGACGGGATGGTGGCGGTGATTCTCACGGCGGTTGGGTGGACGAGGTTCAGAGACAGATGCGTTCGGGTGGGGGGAAGGAAAGGGAGAAGTGGCGGCGCTAGGGTTCTAGGCTAGGCAGAGGGTAGGTGGGTGGTTGTTTTATGGGGATCGGAGCTTGGTACGGCAGCGCATCCGGGAGGGGGCGGAAGGATCGTGCGGCGTTGCTGCTGTCGTACAGCAGGGTGACGTGGGAGGAGGAAGACGACAGGGAAAAGGTAATGGGCCAGAAAAGAGGTGGGCTTGGGGTAGGAAAGAAGAGAGATGGGCTGGCTGCCCTCTCCTTTTGGGATTTTCCTTTTTCTTTTCCTTTTTATTTTTTTTGTAGCAAAAAGCAAATGGAAGCATTTGATAGGGTTTTTAGTTTTAAAAATTTAGAGAAAATTCATGGGGAAAAGTTAGCTCAATATCTACCACTTTACAACTTAAGTTTTTGCAAAAATCAATTTTTGTTGCGGTTTTGCAAAATGGTTTGAATTGGAAGAATTTGACAATTAAATGATTAATGATGAAAACAATGTTTTTATTAGGGTGACCCCTGTTATTTAATTTGATTAAATTAGTTGATTAAATTCATAAGTTCAAATTGGTTCTGCTTGATGCATTGATTTGAATTTGAAGGTGATTTGGAAATTATTTGTTTGATTAAAACCCACAATTTTAATAAGTGATCAACATGGAATAAAGTGGAACAAATTGGTCGTTTTCATTTGAGACTTTTATTTAAAAGGTTGTAACAGAGCAAGTATGAAAACAAGGCAGTTGAAATTGTTTGATTTTCATTGTGAAAACAAAGAATAACAGATGCAAAACAAAAGAAACAAATGCAACAATATGATGACATGATGCAATACTTTAATAACAAGAAATCAAACATTCTAAATGGTAGGTTTTCATACTTGGGATGTTACAAAACGCCCCCCCTTGAAGGAATCGCGCCCCGAGATTCCTACTGAGAAAAGAAAAGGTCCGGAAACTTCTTGGGAATATCCTCTTGAGCTGTGACACGTGAAACACATCGTGCACCTTGGATAGTTTTTCTGGAAGTTCAAAACGATAGGAATTTCTGGCAACTCTGCTGGAAGACGTCAGGTTATTTGGTAACCACCGGAACATTTTTAAGTAAAGGGAGAGGTTTTTGTATCGAGGGTGTATAGCTGGATAGTATTTGATTCATTTGGAGAATAGATTATCTGGGTAGAATGGTGGAACAGAGTTATTGACATCAAATCTATACCAAGAATGACATCAATGTCAGAATTGCCAAGCAGCATGAGAGAAACAAGGAATATGTGACCTCCCATTAGAATTTGGTTTCTGTGACTCCACTTGGAAGTCAACATTTGAGATTCTGGGGATTGAACAGTGATTTGATTGCTTAGTGGAACCAGAATTAGGTAGTTTGTTGTGGCAAAGATTTTTGACACAAAGGAATGTGATGCTCCGGTATCAAACAACACTTTAGCTGAAACAGAGTTTAGCAGATGAACGGGGAAACTTTGATTAGACGCCGGTAGAAGAATTGTAGTGGAAACAACAACAAGATTTCAACGGACGAAGGGTTCTTTAAAAGAACAGGATATTGAAGCAACATCGGGGAAAACGAGACCAAAACCCTGAGGTACTACGGAGAACCCAAAACACGTGAAATCCTAACTTGAAAGTTTAGGTGAGAAGGGAAAAATCAACGTTGCACTTCCTTACCAGAAAAAGGGAGGGAGGGTGGGGAAAAGAAGAAAAAGAACATAATTCCTACTCTCACGTTTCATTTTTCCTATATAGCTACAAAATAGTTTCTAGACTCAACTGCGACCAGTAAAAAGGAATCCTACAGGCAGACAGGCTCTGATACCATTTGTCGTACCCCGATTTCTAGGGGATACTCATCGGGCCGAACTGGATAGCAGATGCTTGGATTATGGGGCATAACTGCTCCCACGTCCCAGCTTCCTGGTAGGCCTGCGCTTATGCGCGACAACACAAGCCCTGCTATTCCATCGTCGATGTAAACTATCCACTAGAGATCAAAGGCACTACTGTCGACGTACTTCATACCAAACACACATGGTACGTCAACAGCGTTAAACGAATGATAATCACAACATATCTCTAAGACACAAAAGATTGAAATAAGATTGCAAATAGCTCTCATTAGAGCAGAGATAGCAAATACAATCATTCAGAGGACACATGTCCCAACAATACATCAGTACAATACAGCGGAAGCAGTCAACATGTCTGAGTACAGACAAGAACCAAATAGGCCTAAGAGGCCGGAAACAAACAGACGGAGCCCATCCACGAAGTCTCGGATCCTGCCCGGGTCCGCTATCTACTCGTCAGCAGTCTCGTCATGATCCACGTAGTTGCCACCATGTAGATCCTCGGAAACGTCGGTCTGCGGAAACCACAGCCCCAAAGGGGTCAGTACATAAACGTACTGGCAAGCAAGACTCACAATTCACCAAAGTGTAACCCGTCAACACCAAGCACAGATGCTTTGGGTTCAACGGAAGAGAGGGGATATAAAAGATGCTGCAACTGGCTGCACTAACCAACTACAGAGATTCTACCACTTCCGGCTAACAGAAAGAAGATAAGATCGAGGATTGTAACCAACTGAAAGATAACTTCAAACAAACCCATCCTGGATCTCGCCCCTTATCCAAAGAAGCAGTCCGAGGATAACTCACACAGTTGTATTAAAGGTGAATCAAGTTATTGTGTCATCAACCTATTACTAGTCAAGTTATTAATCATTGGGTGTAACATGTTTGATCATTATGTTTAAGTTGTCCTGAGTACTTGTTAGCCAGTACTTCCACCAAGTAATCCATAACCGCGGAAAACACGGCTTCTCGAGAAGATTATCCCTGCAGGGTTGCACCAATTTGGCCGTACACGCAAGAATAACCCGCCAGATGGAAATGCACTTCCACCAAGCGGGGCACTCTACACAACTCGACTCTTCTTCGCATCAAGCCCAAAGAACCTTGGGCGCACGGCTAATCGAGCCCAGAAGAAAATGGACCCTCATAGCACTCTAAGAACGTGTCCCCCTATATGCCGACTACAAAAGTTCCACCCTGGCCTGGGCTCGCAAAAACATGCATGCGGCAAATGGAAAACACGAACTAAATGAGGCGATTTGGACGAGATGCGAATCGAATCAAATTGAGGGGGGCGCCCATACTCGCTTCCCACATGCGGTTAGTGCGCTCATCATGGATCAGTAGACAAGACCCTTTTCCTATTAGGGTCGACACTAGCAGGCCTCAAAACCACACAGGGCCTCCTGCCGGTGCCTTATCATCAAATTTATTATTAATAACAATAACATTAGCATGATTGATTGATTAAACATCGAGCCCCCCAGAACATAATGAACTAGTAACAGAAAGTAACGGGTAACAGACTCGAGCAAAAGCAATCTAAGCATGCTAGTAAGACACTGGCTCAACCAAAGGGGTGATAGGAGGGGAGGTGAGGCAATATCAAGGTTAAGGGATTCATGTGATGGGTTCGTAACAGAAACAGCTACTACTAAGGCTAGCAGAAAAGAACAACGGAAAGTATCGGTAACCAAGGTTGAAAGGAACACAGTGGTTCATGTGAGTGATAACTTGCCTGCAAACCCAGTAGCCTGGTACTGGGCTAACTCCTTAGAAGGGGTGTCGTAATTATCGTCGGTCTCACGTCGTCGTGTATCCGAGAAGAAGCAAACAGACAATGCAGAAAAGGTAGACAATCAATATCATGGCATAGTGCACAATCATGGGATGATGCATGTCAATTTAATGGTTGCATCAAAATAAACTAGTTAATGAGAGACACAATTTAAATGGACCCCTATGCAACTGGATTGCATATGGAAAGGTCCATGCATTAAGTGGAAACAAATGATCTATAATTGATTAACATGTGAAAGTTTGATTATCATGATGCATGCATGATGATAACAAGAAGTAAACAACAGTAGATGCAAAGGAAAAGGAAATTACCAAGGTTTGGAAATCATTTGTTAAGTTTGGAAAATTTGGTTACTTAAAGATGTCACACAAACAATTGTTGTTTTCATCAAGTTAAAGTGTTCAAAACAAATAACAAAGTTTATATTTGAAAAGAACATCAAGTTTTAGTTGGATTACATGTTTCAAATATTGAAAATGGAATTAGGATAATTTAATTATGAATTAAACAATATTAAACAAGTTTTAGATGAACTTAAAACAAGTTTGAATTTAATTGAAGTTTTATTTGTTCAAAACATGAATTCAAACTCACTTTTGAAAAGTTCACACTTTGATGGTTTGAAAACATATTTGCATGTTTAGAAATAATTAAATTTGAGCAAGTTATGAAATTAGCAATTTTAATTGAATTAAACAAGATTTAATTTGTTTAGGCAATTTTAATTATTCAAAACAGGAAACAAAAATTATATTTGAATAGGTTATTCAAAATGGTATGGAAAACATATTTTATTTGCATTTATGGGATTAATAATGAATTAGTTATTGAATTTAGAAATTAGCATTTGAATTGTTCAAGTTTGAATTTTAAATGCATTTGGGATTTTCAAAACAGTGCACAAATGGGTTATTTGGAAAGATTATTTAATTTGGAACAGAAAACATATAAAACTTTTATTTATTGGACTTATAGATTAAAATATATTAAAGTTTAAAGTTTGGGGTTTAAATCTGCCAATTAAAATGATTTAGGAATTAACAGAAATGTTTAAAACGTTTGGCACCGTACTGGCCCCTAGCCACTGCCACTGCAGCGTGGGCCTGGGGGCCAGCGTGGCGCTGTGTGGCGCTGGTGTGGCAGCAAGGGTGGATGACAGGTGGGGCCTGCTGCGCGCGATGGGAAAATAAGGGAAAAAGGGGTGTGCCCGCGGGGGATCGAACCCACAAGCTGTGGCTCGCGCGCACAGGGTTACTGCCACTGCGGCTCGGCTGGATTTCGTGACAGTATGGGTACGTCGAAGGATAAGGTTTTGTCAGCGCAGGTAACTGGATTTAACTGAACTTGGTGCAGGTTCTGTTACTGAGATCGACAGAGGAAAACAGACGACCGCCGTCTCGTGTCCGTTGCGCGCGGTGGTCGGATGGGCGTGGGGGTGCGGTGTGCCTGGGAGGAGGAGGGAGGAGCGGTGCGGGGGGTGAGGCTCACCTCGAGGGCCCGAGCCGCTGAGGTGGCGTGACGTCGCGGTGGTCGAGGGAGCGGCTGCTGTCGACGCTGTCGACGGACAGTAGAGGCGTCGTCCTTCTCCGGCGACGGCGCGGCCACCATGGTGCGTCCCAGCACGCGTTGAGGAGGCGAAAGGTGAGGGTGAACCACCGCGGTTCCATTCCCGCGGTGGGTTTAGCTCGAGGATGGCCGGCGACGGGATGGTGGCAGTGATTCTCACGGCGGTTGGGTGGACGAGGTTCAGAGACAGATGCGTTCGGGTGGGGGGAAGGAAAGGGAGAAGTGGCGGCGCTAGTGTTCTAGGCTAGGCAGAGGGTAGGTGGGTGGTTGTTTTATGGGGATCGGAGCTTGGTACGGCAGCGCATCCGGGAGGGGGCGGAAGGATCGTGAGGCGTTGCTGCTGTCGTACAGCAGGGTGACGTGGGAGGAGGAAGACGACAGGGAAAAGGTAATGAGCCAGAAAAGAGGTGGGCTTGGGGTAGGAAAGAAGAGAGATGGGCTGGCTGCCCTCTCCTTTTGGGATTTTCCTTTTTCTTTTCCTTTTTGTTTTTTTTTTTGTAGCAAAAAGCAAATGGAAGCATTTGATAGGGTTTTTAGTTTTAAAAATTTAGAGAAAATTCATGGGGAAAAGTTAGCTCAATATCTACCACTTTACAACTTAAGTTTTTGCAAAAATCAATTTTTGTTGCGGTTTTGCAAAATGGTTTGAATTGGAAGAATTTGACAATTAAATGATTAATGATGAAAACAATGTTTTTATTAGGGTGACCCCTGTTATTTAATTTGATTAAATTAGTTGATTAAATTCATAAGTTCAAATTGGTTCTGCTTGATGCATTGATTTGAATTTGAAGGTGATTTGGAAATTATTTGTTTGATTAAAACCCATAATTTTAATAAGTGATCAACATGGAATAAAATGGAACAATTTGGTCGTTTTCATTTGAGACTTTTATTTAAAAGGTTGTAACAGAGCAAGTATGAAAACAAGGCAGTTGAAATTGTTTGATTTTCATTGTGAAAACAAAGAATAACAGATGCAAAACAAAAGAAACAAATGCAACAATATGATGACATGATGCAATACTTTAATAACAAGAAATCAAACATTCTAAATGGTAGGTTTTCATACTTGGGCTGTTACAGAGCATTTCCTGCGCCGCCCATTAGCGATCGCGTGGAAGTATGCTGTATTGGCCTCGCCCCTAAGGATCCAGTTCTGGCGACTCCGCTGTCGCCAGAAGACCTCTTCGCCCTTGTAGATCTCCATAAGGGAGTCCTCGAGGGCATACCGCTGGAGCCACTCCTTGCGGTAAGTCCTACCAAGTCCGAGGTGTGATCGAGGGACTTAATTTCTTCTAGTAACGTAGCTTTCCTCCTCTTTACCTCCGCACCAAGGTTAGCCCCCCAACCCCTCATGAATTTGCGGGACATCTGAGCGCAGTGATGCCAAGCGTCCACCGCATTAAACATGCGAGGTGGGTTAGCCATAGCCTCCATCCATCGATTCTGAACCGCCTCCATAAAACCCGGCTTCTCAAGCCAGAAGTTTTCAAAGTGGAAGCGGTCCAGTTTCGGCGGAATAGTGCCGCCAGACGAAAGCAATAGAGGTGTGTGGTCTGAGCCAATCCTAGTGAGTGCCCGTAAGGAACACAGGGGGAACTCTAACTCCCAGTCCACCGATACAAGAACCCGATCCAGCACACTCCGGATCGGGTCGGCCCGGTTGTTAGTCCAGGTGTATCTAGCCCCTACCCGCCTAATTTCCTTAAGGGCGAGGTCGGCGATGCAGTCATTGAACATATCGATCCGTCGATGGTCCACATTAGCCGAACTTTTGTCATCCGGGGACCTAATGAGGTTAAAGTCCCCGGCAATAACTAACGGAGTAGAGCATCTCTCTACCTTGTCGCGTAACTCGGCAAGGAAGGACGACGATCTGCTGTGGTCCGCGGGACCATAGACTATAATCACCTCCCATTGAAGGGAGGTGTTTCTATGGGTGAGTAGCATACTCACGAAGAATTCCCCGCGGTCCATGTATTCCACCTCAAAAGTATCCTCCTTTGCTCCAAGAAGGATCCCGCCTGAGTGCCTCGTAGCCGGCAGCCATTGCCAGGCAAATTTGAAAGGGCTAAGGCGCTGTAACTCGTGGATAGAAAAGTCTTGTCGAATCGTTTCCTGAATCCCACAATATCGACCTCTTCCCGTCGCATATATTCGCTAAGCTGTTTCGAGGAGCCCTCCCTTCCAAACCCCCGCATGTTCCAAATGAATGATCGAAATGGGACATTCATTGGCAAACACTAGCGGGGGGCGTCCCCTTACGGGGGACAGAGCGGGCCCTACCAGAGGTCGAGGGCCGAGAATCTGCCTTTGGGACCTTGGGAGGCCGCCCTCGCGGTCGCCCCATCTGGGCATCCCGCTCAGGAGCCTCCGTCCCACTAGGCGTACTCTGGGAGCTACAACTCGGGCCCGATGCCATCTGCATCGGGGTATCCGAGGTGGAGGCTGCCGTTCGCACCAGCTCCGCCTGAGCTCGTGCGGCAATCAGCGCCCCCTCGTAGATCTCCTTTGCTTTAATAGCGGCAATCTGCTCGAGCCGGGGGCCGCGCTCACCCTGGAATACCACCCCGCAATCAGCGGCAACCTGAGCCAAATGGTCCAAGGGGACCTCATCGAGGACAGAAAATCTAGAACTCGAGGAAGTAGAAGGAGGAGAGGAGTGAGACAAACCTGAGGTGTCTCGGCGAGCCGCTGTCAACTGGATCGCCTGTGCCTCCACCGTAGGGACTGGCCCACCGGTCCCACCCCTAGCAAGGTCCAGGCGGGCACTGCACCGGGAGGGCAGTGGCGGCGGTCTGGCACGGCGCTGCGGAGGCTCCGGTGAAGCAGCCACAGGAGTGTCGGGGACGACTGTGACCTTCCCACCAGGACCCGCAGCCGGAGTCGCTGGGAACGCGGGAGGGGAGCCCGCGGGGGAAGTAGGGGACGAGCCCGGTGAGAGGGTGTAGCAGAGCGTGCCGCCAGAACGGGAGGAGGAAGGCGGGATCACCTCCAATCCCACACTAGCGCAGTCCTCCTCCTCCTGGTCTCCACACGCCAATCCCAAAGATGAGGCGTCGAGACCCTGCAGACCAAAGTTGGACCAGTACTGAGAGAACGGTTGCTCCAAGTGGCGTGGTGAGGTCCCGCGAGGCGAGGCGTCCACCCCCTGGGGCAGCGGGGTCGGCGCACCAATCTTGGGCACTGACAGACAGACCCCATCAGCCAGGCCAGCCGACTGAGAGGGAGCGGAGGGCTGTGGCACCGGGTCGGCGGCCGGTGGCGCGGCAGGCGAAGGATCCGGCGCCGCGGACCCCCCTGCGCCAGGCTCATCATCGTCGTCATCATCGTCTGAGGACCCCGCCTCCGAAGAGTCACCACCCTGCTCGGACGGTCCCCCATCTGGGCATCCACTCGGCGCTGAGGGAGGTCTATCCTCCTCCAGCTCCACCCTCAGAGTCGCTCCCTCGTTCCCGCCACGACCACCAAAGTAGACAGGAGGCAGGAGCCCAGGAAGGAGGCTCGGGTCTGGGCAGAGCACACGAAAGCGCACCGCATCAGATTCAGCAAGTGAGTCCTCGTCTATCTCGGCCAGTCTGCCAAGCGCCTGTGAGAGGAGCTCAATAACCCCCGTCGTCCTGGCATCGTCCGGGAGGCCATACAGGCGGACCCAAGTGGATCGGAGGACGTTGGTCGAGGAAACAGCAGTCGAGGCCTTGATGGATACCTGAATCTTGTTGATGGGGAGAGTGAACGTCGATCCCATGGAGCACAACCTGAGCATCTCAGTCGATGGGAACACTACCACAAACTCAGTGGGGGAGACCTCGCGCACCTTCCACTCATGTCCGGGCATGATCTGGGCCAGCTCATCACGCAGGATCTCCACGGAGAGCCCCGCCGAGAGCGCCGGGAGCTGATCAGGGAGGACAGAGACGCGCGCGAGGTTCTCGGGGACCACCATAGGAACGCCGCCTAGGTCGATGTAGTAGAAGATCGACTCCACCCCATGACCCAGGAGCTCAAGGTGGGGCCTGCATGGCGGTGCCGCCGGGACAGAACACATGGTCAGGCGGTGCCCAGGGTCCCCACAGCGCAAGCAGCACTCCGGCTGGGTACACTCGGACCGAAAGTGGCCGAAGACCCCGCAGTTGAAACACTGGATCCTCGCCGGGGAGCTCGCCCCACCCTCCGCCTGAGAGTGGGTTGGACCCAACCCCATCTGGGTCAGGTCCCGCGGCTCTCCCGTCGGTCTACCGGTATATGGCGACGGTGGGATCCCCATCTGGACCCCTCCGCCTGCATCCGCACCCGTCTGCCGCGGCTTCTTCTTCTTCTTCGAGGGCTTCCTTCTGTTACCGCCCATGGTTGCCAGGCCATCTGTCTCAGAGATCCCACGCCGAGCCGAATCACGCACCTGCCTCTCCCCACCCTCCTCTGTACGTGTACCCGCCCGAGGTACCAGGTCGCCATGGCCAGACCGCACGGACGGGATGGGGCGGCCCCGGCCAGGTGAGCTCCGGCGTGGCAGAGGCGGTGCCCGGGCTGCCTGGCGCTGCAGGAGCTCGTCACGCACCGCTGCCTCGCGGCGCACACCCTCCGGCGACGGGTTCCTGCGGGAGGCGCGCGGTGGCGACCGTCCACGGGGGCGGTCCGATGAGGCTGGCGGCGGGAGGCGCCGGGTCTGCTCCTGCGCCCGACGAGGCGACGCGGCCCGTGCCGGCGAGCGCGGACGACGCGCCGGTGGCCGGTAGGGGCGCGCGGCCGGCGAGCGAGACCGGGGGCGGGAAGCGGTAGGGGGAGGCGAGGGGGAACGAGCGCGGCGCCGGTGGTGAACGTCCGCATCATCTTCGTCCTGGCGCGGGCGCTTCATCGCTGTGGCGGCGGCTTAGGAGGCGGTCAACGGAGGTGGCGGCGTCGTGGGGATAACGCGGCGAGCGGAATTCCTATGCCGTCTCACGCAGCTATCGGGGGCCGGAAACCCTAAGCTAAGGTCCCTTGACCCGCTCGGGATCCACAGCTAGGGTCCCCTGGGCCGCGGTGGCCCGGCCCGTCTGGCCCAGCCGTTCGCAGCCTCCTCTAGGGCCCGAGGCCTTCTCCACTCGAGCACGTGTGGGGCTGGCCCACTAGGCCCAGCAGGCCTAGGGTTCGGGACGAGCGCGGCCCGGGAGGGAGTCGTCTCAGACACCACCGTCCGCGCCGCCGACTGCAGCTGTGGTGGTCTCGCCGGCGACTCTCCGTTGGCCCCCGCCATCCCCGTCACACCCTGAGTGGCCGGCGCCGTGGAGCAGCGCCCCGTGGATGGAATTCCCCTGCTGTTCTCAATCCTCTGAACCCCCGCGTCGGGAGCCCGTAGCGCCGCCGGGAGGGCCGGCCTAGACTGCCGCCCTCCGTGCAGCCGCCGGGCTACCACCGAACCCCGTCTCCGCGGGCCGTTCGTCAGACGTCGCGCACGCTGCAGGAACTCGCCAAACGTCGGTGAAGGAGGAGGCTTGCATCGCGCCTCCAGCTCCGCCGCGATGGCCGCCTCGTTGTTAAGCTCGTCAGCGATGTCAGCCCACCGTCTTCCTCGGAGCGAGCCAGGCGGTGAGGTCCCAGCCCCGCCATCTACGGAGCCGGTCCCGGAGCACATCTCCCCGTCCTCAGGCCGCCGGCGAGCTCACCTCCAGAGGGCTAGTCGATCGCTCACGGCTGAGCATCCTCGCGTCGTCCCGCTTGGTCCTTCTTGCTCCTTCGGTTCCGTGCCTGACAGCGAAGCCTCAACTACAATCGGTGATGGGATGCATCTACCGGACGGTGTGTAAATTTTGGTGATGTGCGCCTGTGATTGATCCACCTGTTGTTCAAGGTCCAGGAAAGCAGATGTTGTGCTACTACGTACTCCCTCCGTCTCATATTAATTGTCTCAAAGTTGGACAAAAGTGGATATATCTAGACATATCCACTTGTGTCTAACTTTGTGACAATTAATTTGAGACCGAGAGAGTACATTTTAGTGCATTATTCTATATTAATGCATCCCACAAAAACAAAGTCTAGAATGATTGTTTAATAAGGTTTATTCGATGCAGCTGTGGTTGATCTCTCCCCATGCTAAAAGTCGTTTAAAATTTGGAGAAATGAAACCTAGCTACTACGTCAACAGAACTAGTATCAATTTTTTGAAAATTTAACCACTCTTTTATGGCTTTGATTAACTGAAAGGACGATACAAGGTCATTGTTCGCAACTACCATGTCAGTTTTGGTGTGTGTTTTTGGATCGAGCCATCCGTACAGTGCCCACAGATCCGTTTGCAGAGCAGCGAGATATGGCCATGATTGAGCGTGTCGCTGGCTGCGCATTGAAAGCTGTATCTCCTGCCCCGGTCTGCCTAACGAGCTTGCTTGCCCTCCTTTTTTTTGTACTCCGTACTGTACATCTGTAAGGACATCTCCAGCGGGGCTGCTCAAATGCGGACCAATTTGGTCCGCATTTTGTCTGTTTGAGCGTGGCCGTGTCCGGCCGGATTTGGGCCCTGCACCCAGCGGGGCTGCTCATTTAGTGGCCGGACATTAAATTTTTTTTTTCTAGTTTTTTCTTCTCATCCATACTTTGAGCCTAAAACAAACACAAAACTAAATAAAATACGAGTTATTTATTACAAATTTGACCGTTTAATAAGAAAACAAATAAGTCTTAGCTAAAATAAAAAAAAACTACTGGTTTCCAACGAAGTTCCAGATGTGTTGCACCAAATCATCCCGAAGTGTGAGGTGGGTGTCCTGATCATGCAACTCGTACTGGAAGTCGATGAAATCCGCAAATGTTGCCACTCCTGGCTGGGGCTCCACGTTCTCACCCTGAAACAACCAGTTCTCGTCGTAGACGCTGTCATCGCGCTCATCCTCTATGATCATGTTGTGCATGATCACACAAGCAGTCATCACCGACCACATAATCTCCGGGCTCCATGTTCGAGCAGGGTGGCGAACAATAGCCCATCGAGATTGAAGCGCACCAAAAGCACGCTCCACATCCTTTCGGGCACTCTCCTGCTCTTGGGCAAACCGCTTCCTCATCTCACCTTGAGGATTGGAGATGGTCTTCACAAAGGTAGCCCACTGGGGATAGATACCATCTGCCAGGTAGTATCCCTTTGTGTAGTGGTGGCCGTTGATATCATAGCTCACCTCGGGGGAGTTGCCTACGGCAAGTCTGCCAAACACCGGAGAGCGCTGGAGCACGTTGATATCATTGTGTGAACCTGCCATGCCGAAGAACGAGTGCCAAATCCACAGATCATGCGAAGCAACTGCTTCGAGAATAACCGTGCACTCACCAACATGGCCCTTGTACTGCCCCTGCCAACCAAATGGGCAGTTCTTCCACTCCCAGTGCATACAATCGATGCTTCCAAGCATCCCAGGCCACCCTCTGCTCTCGTTGATCGACAACAGACGCTGAGTGTCGGCAACAGTAGGTTCCCTCAAGTACTCCGGGCCGAACACCTGAACCACAGCTTCACAAAACTTGTACATAGCCTCCAGGCACATTGATTCACTCATACGCAAGTACTCATCAACCAGATCACCAGCTACTCCGTATGCAAGCATCCGAATTGCCGCGGTGCATTTTTGATAAGAAGTGAAACCAAGCTTACCGGTGGCATCGGGCTTGCACTTGAACCACTCGTTGTAGTCGAGGACGCCGAGCCGAATGCGGTTTGAACAAGTCCCTTTTCATCCGAAAACGGCGCCGGAATAGTTTCGCCGTGTACACTGGATTGGTGGGGTGGAAGTAGTCGTTCCACAGCTGCAAATGGCCGGCCGCTCTGCCCCTTTCCAAGCCCGGCGCACGGCCGGGGATGGACCCTCTGAACACCGGCCGCATCCTTGCGATGTGGTCATTGACCACGAGAGTGGCAACGAGGATGTCGCTCTCGTCCTCGGAATCGGAGTCCGACGAGGACGAGTACATGATGAAGTTGTTGAAGAAGAACTCGTCGCCGCTATCCGCCATTTTTTTGGGCCGAGGTCGGGCAGGCACACGGACGAACAGATTGTGTGCGCCCGTGGAGGTGGGGGGAGGTGGAGCGGGCTGTACGAAGGCCGGTGAGCCTCCTGCGGGGCAGGCGGTGGCGCGGCGGCGTGGGAGGGAGTTGGGGGGAGGTGGACGTCGCCGGCGAGGGGCCGAACGGTGGTCGTGGTCGCGAAATCGGCGACCTATCGGCGGCGAGGTGGGTCGCTGGCGGCGCGGGGGGGGGAGGAGGGGGGTTTTTTTGCGGGCCAGGGAGTGTGTCCACGGGACACTTTTGTTGTCCGCGGGGCTGCTCAAATCTGACCCAAATTTGGGTCGGATTTGAGCATCCGCGGACAAAAAAACGGACCACGGTCCGTATGAGCAGCGCCGCTGGGGCCTGGTTTTGGCCCAGGCTGCTCAAATCCGGCCGGTCCGGGCCAAATGAGCAGCCCCGCTGGAGATGTCCTAAAGAGGCACTTTGAGAGGATGATTTTATTTCAGATCTCCGTTTCACGGCTCCACTTTCTAAAGATGTCAACCGTTTGCTCCCTTTCGTTCCCCACCGCTAATGCTCCTATCTGATTTTCTGCCTCCCCACTTGTAGCTTTAGATCCCATGTTATAACATTGACTTTGTATCCTACGCTGACTTTGTATCCATGGTAGTAGTACTCATCTGTGTGATGCAGAATGTCAATCATGCGATTCATTCTCTCCATGCATCACGCATGTCATGTCTCAAAGATGCAAGGTCAATTCCTATCTTGGTATGGGTATGCTAATATTTTTCTTAAGAAAACACAGCATTGGCACGCTATTTGGGGCCCAAATTTTCATCGCATAGAGTTCAATCCTCTCGCCGGTAGTATCAAGGCTTCCAATCAAACCGTAGAGTCCCAGCATAGAAAAATCTAGAGGTTTTGGAGAGAGAGAGAACCCCCTCCCCCGCCGCGACGCTCTCGCGAACGTCACGGGGAAACCCTAGCACCGCCTCCCTCCATGTCTCCTCTGTTGGGACGCGTAGAGATAAACGAAAACTTTTCTTACGCAATGCTCCCAAGATCTAGCCGAGGTAGAAGACCACGAGTATTACCACTAGACGCGCAGGTGCGGATTATCGGTGCAGCGCGTCGGGGCAGTGCAGTCACACGATCCGGTCCGGCCGATCCAATCCCTCGAACGTCGAAGTGCTGAACGTACAACACCTCTGCCGGTATCCACACGTACGAGGAGGAGCTCCGACGGCGGACTGCTAGGTCCGGTGCGGCGGCTGGACTCAGTGGGGCTAGGGTTCCCAACGCATGGGAGAGTGGACTAACGTGCCCGCTGGGCAACCTGCGCCCCTCTTTATATAGCGTATGGTAATGGGCTGCACAACAGTTGTGGCCCATTCCCTCTGTGAGTCCGACTCACTAACTCAGTCCATTTCCGGTTCGGGTCCAACCCAACCAATACTTGCTCCCGCTCTTAAGTGTGCGACTCTGCGGGCTCATGGCGACTTGGACACGATTGGAGTCCAACTCCCAATCGATCAATCGGTAGCAGCTCCTAGCAGAACGTGCCGACTCCCAAGTACCATTGAGTCATGACGACATACCTTTCAATGTGATATTCATCTTAGTCCTTTTTGCCTCACGATATACCTTGTCGAGCTATAGGCGATTTATCGTTATCCCTTAAATAGCTCAACTCTCTTCTCGATCCGTGATATGTGATTCATCTGATTAACTCTTAGTCAATCGACACAGTTAACACTTAACTGAGTCGCGCATGGCCATGCTTCCTGAATCATATCACTCGAGAGGGCCCAGAGAATATCTCTCCATTCGGAGGGGCAAAATCCCATCTTGATTATCCACATCACGCAGTTTGCTTCTCATTCGACCCGAACTCTGCCTTTATAGTTGCCTTGTCACAGAACAACGTTTGACAGAACCTAAGTCGGTGATCCACAACTCGGATTGTGCGACAACCTCAGGTCTAAGGATTACATTGATTGAGACATGCAAATGACGACTTGATCGTTGCATATCAATGTGGGTCAGTCCGACTTGCTAAACTCTTTAGCCAAGTCCGTGAACGTTGGAATGGCATCACCATGCCCATGACAAGTGGAACCGTGTCATCAGCCAACACTCATATTAGTCTAGGATGTGTGTCCAGCACAACCTTAACGACCAAGGACAATTAGTATGAACAACATGAATATATAGTTCCACAATCGAATCACATATTCAATGACATATATCAGATGTTCAAAACAAGGACAACTTAATAACTTTATGAATACAGTGGGAATTACATCATACATGATTGCCTCTAGGGCATATTCCCAACATCCTCCTCCCCACCCTCCCCTCGCCCCCGGTGGAGAGTGTGGCCGGGCAAAGCCCGAGCGGCGCTGTCAGTGGCGAGGCCTCTCCTCCTCCCTCCCGCATGGACCAAGGGCGGCGCGGGCGGCTCTCCATGTCACGGATGCGGGATCCGTTGGCGGCGGCGGCACAGGGAGATGGTTGTTCGACACTGCTTTGGTGGCGTCTGGTCGGTGGCGGTGCATTGCGTGCGGCGAGGACACAGATGACGGCTCGGAGTGTCGTCCTCTTCTTCTTCCTATGCGTTGGCCAGGGTTCGGCGAGCTCCGCTTAACGGCGTGTGGCATGCCTCATGTCGGTGCAGGCGATGGTGATGGTGGTAGGATGGTGAAGGCAGCGGCCTAGATGCTGCAACATGGCGGCGGGAGCTTTACAGGCCCGAGCTAGGCCTGGTGTGATCCTGCTGCCATGTCCGGTCGGCAAGGCGGTAAAGAGTAGCCCCCTCCGCTTGGCTGATGTGTGCTAGTCCTCCTCGTCCGATCTGTTGGCCTCACGGTGTGCTGCTTCACGCCACGGGCTCGAGTTGGCGGATACCAGGGCGGTGGCTCCGGGGTGGCAGGCCGCATGGATGGCTCTTCAGCGAGCACCATGGAGGCGGTGGTGGATGTGTCCTTTCGTTGTGTGGGCGGCAATGGATGCAACGGCGGTGGCTCGGGCGCGGTCTTCCGACGGTGCCTAGACCTGGAGCTGGATGTCTCCTTTTGCAATGTGCGCCCTTCGGTCCTCTTTGTGACACGGTGGAATTACTGGGCGAAAGCTCCGTGCTTCGGCATTAACGGTGGCGACGCCCGTGGGTGTCACTTTCCTCTTTAGGGCGCCATCGAGGTACTCCTTCACGTGCCAGTGTTTCTAGTTAAAACCTATGTCTTTTTGGACTCGGCGGCGGTACGCTTTGTGCCGTTACCCAATGGGGGCGGTTGTCGTGGAGTTCGGGTGACTAGGGCTTGGCGTGGAGGTTAAACATCACAGAGTGCATTTTCGGCTT
Organism: Alopecurus myosuroides; assembly: GCA_028641055.1. NCBI lineage: Eukaryota > Viridiplantae > Streptophyta > Magnoliopsida > Poales > Poaceae > Alopecurus > Alopecurus myosuroides. Next base: position 510,624,600 of record CM054057.1, read on the forward strand.
ACTACTTGTGTTGTTTTTACTCAATTTGGCATTTTCGGTGTAGTTTCTATTGTCCTACCTCACCATTTTTTATCGTTCGGCCATGTTAGATTTATTTATAAAGCGGGGAGAAATTCGGTTTCATTAAAAATTCTGGAGGTTTATCTCACGTTTGAATTTAAAGTATGATTCCGCATACATATATTGCAACAATTATAAAGAAGATGCTAAGGGCATCTCCAGCCGTGTCGCCCCCCCAGGGCCCAAAATGCCGTTGTTTTGGTGCCGCCGCGGCGCCAAACGGCGCTAATCTGGAACCTGGGGGGCACGGTTCCCAGTCGCACTGCAGCCTAAGTCTCGGGCCAAATTAATTCAAATTCACAGATTCGACACAAATTCATAGATTCGGCGACTATTTGACAGAAATTTAACTAGAACATAAAAAACCTAACTACGTCTACTGTAGGCCGAGGCTCGACGCGATCGCCCGGCTGTAGTCGTAGTCGTCCCCGCCGCCGCCGTCGTCGTCCGAGCTGGTGGAGGGGATGAGGGGGCACGGGGACCCCGCCGATGCTGAGTTGCCACCGTGATTGTCCGGCGGCGGAGCTTGGGACGCACATATCGGGCGGGCACGGATAGCCCGCCCGATACAGCGCCGCCGCCTCGTGCTTGCGGAGGTGGCGGCGGCGCCAGCCTTTGGCAGCGGCGGCTTCATCGTAGCTGGCCATCTCCGGCGAGGAGGGAAGAATGGGGAGAGCGGCGAGGAGGAAGAATGGGGAGAGCGGCGAGCGGCGATGAGGAAGAATGGGGAGAGCGGCGAGCGGCGAGGGGCGGCCTTTTGTAGCCCTGGCGGGGCATTTACTGCGCCGCGTGACATCGCTGCCGCCCGCTACGCCATTATTCCGGCAGCCTTTGAACGGGCGCATGCACTGGCCGTCCGCCACGCCATAAACGCCGGCAGCTTTTGACCGACGCGGAGCCGAGAAGAAGCTCACGCGGCGAGGGTTTCTGTTCCCGCGGTTTTCCCACGCATCGCTGACAGCGCTGGCCCGCGTGGGCTATCCCGCCATTTCGCCCCTCAGGCCGAACCAAGCGGACCGGGTTTCGCCTGGGTGTTGCGGCGCGAAATAGCGCCGAAACGGCGCTATTTGGTCTTCTAGGGACCGGCTGGTGCAAAAACGGCGCTTTCGCCGCTAAAAAGGCCGCTTTGGGGTCTGTGGGGTCGACTCGAAATGCCCTAATGCTACTATGTTGGATCTTCATTTGTACGCCAAGCTGCGCTTCGCTCAAACACCCACACCCACACAAAGCTGAGGTCCCCTATATGAGCAGTGGTAGTTTACAGTGCATTACCCCGCATCATTAGATTCACCACTAGTCTAGTGGTCTAGTCTACTCCGCTCCGCTCCGCTCTACCACCACCGCTAGTTGAGTACGTACGGTGAAACACGGAGACAGGTGGTGCGGGCGCCCACGCCTGGCCCAGGCCCGGCCGGCAAGCCCACGGGCGCCACGGGACCACCTCTACTCGCTCGCTCGTACGTCTCCACCCCACCACCACCTCCGGTCCACGGCACCAACCATGGCCGCCTCGCGCCCCCTCGCCTCCTATATATACTCCTCCGCCTCCCTCCTCACCGTCTCATCAACATCCTCCTCCCATCACCTGCCTGCCAGCGCCACCGAGCCGACCGACCGACCGAAGGACCCAACTCCGAACCCAGCTCCTCCTCGCAAATCAATGGCGATGAAGAAGGGAGGCGCGGCGGGGCTGAAGCAGATCCTGAAGCGGTGCTCGAGCCTGGGGCGGCGCCAGCACCAGCAGCAGCAGCAGCAGCGCGGGGCCGGGGAGGCGGAGGAGCGCTGGGAGGAGGAGGAGGCGGCGCCGTCGGACGTGCCGCGCGGCCACTTCGCGGTGTACGTCGGCGAGTCGCGGCGGCGGTTCGTGGTGCCCATCGCGGTGCTGGACCGGCCCGAGTTCCGCTCCCTGCTCCGCCGCGCCGAGGAGGAGTTCGGGTTCGGCGGCGCGGGCGACCTGCTCGTGCTCCCCTGCGAGGAGCGCGCCTTCCGCTCCCTCTGCTCCGCCTCCTCCCTCGCCTGCACCGCCCGCTGAGACCCGCCGAGCACACGGTGGGTGGGTGGCCGGTCATTTGTTCGGCGCGTCGGTTCGGCATAGCGCCATTGCTAAGCGGACCGCCGGCCGGCCGTGCTTGTGTGTACATAGTACCCATCATTCGACGTGGCGCATGCGCGGATCAGCGCGCGCCCTTGGAAACCGCCATTAGCTTCTTCCGGCCGGAGATGGATCGATGGAGGAGGAGGACGAAGAGGAGAACGTACGTATGGGAGCGAGGTTTTTAGTGGAGCTGTGTCGAGCGATTAGCCGGCCCGTGTTAGTTTGCGTGTACGTTGTTTGTGACGTGTTGGAGTCCTTGGCCTGAGCCTCCTCCGTTCCAAATACTACATGGACGGAGAGGAGCTTAATCAGGCGAGGCGAACCGTCATTACATCTTTTTTTTTTCACTCTGTACACGCTAATGAAGACACGTTGGCCGGCTAAGTTTATGGCTTAGCTCTAGCTGCCGAGATGCTACGGCGACAGAAATGTGTGTGTGTGTTTGCTCGATCGATCTCCTCCGTCGGTTTGGGAAATAATAATGGTGGCTTTTTATGTGCAAGTGTGTGTGTACGTTTTGCTCCAGCTCTCGGAGCATGCATGAACGTGTATCACAGTATCACTGTATATCACGTGTAGTGCCGAGCACCTGTCCATGTATATATATAGTGCTATGCCTGTCGTGTTTTCTTTTTCCGGTGGATATTTCGGTCGTGTTAACTGATCTCCTGCATGTGAGCTCTTGCTCAGCACAGTACATGAATTCCGGCTTAACTAATGTCCTGCGTCGACCGGCTTAACTAATGGCCTTTGGAAAAGAAGGATTATTTTCATTCATCCTCCTAGCTAGGACGTAAATTAACTTGCTCTATACTGTATACGTGTACATGTAGCATTCCGTCCGGTGAAAACCGCCGTCGATCCGGTGAAATGCATGATTGCTCTGCCGAGGTCACATGGACATTCATTCATCACCACCGTCATCATTCGTGCGTGCGTGGCCCATTCCCATGTGAAATGTGTCGACGTGCTTCTCACTCGCTTTTTTTTACAGCCTTCTACATTAATTGTTACACACACGTTACACGTACCAAGCAGGAGCTAGCTAGCGAAGTGCAGTACGTGCAGGACGGTACCCCTCGACCGGGACCGGGGACCGACCCGTACAATGTACTGTTCAGTTACACGGCCAGTTATATTTACTAGCAGGAGGAGTACGATGTACGGACTGGACCTGCTACGCCGCCGTGCGTTGCCACGCAAACCACCGGAGGCACGCACGCGGACGCGGCCACGACGACTACGTGTGCGTACGTACGAGGTAGTACGAACCAAGCATGCAACGCAACCCCCGGGCAGGAGTGCATTCTTAATTTCCCGGTCGATCCATGCATCCATATCTTGTAGTAGTAGTATCTCGAGTTTACCCCAAGGCCCCAACCGGGCGGCCGGCACCCCCACGATCCGTCTAACTGTCTGCCGCGCTGCCTGGGGCCTGGCACCGGCGGCGAGGGCCCTGGAGCACGAGCTGCGCGCAGCCCACATCCATATGCACCGTCACGAGCAGCTCTTTCCCGGCTCCTGCTGATCCATCGGGGCACCGAGCGATTCCACCACACGTACGGACGCGCGCTCACGGCGGCACTTGGCAACGCCCACCAGCCAGGCCACCACCATCTGCACGTAACGTGAACCCGCGCGCCCCACCACGTACCTCTTCTCCTCTGTTCGCCAACATAACTAGCATAGCTAGTACAGTACTACTCCGCATCATGCCGTGGTATACGTACCGTACCCACTACGTACGTACGTATATATACTACTTGCATGCATGGGCGCGCGAAACGTACCCCGTACCAGCGTACGTGCGTGCAACATGCAAGTATGGTGGCGCGTACCGTGCGTGCGTGTACGTTTGCTGATTGGAACCATGCATGCATCCATCATTTCCGTTAGGGATCACTATATTATGTGTAGAGGTAGTTGGGAGATATTTCTGCAGCGAGACGTCGCCTGCGCATACATACACACACGACCGTCTGTTCTACGTGTACAGGCTGGCTGGGGGCCAACTAGTTGCCAAATAAGTCATATCCGAAACCGCGTAGGTTTCGATTTTCCAGGTTTTTTCGATGGTCATCACCATGTTTCTGCTTTCGACACGTACGTATGTCACGCGTCCTGCGTTTCCTTCCCCTCTTGTGTGTGCATGCTCTGTGGGCTTCCGTATAAGCTGACAGTTTGCCCCCTCATTTGTTTTCTTCTGCTCCCAACGATTTCTCTGTTCTCTTCTTTCCCTTTTCTCTGTCTCGGTGTGGTCGCTCTGCTCTGTACCGTGTTCGTCGTCGCTCTGCTCCTGCGAGCGATGCCCGATGGATCTTGTGGTTCTGCTGGGCCAGATGGGTCGACAGACGTCTTCCCCCGCCACGGCGGTGACCGTGGACGCCGCGGATCCTCCGCCCTATTGGATGCATCTCGTGGCCCTCGGTCGGGTGATTCGGTTGATGTGGTTTGCCGCGGCGGCGCTGCCCGCGGTCGCTGGCCTGGCCCGACCTGTGGGCGTGCGGGCGCTGGCAGGTCTCTGTCGATTGGCCCTTCGCACCCTGCTGGCCGGGCTCCTCCCCGTGGTTCCTCTGTTCTCCCTGTTGCAGCGTCTTCCTTGCTCGATGCCTCCCTGCGTTGTGCTTCTAGGGGCACCATTTGTGGTTCTTCCATCGGCTCAGTCATTGCGGATGGGTGTGCTGCTCCCCATGCTTTTGCTTTGTCTTTTGTCTGCTCTCCGTCGCCTGCTTCTCCTGGTGCTGTGAATGTATCCTCGCTCTCTGGTTCATGTCTATTTCTCTGTCTTCTACATTGTGTCTGTATACTACTCCCTCATATAGCTCTTTAGGTTGCTGCTTCTTACTGGTTTATATGTTTTGTATGCAGCATCTAGGCGGTCGGCGCTGCCCGTATTAACGGCGGACGAGCGGCTTCGGCATCGCTGCGAGGTTCGTCGGCAAGCACTCGCTATTGTGTAATTTTCCCCGGTTCTCTTCTCTTCTCGAGGATTTTTTTCTTTTCCTTTTTTCACTTTGTCGCAGATAAGAGCCACGCCGCCCAGCGGAGGAAGGGACGTGAACACATGGCCGGCCGCTCCGCCTACATCTCCTATCTCACGTAGTTTGCCCGTTGCTAGCGTCCTAGGGGCGTCGCCGCATCTGTCCCGACTGGTGCCGTTAGCTCACCAGAGGAAGAGCTCCCTTGGCCATCCACGCCACCCTTACTGGCCTGTGGCCTGCTTGCTTATGTATGTATCTTTGTTCAGGGACACAAGACAGGTGAGGAACTTCCAAAAATTGATTTATCGTGTCTTGCTTTTTGTGTGCATGTGTGGTCTGTTTTGTCCCCGTAAAGGTTTGTCCTGCCATGTTTGCTTTTTCATCTCCCATTTCTTAAGTATCATGTGGAACTTCTAGCTAGACCAGATAGTTCTGATTTAATTCAGCTGAATCGTTAAGTGTTTGCTGAAAGTTTCAAGCAGCAGTGGCTAGCTTGGTATTGATTATTTCGGTCATTAGATCATCTTATCAGTATTACCATTATTGGTCCAATGTTTAATTGCTTCACTGCAATATAACTGAATCTTCCTCCCATATAGATTCTTTGTCTGAAGTAGTCACGAACTCAATTGTTTATCCGACTTATGAGCAGCATCATGCTTCAGTTACTCAGAGGCTAGCCTCTCAACTCGCTACTCCCCCAGAATATGACTTATGAGCAGCATCATGTTTCTGAATGTGATTAATTGGTAAAATGGTGCTATGGATGTTAATGAGGGCAGTGCAGCATCGGATCAAATCCTTCTTGCTCACTCTATCTTTTAGTGCAACATATATATAGCTATATTGGTCTTAGATACTTCAGCACTTAAATTATCACACTCTGTCATGTTTATATCAATTTTTAACTTCTCATCTAATAGCTTCATCCCTCAATATTTTTCTATTGTTCTCTTCCGAGTAATCCTGTTGGTATTCCTGGTACATCGTTTTACTTTATTAGAAAAGTTTGTATTGACAAGTTGCATTGCAATTTTGTTGTTCTGGATGTGCAGCATCACAAAGTAGAGATTTAAGTAAACCGCGTCTGGTAATAATTTTTGGTTCCTTGTAGAAAACTTCGAAATCTAGCAAATATAAGATAATATATTGTTAAAAGTAGAATGAAAGCAAATAATTTATGTGTGGTTCCAGTGATATGATAATTGCCTATGGTACATCTTAGAGAATTATGTATGAACACAAATTAACATATGTTCATTTATAATTGCATAATCCACCAGGAGTGAATGACAGTGGATGCACCCGGCTTGAGAAGATATGTCGTTGGGCGCCATTATCACTCGGCTGCTTTATTATTATGCACTTCTTTTGAAACATGGCAGGCTTATACTTACTCATCATTATGCACTTCTATTGGTTACTCACTATCACCACCCAACTTACATTTTAGATGCGTCTGAAGCAAATTTTGCAGTTTTACAAGGAACTGTAGTTCATTTTAAATTTTCTCCTTATTTTTAGACTGGTCTGCATTGTTTTCCAATAACTGATTAACAAACAAACGATTTTATGAATAATTTGACTGCATGTGCACGCGTTTTCAGAGGCGCCACTATATTTGCATCATTGTAAAGCTATTTACTTTGGATCACCTTATTGAATGTATATATGTGTTGCCACCTTTTTCTATTCGTAGATAGAATTGGTTGTCTTGCACCATTTTCTACATACAAGTACGTTTTTCTGAATCGCTTACATGTGCCATGAGTTTCAGGGAAATTTCGGAATTGTTGGTTTTCCAGCGAGGAAACAGTCATATGCGAAAAGCATAGAAGGTGTAGTTCGATATGAGCAGCATCATGCTGCAGTTACTCAGAGGCTAGCCTAAGAACCATTGTTGAAAATGATCAAGGATTGCATTAGTGTTTGCTCAAAGTTTTGGGTTTATTCATACCGTCTGTTCAGAAAAATGTTTATATTGCTCGGTAGCAATAGTGCTTTCCGTAGATCATGAGGATTGTAGTGTTTGTAATGAACTCGGCTGTTTTGTCAGATATAGTTTTTTTTTCACAACTGGTTATGTATATCCATCTAAGTAGGCAGTTCCTTCCTTTTCGGTTATCTTCTGTCTAACTTGTTATCCTAACCCCTTTTGCCATCAACCAAGGCGATACTTTTTTTTACCAACCAAGGCCGTCAAACACAATGGGAAGACGAAAATGCTCCTTTTTTGCAGGGTCCTTAAATCGCTCCTTCCATTATCATTATATGCTTATTAGCTTATGTATATATAATTAACTGCTATCCGCAGTCAGCTACGGTATGGCCTAGCAAATTACCTCCCTGTAAAATAGCACCACTTTTTTTGAACATAGTAAAAAAAGAAGAAACTAACATGACGCAGACCACAGATCAAAGTCCACCACAATGACAAACAAAAAAAAGAAACTAGGACGGCGCGGCGTGCGCCGTGCCTAATCCTGGCTAGTTTAATATAATTTCCCTCCTTGTGTAGTGCTGCGCTATGTTGCACGGTTGCACCCGCGCGCGCGCTTCTGGGCTTGTAGGATAAGAGTGTTTGTAGTACCATTGTGTGTACTCCATCACTTGTGTATATGCACGTATGGTTGCAGGCTGGTGGTTAGTTGACTTGAGCAGTAGACCGGCGGCACACGATGGCCGGTCACCAACTTAACGGGCGGTCGCTTTCGACCAGCTAGGACCGGACTCGCTCGTTTGCGAGTGGCACGCGTGGGAACAAAAGTTGAATACCACGATAAGGTTCAAGCATTCATGCAGCATATCGCTCAATGTTCAGGCGCAAAGCTGGCCAGGACTTTTTTGCAGCAACACATGCATGCACGCAGAGACGACCAGGATCCGTTGGTCTCGTTGCGACCACCCCCACCACGACTCACCGATCTGGTCTGCCTGCCCAACAGTAACTTAATTACCGCCCTGAACGGACGGTCATTTTTTTCACGCAGAGGAAAAGCAGCAGCATGAAAGGTAGTAGCAAGTGATGAGCAGGGTTGTAAAACTGAGTGAACCGGATAACATGGCATGCATGCTCCGGCAGGGCCAGGGGCTGAGGCAGGCCATGTGCCGCTCCCTCGCTCGCTCGATACGCAGCTGCTCGTGACCATCGCGGGCCGGCACCAACAGGAGAAAGCAGCGGATGGGCATCATTCATGGCCATCATAATAACTCACTCGCTCCACCCTTCTCTTTCTTCCTGCCAAGTTGCACACTGTCGTACGCCCCGCCCTGCACGGACGTACCCCCAAGCACGGCGGCCCCGGACCCCACACCCTCAACGCCAGCCAGCCTGCCTGCAGTGCACGCCTCCCCTACAACTACCCCTAGTCACCTCAGCCAGCCAGCAGGTACTAGTAAAAATCATGTGCAGCAGCAGCAATCATACCTTGGAGGCAGATTCATGGAGATGTTGACCTCAGGCAGGACCTCCGGGCAGCAGCAACGGCCTTGTCACGGCGCCGCTGGCTGGCAGCCTCTGCGGAACTTGGGGCCTGGCAAATGATAAGTTCTTGGACTCGTGGCCAAGAAACCAAACTACTGTGAGATGTGACCGCTCCTGCAGCGGTTGGGAGATAACGACCTTGTACAAGAGACTCATTCCATCATATCTCGCGCCCGATCACATGTCGGGGTCGTCATAATAGTAAAGTAACAAAGGTTAGTAGTAGTAAACTTTTGTGCTCAACATAGCTAGCTGCGAGTAACTGGAAAACTCGCCAACTCATTTGATGGGTCCACAAAATTGCATAAATTGCTGGTTCAAGCCTGTTACATTGGCAAAAAAAAGGACTCTAACGTACTCTATAAAGTAATTTCTTGAATACCAGAAACAAAGTCTCGCTCGCTTGGTCGCTCATTACAAGAAGAATCTTCTCCTGCTTGTGTCCAGGTCGGGCTGCAATTTTTGCACAACATTTTGTCACAGGCGATTCATCACGTATTCAACAAAGTGAAATGGTAAATGGATACTAGTTGTACCTTGTGAACCCACTCGTACTCTCCGCTTTTCGTGTCGAAGGTTCCGTGTTGCAAGGTCATCAGCTTTAGAGTGAAGCGAGGGCCACATTCCTATATCATCAGCAACAGTTACAGGCTTACGGCTAAAAGCGAACTGAGGTACAACAAACTCATTTTTTACAGAGGCAGTTCTAAAATGGATACCGGGTGGCCTTGCTAACACATAAGGGTAAAGATAGTGAAGCTACATCAACTTGTGTGTTACACGCTCAGTACTGAATTTATTTTGTCCAAAAGGCGTGCCTCTAAGCATGCAACATCCAAGGATTGTGAGGGCTTGAGGATGGTCAATTCGTGGACTGTAAATGAAACTATCACATATAAACACCCCAGTATGGAGTAGTAGCTCAGGTACCTGAAGGCGACAATTCACGTGCTTCTCAGTTTTGGTTTCAGAAGCTTTGGCTTTCTTGTCCTTTGTCACGACTTTTTTTTCCTTCTCCTCAAAGACATACCTATTATCAGGATCACAGATTATTACTTTTCAAACACTGAAGATAAAACGGTATGCACAGACAGAACTTATGACAACCTTTATGACCAAAAAGAAGTAAACAAATTTGAATACCATGCTTCAGGAATCAACTTACCATGAGATAAAGCAATTAACAACTACTCCCTCCATATAAAAATATAAGACGTTTTAGCATTTTCTAGACAAAACGTATCTAGATATGTTTTAGTGTATACATACATGTGCATCTTACACTAAAACATGTCTAGATACATGTTGTCTAGGAAACGGGAAAACATCTTACATTTCGATACGGAGGGAGTAGTAATCACACAAGACAAACATATCAAGTGGAATAAGGTGTAATCTACTCCTTATAAACAATTGTTAGAACACATGCAAAATATCACATATAACACACAACTGCCTAGCAGTATTGCACATTTGTACTTGCTATTGTATAGACTCGTGGAAACCAAAAAATTCCCATCTCTAATTGCTAACAGCAATGCTTTTGCCTAGTTGTGTTTTCAAATATTCACCTGTGGTGACGGAAAAATATATAGTCTCGCTGATTATGGAAGGTCACAACTCGGCGGCCACGGAAATTGGGGTCTTGGGGAAAAAGAGATTGTATCATCCTGAACAAACAAAAGGGAAAGTAGACATGTTAAGAAAATAATAAAAATCCATATCGTTCCAACAAGGTCATCCTTTTGCAAGAAAAAAAACTTCATATTCTCAAATCACCTTCCAACACGATGACCGAGACGTGTGGTGAAATTGTTCAACACTAACTCTGGCTTATGACTTGTAGGGTTCCCATGGTTCTGTCATATAAGGATATAGACCAAAAGGGTAAGTTAAGGTAATCTCAGGAGTACCAAGTTTCAACTACGCTAGTTTTATATAGAAACAAACTGCAGAATACCCTATGCAAGTATGCATATTGTCATGTAACAGGAGCACATCAAATGCAATGTCTACAGAAAACTACTCCCTCCGTCCCAAAAAGGATGTCTCAACTTTGTCCAAATTTGAATGCATCTAGACATGAATATCAGGATAAGTAATTCAGAAGTAGCTGACATGGCCATAAGTAATTCAGAAGTAGCTGACATGGCCGTGAACAGATGAGCCCAACTCCTCCATTGCAATAAGTTCATAAAATGCTGTAAAGCAATGGAAAAATTAAAACAGCAGCATGGACATGACAGACAGAGACATGGACCAGTCTCTAGCAGACATGCCATATGACACCAAACATTGACATATGCATATCTGGATTTTGTAAGCAAAACTAAAACGTCCAATAAAAACTAGAGACAGCCTAGAGACAAGCAGGATGATCAATTGATGGCAACTCGAGTTTTTTGTTCATTTTTAGTGCACCTTAGTTCAAAAGGCTAGCGGTGCCATAATTATATGTATTGTTGCCACAACCTTCCTGACTGTGGTGCTATCTGAAGTCCTGAACCACGTGACTGAATTATCTTTTCATATTTTCATTATGTTTTAGTCAAGCAAATACTTTTAACTATAGTAATAAAAAAAAGTCTTTACAAAACCATAGCAGTTGATTTCAACACTGCTCTGCTTTACTACGAAGACTAAGTCTCAGCTGTGGGTAGAACAGCACAACGATATAAACATGAGGAAAATAGTCTTGATCAATTGATATTTAGCAAATTTTCTTATTTTCTAGGTGGAAGAAAGAAAATAAATGATAATGTAAGATAGTAAAATAAAAGCAACCATCCTTCAAGCACATAAATACCAGTATTATGCCCTTCCTCCTAATAAAGTGGAAATTAGAGCAATACACCAGACATTTGTCTAAATCGTATAAAATCAAATGAAAGCTCTTATATGCAGGTAACAAGGTCAAGCAGAAAGTAGCCAGTATATTGGTGTGTACTCACTGTCACACACAAAATAGTAAGCAGACAAGCATCTTACAAACATCAATCTAACAAAATCAAGCCAGTCCACATTTTCTAAATTACTGCAAAATTTTGGAACTCAGGAAGCAGAAGGGCAAGACTATGTTCTTCCATGCACTTCATAGAGGTTGCTTACGGGGTGGCAATTGACAGCATGAAGACCTCAAATACTTATGCCAATAATACATCTGGGATTACCAGGGCCAGCAGATAGTGTCTCATATCAACAATAAACTAGCACCAGCTTGTCCTTGTGCGGAATAGTAATTAAACTAGCACCAGCTTGTCCTTGTGTTTCTACTCCTCACGCAACCAACTAATTTTTACAATAAGACTTAGCTTAGCACATGAGCACAGCATTATTGCACTGTCCCTTGTTGAGTATGGAGTAAGAATGTGCTAGGTTACTAGAAATGTGGTTAGAATGTTCAACAATACTCCCAGAAGGTAGAGGGAAGAGAACAGCTCAAGGCAAGGTCTCACTAGGTGTCAATACCAAGAAACTGTTTGAACATATTCTTCCCAAATTTAAGACATAGGTGCTTATTTCCAATAAAATCACAAACACTTCATCTAAATATAAGAGACCCAGAGTATACATAAATTAATGCTCGGTAATTCACAAGATCTTGCTGTGTGACTAGTAATCAGCCTTTATTCAAGATTTGTGAACTACAAAGAAGACATAGGTAAAAATGTATAAATGCAAGAATATGACAGCCCCACATCCAATAACTTCACACGAAATAAGTTCTTGAAAATATAGATGTTAATATAGTAAAAGAACAGACATAGCACCTTTATATCCTTCCGCAGAACGAGCTTGGATAGCTTGAAATGTGCAGTAGGGCCCTCAGGTAGGTTGATGATCAGCAGTGCATCTGTGATCACAAATGCAACACAAAATGTCACAAACAAGAAGTCAAGAACATGACAAAGGAAAAAATGAAAGTGATGGATTCTTACCAGGTTCCCGGCGATTCGTGTGGACAACCATAACTGAAGTGAACTCTCGGTTATTTGCATATTCCACAATCTGAAAATGACAGTGCGTTGCAAAAGATAAGGAGACTGTACATAACTGGATTAAAGGAATGAAGCTTAACAATAACTCATCATACTTTCTTGAGGTCATAAGTTCCTCTATCAACACATTGAGCATTTGGTATCACTTGCATTAACTCCTTAATAAAAGCAGGTCCCCTCTGTCAACATATGCAGCAGAAAGTACAACGTTAGATGAAAAAATCTCGTTCGATGAATACAAGTTATCAGATTTTCACGGATTCACAATATCCAGCAAAAATACAATTCCACGTATCAGTGGCGAGGAGGTAAAAAATGCATACGCCTGAATTGAAGCGGCATGTGGTGATCAAAACTTTCGGGGTTACTACTTGTTTCAGCACTGCATTGAATTCATCAGCATCATTCGCTGCAAACAGCTGCACACAGGAACAATATTAGATACGTAAAAACTGAGTACAGTTGACACACTAGCCCCAAATAGCATTTCTCCACAGAGAGAATTGAGTAACAGATATTATGCAGTTGACACAGTTGTAGTGGTCTAAATAACATGTCGTACCATGTATGTGTTTTCGTAGTGTGTTTTCCCTCTACGAGGCATCGATATAAGAAGACGGCGGAAAAGTCAGAAAAATACAGGTTCGGAACCCAATAAAATTGGAGTGTCCAACAACTAGAGCAGCAGCTAAAATCGTAGCTGTATTGACAATGAAGAACAATGTGAGAGCATACATTTTATCATACGGAAAATGGATGGGTGTAATGACACAGTGCTATATAATGTATCACAGCATTGCAAATCCAACTTTGGATCTGTTAATTAACTATGCACGCTGTGGTCATTCATTCAATATATGTAATTGCAATATTACGGAACATTTGAATACAGTTGGTCTTTGCTGTGAATCACTACATGTTACTACAGGAAGATTGTGGAAAACCAGAAGTACTGTATCTATAAAAATTTGCAATATACACCAGTACCATTAAAACAGTCAAGCAGTATCGCATGTAATGTTATAATCGTGGGCCATGTGAACACCAATTGTGCAGGTTAATGACAAGAACATTGCACAAACCTCCTTATCGTCAGGCCGGCACACAGTCTCGTCGGGCTCCCTGGTGTTCTCGATCGTCCGGGGCACCTGCTTCTCCGGCACCTGCAAACACCCAATTAAACCCAAAACCGTCAGAATTTATCCACAACCTCGGACTCCACGGAAAATCCGTCTCGGGAGGGGAGGGTGAGAGTATTCTTGCCTCCTCGCCGAGCTCGGCGGCCCGCTGGGCGGCCTGGACGCGCTCGCGGCCGAGCTTGCGCTTCTGAGCCTTCTTCTCGCGCTTGAGCTTCGCGTACACCTCGCTGCGCTTCTCCTTGTTCTTGATCTCGGACGGCAACGGCGGCGCTGGCTTCTCCTCCTTCGGCCGCTTGTCCCTCCGACCCCTTCTCTCGCCGTCTTCGGCGGTATCGTCGTTGGGCTGCTTCCGCTTCCTGTCCTCCCTCGCCATCGCCTTCGCCGCCGCCGTTAGGTTTTGCGCGGTGGGGGTTTAGCGTATAGGGCACCGCGGCGGCGGAGTGTTGGGTTTGTGAAGAAGAACCGTGGAGAGTTCGGGCTTTTTGTCTAATGGGCCGCGTAAGATGGCGCCTGTTGCCGGCTGTCGGACCCCCCCCTGGCCACCGCTGGTTGTACGAATGGAGAACACAGGCGGCTAGAAAAAGGGAAAGGCTGCCTTTATCCGGCGATATTTATTTTTTCGACGGGTTTTTATGGGTCGAGTCAGTTTTATGGCCCGAACAGAAACCGTATAGATGAGCTGGACCATATCCTGTTTACAGAGCCCGCCAAATCGACGCAGCCGCCCCATTTTATAGCGGCTTTCGTGGCCTAGATCACCGCCGCCGTCCAAATCCACACGACATTTCTCGTCGCCGGTGAGAAATCGAACTCTGAATCCCACGCCTCCACCGTATCAGAGGCCATGGACCACCTCCCCCCATCTAGCAGCCGAGGGTCGCCGCTGCGTCGCATTCGACGGAGCGAGTAAACCCGCGACGCTACGGTACACGACACAGGGGCAGTCGGTGCCGCCGGCCTACCTCCGTCGCGAGACGGATGAGTTCGACGCGCGCCACGGGCTCCGGCACGGGCGCCGCATCTTCTCGGGGAATTCATCCCGCGCGGGGAGCTCCACCGGTGAGGGTAGCTCCGCCCGCTTTATTAAAAGTATCATCTTAATTACCAATAGTTTCCCTTAAGGCCCCGCTGAAAACGGCCTGGTAGGACAAAAGATGTTGTGCAGGTTTCTCATTGCGAGCACGTATGACCATATTGGAACACATGCCTATGGTTTGCCTAGAACTTGATGTTTTATTATTATTATCTGTAATGCCCATGTTTAGATTATTACATGACCTATCTTATCCATGCAACGTCCGTTCATCCACCGTCTATGCGTACGGTACTTTTCATCATGTTGTAGATAAAAGAGGCAAATTTACGCTGGAGAAGATACTATGAAATGAATTTGCTAGCAATGGTGGGACTAAAATTGGATCGGTCATCGCTCTCTGCGCTGAAAGGATCAACGGTGATATCCATACATGTCTTCATCAAGTAATGTGACAGCTACTATTTTGTATAATAGGGTACTTTAAATATATGACCTACCTTTTGTAGGATTTAGATCAAGATCTATGATGATTCTACGCATTAAGTACTACTCCTATATCAGGTCATTGTGTACTGCAATGGCAATGCTCAATTATCAATATATGTACTCATTTGCACCAATATCTGGCAAAACAGGCACATCCGATAATAGTACTGAATTTTCGAAATTACGTGCCCTGTCCAGACATATTCGGAGTCTCCAACAAATCATCAGCCGACTGTAAATCGGAGCTGCCGCTTTTCAGAATACGGTTTTTTTTTCAAACAGACTCACGTTTATAAATATTCGGATACTGCTAGAACGCGACCATCCTGGATATGCTAGAGTCGGCTGCCAAAATAGGCCGCCTCATGCGGCAACGTCGAGCATTATGTTCGTCCGCTGTCGATGCCCAACTTATCAGAGTCGACCCGTTTTTAGAAACTGTCTGAGGGTGTCGTTTCCCAGCCGGCCCGGAAACCCGGCTCTATTAAGGCCTTCTTATTAGCACCTTATGCAGCGAGCCGGTCGGGGGAACCGTCGCAAGTCTATGCACGAGAACCGGCTGAGATAGTGGGTATCGTAGTACTGAATGATGCGTTGAAAGTCGACCATACTCCCATTGTAACAACCCCTGGCAAGGTAAGTATAGTTGCGTTATGCCTAATTGGCACCTCTTATCAGTCGGTTCCTCGTATATAACACACACACATATTAGATTCAGGGGACTGGTGATTTTGTGTTAGATTTGCGACAATGTCTTCCGGGAGGTATATTTTTTCAATTCCTTTTTCACTCCATGTGTCCGTCATGTGTTTAATGGAAGTTTGAAACCCTAACAATCTACGATATGCCTCGAAGCACTGGCCGCTGGCACGGAGAGATCCACAGCGAGATTGCACATCCAGGAGTTCCAACTCGATAAGGATTAGGGTTGGGCGTTCGGTTCCCCCGAACCGATCGGTTCGGTGCTTCGGTGCCTTAAATATCTCGGTTCCCAAAAATTGTTGACCGATCGGTCTCTTTGATTTCCTGTAACCGAGAGATCGGTGCACCGATCGTTCGGTTCGGTCGTCGGTTTCAGACCAAACAGACCGAGGTAGGTGGACTTGGCCTATTGGAACTTGCGAGTTGGGCTAGCTGGTACCTGAGCCGCTGGATGGGCTGACCGGCTGAGGTAGTATAGAGTGGTAATGCTAGCTAGGCTAGGCTAGGCTAGCCAACATTCGTAACTGAACCAATAAATTAAGAGATAGCACAGACAGGCAGACAGCTGCAAACGGAATTCATTTCGATCACTCGTGACTTGACAGCAAAAAAATGACAGATATTAACACTGGAATAATTGACACAAACTTGATTGTGATCATAGAAAATTTGACTCAACAAGTAACATCCCGCAAACCAACTGTGGTTTAGCTCACACGACACAAAACTGACTAGTCCAACTTAACACAAGTTTGATAAAATGAAATGGAAGCTTGCAAGCAGCAGGAAGCGAACAGGAGGTCAGGAGCAATAGCATCATGCCTTCGTTGACTTCTGCTCTTGTAAACTTCATATTTATTGGATATTCTTCAAGCTTCATTGATCACCATTTGAGAACTACAATGAATCATACAAAATGTCATGAATAGCATATATTAAATATGCCTCACTGTACTGAGATACATATTGAAAGCACATGGATAAAAATAAACTTCCTCAATATCTGAAAAACGTGTGGACTGAAGAAATATTGAAAAGCACATGGATAAAGGACCAGTATTGTTCTCTTTGGAACTATACAACATGAGGTTATTGTTGCTTGAATGAACCATGTATGTAAAACATAGTGAAAGGCTAGAATCTCACCAAAGCATCAAGTAGGCTTTGTAGTGGTGCTGCACTTGATTGTCTTTGCTTTGACATCCTTATACTCGGCAATTAATTCTGAAAAATAATAGCAGGAATTATATAACAGGAAAAGAACTCATATTACTTAATGCAATGTAGATGTTGTTGAGGTACCTTGTTCCATCCTTGTTAATTCTTCAGTGTTCTCAGCTATGTCGATAGGGGTAGTGTGACGAAGCCAGTCTTGAGTGCACACAAGGGCTTCTACCATGAAAGGATCCAACGACGTCCTAAAGTCATCAAGAACACGACCACCAGTGGAGAAGGCCGACTCTGATGCTACCGTGGAGATTGGGATTGCAAGAACATCACGTGCCAAGCATGCCAATACAGGAAACCTAGATGATTTGCCCTTCCACCGTGCTAATATGTCAAATTTTAGACTATCATCTTCAGGTTCTTCCGCAAGGAACTTATCAAGTTCAGACTTGTTGCTGCTACTGCTACCACCATTGTTCGGCCTCATCTTTTTGGCAATCAAGTACTTCATCATGCTTGCACGCCTTACACTTGATTCAGCTTGTAAAGAAAAACTAGCTTGAGCAGCTGCAATATTTGGAGCATACATGCCCCTGTATTCTTCAAACAAACCTCTAAGACAATTGTTGATAGCAGCCCACACCTTAGGGCCATTATCATCTCCATATATTTCAAAAATGGCTAACTATGTGTATTCCGAAAGTTTGTACCTACAATTCAATAATGCATAAGAATTTCATATTCGTGATGCAATCAGAAAAGCAATGAGTAATGATAAAAATAATTGCATGATGGAAAATATATATTAGACGAAAGGTTTTACCTTGGATCAAGTGTCGCTGACATAAAAATCATCAAGTTGATGTTCTCCTTTTCCTTCCCCTTTTTGGTAGGATCAGGTTCGTGCCAACTGCCCCAATACTAATCAAACTTATCCTTCATCCTTTGTGCCATTGCTTTCTGCACAACATCATTGTTGTCCATCCAGTTTCTCACTAACAGATTCACCTCGCCAATTAATGGAAAAAACTATTAGAGGTCACATGCAGTGAAGCATAAACACGAGTTGTTAGATCAGCAAAATGTGCAAGAAAATCTACCATCTTCCTACCATTCTCCCAATCAGTCTCATCTGGAACTCCAATGCATTTCTCCTTACCTTTATCACTAAGTAGATCAAGTGCAAAATAAGGATCTTTATCGGTGTACCTTACAAAAACTTTCTCATAGCTGACTGATGCCTTCAACATAAAGTATGTGGAGTTCCACCTAGTGCTGACATCCAGATTTAGGAATGTCTTGGTGTCAACCTTCTCTAGTTCAACACATTCTTTAAACTTAGTTGTCCTAGCTGGGCTATTCTTCACATATCTAATAGCTGCACGCACTCGCTTGACTGAAATTTCAACTTCTTTGAGACCATCAGAAACGATTAAGTTTACAATATGGACATCACATCTCATGTGAAGATATTTCCCTCTGGTTATGCTATTATTAGCTTTATTTAGTTCCTTCTTCATATAAACAATACCACTGTCATTACTAGAAGAATTATCAACAGTTATTGTCATGACCTTTTCTACCCCCCAATCAATCAAGGTTTTCTGTAAATGTTTCCCAATGTCATCTCCTTTATGACCCTTAACCTTGAAAAATCCAATGATTTTCTTGTGAAGTTTCCAATCATTACAAATAAAATGAGCGGTAACTGTCATGAAGCTTTCTTGTTGCCGAGAAGTCCAGCAATCAGTTGTAAGACACACTCTTTCACATTGTTCTCTAAGAAAAAGTTTCAGCTTGGCCTTCTCTTCAAAATATATGCGAACAGTGTCCCCAGTGCATGTTCTCCTAGATGGAACTGAGAAACATGGGCATGCTATAGTCATGAACTTTTTAAACCCCGACTTTTCCCCAAATGCAAATGGCGGCTCATCCTCTAGGATCATTGCAGCAAAAGAATTCCTAAGAGCTTCAGGGTCAAATTTCCAAGCATGCACACTATCACCATTATTAACTTGGAGCACAGTTTGCTTATCATCACCGATATTCTTATGAAGATTACTTTGCAAACACGAAAGTGCTTGCCCAAGGCAGATGTACCATTGATAATGGGATGAGAAGCGATGTCGATCTTGCAATACTTGCACTTTATCTTCTGCACGACACCGTCAACAATGATCTTCTCAAAATTCTTCCACATCTCTGATCTTGCAGCAATATTCTTTTGAGCTTCCTTCTTCTCACCCTCCTTCACAGCATTTGGAGTCTTCACATTGCTATCACCCTCCTTCCCTGCATCTGCTCCTTCCAGAATAACAACATCACCATCCCCTGCATCTAGCAAACAACACAGGGACAACAAGAAAAACATAAAGTCAGGAAGCTAGTTTTAGGTTGGAGAATCACACATCCATACTAGCTTTAGCAAGTGGCAGTAGAATAATGTAACATTGTTACAGTGTTCATAAGCTGAAAGTGGAAGGATACTACATAATACTAGTCTCGGGTATTTCAGCTTTTATTTAACAACCATGCTATTTGTCTAGCAATATTGAATATTGAAAGCACATGAATATTTTCGTATACTACAATATCTGAAATACTAGTAGTTAGCCGCAAAAGAAACAGAGTAAAAAATCCCATTGATCCTTGCATGTATTTTCGTATACTTAACTAGCAACTTAAAGACAAACTACAGTGCTTGTCTCGGATGGCAGACTACGTGCTTGTCTTTCAGTCCACACGTTTTTTAGTAGCATCGTGCACGTATACTTAAAGACAAACTACTAGTCCAAGACAAGTATACTGAAGAAATATTGAACAACCAAACCCGCATTGGCCGCTTGAACCTCAACATCGGCAGCACCTCTATCTGCCATCTCCACATCGACGGGCACAGGCACAATAGCCATGCTATCTGTCTCAGATGACATCTAGGAAAATTAACAGCAAATGAGCGTAGTCAACAAGGATTCACACAAGAACTGTACAAATAAAAGCTACCTAGATCTGGATCGAAAGAAGAATACGAAAGAAAACTCACTTTGCAGGTCGTTCAGTGCTGAATCTGTGCGATTCCTTGATGTATCTTGCGGTGGTGGCGGCCGGCGGTTGTTCTTCTCGTGTGGAGTTCAGGCGGAGCGAGCCGTCGCCTGTGGACGGAGATCTCCACCGGACTGGGACGAATTGAGATCCTACATCGACGCTGCAAGAACTGCAGCTTATATAGGGATTTGAGAGGCATAAGATCAATCATACAAGGAAGGCAAGATCTCTCCTCCTCGTCGGTGCCGTGAGCCCATGATTTCTGTGTCGAGTATTTCGGGATTTGATTGGGGAAGGTTTGCGATTTCCCTAGCTATCTGCGGGGCGGGGCAAGGGGCGAGGAAATCACAGGATGCTGGATGGCCTCGGTTCGTCGGTCTCTTCGGTTGACCGAGCATGATGACCGAATATACCGAAACAATTTTGGGTTCTACACATGCCTAACCGATGTTAGCACCGAAGGGTTCGGTTTCGGTTGGTTCGGCTTTGGTCCGAGTCAGAACGGTTTGGTCGTTCGGTTCTCGGGTTATATGCCCAGCCCTAATAAGGATCCATGGGTTGATTGATCTAAACTATGTTCTCTGATGGCATGGATTGTCTTCTTCTACCCAGATGGACTTCGCTTTCCATTGTCTCTAATATTTACTACTGAGGTAACCAGTGGGGCGATACGTCTCAAACATATCTATAATTTTTGATGTTTCACGCTTGTTTTCTTCATGTTTTCCATGTGTTTTATATCATTTATTGGACTAACCTATTAAAAATATGATGATGCTGATGTGATCACATGCTCGTTGGGAGACCCCAAGCAGAAGATATGATGTAGTCTAGAGTAAGTTTTCCCCTAGTATATAAACAGAGTTTATAGAACCAGTAGGACTTCGTAGTCTCGAAGAAAGTTGCTTGTATCAACAACGTCATTTATTGATGTTGACCAAGCGTGAAACCTGCACACATTCACAAACTCTCTCTTTCCCCAACTTTCCAGAAGGTTTTCAATCTTCTGGTCTTGTTGAAAACAAGATAATTAAACGTATAGTGTCTTGGAAAACAATAAAGTAAAAACAGGACATCAAGGAAACAATGATGAAAGTGCTGAAAAGATGGTTTGTAATATGAGGAAAATAGGACCGGGGGCCATAGGTTCACTAGTGGTGTCTCTCCAAAGAAAACAAATATGATGGGTGAACAAATTACAGCTGGGCAATTGATAAATCATGAACATATAATAAAACTATTATGACGAGATCAAGTTCACGGGTTCTATAATTGTAGGCATTACGACAAGGCATATGGACCACTATCCAGCATGCATCCATATCTAAAAGTCCACCTCAAGAAAGCTATCCAACAACAAAGTTATTGCTATGAAGTTGTAGCTATCCAGTAATCCCTTGGTATTAAGTTGTAGCAACAAAGTGATTGATATGTGTGCAATAGACAAATGCATTAAGATCAGTACGTAATGTAAGCAATGATTCCCAACCGTAGACAAGAGCACCATTGTGTTCTCCATAGTGCCAACAGCACATCCTCCCCCCACACGTTCCTATCACTCAAGCGCATGAAACAAGGAGGTATGAACCCACTATCTAGCATATAAAACCTCTCTTGGAGGTGAAAACAACTACGTGGCCAAGGTAATCATAAACACCGGAGAGCATTGCAAGACAAGATTAAAACTATCTACAAATATAAGTGAAGCATCTCAGATTGACATGAACAAAATAATCATAATCTCATGGTTCATCGAATTCCATTAAACACAACATGCACAATTACATAACGGTGGTCTCGATCATGTGAGGCAGCTCATGAGACTCTAAACATGGAGGCATAGGGGAGATAACAACCATCTAGCTACTTCTATGGACCTGTAGTCCCTAGATGAACTACTCATGCATTTGTCCAGAGGCGATCATGGCGATGTAGAGGCCTCCGGTGACGATCCCCCTCTTTGGCAGGTGATGGCTAGGTTGAGACTCCAAGTGCAGAGTGTGTAGCTAGTGGCAAGCCTTCTTCCCCACGAGGGTGACTCGAGGGTTTATATCGAACTCTTGGGGAGCCAGTATTTCAGCAGTTGTCTTCCAAGCTTCCTCCAGGATCCTGCAAACAAGTAGAGAATTTTGTGCCCTCAACCTCACCAAGTGGTTGTCAAGCACAAGGTGTGAGACTTCTAAATTGCAATGCAAAACTGAAACTAAATGTGCAATAATTAAATCTACTACTAAATGCAAACGAGAAAATAAATATGCAATGGATTGTTTTTGTATTTCTGTGATGCAAGTGGTGATGGAGATAATGTAAATTCGAATTGGAGATGCAAGTAAAGTAAAGTGCAAGTAAAGTAAATTACAGCAGAGTAACTAGAGTGTTTTCTTATATTTAAAATAGGACCGGGGTTCATGGTTTCACACTTGCATTCTCTCAAATAAAGTGGTAGACGGTGGACATAAAGAATTACATGTGAGATTACAATAACATGTTTAACATTGAGTACTTTCATATGGGCATCACGTCCTAGCATAGAGATCTCTACGGTCATATTGATCCCTCTTATACTCCACCAAAATGCGAAATAAATCATAACACCTCGATAATTAAGGAAAAACCAGAGTATAGCTTTAAGCAATGTGACATGAATTTGAAGTAAGAACTTGCTAGATCTAGTCATGGAGATTGATTAGTGTCACTTCAAATCCCCGGTAACAAGGTACTCCTTTTTATTCCTAGTGAGGTAACTAAGAAAGGTTTAACAAAACCTAAGTGGATCGCTGAACTTCTGTCACTTTCACAGCACTAGCCACCCCCCGTTACTCCAACTAATGCACCCATCACCCACACACGCTCTCAAGAACTAGATTGATCAAAGCTAGCAAATAAGAACGGGGTACATAAGATACATCTACCCAAATAACTCAAGAGAAACAATTGCAATCTCAGATTCAATAACTCATAGAAAAGATCCACCACATAGGAATTACAACGGTGCCCGTAATCATGTGAGGCAGCTCATACGGATCTAATTAGTGAAGCACATAGAGAGAGAGAGATACAAGTGATACTTCCACAAACCCATAGCCCTGGGGTGGACTACTCCCTCTTCATGGAGATGACGATGGAGATGACGTTGGAGGGGTAGGAGATCACACCGGCGGCGCCCCGCCGGAGTTTTCCCCCTCCAATCTGGAACTTCTGGTCTCTGTTTCGGTGTTTCGGCGGCGCTCTCATCCGTAAGGGTACGGGGGACCCTTTTTATAGTCGGTTTTAGGTCAAGACGGAGTCGGTAAGTCGAAGATGGAAGGAATTGGGGCCACATGGGCCAAAAGGGGGCCTCTCACGCGGCCAAGGAATCTGGCCGCGTGGAGGGTCCTCTTTTGGGCCTCCTTGCCCAATTCTCGTGGATCCTTCGCCCGCAAGTCTTCTCCTTCCAAGAAAATGACCCCCGCAGATTTTCAGGTGATTTCGCGGAAGTTTGCCCCCTGAAACGTCAAAAATATAGAAAACGGGGTTTCTAACAGGCAGGTTTAATTCCATAAGAGTTGGGGGACTTTGTAATTTAACCCCAAAATACTATAAAACATTGAATTATACCCTTATATGATGCAATATGTAATAGAAAACCATGTGAAAATATGCAAAATTCATCTATGCATTTTACATGCATCAACATCCCCAAGCTTAACCCATGCTCGTACTCGAGTATGAAGGTGATAAAACTAAGATGGGTTTTGCATATTGAAACAATCATGGGATATCAAGGAGGATTATTCATGCTACATATAATCAAATGATTAATACTAGAAATGAGTAGCAATATACAATTCATGTTGTAAGAAATATCAAATATGCAAGCAAAGATGCTTCATGAAAGTTCACAAAGTGTATAATGAAATAAAAGCACTATGGACCAAATGCATACACAAAATGAAAAATAAAATCCTATATTGGTCAAAGAATAGCATAATGGAGAATAGAAAATATGGTGGACACTTTGGAGAAAATTGAGTAGAGGCAAAACATGATCAAGTCTTATTTAGCCTCTAAATTATTCAACTAAAATTACTAATTGAAATGTGGTATCCATTGATCTAGGACTCTCATTGCCCCTTTATCACTAGCATCTAATTGTGAGTATTGAAGTAATGAGAATGACAAGGTGGTTGAAAGCCTCATGCCCCGTGAGTGTGAAAACCTACTCCATGATTACTCAACTTAAGATTCCTAATAAGCTTTGTACAATCATAATAAGTATTAATGACATCATAGAGAACCGCAAAGAGGTACCTCTTGCCCCATGACATGGAAACAAGCCCATGTTACAATGACAAGATGAACAAACGGAGTAGACTCATCATCCTTTTTATTTTCATTCACTATTATGCATAGCTTCTTATTTTATTATAGGATGTGTTGTAGAGTCACTCAAGCTGTAAGTAAATTTCCACCATGATAAAGAATGGCTTGGGAGAGCGGCCCAATGCGTTTCTCTAGTCATATAGATACTTACTCATCAAAACTTACTATTCCTCTATTTCATTTCGGCATGGCAGGAGTCCAAAAACAAAAGTACATGATATCAACCAAATGTAAAAAAAATTGTGCAATGTTGAAAGCTTTCCGGTGATACACGTTTATAGCTAGCTCCCAACCACACACTTGTCAAACGCAAAACTTGTGGCTCCCATTATTGGGTCATGTTTATTAGATGCATAAAAAGTAAAGTGTGCCTTCAAAAGTTCATGAGAGTCCTATCCCAAGTTGAACCCATGACAATTAATAAAGTGAATATCTTAATTTAGAACATAAATAACACAATAACATGGTGAACATACTCGGAATAGCAATGAAGCTAATGGGAAGATATGGTGGACTCATTGGAAATACTTGGCTAAGGAGTGTTGGAAACAAGTTTTTACTTGTTGGAATTTTTAAATTTTTGGGCTAGCAAGAGGGAGATAGTTGACCAGCTACTATGCATGAATATGTCCATAGAACTACTCATTTCATGAAAAACTAAATAAACCAGAAATTAACATCAAGGACATGAATAAGAGATAGCTCAAGACAACATTATTGCAAATTTCTACACATAAAAAGCCTATAAATCATGCAAACATATGTAGCTCTTCAAATCAACCATGGCATCCCTATTCCAAGTCATAATACTAGCATACAATACATTACAACCCCAAACTCCAGTATCTCAATCTCATATAAAATGATGGTGGTCTTATCAAAACAAAAATAAAAACAAAAACTAGACGCTTCAAGTCTCTACGGTAAATGCTTTGCTTAGAAAAACAGAAAGTAGACGTGTGCTAACCAAAAGAGTGTAGCTCCAGTGGTGTGTTCATCAAATCCCCAAGCTTATGGATTTCACCATTCTTGGATGTCTTGAGGCGCAGCTCCTCTATTCCCTGTGAAAAAAAACTTCACAAAACATGTTTCTCCCATTCTTTTTCTGTGGGGTGAGATTAGCAAGGACAAACAAATCACATGCTTGCTATGCAAAATTCCAAATCAAATGCTCCAGTAGATATACAATAAGGTTCATTATGTTGTATGTTCACTCTCTTGCTTGAAAGAATCATGGAAATTCGATTCCCAAGCCCAAAGAGTGCATAAAACAAAAGAAGGCAGAATCTGTCCAGAAAAGCAGCAGCAGCAAAACGAACGTTTTTTTCTAAGCTAGACTCGTCAAAAAATTAAGCCAATTTTGTGCTTACAGAGGACGAAAAGTTGCAGAACATACTAAAAAATTAGCTCAATCCGACATACCAATAAAAAACGTAAAATCATACGGTGAGCAGACTCGTGCTGAAACAGAAATTTCATGCACTAGGATAGCAACTTATAAGTCCAAATGGGTTTGACTTGACTCTTTATTGAAAACTCCAGAATTAAAACAAAAAAAACTAATCTCCTGAGACAGAAAGAGGACACTAGTAAAATCCAAACAAAAACAACCGGGTTGCCTCCCGTAAAGCGCTTTCTTTATAGCCATATAGCTAGGCTTTACTTACTTGATAATCAAGAGGGATAAAACTCACGAGGGAGCTTGTTCTTCATCATGCCCCTCTTCCTTGGGAAGTGCTCCATGCTTTTCTTGTGAGGGAACTGAAACTTGATATTCCCTTCCTTGGAGTCTATGATTGCACCTGTAGTACGAAGAAAAGGTCTACCCAAAATAATAGGACTAGGGGATTTATCCCCCATATCCATAATAATGAAATCAACGGGTACGAAAGTCATGTGCAATTCAATCATAACATCTTTTACTTGTCCTACAGCATGTTTAGTATAGTTATCAGCAAGGACAAATTCACTTGAGCACTTTTCTAAATTTTCCAGTTCTACCAATTCATATAATTCTTTAGAGAGTACCGATACACTAGAACCTAGATCTAACATAGCATTGTGAATTTCTTTTCCAATTGAAACTAGCACCTTGGGGATCCATGCATCCCCAAGCTTAGGAGGTATCATGGCCTCATTCTTGTACCTAGCATTTTTTTTCTTGCAAGACATGATTAGCAATATAAGATCCAAAGCTAGGTTGATTAACATTTATAGTGGGATCACTAGCAAATTTTTGTAGAGTAGCAATAAGTTCTTGCGAGCTACTTTTTTCTAAATCAAGCAATGGATCCTTAATTTCAGTAAGCATCATAATTTCCTCTACTTTTCCTTTTCTATTATGCATATTAAAAATCTCATAGCGATCATCAAAAATATCCTCGTGTACTTCAGCCTTTTTTAAGCTCTCTTTAATTTTAACCTCTAAGAGCAAACTTTCAAGCAAAACATGGGTATTTGCAGCATTAGTACTAGTAAAAGATCCCCCACATTCATTATCTAAAAAGGCTCTAGAAGTTTCAGAAAGTCCCTTATAAAACATATGCATAAGTATCCAATCTCTAAAGCCATGCCCTATTCCATATGCTCTACTTCTAAATCTCTCCCATGCTTGTATCATTGATTCATCTTTTTCTTGTTTAAAGGTAATGAGCAATTGTTTAACATTGTAATTCTTTTCAGCATGACAAAACCTTTCAATATGCAGCCCTTAAGTTGAACCAAGTAGTAAAATTGCTAGGAGGCCATCTTAATATCCAATCTAATGCTTTGCCTCCTAGTGAGTAGGGAAAGAGTTTAAGTTTAGTAGTGTTGATGTTTGCATGATTCAAGTTCAAAGTTTTACATCTTTCATCAAATTTCTTAAGATGGAACAAAGGGTCTTCTTTAGGCTTTCCATAGAAACGAGATTCATAAATCATTTTAATAACACTAGGATCTACCTCTAATTTTTCAACGGGAATATTTAGCTCTTGAGGGAAATTCCTAACACTGAATGGCCAATAAGTTCTCTGCTCCATTTTCCAAGTTTTTATGTAGTTTTTAATTTTTTATGCAAAACTGAAAAGTAAAGTAACTAGGCGAATTCGAAATACTAAAATAAACTAGATAACTAAATGCAAAACTAAAATGCAAACTAAAATAAAATATGCAAGACAAAACAAAAACAAGAACAAAAACAAAACAAAAACAAGACAAGAAACAAAACAATCTACTTGAAAGAAGGTGGAGATAGAAAGGACGGTACTCACGTAGGTGCAACCTCCCCAAGCTTAGGTGTTTGCAAACCTTGTTGGTGATGAAGACTTCTTGTGAGCCCCCTTGGACAACTCCTTCACCTATGGCTCCCCGGCAACGGCGCCAGAAAAACGCTTGATGGCTAGGTTGAGACTCCAAGTGCAGAGTGTGTAGCTAGTGGCAAGCCTTCTTCCCCACGAGGGTGACTCGAGGGTTTATATCGAACTCTTGGGGAGCCAGTATTTCAGCAGTTGTCTTCCAAGCTTCCTCCAGGATCCTGCAAACAAGTAGAGAATTTTGTGCCCTCAACCTCACCAAGTGGTTGTCAAGCACAAGGTGTGAGACTTCTAAATTGCAATGCAAAACTGAAAGTAAATGTGCAATAATTAAATCTACTACTAAATGCAAATGAGAAAATAAATATGCAATGGATTGTTTTTGTATTTCTGTGATGCAAGTGGTGATGGAGATAATGTAAATTCGAATTGGAGATGCAAGTAAAGTAAAGTGCAAGTAAAGTAAATTGCAGCAAAGTAACTAGAGTGTTTTCTTATATTTAAAATAGGACCGGGGTTCATGGTTTCACACTTGCATTCTCTCAAATAAAGTGGTAGACAGTGGCCATAAAGAATTACATGTGAGATTACAATAACATGTTTAACATTGAGTACTTTCATATGGGCATCACGTCCTAGCATAGAGATCTCTACGGTCATATTGATCCCTCTTATACTCCACCAAGATGCGAAATAAATCATAACACCTCGATAATTAAGGAAAAACCAGAGTATAGCTTTAAGCAATGTGACATGAATTTGAAGTAAGAACTTGCTAGATCTAGTCATGGAGATTGATTAGTGTCACTTCAAATCCCCGGTAACAAGGTACTCCTTTTTATCCCTAGTGAGGTAACTAAGAAAGGTTTAAAAAACCTAAGTGGATCGCTGAACTTCTGTCACTTTCACAGCACTAGCCACCCCCCGTTACTCCAACTAATGCACCCATCACCCCACACACGCTCTCAAGAACTAGATTGATCAAAGCTAGCAAATAAGAACGGGGTACATAAGATACATCTACTCAAATAACTCAAGAGAAACAATTGCAATCTCAGATTCAATAACTCATAGAAAAGATCCACCACATAGGAATTACAACGATGCCCGTAATCATGTGAGGCAGCTCATACGGATCTAATTAGTGAAGCACATAGAGAGAGAGAGAGATACAAGTGATACTTCCACAAACCCATAGCCCTGGGGTGGACTACTCCCTCTTCATGGAGATGACGATGGAGATGACGTTGGAGGGGTAGGAGATCACACCGGCGGCGCCCCGCCGGAGTTTTCCCCCTCCAATCTGGAACTTCTGGTCTCTGTTTTGGTGTTTCGGCGGCGCTCTCATCCGTAAGGGTACGGGGGACCCTTTTTATAGTCGGTTTTAGGTCAAGACGGAGTCGGTAAGTCGAAGATGGAAGGAATTTGGGCCACATGGGCCAAAAGGGGGCCTCTCACGCGGCCAAGGAATCTGGCCGCGTGGAGGGTCCTCTTTTGGGCCTCCTTGCCCAATTCTCGTGGATCCTTCGCCCGCAAGTCTTCTCCTTCCAAGAAAATGACCCCCGCAGATTTTCAGGTGATTTCGCGGAAGTTTGCCCCCTGAAACGTCAAAAATATAGAAAACGGGGTTTCTGACAGGCAGGTTTAATTCCATAAGAGTTGGGGGACTTTGTAATTTAACCCCAAAATACTATAAAACATTGAATTATACCCTTATATGATGCAATATGTAATAGAAAACCATGTGAAAATATGCAAAATTCATCTATGCATTTTACATGCATCAGCAGGGTGCCGGAGCAGGACTCCAGAAGCACTAGATTGGACTTTCAAGGTGATAGAGCCTCTCTGTATGTTTTGTGGAAAATAACTCTTTCCCCGATGGTTTTAGGGTTATGCGGTGACCCAACATACCACTGCATGTTGTAGTACGCAAGTCGTTGATATAACACTCACATAACACCGTTCTGCAAATATTACATCCCTCAGGGTGGTACAGCAGAATTATTGCGGGACTTGATTGTCATAAAAAAATATATTACAAGACGTAGTGTGCTGACAAAAGAATGAGCTCATCATGAGGTCGTCTCATTACTGAAATTAGAACAACAACTGAAATGTAAAGCAGGTGCATACACGGGAAATCAACAACCTAATATAGAGTTCAAGGTTGCTCGATTCAACCATGCTAAGTATCTGTTTCAGACTAGGCTAAACCTAGTCAGACTCAGCCCCCTCTGGGTCAGCTCCGTACTGGATGGTGTAATCCACCCCTTCCACTCCTCCGGAGAGATCCGGCTCCTCGTAGTAGATGTCGTCTTGGCCTCTGAGGATGTTGAATGATGCCTCCTCTAAGTTCTCATAGCCTAAGCAGGGGGTCAAACGGGATTGAATGAGTAACGAGAGTTACTCGACAAGTTCATTAAGTACGGAGATAAATGATACACTATCTACGGTCCTCGACTCTAAAGAGTCTAGGCAGATGCAAGGTTTGATAAATCTTTCTCCACGAGGTTGCTTTTAATAATGAAAACTATGCCGACAGACCATCACAGGACTAGAACTTCATGGAGTTGCCTTTTCTGTAGCGTTCGCAGTTCCTTCCCGGAACAAGGGGTAACATGCCACATCCTTTTACACTCTGCAGAGGTGCGTTACTTTACCCATGGGTGACCAAGACCATGTTGCACAACCAAGCGCGCGATCCTGTCCACTCCCACTTAGGTGTGGGGCCCGGTTGTTGGTCCAAGCCAAACAATGCTTCTCCGCACAACGCATGCCCACCCATTTCCACCAGCAGGTTGAACCCCTGATTCCACCCCTCACGATGGAGACCTAGGCGCCCCTAGCAGACACTCATAGACCTCAGAGTCCGTGGGACGTAAGGGCTCCCACCCATGTGCATGTAGTCTCTCAAGACCTACAACGTACGTCTCTGGCAGTCTGTTGACATGCGAACGAGAGAAAATCACATCTGACTTACTCGCCCCATACAAGACCCATGGTTAATGCGGTATTTACGGCGCATCAAGTTCTGACAGAATTTGTGATTAAGTCCTAGGTAATACTTTCTCATGCAGATGGAACCTTCCTTTGATCTATTCATCTTACCATGGTTCCATCCTCCCACCAAACAGAACACTACCACTCGGGTAGTCATTCAATTAGTCATATTATTCTAAAAATAGGATCATGCATTCTTTTGAGCATAGGTGGTACTACGATAGGGTTTTGAAAATAGTTGTTATGAAATAATTCAAAGGACATGAGCAAGTGATGAACTTGCCTTGATACAGATAAGTAGTGAAATCTCATGCTTGGAGCAGCTCCTGACTTCCTTGTTCTACAAAACACCATCATTGTTTGGTAAAGACAATGTTTAAGAAGCAAATGATGCTATTATCCATAATAATGACATGTATGCATTTTTTCATCTAATGGATTATTTGGTTTACAAAATAATCATGGGTAGTTAATTATTTGTAAATTTATAATTTATTATTATTTAATATTTTCTTATTATAATTTATTATTTATTTGATTGTTTTTTACAATTCATGTTAATCAGAAAATATTGAATTGGAATATATTGAAATGTCCAATATAATTGGATAAGTGTGAAATAATAAATTTACTATTGATTATAGATTAATTTGTATTCTTAAAGTTTTATTAAAATTATTATTTTAAAATTATAAAATTAAGATTACAAGTATTATTTAATTAGTTTTCTTTATTAAAGCATTCAAATTCTTTATTTAAATTTTATTAATTAAATTATAACTTTTAATAATTTTATTTATTAAATCTTATTATTCTTTGGTTTTCTAATCACTAAAATGGTCAAAAGACCTCTCTTCCCCTAGAGCTGACAGGTGGGCCACCCCCCCACCGGATTGAACCCAACCCACTTGGGCTACGCCCGAGTCCAACCTCAGACGCGCACGCACCCACACGTTCTTCCTCTACCCTCGCTTCCACGACCCTCCTGGCGATTCGCTAGGCGACCGCGTCGCCCCGCCTCCGCCGAATTAAACCGGTTGGCTCCGGCCGGCTCCGCCGCCGTGGTTGGGCGCAAACGACGCGCCTTCGAGTCCTCTCCAACCTCCTCCGCTTCGATTCGGGTTTCCCTCACCGAGGTCCCCGCGCGCTTCCAAACCCTAAACCTAGGATTACGGGAACCCGGGGTTCTCCGCCCCTCTCCGGCGAGCTCTGACCACCCGAGGAGATCCAGGGCGCCACTGGTGTGCTGCCCTGCTGCCCCAGCTGTTGTCGAGGTGTTGCGGTGGCAAGGTTCTTCTGGGACGGCCTCCACGGAAGCAACCGCGATGCCACGCTGCCCACTTATGCGCTTTCCCAACTGGTTGTGGTCACTACGAGGGTGACCACCTGTGAGTTCATCTACTTCCCCTCCTCTACTCCCGCCGTCTCCTTCCTCCCCTTGCCCTGGAACCTGGCCTTCGAGCCAGAGTTCATGCCATGATGCTCTGTGATGCCTCCAAGTGCTTGAGTTGCCTCTATGATGCTTGTGATTAATTGTTGAGGCTTGGGAAATTTCCTAATGGAAGAATTGGTTCAGGTTGCTGTTAGGATGATTTTTCATCTCTGTGACAAAATGGTTGCAGTGAGTGATTTTGTGTCTGAAATATTTACTAAGATCTTGTGATTGTGATGTGGAAAAATTCACTAGGGATTTCTCTCTGTGTTTGTGCTGCTGTTGCTTGCTTCCTGTTGGATTCAGTACAGAGCACACCATGGTGTGATTGCTCAGATAAAATTCTATGGGTGTTCTTATTTGATAGGTGTCACTGTGAACCATTTGGTTCAGAGGATGTGCCACCAAACTCTTGATCATACTAAGTGATTCTTTCTTTCTTGTGAAGTTGTGTTGATGTACCAAATCTTAGATTTGGTGCCCAACAACAGTAGTGGAAAATATTGTGATCTGGGGTCTTGCCATGTATTTATTTAGCTCAATACTAAGCTTCTGAATCCTTATACACTGATAAGAACTTGAGCTTGCTTGATCTGCTGTCCCTATGCAC
Organism: Alopecurus myosuroides; assembly: GCA_028641055.1. Lineage (NCBI taxonomy): Eukaryota > Viridiplantae > Streptophyta > Magnoliopsida > Poales > Poaceae > Alopecurus > Alopecurus myosuroides. The sequence continues at coordinate 510,657,493 of CM054057.1, forward strand.
TACCTGATAAGAACAAACTACAATACTTGATCCTTTTATCTCTATACAATTATCTGCTAAGAATAGATTACTATCACCTGTTTATTTTTGCCCCAAAGCCTATGATGCACATCCTAAGGCCCTCACTTAATAAGAACAGATGCTAGATTGTTAAATTAATTCCCAGGGATGAACTTAGCATAGCACCTCTATGCTATTCTGAGGGTAATCACCTTCCCAAACCCCCTTGTGCATAATCAAGCAACAAAATTGCTTGATGGTGTATAGAGATTCACCTTGAGTGATAGGTTAGGGTTGGTGGTTTTTGGTGCTTGTGGATTGCTTGATTCAGTCCTGCTTCTTCTCTGCAGCTTGGCCTTGTGCTCTGTTAGCTGGATCTTCAATATGGTTCACTTTTACCGGTGGATGAATTTGTGGTGTATTATTCAGTGGTGCTTGTTCTTCCTGTTCTTGGTTGTGTTCACAATCCAAGCAGGAACAGGGGAAAGTGGCGATGATCCTTACGCCATGCGGTTGATGTGTTATATATACTGTGAGAGGTGTGTTGACAACACCAAAGTGTGCTGGTGAGTATGTTGTGTGCTTGTATGCTAGCTGATGAGATATTTTCACCTTGCCTTGCGGCTGTTCTTATCCTGGCATTCTATTTCTTTTTAACTTCCAGTTGTATTACCTGGGGCTTGCCTGTGATGTTGGTCTGAGGCCATTTTCATTTGAACGGATACTACACAATTTTCGTTAAGCCCAATGATGAGTTTATCAGTGCAACACACTGTCAAACTAAGGGTACTAATCCCCCCAACCCCTCTGTTAGTGTTTTGTGTTTATTTTGCAGGTTAAGAAGATGATAGATACTTTGGGATTAGCTAGGAATTAGTCTAGGAAATAATTTACTGTAATAATACCTTTGTATCATCCTTTGTAATTTTCCATTTTGGAAACATATTGTAAATACTTTGTATATTGTGATTTAATCAATGAAGTTCAATGTTTTGTTTCAAATTCTTTATTTTAATTAGAATTTTATATTACTTATAATATCTCATGATTTTCTTTTTAAATAGGAACAATTATATTTCCTAATCAACCAATTTGAATTCAAATTCAAATACAAACTTCTCGAGTTAAATAATTCAATTTTGATACCTCAATTCAAAATATAACCTGGAGATCATGTCGAAATTCCACCCTCTTCCAGTATCGATTTCTCTCTCTGAATTAGAATATCGATGGAACCTCGATTACTCCAGGGTTTTGGTTTTGCGAAAAAAATTATTCATGTTTTGCAAACACATGCATGCAGATGCACAGATTAAAATTCTACCCCCTGTAAGTTCCTAAACACTGGGACATTACAGTCTTCCCTCCTTAACGAGAACTTCGTCCTGAAGTTGTAACAATAATACCTGAAGAGCTCGGGGTAGTTTTGTCGTAATTTTTCTTCCTTTTCCCAGGTAGCTTCGCGTTCGAGATGATGTTTCCACTGTAATTTGCAATACTTTATTTCTCGGTTCCTCAGTCTTTTCTAGTCTTTTGCTAGAATCTTTTCTGGTTCCTCCACATATGCGAGGTCTGATTCTAACTCAAGATCCTCCTGATTAATGGAATCTTCTGGTTCCTTCAAACACTTCCGGAGTTGAGATACATGGAAGACATAATGTACTTGCTTTAGTCTCTCGGGTAGCTGTAAAGTAAAAGCTACATTCCTATTCTGTGCAAGAATCTGGTAAGGTCCAATGTATCGAGGACTTAACTTTCCTTTAACTCCAAACCTCTTAAGCCCTTTCATCGGACTAAGTCGGAGATAGACCATATCCCCGAGTTTTTATTCCCAAGTCCTTCTCTTCTTATCAGCATAACTTTTCAAGAGACTTTGAGCAATTTTCAGATGATCCCTGATAATATCCACAATGTTCTGTTGATCCTTGACATAGTCTGGTTTAAACTCAGACTTGCCTCCGGCCTCGAACCAACATATTGGTGATCTACACTTCCGTCCATAAAGTACTTCAAAGGGTGCGGCTTTCAAACTGCTTTGATAACCGTTATTGTATGAGAATTCTGCTAATGGTAGATGTTCATCCCATGATCCACCAAAATCTAGAGCACATGCCTAAAGCATGTCTTCTAAGATCTTATTAGTTCTTTCAGTTTGCCCTCCGGTTTGCGGATGATAAGCGGTACTGCAATCTAATTGAGAACCAAAGCTTTATGTATTTTCTTCCAGAATTCTGATGTAAACACGGAGCCTCTGTCATAAACTATTCTTCTAGGTACTCCATGTTTACTGACAATTTCCTTTACATATATATCCACCAATTTCTCGGCGTTATCCTTCTGGTTGACTGCTAGGAAATGTGCACTTTTGGTCAATCTATCAACGATAACCCAAACCATATCCTTATGTGTCCTGGTCATTGGTAGACCAGTAATGAAATCCATACCAATCTCCTCCCACTTCCATTCTGGAATTTCTAAAGGTTGCAATGGTCCTGCTGGACTTTGATGTCCTGCCTTTACTCTCTGACATGTGTGACATTCAGATACGCACTTGGCAACATCTCTCTTCATGTTGTTCCACCAAAATATGTCTCTGAGATCCATATACATCTTGGTACTCCCAGAATGAATAGAGTACGGTCTATCATGTGCTTCCCGAAGTATTAACTTCTTGATCTCAGGGATATCTGGTACACAAATCCTCTTATTGAACCATAGTGAGCCATATTCACCTAAATGGAATACCGAGGGTTTTCCATCTTCAATCCTCTGAAGCTCTTCCTTTATGAAAGGATCTTCGTCTTGTCGACGAGATCACTTTTTATTTCCTTCACAACCTTCATGGTATACAAACCTCCCAAAGATTATACCTCAAGTATCTCAATCTCAGCCTGTTCTATTTCTCTCTTCAACTCTTTTGGCAATTCACATGGAATTGGATGACTATCTGTACTCTTCTGACTTAAAGCATCAACTACAACATTGGATTTTCTTGGTGTATAAATGTATAAATGATGGTAAGATCGTAGTCTTTGATCAACACTAACTATCTTCTTTGCCTCGTATTTGATTCTTTCCGAGTAAAGAAATATTTGAGACTTTTATGGTCCGTGTAAAGATCACACTTTGCTCCATAGAGAAATGACCTCCATCTCTTCAAAGAGAAAACTACACCTGCCAATTCCAAATCATGAGTTGGGTAGTTAACTATATAAGGTTTGAGCTGTCTTGAACCATAAGCTATTACCTTCTGATCTTGCATGGGTACACAACCCAATCCATTCTTGGATGCATCGCAATATACTATGTAATCCTTGCCTGGTTCCGGTACTGCTAAGATTGGTGCTGCTGTCAACCGTTTCTTCAACTCCTGGAAACTAGCTTCACACTTGTCTGACCATACAAAAGGAGTATTTTTCTTACAAAGTTGGTCATTGACCCTTCTATCTTAGAAAATCCCTCGATGAATCTTCTATAGTAGCCTTCCATTCCGAGAAATCCGCGAACTTCCTTGACATTGGTTGGTGCTTTCCAATCCAGAACCGATTGCATTTTGTCTGGATTCACTGCAATACCTTCCTTACTGATGACATGTCCAAGGAATTCTACTTGATCCAACCAAAATTCACACTTACTGAATTTGGCATACAATTGATGTTCCCTTAGAGTTTGTAATGCAGTTCTCAAATGTTGAGCATGGTCTTCTTTGTTCTTCGAATATATCAGAATATCATCGATGAACACAATCACGAACTTGTCCAGATATGGCATGAAGATATTGTTCATCAAGTTCATGAAAATAGCTGGTGCATTGGTTAGTCCAAAAGGAACAACCAAATATTAATGATGTCCATACCTTGAAACAAAAGTTGTCTTGGGTACATCTTCTGGCTTAATTTTGATCTGATGGTACCCTGATCTAAGATCAATCTTGGAGAACACTCCAGCCCCATGGACTTGATCAAACAAATCTTGAATTCTTGGTAATGGATACTTGTTCTTGATTGTGACATTGTTCAGATTTCTGAAATCACCGCACATTCTCCTACCTCCATCTCTCTTGTCCACGAATATAACTGGTGATCCCCATGGTGATACACTTTCTCTGATGAATCCCTTACTTTCCAGTTCATCTAATTGTTCCTTGAGTTCCTTTAATTCTTTAGGACCCATCTTGTACGGTGCCTGAGCAATAGGTGATGTACCTGGTATCAAGTCAATGGTAAACTCTATCTCTCTATCTGGTGGCATTCCCGGTAATTCTGTTGGGAATACATTCGGAAACTCATTGACTACCAGTATATCTTCTAGCTTAGCTTCATTGAGTGAGTTAAGTTGGAGTTCAGCCTCAACATGAGTATGCTAATCTGCTTGATAAGTAACTCTTCCTCCTCCAGGCTTCCTAAGAGAAACTGTTTTCTCCTCACAGTCAATTAAAGCTCCATTTTCCGTCATCCAGTCCATTCCCAGAACAACATCATTGTTCTTCAGCGAAATAACAAAAAGATCAGCGTAGTATGTGCAGCCACAGATCATAATGACTTGATCTAGCCTAGCACGTGTAACTAAGAGCGTACCTCCCGCCTTCATAACGGTAAGAGGACATTTTGTGATAGAATCATTAATCCCCTTTGTGATGACATGATCACCTCCAATCTTTATGATGAACTTACATGATTTTTGGGGCGTGAAGAGTTATTAGGAAAAACCTCTTGGTTAGACATGAATACTTTGGGGATAAAGAACATTATGCAGGGATGCTACCCATATTGTGTTGATAATTGCCATGAAAATCCTTACATAGAAAAAATTAGAAAGAATGAAACTTTACCAAATTATGAAAGGAAGAATGTTTCTTTTATTGCCACTAACGAAAGGGAGAAAATCTCCCAAGTTTCTCCTATTGTTTCTAATGATAAATCAGAGTACGTGGAGAAGGTTCCTTTCCCACCACGCTCTCCTAAGTAGGCTAAGAAGAATAAGAGGAGGAGGAAAAAGGGAGATGATATGGTACCTTCCCCTGGGCATGTTGCTCCTCTCATGGTTATTCCTAGTGAGTATGATTCAAAACTTAATATTGAAGATGATATACATGATTGCTATATTGGTTATTACTATGATGTTAAGTCTGAAGGCACTATATAAGATGATTATTTTATTCCTACAACTGACTTTGACGATCATGAGTGGGACAATGACGACACTACTTATAATCTTGAAACTAGTTTTGGCACCAATTCTGAAAATGTGATATTAACAATTGCTATGCTATTAGTTCTACCCATGTTCCTTCTAATGATGATATGGAAAGCTTTAAGATTGGGGATGATGGGTTTGAAAATACCTTTTATATTTATAATGTGATGTTTGAAAATTATTTTGCTAACAATTATAATTGTCAAAGTGCTTATGATGATGATATAATAAATGAAAATGAACTTCTTAGCTCACCTAGCTTGGAGGAGAAATTTGAGTATGATTATAATATCCCACCTATTTATTTTGATTACAATGATGAATGTGGGTTTGGAGATTCCATGACTTTAGGTAGTATTGATCGCACTATTTTGGAGAGTAATAAGAATCAAGTTCCTTTATGCTTCAATGAGTTATTTCTTTACAATATTATTTTGCATAGGAAGTAGGTTAGATTTAAATGTGCTTTATATTTGCCTCTTGATTCTCTCTAATATTATGCTTCAATTCTTTTTCTTACGTGAGCATCTTTTAAAAACACTTTGCCTAGCTAAAAGGCTTTGAAGAAAAAGCGCTTCTGGGAGGGAACCCACTTTGTTGTCCTTTGTTTTCCCTTTGGTTTCTTCCGTTTTATTTTGTTTTCCTTGTGTCTTGGAAGTTGTTACCTCTATAGAAACCTCTCCTTATCCTTTTTATTTCGTTTTTGTGCCAAGAGTAACCTCTAATAGAGAGATAGTGTGATTTGGGGAAGTTGCTCTCCTGAAACAGATTTTTGTGCTGCCACCAAAAATATTATTTCTCTCAGCCAGAACATCGGTTTGATATGTCAAAAAATAGAAACATGACCTAGGTTATTATCTAAATTTAATTATTTTAGCACTTTTTGATTTGAGTAACAGAATAGTTTCGGAAAAATTCATCTTTACCGACTGCTCTATTTTGACAAATTTCTGCCAATATTTGCATTTGCCTCTTAACATTTTTCTTTTCAGATTATTTTTTAGGGGGAGCCTTAAATGAAGTTGTGAAAGTATCTAATGTTTTAAATTGAGTGTTATAATTGTGTTGAAACTGAACCAAGTGGATTTATTATTTTGGTGCATTAACGTTGCTAATGAAGATTGTGAGAAGTTTTAAGTGGAGGAAGTTCTTGAAGTGTAGGGAGAGAAGTATGATATGAAGAGATGAACGATGGAAAAAATCTCAAGCTTGGGGATGCCCATGTCACCCCAAGACATATCCAACAAGTAAAAGCGTCAAATCTTGGGGATGCCCAAGGCATCCTCTTCTTCATCAACAAAAATACCAGGTTTCTTTCAAAACTATATATTTTTATTGCTTCACATGATACGTGTTATTCTTGGAGCGTCATTTTTTTTCTTTTAGTTTTTTTTTTCTTTAGTTTATGGTTGGATCCTAGCACTTTTTATTTTGGAGAGAGACACGCTCCGTTTTCATTACCTATAACACTCTAGTTTTCACTCTTATTGTTCTATGAGTGTTCAGTTTTTGCTTGTACTGCGTTTAGCTCTTGTTTTTCACTCGAATTTTGTTAGAGCTTGTTGGTTTTCTTTATTTATATATGATTATCTCTCTGGTATTTAATGATTATTTGCTTTGAGAGTTGTTTCAAATAAATTGATTGGTGTTGGAGAAGAGTAAAATATTTCATGCTTATAGTGGTGCAATAGGAAGCTTGTTTTGATTGTTGCTTAGACTTTGGCATGTAATGTTAGATGTTATTTTAATTTTGTGCTTAGTAGTATATGATGTACCATGACTAGTCTCAAATAGTTGAGAGTGCTTAATGTGCCATTGAAATTAAATCATGTGTTGTTCCCTCATATTGAAGCATGGTATTGTGGTATTCTCCTTTGAATAATTTATCTTGGTTGAATTGGTGCATGCTCACACCATGTTATGACTATAATTTATCTTGATTGACTTATAATATCATTCCATGCTTTGATTAATGATGTTTTGTCGCTATACATGATTATGGCCGTTATTGCTCTCTTAGTTGTGCGCTCCCGGTTTTTTGCTAGCCTTCACCCTGTACTAAGTATGATATCTACTCGTGCATCCAACTCCCAAAAACCAAATTTTGCCAAATGTGTCCACCATAACTAGCTATATGTTGTATTTCACTGCCACTCGAAGTAAATTTCTCGTGTGCTACCTTTAAACTTTCAAAATTATTAACCTGTTTTGTGTTCCTATTTTAGCTCATGACGAACCAGTTTAAAGTTTATCATGGTTTATGTCAAGCAAAGTTCTTCTCCCTTATTTCACCCGATGAGTATGGAATTTGTGCTCATCTAAATTTGCAGAGAGCTGGTGCCAAATAATATGAACTCAAATAATTAAAAAAGGCACTTCCCCATGGCTTGATGAATGCTGGTGGGCACCCGTGGATACGACTAGCTTTGGTTTGTGAAAGCAAAGGTGGGGTAAGTGTCAACCAAAAGAAAATTGCTAATGTAATCAGCTCTCAAAAGTCTAAACACTTTGCTTGACATGTATTATGATAAGTTTTTAATTACTATTCATTGACATAGACATACACCTCTCTCAAAATTGTTTTCAGTATCTCTGTTTTATTAAATAAAAGGCTCTAGCACATGAGTAATCCCTGCTTCCCTCTACGAAGGGTCTTTATTTTACTTTTATGTCGAGTCTTCATCTTCTTACTTTATGCACCTATTGAGAGAGAGCATAGTTGTCATTCTGACTATAATGTGCATAGTCCCAAAATTTATTATTGCTTGATTCATGATCATGGTATTGCTTGCTCTCAAATTATTTGTATCTAGTCACCATTTAAACTTTGAAGTTGTCCTTACATTTATGTTTTGCTACCACACAAAGGGCAAGCTGGATACCACTTTATTATGGTTTTCTTTATGATTGAAACAAACATATCACTTTCAATGCATTATTATTCATTGTCAATTATTTGTGTATCTTTTCATGTGCAACATAGTTGCTAAGTTTACATTAGTTCAAATTTATCATGCCTTTGTTAAAGTGCTTTGATCTCAGCTTAGAATTTTTTTTACATATTATTGATCAAGTTTGTGTTGGTTGTATGTCACCTCAAAAATTATTTTGTTATCACTTACCTACTCGAGGACGAGAAAGGAGTCAAGCTTGGGGATGCTGATACTTCTCAAACGTATCTATAATTTTTGATGCTACATGCTTGTTTTCTACATGTTTTCCCTATGTTTTCTATCATTTATTGGACTAACATATTAACAAGATGCCCAATGCCAGTTTCTTTCTGTTTTGTCTGTGAATTGTAGAAAAGGTCAAAAAATGAAAGTGCTCGGAATTAGCTGAAAATTCACAAGGATTTTTTGTTTATCGGAAGGCCCCGAAAGCCAGAAGGACACCCGGAGGGGAGCCATAGGGCTCCTAGGGGGTGCCATCCGCGGCCCCTCTTGCCTGGTCCTAGCTCGCGCCGGGAGGGCCCCTTGAGGCCTCGGGCACCGGTCGCCCCTTTGCCCATAGATCCCTCTTGACCTAATTCGGAGCCATACCAGAGGATTTTTCCAGAAATGCGTCCGAGCATCGCCGCCATCCAAAACCTTAATTCAAGGGACATAAGTTCCTATTCTGGCATCCTGCCATGACGAGGAAGTGCTCCCGATGCCATCTCCATCGACGTTGCTAACTCCCATGATGATGCGGGAGTAGTCCCTCCGCGGGGCTGAGGGCTCGTGCTAGTAGCTATGTGGTTATCTCTCTCCTATGATGTGATCTTGATTGCTATCGTCAACCATGTTAATATAGTTGAATTTATGATGTTTCCCCTTCGTTATGTAATGACTATGTTGTGCTTCGTTTGATTGAATTAAGGAATCATGAGGTTTCTTGATGTTTGTGTTGAGTTTAATCTTCGTAGTGCCAAGGTGACAATGTGGGTGCTGTGTTTGTATTAGAAAGAGACTATTCAAGAGATAGGTTATGGTGTTTCTTAGTACTATCTTTGGATGCTCAAAGTGACAGAGTTGGGATGTCCATTGACGGGAACATAACCTTTAAGGTGTGCTTGTGTAGCCCTACACAGTTCTCATCTATTTGATCTATCTTGCATAATGTTAGAGGAATTACCATGTGTTAAATTATGTTAATGTTGTTGAGAGTTTCCGCTAGTGAAAGTATGATCCCTAGACCTTATTTTCCACCATTGCTATATCGTTTTCTTTCGGTTTTACTACTTGTTTGCTTGCTGCCATTTTTTCTACAGATCTAGTACACCTTGTTTTTCCATCCATATTGCCCATATTTTATCATCTCTTCACCGAAATAGTGCGCGTATACAACTGAAAATTGTATTAGGTGTGTTGGGGACACAAGAGACTTCTTGTATATTAATTGTAGGGTTGCTTGAGAGGGATAAATTCAACCTATACCTCCCTGAGTTCGATAAACCTTGGGTTACTCACTTAAGGGAAATTTGTTGTTGTCCTACAAACATCTGCGCGTGGAGGCCCAACATAGTCTACAAGAGTAGTAGACATCATGGGGAGAAAATGCCTACATGGCCAAGCTCGCAGAGCAGGCGTCACATAGAAATGGTCGAATTCATGGAGAAATTTTTATTTGACTGTTTACAATCTGCAAAGATTGCAATTTTCGGATTAAGAAGACTTTTGTATGTGCCTTTCAAGCCAACCTTTGTTTAAATTGACCTATTGTTTCGGTTGCCTATGAGATTTTTCTCTGTTATAGTACTATGTTTGGATAAAAAACATGCTGATGTGAAGCCTTAGATAATTCCTAGATTAGAAAGAGACGAGCATAGATTTATCGCATTCTTGCTTTATATGTAGTAGGAATTCTTATTTGATAGCATCTATCCATTTCTCATGAATCGTGATGACCTTAATGAGAATAACATTCTTCTCACTGTAATAACAACTCATCCATTGAGTAGAAGGGGAGCCATCGGAAAAAGGCGTATCACTTTATTAGTAGTATTATGCCAGACATGAAAGTAAACTCAGAAAAATTGTGATATCATCCTCAAGCTTCTTGATTTCCCACCTTGTTCTCTTTGCCCTACTGCAGAGGCCCAAGGTGTTTTATCTGAAAATGCATGGTGACTACAAGAGGTATATTTTTGGCATATAAAGAATAATTTCAGGAAGTAAATTATCTATTTTATGAACTTAAAATCTATATTATATAACTTTCAATCCATCGATAGTTCGGTACGTTGGTAGTTTATGGCTGGAGCTGAGAGGAAAGTTGCAGCTTAGCTCTTACTTCAACTATATTCACATTAGTGCTAATAATTATCACTAGAACTGTAATTTGTGCATGTTAGCATCTTTGGGGAAACATGCCAATTTTCTCCATGTTTCATCAAACGGAAATTTGCATACGTTGAACTGTGGGTACTATTGACATGTACTGGTTATTTCCTAGCATTGTTCTAGCACAAAGTGAGCTTCAATAGCACAATCTCCTTAATTGAACCAATATTTTGTCTTCGTATTGTTTTAATCATGCGGATATGTATTTGGATTCTAGCTTCGTATAATCCCGTATTTTGTTATATGTGAGAAAAGACATTTTGTTTGTATACCTAGGGATCAATGAGAATCTCTAGAAAGATAAAATCTTATCACATAAGTTTATGTTTAACGACAGTCGGAAGGAAACATGTACATAAGTTGATGTAGATGTGTGTTAAATTACATAATGATCACACATGTGAGGAATGGTTTATGATTTTGAACAATTATTATAAATATCTAAGGCATTTCCGTCATTCTTTCCATAAAATGGATGGGCGCGGCAAAGCGCGCCTTCGTGTTCTAGTGTAAGATATGCGCGCTGGGACTAGCTTTTAGGCTATACTCTTTAGCTATAAGCTCCATGGGCTAGGAGCCCTCTCAGCGATCCTCTCACGCTTTCTCTCTCTGGATGTGCGGTGGTGGGACCGGGGCACATGTAACGGCGCTGGTTGTGTGTGGGCGGAGCTGCTTCCTGACCTGGCGGCCGGTGTGGTGGGCCCGATACAGTCCGTTTGTTTGTCCCTTCGTTTGTGGGGCCAGGGTGTCATAGTCTATTTGCTCGGTGCTGCCTGTAAGTTCGGTTGGCTGTGTCAATTCTGAGGGCATCCCTATCTTCCACCGCTTATCCCTCCCAGTTTGACCAAAGTTGGAGGTCTCTGCTCCAACAGGTGGCCGGCTCGCCTCCTCCGCAACCCCTGTTCTTAGCCACGGGATCCTCTTGAAAGTAAATCATAGACAAGCTCCTCCTTCTGGGAGTCCTTCGCCGCCACAATACATTTTAGCGTCGGTTTTCTGGCAGTGGTCAGCACGGCCGTGTTGCCGACCTCTCCAAGCAATTTTTTGGCGGTAGATGTTGGCAGGAGGGGGTTTCTCCAGGTCTCCCTTACCCAGTCAGTCAGATGCATCGGCGGATCTGGGATCTATTATGTTCTGGGGGCCCTCCCGGCCGAACGAAGTCACAGAGACGCCGGACGACAGGCTACTCCATCAGCTGAAGAAAGCAATGACTCAATGTGGCATCTTGGATCCAGGAATGGTTGTTTCTGGTTCCTCTCCGGCGAGCGCTTCAGCTGCATTGAAGGGCGGCAATAGGGGCGTCAACTTATTTTTCCTAATATACTACAGACTACAGGTGTGTATACCAGCTCATTTTTTCCTATTATACTCTGTACCTCGACAGAAATTAGGCAACTTAATGTGTTCGAATCTACCAACGGACCAGCATGCTTTATCTGAATCTTTAAATGCACACCAACAACCAGTATTACTTTTTTTTATTAATCCAAGAGCATTAATATGATAAGTACAGTAATGTGGTACGAACTCACACACATTGTAACTGTATAGACTCGCCATAGTAAGAGCAGGCAAAAGCTACCAGCCATGTATTGTAATACTCACAACGAGATGCATGTCAGTGCACCCTCGGGGCCTGTCATCACTTGCGGAAGCAAACTCTACGTTTAACGGATCTGAAAGCGGACGGGAGCGGCAAAGATATGATGTGATATATTAGCTCTTAGCAGTAACGTATAATTTTAGTTCACGGGCACACAGGCAAACTCATGGGACACATAATAAACCGAAGCTGGAGGATACAGGTTTTGCGATGCCTCGATTTTGATATTTTATTTTGTCATTTTTTTGCTCATATAGGGAGTTTATATGAAAGCGGAGCGTTTTGGAATGCGGGCTTTGGGGAGCCTAATACTTCGAAAGTTTTGACAATGGTGTTTTAAAGTTCTAATTTTTTTTCCAAAAATAATTATACATGTACATACAGATGTATTCTATAAGTGCGAACAATTTTAATAGGAAACATTTCATTTTCTAGGCTACACACACAAAAAAAGTTTAAGTATTTCTTGATTTACCTACCTGTTGTGTATACCTTCATATAATAGGTAGAATCAAGTGATGTTCATTAACTACATGTCTCTCTGAGATAAATTTCGGTGGTTCTTGATTAATAAACGATATATTCATTTGTACTGTTTACTCACTTCATGTTTAAGCCAGGCTAGCTAGGCACTTGTTGAGCAAGGTTCAGCTTTATGACTTTAGTCAAGCATTTTATCTCTTGCTAGAGAGGCAAAGTGCCTATGATGTCGATTGAGGACAATTCAGTGTTGGACATGGTTTTCTTTGGAGATATAACATGACATTTATTTATTTATTAGGGAGGGTGGTAGTTGTTTTAGAGGCTGCAACTTTCACATTGAGGGTAGGCATTCTTCTAAGCTGTAACCCGGCTAGCTGTGGCTCCTCTTAGGCTATTTGATGTGATCTTCGAGCCTGTCTTGTGGTGTCTGCATTGTAACTGGCATGGGCCGCTAGCTCGTGATGCATGGATGTTTTGCTACGCGTTAGTCTGGTCAGCGGTTGGGTGTAGGTGTCGAATAGCTTTCTGCTGCTATTCGTGTTTCAGCCTGTCCTGTTTGACAACTGTCTTTCTTTTATTCCATAGATTTTTTTAAGGTTTGTTTCGTGTTGTAGGTGATCTGTTTTTCTACTATTTGTTCGCTGCGGTGTCACTTGAGAACCAAAGGAGGTGCTGTCTTCGGAGGAGGCCTATCTTCTTGGCGATGTGTTTTTCTTTCTTTCTTTCTTTTTCTCAGTCTGATTGAGTGTAGTTTGTGCTTTCATGATTCAGGTGTTTGGCTTCCGGTTTTTATAGATGGGTGTAGGTGTTAAATTGCACTTGCTTAAGTGTAACCCGTGGCCTGCTCCACTTGATCGGTTGATCAGGTTTGTTGGAGGGAGTGATTCGATAATGTTTATGTGGTTGATCAGGTCTTACAACAACACCATGTTTTATTTTTTTTCTCTTGGAGTAAAAGTTGATAGTATAAACAAGGGCCATGATCCTGATATGTTTTGGGTGAACGGTCTTCCTTGCCATCGCATTGATTTGCTATTTGTCTGCACCAGATAAGTCTCAAAAGTTTGCTCAGCCTTATATACATGATATGTTTGTAAAATTGATTATCGAATGGCTGTATTTGATGGTGAAGAGGGGGTGGAGGTGCTGATTGGGAAATTGTAGCTTCTCTACCATCTAGCACCCGGATTGTTGTGTCAGTTTTGACTGATCCGGGGTCTATAGTCCTCCTACTGCGCCTGAGCTAGAAGCCTTGATTGTGGGTGATCTTGATGTTGAGAGGTGTAATTTTGATATTATTGTTCAGCCGGCTGAGGGTCTGTTGAAGTGGATATATCCTTTATATCCTGCTCTGATGTCTTTATGGTGATAAATGCTTTTATTTGGGGGGTGTTAACTGCTGATGGTGTTTGTTTGGGGTAGGTCGGTGTTCAGGCTCTTACCAGACATAACCAAAATTCCTCGCCCTCTATCACTGATCCTCACCCGTACCGTTCTTGCAGGCATGGAGATCTTTGCACGGATTTGCAGTTACCTATATACCGCATGTACACATGCAAAAAGGGATTGCGTGAGGTTCGTTGGTGTATAAAGGTGGCAATTCTCACGGCAGGTCATGTGCAATCAGGTTTTGCAATGCATCCCACTAAGACCATCGTGTATGATATTTATGTAGCTACCAGTTCACCATGTAGGTGCTTACAAAAGACAATGTTGTACGTTTAAAGATACCTGTCGTCTGCGAATCCTATAAGTAAACTCTATATTTTCCTAATGTATTGTATCCGTGCTGCATCCCGTGTTTCTTCCTGGACGTATGACCACCAAATAATTGCTTTCTTCTGGCGTTGTTCACCAAAAATGTCAAGTTGATCTAATTTCCATCGGACACTCATAAAATATATGATCCGATCAGCATATGTAATCAAATAAACACATCAGCCATAATCACAGAACAAGTGATGCATGTAAAATGCATACATGAACTTTGCATGTTATTACTTGTTTTTCCTACATATTAGCAACTCATATTCATGTTTTATAATGATTTGGGGGATTTTCTAAACAATCCCCCTTCTTTTGGTTCTAACCCTGTTTTTCCAGAAAACGTACCTTTTAGTGTTTCAGACTTTCCGGGAGCTTCGGGACTCCAAAAAGGGCAAGGCCAAAGAGCACGGTTCAGAATTTCCGAGAAGAAGACCATGGTCCAAAGTAAAGGGCCAAAAGGCCAACCAGGTGGCAAAGAGGACCCTCCATGCGGCCAGATTCCTTGGCCGCGTGAGAGGCCCCCTTTTTGCCCCCGTGGCTCCGATGCCGTCGATTTTTCTTCTCCCGAGTGTCTCGTGACCTAAAAACGACTATATAAAGTGTCCCCTGGCCTTTTCGAGGAGGAGGCGGCGTCGAGAGACGAAACCACGAAACAGAGAGACAGAAGTCTGCCGCCGGAGAAGATCGGAGGGGGGAAACGCCGCCGGGATCACCCCCGGAGGGCTCCACCCCCCTCCGGCGTGTTCATCATCAACATCTACAGCAAGATCAGCTCCATCTCTCCACTGTAATCTCTTGGCAAACACGATGTATGATGCAATACTATATTCCCTTGATGTATTGTGTCTCCCCGTCTATGTTTGAGTAGTGAATTGTTCTTGGCAATGGTGAAATAGTTCGTTGATTGGTTGCATACAAGTTTGTTATCTTCTATGATTGTCTTTATGTACAATATATGAGTGCACGCATATGTTGGGGAATGCATGTAAGGTGATCACCGGTAGCATAATGGAGTGGTGGTGACTTGGGAGTGACAGTAACCTGATACCGAGCCACAAAGTTAAGTTATTGGGGGGTATATATAGGGGACCTTAGAATGTAAGGCTATGGTGGGACTTTATGTCTTAATCAATCTTGTGCAGTCATTTACTTGGCCACATGATCCATCATAAGGGGTTGTAGATCATTTACTTGACTATACCTATTCATGGCTCCTTCCTAGAAGAAACAACTAAGACTAAAACATGTGCTTCACTAATTGTGACAACCACACGAACGAAACACCTATTGCTAGAACACTTGCTCCCTTGAGATACTTGAGATATTTGCTGCTTGCTACTTGTGAAACTTGCTTAGAAACTTGCATTTTAAACTTGCTTCACTAGTTACTAGACAAACCACACTCCACGTCACTTGCTTTTAATTAGTTAGTTCCTTTTAGTCAAACTTATTGCTTTGCATAAACAGCCATATAAGAGGGTTATAGGGATTTAGAGAATAGATAGATTACCTTCAGCTCCTCGTGGGTTCGACACTCAAATACTTATCGAAAGGTACTACAATTGATCTCCTGCACTTGGGAGTCATCAAGCACTTTTCTGGCGCCGTTGCTGGGGAGCGTTGTGCTAAGCTTTTATTCTTGTTTGCATTGCATACTAACATATAAACCTAAAACACAAAAAAAAATTACAAAATGGAAAACTACCAAACAATTTTAGAACTGTATAATATCTACCTTGAATTAGGACATGAAGTGTTTGAGGAGAAATTGAAAAATTATTTGCACAACAATCATATTTGTGGTAGTACTAATTCTTTGAACACCTTTATTGGTAAGGAAAACCTTGAGCTTGGGGAAGTTTGTCTTGATGAATATGATATTTTTAGCCCCCCTACTATTGAGGATAAAAATTGATATACTTGCTGATTCTATGGAAAGTTTTAAGCTTGGGGAAGTTGGTTTTGATGAGCATGATATTTCTAGTTCCCCAAGCTTGGAGGAGAAAATTCACTTTGATGATACTATGCCTCCTATATATGATGATTGCAATGAAAATTATGAATGTTTAACTCCCACTATCACTAATGAGGATTTTACTTATGTGGAGAGTAGTGATTCTTTTATGCGTGTGGCTCATGATAAGAATTTTTTATGTGATATTCATATTGTTGAATCTATTCATGATGCCACTGAAAATTATTATGAGAGAGGGAAACATGGTTACACATATTTCAACAATATTAAGTTTCCCCTCTTTATGCTGAAAGTATTGAAGTTGCACTTGATCTACCTTTCTATGCTTGCTATTATGTGCTTCTTTTATTTGTTTCATTACAAAATGCCAATGCATAGGAAATGGGTTAGACTTAAAAATAAATTGTTTAATATTTTTGTGTGTGTTCCTTATGCTTTAATTTCCTATCCGGTTTGAGCACACATTTATGTCTTTACAACATGTAAAATGCCTTTACCTACTGTTATGTATCATTTAGTTTAAGATTTTCATTTTATAAAAAACTTGGGAAAGTAAATGAGAAGGATGAGTAATGGAGAAGTTGGGGTCGACCTTGAACATGTGTTGTTCATGCCAATGAAACCATTGCAAAGTCTCTATCATTAAAACTTTTTTCAAAGATAAAAACAATAAAAATATTAGTTCACTACTGTAACATCACATTTCTGTCTTATTTCTCATCTTAAATGGCAAGAATAATCTTATATGAGAGATAGGATTAAACAATAGTAATTAGCTGTCAAGAAAACAGATTCCTGAACTTCACTGCGAAAAATGTTTAAAATCACAGAAGTGGAATTTTGACCTGGTAATTTACGACAGCAATATTTAGTTATCACTACATATTTCATTAGTTTTAAGTTTTCTGATTTGAGCAACTTAAGTGCCTCTAAAAATTAACTCTTTACGGGATGTTCAGTTTTTGGCAGATTATGTCTTTATTTTGCATTGCTCTCATTACTTGTGTTTTGTGTGGTTCATTTGATCAAGGAGCAATGAACAACTGTAGTAACAGTAGTTAATGTTTAGAATCAACTCATGATGTGTCTTTGCTGTACCTATGTGGATTTTATTTATGGAGGCACCAACCCCTCTAATCAAGTTTTATGTTGAGATTTGTGTAAGAAGAATTTTTCAGGAGGAAGAGTTGAGTGAGATGAACAAAGATCAAGAGGGACAACAAATCAAGATTGGGGATGTACCCCTGGGCTCACCCTACATGTATCAAATAAGTACAAGAATCCAAGCTTGGGGATGCCGAGCCACCTCACTCCAACCATCATGATGTTAAGTAAGTAAAGCCTAACTATATGGCTATAAAGAAAGCGCTTTACGGGAGGCAACCCGGTTGTTTTTGTTTGGATTTTCCTAGTGTCCTTTTGCTGTCTCAAGAGATTAGTTTTTTTTTGTTTTAATTCTGGAGTTTTCAATAAAGAGTCAAGTCAAACCCATTTGGACTTATAAGTTGCTATCCTAGTGCATGAAATTTCTGTTTCAGCACGAGTCTGCTCACCGTATGATTTTACGTTTTTTATTGGTATGTCGGATTGAGCTAATTTTTTAGTATGCTCTGCAACTTTTCGTTCTCTGTAATAAAAAAAATTTGCTTAATTTTTTGACGAGTCTAGCTTAGGGAAAAACGTTCGTTTTTCTGCTGTTGCTTTTCTGGACAGATTCTGCCTTCTTTTGTTTTATGCACTCTTTGGGCTTGTGAATCGAATTTCCATGATTCTTTCAAGCAAGAGAGTGAACATACAACATAATAAACCTTATTGTCTATCTACTGGAGCATTTGATTTGGAATTTTGCATAGCAAGCATGTGATTTGTTTGTCCTTGCTAATCTCACCCCACAGAAAAAGAATGGGAGAAACATGTTTTGTGAAGTTTTTTCACAGGGAATAGAGGAGCTGAGCCTCAAGACATCCAAGAATGGTGAAAGACATAAGCTTTGGGATGTGATGAACACCCCACTGGATCTACACTCTTTTGGTTAGCACACGTCTACTTTCTGTTTTTCTAAGCAAAGCATTTATCGTAGAGACTTGAAGCGTCTAGTTTTTGTTTTTATTTTTGTTTTGATAAGACCACACCCATCATTTTATATGAGATTGAGCTACTAGAGTTTGGGTTTGGAATGTATTGGATGCTAGTATTATGACTTGGAATAGGGATGCCATGGTTGATTTGAAGAGCTACATATGTTTGCATGATTTATAGGCTTTTTATGTGTAGAAATTTGCAATAATGTTGTCTTGAGCTATCTCTTATTCATGTCCTTGATGTTAATTGCTGGTTTATTTAGTTTGTCATGAAATGAGTAGTTCTATGGACATATTCATGCATAGTAGCTGGTCAACTATCTCCCTCTTGCTAGCCAAAAATTTAAAAATTCCAACAAGTAAAAACTTGTTTCCAACACTCCTTAGCCATGTATTTCCAGTGAGTCCACCATATCTTCCCATTAGCTTCATTTCTATTCCGAGTATGTTCACCATGTTATTGTGTTATTTATGTTCTAAATTAAGATATTCACTTTATTAATTGTCATGGGTTCAACTTGGGATAGGACTCTCACGAACTTTTGAAGGCACACTTTACTTTTTATGCATCTAATAAACATGACCCAATAATGGGAGCCACAAGTTTTGCGTTTGACAAGTGTGTGGTTGGGAGCTATCTATAAACGTGTATCACCGGAAAGCTTTCAACATGTCACAAAAATTTACATTTGGTTGATATCATGTACTTTTGTTTTTGGACTCCTGCCATGCCGAAATGAAATAGAGGAATAGTAAGTTTTGATGAGTAAGTATCTATATGACTAGAGAAACGCATTGGGCCGCTAACCCAAGCCATACTTTATCATGGTGGAAATTTACTTACAGCTTGAGTGACTCTACAACACATGCTACAATAAAATAAGAAGCTATGCATAATAGTGAATGAAAATAAAAAGGAGGATGAGTCTACTCCGTTTGTTTGTCTTGTCATTGTGACATGGGCTTGTTTCCATGTCATGGGGCAAGAGGTACCTCTTTGCGGTTCTCTATGATGTCATTAATACTTATTATGATTGTACAAAGCTTATTAGGAATCTTAAGTTGAGTAATCATGGAGTAGGTTTTCACACTCACGGGGCATGAGGCTTTCAACCACCTTGTCATTCACATTACTTCAACATTCACCATTTAAGATGCTAGTGATAAAGGGGCAATGAGAGTCCTAGATCAATGGATACCAGATTTCAATTAGTAATTTTAGTTGAATAATTTAGAGGCTAAATAAGACTTTATCATGTTTTACCTCTACTCAATTTTCTCCAAAGTGTCCACCATATTTTCTATTTTGCATTATGCTATTCTTTGACCAATATAGGATTTTATTTTTCATTTTGTGTATGCATTTGGTCCATAGTGCTTTTATTTCATTATACACTTTGTGAACTTTCATGAAGCATCTTTGCTTGCATATTTGATATTTCTTACAACATGAATTGTATATTGCTACTCATTTCTAGTATTAATCATTTGATTATATGTAGCATGAATAATCCTCCTTGATATCCCATGATTGTTTCAATACGCAAAGTCCATGTTAGTTTTATCACCTTCATACTCGAGGACGAGCATGGGTTAAGCTTGGGGATGTTGATGCATGTAAAATGCATACATGAACTTTGCATGTTATTACTTGTTTTTCCTACATATTAGCAACTTATATTCATGTTTTATAATGATTTGGGGGATTTTCTAAACAATCCCCCTTCTTTTGGTTCTAACCCTGTTTTTCTAGAAAACGTACTTTTTAGTGTTTCAGACTTTCCGGGAGCTTCAGGACTCCAAAAAGGGCAAGGCCAAAGAGCACGGTTCAGAAGTTTCGAGACGAAGACCATGGGACAAAGTAGAGGGCCAAAAGGCCAACCAGGTGGCAAAGAGGACCCTCCATGCGGCCAGATTCCTTGGCCGCGTGAGAGGCCCCCCTTTTGCCCCCGTGGCTCCGATGCCGTCGATCTTTCTTCTCCCGAGTGTCTCGTGACCTAAAAACTACTATATAAAGGGTCCCCTGGCATTTTCGAGGAGGAGGCGGCGCCGAGAGATGAAACCACGAAACAGAGAGACAGAAGGCTGGCGCCGGAGAAGATCGGAGGGGGGAAACGCCGCCGGGATCACCCCCGGAGGGCTCCACCCCCCTCCGGCGTGTTCATCATCAACATCTACAGCAAGATCAGCTCCATCTCTCCACTGTAATCTCTTGGAAAACACGATGCATGATGCAATACTATATTCCCTTGATGTATTGTGTCTCCCCGTCTATGTTTGAGTAGTGAATTGTTCTTGGCAATGGTGAAATAGTTCGTTGATTGGTTGCATACAAGTTTGTTATCTTCTATGATTGTCTTTATGTACAATATATGAGTGCACGCATATGTTGGGGAATGCATGTAAGGTGATCACTGGTAGCATAATGGAGTGGTGGTGACTTGGGAGTGACAGTAACCTGAAACCGAGCCACAAAGTTAAGTTATTGGGGGATATATATAGGGGACCTTAGAACGTAAGGCTATGGTGGAACTTTATGTCTTAATCAATCTTGTGCAGTCATTTACTTGGCCACATGATCCATCATAAGGGGTTGTAGATCATTTACTTGACTATACCTATTCATGGCTCCTTCCTAGAAGAAACAACTAAGACTAAAACATGTGCTTCACTAATTGTGACAACCACACGAACGAAACACCTATTGCTAGAACACTTGCTCCCTTGAGATACTTGAGATATTTGCTGCTTGCTACTTGTGAAACTTGCTTAGAAACTTGCATTTTAAACTTGCTTCACTAGTTACTAGACAAACCACACTCCACGTCACTTGCTTTTAATTAGTTAGTTCCTTTTAGTCAAACTTATTGCTTTGCATAAACAGCCATATAAGAGGGTTATAGGGCTTTAGAGAATAGATAGCTTACCTTCAGCTCCTCGTGGGTTCGACACTCAAATACTTACCGAAAGGTACTACAATTGATCTCCTGCACTTGGGAGTCATCAACAAGTAAAAATCAAACAAAGCTAAAACGATTACCACCACCAAATGCATCACACCATGCACAACGTCGTGCAGGTGGCGAGGCGAAGCTCGCATCACCGTCTAGTTACATGTACGTGTGATTGAGAGAGGAGAAAACAAAGCAATGTGAAGCCTTAATGGGCTATGTTATCTATAATTTAGGTCCATGTTCGGTTAATTCAGTCAGTTCGGGTACCCAACCCCTTAGACCGAATTAGCCAAGGCTATTTCGATTTTCTATAATTGGTGACCGACATTTTATAAAATTATTCGGTTATGGTCTACTCGGTTTCAGTGCCGTTTGTTCGGCTCTGTTATTTGGTCATCGATTAATATGCCGACCCCTATGCGTAACGATGGCGTGGGCTAGTATTGAAAAAAAATGCGAATTGGAAATCACTGTACTCCTTATTTGTCTAGACATCGTAGTAGAGTTCATAGACGAGGTGCCATGAGTCTACGGGCAGAGACGTGGGGGGACGTGGTATTAAGACAACCAGGAACACCAAATTTACCCAGGTTCGGTACGGCGCAACTAGGCGACATTCCTACTCCTGCAATCTCACTAAATCAGGGTTGAAGCTTGAAGTATACAAAGTACAATGTGAGTAGGGTCTCGCTAAATCGGTGAGGATCAACTTCTCGGCGAGTTGGCTTCTAGCTAATTGTTCGTTTCTTCTCTCCCGTCCGGCTTTATATAGATAACCGGGTTAGGGCTTACAGAAACGAAACCTAGAAGGCTACGGAAAGTATCTAACTTGGAAAGTAGGAATCCGCCTTCTACTCCAAGCCGCACCACTTTGGGCCGTGGTCCGGGTTTTTCTATAATCCGGCTTGTGCGTGTTAGCTTACTGGGCCGCCTAATGGACCGTGATCCATTACCAAAAGGCCACCCTGGTAATCCGACTCTTTAGGACAATGCCGGATATACCCCTATTCAGTATATATCCGACAGTAGCCCCCAAGAAGGATTGAGACTTCATTCTGCCACCTTTCGTCAATCTGCATTCCGAGAAATGTTGGTGCTTTGTCTCGATTCTTCTTTTTCCCAAATCATGCATAACACATAACTCGGATTTTATCAGAATCCGGCTTTTTCTTCCATGAGCCTCCGCGGAGAAGGAACTTCGTGATGTCAGCGATGAAATCGTGCTGACATCACGGACGTTTGGGTTTAGTCAAAACCCTGAAAACGTATCTCTGACAGATTCTCGCGGGAAACGAGGAGATAGCCATTATCACCCCGTCCCCTCGTTTCCTGGAATTTCCGGGCGTGACACGCGTCAAGTATCCAACGGCTAAAATAGCCATTGTAGCCAATCTCAATGCATTTCCGGCTATAAATAGCCGCCTCGGGCACTCTAGATTTCCCTTCTGCTTCCTCTTCTCCCTCAAGCCCCCAACGCCATAGCCACAGAGCCCAAGCTCGAGCTTGCGAAAGTGAGCAAAAAACGAGTGCTACCATCTTCTCCAAAAGAACCACCGGAGGATCCGGATCAACGCCATGCCGCCCGAAAATGACCAACGGAGGATCACCCCGCGCCACGGAAATGAGCTCCGTCGCCCTGGATATCGACAGCATCATAAACGACATCGACCCGTAGCTGGACTCCCCCGGCCGCGCCACCGCGAGCGCGCCGGAGGGAAACGCCGGTGATCTGGCCCGTGGGGATCTTCCTACCACGGTCGAAAGCATTCCGTCTTCGTCTACCGCGCCTATTCCGCCCCTCACCACCGATCCTGCGGAAGAAAACATCACTCGCGGTGGTGAGGAGCTCGCCGCCTCGGGCGCTGCCGGAGCCGAAGAAGACGCGGAGGAAAACTCCGGGAACTGGAGCCGCTGCAACGTGGTTCCGTCCCTTCTTCCGACAATGGAGAAGGAGGGACTTGTGCGGAAGGGAAAATGGCGACACGAGGAGGACGACTCTGAGCCGTTGCGAAAAGCCGGAGAAAGGGTTCTCCTTACCTCTCACATCAGCAGAGGTATGGGATTTCCACCTTCCGCCTTTTTCCTTCAAATCCTCAACCACTACAACATCCAACCACATAATCTTCCTCCCAATTCCATTCTTTATCTTGCCGGATTCCAAGCCCTCTTCGAAGGGTATCTAGGGATAGAGCCTAGGTTCGATTTTTGGCAATATTGCTTCGGGGTGAAGCGCAAACCCTCTGAGGGTGCTCTCCCCACCTGCGGGACCATCTCCTTCACCTTGCGTAGGTTTAGGGAAGATTGGTTTCCAAAGATAAAAACCTCGGAATCCATCAAATTCTGGACGGGTTCCTTCTTTTACCATGAAGATGTCCCGTTTCCTGGAAAGGAGACGGGAATTCCACCTTTTATCAATTCTGCGTCCACTCCCCAGGATAACTGGACGGTGGATGCAATCCAAACCCTACCGTCAGATCTGATGAGGATCAAACGGTGCATCGCCAAGCTCATTTCGCCTCTCCTCCACTCACTGGCATGGACACGGTTCTATGCTGGCTTGAAAGGCGGATCCAGCCTCTGGCTCACCGCGGTCCCGGACTCATGTGTGAATACACGGGACCTGAGGACGCGATGAGGACGACAAACAAGCCTTTGTCCAAAAAAGACTTGAAGAAATGCGTCAACCAGCTGGTCGCAACTCGTGACCAGTATGAGGAAAGTCGACCAATGTATACAGCAACAAACCCGGCTCCAAAGGTATGATTCTAGCATTTTGGGCATTGGTGATGAGTTTCTCTTTTCTCGGATGTTTTTTCTAACCCGGACTTTGTCTTTTTTGACAGATTGTTGATCTTCCTGAGGAGGATCTTGCCACCAACGCCGAGTTGGATGCAATGTGTGCCAAATTTGCGCGCGGGGGGGGGGGGGGGGGGGGGGGGACAGAAGCGCAAGAAGCCTTCCGCTACTCAGGAGATAATTGATCTTGACGGAATTCCCGTCGCGACTTCCAGGTAAATCATCCGGGTTTTTCTTTTCTCTGCTTTTTGTCGCAGGAATTTCCTTTCTTTCTCGGAATTCTTTACTTCTCGGATTTTTCTTTTCTAGCCTTGCTCCTACCACCTTGAAGCCGAAAGCCCGGAAGAAGCATAAGGCAGTGGTTAGTAGAGAAGCGCAGCCGTCTCCCGCTGCAGCCCCCGACACTCCGGTCGCCACACGAGAAGAGAACTTGGCTGCAAGGGAGGGAGAATACCCTTTGCAGCCCAGCCAGCCCGTTGCGTCCGAGTCAGACGCGAGGGAAAGGGCGGTGCTAGAAACGGGAGGTCCTCCTCGTGTTTCAGAGGAGGAGCCTATCCCGACATTTGACAAAGAGTTCAAGGTAAAGGAAGAGCCCTTTGACGAACATGGGTATATCCATCCGTTGGCGGCAAAGCACTTTGCTTCAGCTCCCTTAATCCGTCCTTGGACGCAAGGCGGGCTTATTGTTAGGAATAACTTTGCATTTTCACCTCGGCAGGTCATCCATCATGGCCTTTGCCACGTCGGGATTCTTTTTGCAGACTATGTAAAAGAGTTCAACGAAAATCTGGCAAATCTGACAAAAATGAGCCAGGTAATATCTCTAGCCCCCAAACAATTTGCCAAATGTATTCATTTTTTACTTAATGCTTTTATCATGACCTTGCTTGTTTTTTGACTGAAGCGGTTTGTCCCTTTTCCATGTTTCAGCAAACTGCTGAAAACATTAACATGGAAGTTTTCAGTAAACTTACCATCAAGAATAAGGAGGTGAAAACTCTCCTTAGCATTCTTGAAGATAAGGACTCGGAGTTGGCCTCCGTTCAGTAAAAGCTAGATGAATCAGCAGGTAATTTTGTCTCTGCTTTTGTTTAGGATTTTTCTAAGTATTTTTCCGAGTTTTAACTCTTCATTTTACTTGCTTTTTATCTTCTTTGGCGAAAGCCAAACAAAGTGCTAAAGATGCCGGCAATGCCGAGAACCTCCGCAAGGAAAACCTGGCACTTCACAAGATCAATGTGAAGCTCCAGAAAGACTTGGAGGCTAGCCAACTTGATGTCGGCATTGCCGAGCCCAAGGCCTCTAGCCAGGCCGAGAAGGACAAGGCCACCATCAGGGACTCGGAGAATACCCTGAACCAGCGCCTTGAGAAAGGCACGGAGATGGACAGAATTCTCGGTAAGTTTTTAAACTTTTACCGGAATTTTCTTTTTCCCTTCTTCTGTTTATCCTAACTTTCTTTGGTTGATTGAAACAGAAGGTAGCCCCTCACTTACCCGGATCGAAAGAATCCGGGCTTTCGAGAAGTTCTTCACCGCGCTTAAATCTGCGGGAATGCTACTTATCAAAAATTACATTCCTGACAAGGCAGGAGAATTCTCGGAAGTCAGCAAGCTTCCGGAGACGATCGAGGAGGTGGCGAACCGCAAGGAATCCTGGTTACGCTCCGCGGCTCGCGGTGGTGCGCGCATGGCCCTTGGGCTCATGCGTATGCATTATACCATCGCCAAGTCTTGGCGCGTGGCGTCAGGTATCCCTCAAGGATACACGGACGCGCAGCGGGCCAGCATCTTCGACTCCGTCAAAGGCCACGCCACCAAAATAGTGCAAATGGTGAACATCTCCACCTTCTACCTCGAGGAGGAAGTTCCGACAACTCCTGAGGATTCCAGCAGCGAGGATGAAGACTCAGATCCCGAAGAAGCTGCTTGAGTCCTGGGTAGATGGCAGGAAAAATAGAAGCACTATTGTTCTTACAATGTAATATTCATTATAATGCTATCTATCATTTGTATAAACAAGTACTCCGCTTTTTCAGATTAATTTATAAGTCTTTGTGTCGTGGTGGTATCACGGCAGATGCCATGGGATGGCTAAAGTGTTGGGGGCGATGGACGCTGGAGGTGATCGGGGAGGGATCACACGGCGAGTAGCCGCGTGTAGGATGTCTCAAACACTGCAAACAACCAGATCTTACCCAGGTTCAGGGCCCTCGTGTGGAGGTAACACCCTACTCCTGCCTTTTCTCTCTCTATGTGTGTAACCGAGTAGCCACAGTACAAATCAGGCCTTCAGCCGAGTAGCCACTCTAGCTCTCTCTACTACCAGTACTTGCTCGAGTAACAAATGATCTCTCGCGTAAAGTCTAGTGTCCACCCTCGCGCAGGAGGGGGCAGGGCACCTTATATACTGGTGCCCAGCCGAATAGAAAACGACTATAAGGTACGACGGATGGGACAGACACACTGCAGAACAGAGCACGCTTCCGGCTTCTCGCTGATGCGGGTGCGGGAAGTCGTCGCACCGTTCGGAGATGGGACCTGTCCACCTTGTCAGTGAGATAGGGTAGGCCCCTAGCCCTGTCCTGTCCCCTCTGTCAGTAACAGGACTTGACAGGCGCCTACCGCACTGTAGCCACGCCGTAGCACGGATAATCACGCGCTCCATAAGTTAAACCGCACGCCGGTACGGACGCAGGATACGCGGGATCCCTTGTCAGAACGGCTCCATTGACTTCTGGCCCGAGTAGGAAAGCATTCCCTCTACTTGGACCAACTCCTCTACTCGAACGAACATAACTTGCTTGATTTCTCCTCTTGGCCATTGGTGGGTACGGCCGGATAGAAACATACCGGGTAGCAAGTACCGGGTAGCCATCTACCCGGTCAAACGGCACCTTTGACCTTGCCTTTAGCACTTGCCTTACCCCTGGGTAAACCCCCGACATTAGTCCCCGAAGCTGGTAGAGTCCTGCGAACTTGTTCACTGGGCCCTGCCAGAAAACAAAAACTGTCTCCATGAACGAGCAACGCTGAGTTGCACTCCAACTCGAACCAGTAACTCCTTCTCGAATCTCTTCAACTGTACTCACGAGACCACCTTCCTGGTAGCTGAGTAGAGCAATTTCTCTCCTGAGCTGCCGAATAGAATAACTTAGTGAAATTTCGAACTCGCTCCCGCTGAATCGGAGTGAATCCACCTCTCTGTGTTGCTACGGGGCACGTGTCACACCCCTGTGCCCCCGACGCCTCGGTGCCTGGGATACGGCAGGCCACGCGCCAATAACTGCAACCCTGGCCCACCAGCCTGTTAAGTCATCTCAACCGTACTCAAGTGCCCACGATCTCGACGTGGGATTAACTGCGCCCGTTACGTGCGCGATATGCGCTGTGTGCGTTTCTAACGGTTGCGCAACCCACGCCGCACGATCTCTGCGCACGATAATCCACGATTAATCCACTGGTAACGGCAACTCGAGGGGGAGAGATAAATACCCCTGCGACGCTCCCGTCTCATCGTTCCTGTTCTTCCCAATCTCGCGCCCCCTCGCCTCTCCGCTGCCGTCGAGCACACCGCCACCGTAAATACTTGCTGCGCCGCTGCTCCACGCACCGCGAGAGAGACAGAGAGAAACTCCTTCGCTCACCTCCGCCTCCAATCTCCCCTGAGTGCTTCCGCCTCCATGGCTTCTCACGGAGACGACGATGCCGCCGCTCGCGCCGGTTGGGAAGGATCAGAAGTCACCGCAGAAGACTGCCAGTGGCTCGTCAACACGCGCCGCGTTCCTCCCGGCGTCGTGTGCAGGCCCCCAGGTACCGAAATCATCCCCAAGCCTAAGAAGGACAAATACGTCGTCTTTCTCGCTCACTTCAAAAGGGGATTCGGCCTTCCCGTTTCCGAATTCTTTGCCGAATTCCTCCGTCATTTTGGCCTCCAGCCACACCATCTTCCACCCAACGCCCTTGTCATGCTTTCTATCCACGCCGTAGTGTGCGAAGCCTTCTTAGGCGTCTACCCAACCATCCACACTTGGGCTAGGTACTTTTTCTTCCGAAAGCAGAGTGTTCCCAATCCTGGGCACACCGAGAGCGCTCGCACGATGACCCAGACCGGATGCGCCATGATGATACAACGCAAGACCGGGCATCACCCGCGGGTTAAAGGATTGGAGACTGTGCGCAAGTGGCAGCGCAGTTTCTTGTATGTGAAGAATGTTGCTCCCGAGAAGGGGAAACCTATCGAGGACCGAATCATGCTTCCAAAGTTCAAGAATGCGCGGCCCACCCAGCAGAACTAGGGCTACGACCCCAAGAAGACCATCGAGGATGTCCTTCAGGTTGAGCGACGCCTGACCGAGTTGGTCTCGGAAGGGCTCCGTCCGGACGATCCCATCGCGTGCTGGATATCACGCCGAGTGCTCCCACTCCAGCGTCGATCGCACAAGATGTGCCACATGGGAGGACCCCGAGATTGCACAAGGACAACGACATTCGAGCTCAGCACAGCCGAGGTGGCCATCTGGGCTAGATCCATCATGCACACAACGCTCTCCGACACCTGGATGTATGGCTTCGTGCCGTATAGCCGCCTCAAGCCCATTGGAAAGGTTAGCCTTCGGTGCTTTGCTTTTGTACATTGATACCGAGTAGGTGGCCTCTCAGCTTTGTATGCTTAGTCTTTGCATGCTGCACCGAGTAGAATATCACCAATATCCTTTTGGCTTTATATGCTTTGTGTTTGCACGCCATGTCGAGTAGAAAACCTTAGCTGAATATGGTTTGTGTTTGCATGCTATTCCGAGTAGAATATTACCAATATCCTTTTGGCTTTATATGATTTGTGTTTGCACGCCATGTCGAGTAGAAACCCTTAGCTGAGAACTCAACTCACTTGTGCTATCTGTTTGCCTCTACAGCACATCGATCGCCAGGGAGAAGAAGATACCGAAGTCTTCGAGGGTAACTGGTCCGATGACCGAGAACAGGACGATGAGACCGCCTACGACACCCAGGACACCCTCTGCATCCCTCACGCCAATCATCCTGGTAATCCCCTAGTTGACGCGTCTATTCGGGACTGGTCCGAAGATGACGAAGGTGACTAAGTTCACCTTTCTGCTTGCGAGTAGCACACCCTTATTTCCTTCCATGTTTCTGAATCTGTTACTTCTTCTACTCTGCAGAGGATCCTGAGCTGGACGAAGACGAGGATCCCCTGGAGGTTAATCCTCTATCTGTGGATGCTCCCACAACTCGGAAGAGGGTGGGCAGTGGCGACCAGGAGCCTCCTCCGAAGAAATCCAAGAAAACAGGTGGAAAGAAAAACATCGCCAGAAGACAACCCCCCACCAGCAAAGGATAAGTTACTCCATCCGAATACCAACTCGTCACTGCTTCTTGCTATGCTCTTCTGCTTCTCCCTTTCTGAACTATTTCCTTCTTCCAGCGCCCCTCTGGATGCTGATGCCGCTGCAGCCCCCACGCGGTCCAAGAGGAAGGCCGTTGTGGACCTCGAGAAACTCGTCGATCTCTCCGACGAGGAGGAAGAGCAAGACCAGCAGGACAGGACGCGTGCGT
This sequence comes from Alopecurus myosuroides, assembly GCA_028641055.1. Lineage (NCBI taxonomy): Eukaryota > Viridiplantae > Streptophyta > Magnoliopsida > Poales > Poaceae > Alopecurus > Alopecurus myosuroides. Next base: position 510,687,248 of record CM054057.1, read on the forward strand.
CCTCTCCTATTAAAGTGGAAGAAGATACCGGCGCCAAGAACACGGGCGCTGGCGATGTTGATCAAACCACCGAGCAGCAAGATGCTGCTCACGACGAGACGCCGCCATCTCCCCCAGCTGCAACAGCTGGGGAAAATGTTGAAGAAGACATCCAGCCACAAGACAGTGCCGCCCTGGAGCGGCAAGACGACACCACCGAGCAGCAGGATACTCAAGCTGCAGCTCAAGACGATCCCGCGGCCGGGCCGCGGGTAGAAGAAGTAATAGACGTCCAACCTGATCCCGCTGCCGAGCAGCGGGTAGAAAAGACCGTGGTGGAGCCCGTCCGCCAGAGCCAGGCGCAGCCAGATGCTGCGCCGGGTAGCCGGCCCCTTGTGCCGCCTACCCAGCAGGCGACTCCACCCACTGCTCAAATTCCTCCACCAACACAGACTGCACCATCGCCTCCGCCAACTGCTTCTCGCAAGGCGCCACCACCCACTTCTCGGCCAGATACAACTCCTAGCCCTAAGAAGGATATCAAGTCACAGACCAAGGGCGTCCGGCAGCAACCAAAACGCGCTGCGTCGCAAGCCGGACAGATGATGCCGCCTCCCAAGCCTCAAGACGTGCCATCCGGGAAGCCGCCGAGGAGCAAGCATCTCGTGCTCTCCACGCCCACCCCCAGCGCCAACCTGGCTGCCTCTGGGTCTGCTGGTCCAGCCGAAGGGCCGAGTGCTGGAGCTGCCACCCGCGTGCAAGCTAGCTGGCCGGAATACCTGCTGGAAACGTCCCGACGCTATGACATCTCACTGGCCAAGGGAGAGAAGAAGCTATCTATGCTGAAAGGAGGCCCAGCTGTGGCGACCGACGCCAAGTCCAAGGGCAAAGGGCCAGCACCGGTTCCAGAGCTCTTGTCGCGCGAGGCAGACGACGACGAGTGCGAATCAGAAGGCCTGACAACGATCATGGACCGAGTTGGGTTTGTGGACCCAGCTTGGAACAGCAAAGCGCATGGCAATCCTAAGTGGGAAGGTCTCCCGTTGGGTACGATCGACCATTACCGCACGGACTGGAACAAGGCCGATGTTGGCTCTGTTCCAATGACGATCGCCAGCCCCACCTGCACTCTGGCCGGGAAGCTGTTTAGCTTGCGCAAAGCTGCCGAAGGCGTCGAGCAAACCTATGTTGTAAGTGCTTTCTCCCTTTTTTGCATTTTCCGAGTTGCCGTTTCTCTTTTCTCTTTTCTTCTTTTACTCTTTGCCTCTTTGCCTCTTTACCTTTTAGCCATTCCCCCAGTCCCCGAGATTCGGGCCGAGTAGGCAAAAACTCGACCGAGTTGACGTCTACTCGGTGCAAATCTTCCAAAATACTTAGACTTTTTCTCTTCTCTTCTACAGAATAGCCTCCTGAAGAGGACAAAACTGTTCCGCCGGCTGCTCTGGAACCATCGCATTGCCAAGGACCACCTCGAGGCTGTTGAAGCCGAGAAGAAGGACAATGATGCGGTGGAAAAGTTGGCCTTGGATCGCACTCTGCAAATTTCTGAAGTGGAAGGTAAGCTCTTAGCATTTCGGTTTGCGTGTTTTGTGTTTACGCCCATTGTTTGCCTTTTGCTTTAACTTTGTTTACTCTGCAGGCAAGCTCAACGAACTGATAGAAAAGCATCGCGACTGCGAAGTTTTTGCTGACTCTGCTCAGAGCAAGATCACGACTCTCGAAGGTGAGTTGCCTTCCTTCTCTGCTCATGTGTCTCTTTTTACTCTGTTACTCTGCTGATGCTGTTGTTCTCTTTGCAGAAGAATACAAAAAATTCCGGGAGCAACACCAAGACGGCCTCATGCCTGCCGAGGTGCGTCAACAGTTGCAGACCCGAGATGCAGAGCTCGAGAAAGAGCGCACCGTCGAGAGGGCGGAGTTTGAAGAAATGCAGGTCAAGCTGAAATCTGCTCTCCAGGACGCCCTCGACCAGGTTGCCGAGAAGGACAAGATCAAGACAGCTGCCAAGGCCAAAGAGAAAGCACTTGAGATGGATATCTCGTTGCTGAAGAAACACAACGAGCAACTCATCCTCCAGATTGCCAACGCTCGCAGCGTCGAAGACAGGCACATCTCGGATGAGAACGACTGGAAGATAAAACTGGAAGCGCTACTGGTTGATCTCGAACGTGAGTTCTCTTTTCTCTGCACCTGACCTGCTTTTCTCTTCTCTGCCCTTCTTCTACCTGGTTTTATCTCCTTTCTGCCTATGATTCTAACTATTGCAAGTTTCATCTCTTCTCTGCCTCCATTTCTAACTCTTATTGGTTTCTTTTTCAGATATCTTCCCTGATCTCCGTGCTGCTAGCACACCCTCTCTGGCGAAGGCAAGACAAATCCGAGCTGAATCCGGAATGCCCATCGACACCAAGTCCACTATCAATGATAATCTTCTGAGCATCAAGTCTCAACTCCGCCAACTCAAGGGCTTGGGCACCTCCATGGTGTCCACCGCATACAAACTGCACGATCTGTTCTGGCCGGACCAAGCTGCGCCAGACAGCTTCCGTGAGATCGCCGAGAAGCTAAATGGCGTGAAGGCCGAGTTGAAGAAATGGCGCGCCTCTGCAGCTAGGGCTGGAGCTGATGAGCTACTCCACTTCATCACCAGCTGGTATGAGAATCTCAATCTCGACAGGATCCTCGTCATGCGCGAAGACTCCAAGTGGACAAAGAATCCTGACTGCGTTACTCGCCGGAAGGCAATGGCTTATGAGATAGCCTCCTATGCTGATTCCGCCACCTACATCGACGGCCTCCCCGAGCCAGATACTGGGCTCGAAGACGAGGACGAGGACGATGAAGATGACACCGAGTCGGAGGACTTGAACGTGTTTGAAGAAGATGCCGCCAAGGGAGCCGCCGAGAAGGGGAAGGCAAAGGTTGACGCAGAAGCCAAGCAGCCGCAACCCAGCGCCCAAGAGGCCACCATCACCACCGAGATGGTGATCCAGCAAGCGGCTCCCGAGCTGGGCGCTACTAGCGCCTTCCCAATGCCCAGCTTCCAGTCTGCTGCATCTACCTCTGCCACTGATCCCATCTCGGTTGCCACTGCAACCTCAGAACCAGCTGCCAACGTCAACTCTGAAGCTGATGCTGACAGCGCCAAGGCGGACGACACCGCTGCTACCAATGAGTGAATCCTGAAAAACTTTTATCTTGAAATTTGATCAGATCCCCAGGACGCCGGGTGCAAATGTATCCATACTATTAAGTCTTCGTTGCTACTCAGTTTTAATTTAGTTTAAGTTCTTAGCAACTCTGGCTCAATGCCGGGTTGCGCTATTATGCAAGTCCCCGAGTTGCATTTTTTATCCACTCTTCCTTTTTATCTCAGCTCTTACCTGCAACTTGTTGCTTTTTTGGTAGTCGAGTCACAAGAGTTCAAAGTTGGATTTTCAAATACTTAGCCACTTAGAAAAATCATAGTAACGCTGCCCACCACTTAGCCGAAAAAGAAAGACAACAATAAAGAACACTCTATTCGGTTGCCACACGTTTCCTTTCCTTAGCAGCTTTTCGTGTGTTCATTGACCTTTGGCTTGTTCTCTGTCTTGCCATGAAGCCGGGTTGCGGACAGCAGCAGAGTCGCAGAGTTGGCCCGTGGGTTTAAACACACTACTTTATGTGCCTTTGAAATTCTAAGTGGTTCAACCGAATAGACAAAGTAAGAAACAGAATAGACACAAGGAGCAATTTGGACGAGGGCAGTCCCCGAGTTCAATTTCAGATTACCGAATAGAATTTTAACTTGGACAAGAAAGTACATACACAGTTTGCTCATGAGTGAAAACGTCGGAGTAGAGCTACATTCCAAGGGCGCTTAGATTCCTCTCCAGCTCTATCCGGCCTGTTCTTCTGGGGTGCCTGTGCGTCAACTAGATAATAGGCATCATTGTGCAAAGCCTTGCTCACAATGAAAGGCCCTTCCCACAGAGGGGATAACTTGTGCATCCCGGCCGTGCGCTGCACGAGCCTAAGGACCATGTCTCCTTCTCGGAAAACCCTTGGGTTCACTTTCCGGCTATGATAACGCCTCAAGTTTTGCTGGTAAACAGCTGAACGTGACAGAGTTAGCTCTCTTGCTCCTTCTAGAAGGTCAACGTCATTTTCTCGAGCTTCTCTAGCCCCTGCCTCAGTGTAGAGGGTTACTCGGGGCGAGTCATGCTCTAGGTCAGTGGGCAACACGGCCTCGGCTCCATATACCAGGAAGAATGGTGTGTAGCCGGTTGACCGGTTAGGGGTACTCCTTAGACTCCATAACACCGTTGGCAACTCGTCTAGCCAACACCCAAGTGTTTTCAGTAATGGCTCAGCCTTGGCTTTATGCCGGATAGCACCATGCCATTTTCTCTTTCAACTTGCCCATTGGAGGCAGGATGCGCAACAGATGCAGCATCTAGCCGAATGCGCTTCTCTCTGCAGAATCTCGCAAAAGCACCCTCAGCAAAGTTTGTGCCATTATCCGTGATAATGCTGTGCGGGTAGCCATATCTCAGGATCACATCCTTCAGAAAACTCACAGAGTGGCTCCATCGCATTTCGAATAGGCTTCACCTCAATCCACTTGGTGAACTTGTCAACCATGACCAAGATGTGTCATGTTGCCTCTAGCCGGCTTGAAAGGACCCACCATATCCAAACACCAAACAGCAAATGGCCAAGTAATGGGAATGGTCTTCAATTCGGAAGCTGGCATGTGAATCTTACTTGCAAATCTTTGGCAGCCATTGCACTTTCTCATGATATCTTCAGCTTGTTTCAAGGCAGTGAGCCAAAAGAAGCCATGCCGAAAAGCCTTGTTGACCAGAGCCCGAGAAGAGGCGTGATGCCCGCATTCCCCTTGATGTATCTCCACCAGAATTATTCTCCTTCTTATGGCTCTACACAGCGCTGCAGCACACCAGTAGGACTTCTTCTATGCAGCACATCTCTGAAGATAGTATAGCCCTTGGATCTTCTCAATTTGCCTCGCGGTAACTTCATCACTGGGCAAAGTGCCGTCCTTTAGAAAGGATAATATGGGCAGAGCCCAACTCGGCGTCTCACGAATGGGAAACACTGGTTCGTCCAGTTCCAGTGGATCAGCCACCACTTCCTCTTCTGAGTTGGAGACGAGGTCACGAGTCCCCGAGTATTCGGCCAGGACCCCCTCGATGAATGCGACAGTCCCCGAGTTGGGAGGGGCAGTCCCCGTGTAAGAAGGGACAGTCCCCGGGTTGCAGGTGCCAGTCCCCGGGTTGGAGACGACAGTCCCCGGGTTCTCTTTTGCAGCCTCCCAGTCAATCTCCATGGGAACAGCTTCCTCGCCTGGCAGAGAAGGAACGAATATGGACTCCGAGTTGGGGGATGGCTTGATAGATGGCTTTCTCAAATGCTCCAAGGCAATCCCAGCTGGGATGTACTGCCGAGAAGACCCCAACTTGGACAGCTCATCAGCTGCCTCATTCTCCGCTCTGTGTATGTGTTTGAACTCGCATCCTTCAAAGAAACCAGTCATGGTCTGCACCAGAAACCGATATGATGCCATGTTGGCATCCAGAGCATCCCAGGTGCCTGATACTTGCTGCACCACTAGATCCGAGTCGCCATAACAGATGATGCGCTGCGCGCCAACCTCCTTGGCCACCTTCAAGCCGTGTACCACGGCCTCGTACTCTGCTACATTGTTGGATGCCTTGAAATGGATCTGCAGCACATATTTGAGTTGATCTCGCTTTGGTAACGTGAGCACCACGCCAGCACCAAGGCCTTCCTTCACTTTGGAGCCATCAAAATGCATCTTCCAGTAGTTGGCTACTGGCGAAGGAGGCTCATACTGCACCTCAGCCCAATCCACCAGAAAATCTGCTAAGATCTGTGACTTGATGGCTTCTCGTCTTGTGTACGAAGGAGCGTACGCGGCTAGCTCAATCGCCCACTTGGCTACTCTGCCACTTGCTTCCTTGTTGCCCATGATGTCCGAGATGGGAGCAGAACTCACCACTGTGATGGGATGCTCTTGGAAATAGTGCTTCAGCTTCTTGGCGCCCAGGTACACGCCGTAAGTCATCTTCGGGTAATGCGGGTAGTTCTGCTTGGAGCTGGATAGCACCTCACTGAGATAGTATACTGGCCGCTGCACAGTCTTGCCTTCCTCTTCTCTCTCCACCACAATCACAACACTGACCACTCGGTTAGTTGCAGCAATGTACATCAGCATTGGCTCTTTGGGTAGCGGACTAGCCAAGATGGGAGCGCTACCCAACATGGCTTTCAATTCCTTGAATGCTACATCAGCTTGCGGTGTCCAGACAAACTTGTCACTCTTCTTCATCAATGGATACAGAGGCAAGGCCTTTTCGCCCAGGAAGCGGCTCAGAGAAGCCAAGCAACCAGTGAATTTTTGCACATCCTTCAGTGATCTCGGCAAAGACATGCTCTCTATAGCTTTTATCTTTGAAGGATTGGCCTCAATGCCCCGACTGGATACCAAGAAGCCGAGTAGCTTGCCAGCCGGGACGCCAAAGGTGCATTTAGTCGGATTCAGCTTCATTTTGTACTTGCGCAAGTTGGCAAATGTTTCCTCAATGTCACTAAGCAGAGTATGTGTTTTATTTGTTTTGATGACAATGTCATCTACGTACACCTGCACATTTTTGCCAATTTGATAATGCAAGCATTTCTGCATGCATCTCTGATAGGTAGCCCCAGCATTCCACAACCCAAAGCACATGACACGATAGCAATAAGCCCCGTACGGGGTAATAAAGGCAGTCTTTATTTGATCAGAAGGGTTGATAGCTATCTGATGAAAACCAGAGTAGGCATCTATGAAAGACAAAAGCTCACAACCAGCAGTGGAGTCGATCACCTGATCTATGCGGGGTAGCGGAAATGGATCCTTGGGGCAGGCCTTGTTCAAGTCGGTGTAGTCCACACACATACGCCATGCGGTATCCGCCTTGGGGTCCTCCTTCTTCTTCTCAACCATAACCGGGTTGGCTAGCCAGTCCTGATGCAATACCTCCATGATAAAGTTGCTTATCAGCAACTTGGTGATCTGATCACCGATAGCCTTCCTTCTCTCATCACCAAAGCGGCGCATAGCCTGCTTAACCGGCTTGGCATCATGCCGCACATGTAGCGAGTGCTCAACCAACTCCCCCGGGACACCCGACTAATCCTCATTGGACCAGGCAAAGACGTCCCGATTCTCATGGAGGAAGTGGATGAGCTCGCTTTCCTATTTCTCTCCCAACCTGGCGCCAATGATGGCAACACGGTCTGGGAACTCAGGATCAACCTGGACCTTCTTTGTCTCCTGGGACGCCTGGAACGCAGTCCCGTACTGGGAACTCGGCATACCAGGAGCACCACCTTCCGCTGCTTGCGCCATAGCCACCACCTCATGCATCTTCTTCTTCTCGGCAGGAATGACCATGGATTCCGCCAGCTGAGAACTAGCAGAAGCACACTCCAAAGACCTCTTGTAATCACCCGAGATGGTGATGACTCCATTGGGACCAGGGATCTTCATCTTCAGGTATGCAGCATGGGTAGAAGCCATGAACGACAGGCTCTCAGTGCGGCAGTTCTCCCTGGTACCGAATAGAACGTCTATCCAGACGCGGCTGATTGGAGAGCAAGATACTCCAGGCACAATGCCATGGAATGTGGTCCTGCTGGGTAGCAACATGTTCTCGGCCATTCCGAGCTTCTCTAGTGTGTCTCGGTACACGATGTTGATGCTGCTGTCGTTGTCTATCAGGACCTTGCTGAACCTGACATTCTTATGAGTACCCAAGAAGGTGGGATCCAACACCAGAGCATAGCTACCCGGGTTGGGCATCACCCTAGGATGATCAGCTCTGTACCACGTAATCTCTTGGTTGCACCAGTGCAGGTAATGAGGCACAACAGGGATCACAGCATTGACCTCCATCACACGCCTGTGCAGTGACTGCTTGTCGGCGGGCTCGGAGGTGAATATCATGTAGCTCTCATGGTGTTCCTGGTACTGGTTGCGGTCTCCACCACCATTGTTGCCGTTGTTGTTGTTGCCTTGGTTGTTGTTGTTGTTGTTGTGTAACATCCACCTTTTTGTAATAAAGTGTTTGTGTGTTTGTGCTTGTGATCATATCATGTCATGCATGCATTTTGAACCTAAGTTGTGTTTAAAACAAGTGCATTAAAATTTAATACCGGAGTTTATTAAAATCACTTAAAAGTGCCACATTAAGATGATGGTTTGAAATGGTACAATTTTTGCCCAACAAAGATATGTTGAGGGTGCCCATGTTGTAAGGAGCCAAAAAATAATTTTTACCAATTTTTGTTCTTTATAGAAAGGCCCTCAAATCTGTTTTAAGTTGCTGTTTTAATAAGGACAAGGACCTTTTCGCAGTTCTTGTTTTCCTAGGGGGGTTTTCGGAAACGTCCTCTTGTCTTCTTCCTTGAGCCAGTAGACGAGCAATCCGAGCACATCGCCGCGGTGGCCACCTCATGCCTGATCCCCGCGCGGATAGGGGTCGAAAGAGACGTCTGCATCGCTCCTCCCCCTCGCAAACCCCCCTCTCCTCTTCTCTGTACCGGAAACGAGGAGAACCCGCACCCAAACCCTAACCGCCCGCTGGCCTCCGCCGCTCGCCGCCGGTGAATCGGCCGCCCCCGCGCCCTCCGAGTTCTCCAGTAGCTCCGCCACCTTCCCCTCCCCCTCCTCGAGCTTGTGCGGCCCCGAGGAGCCCCGGGAGGCCCTCAATTTCACCGCCGGAATCCCCACGGCCGCCGCCGGATTTCTGCTCGCCGCCGGCGTTTGACGCCCCCACTCGTCTCCCCGACTCCGCCATCAGGTTCACTGTGAGCTCCCGAACCCCCTGGTGCCCTCCTCTTCCTCCCTCCCCCTCCGGTTCCCTCCCTCGCCGTCGACGCCGCCATCCGCCGCCGCGACGAGCTCGCCGGCGAGCTTTCCGGCCATCTTCCGGCACGCCGTGACCATCCCCAGAACCCCCTCGGTCTCCTCCACCTCGTGGGAAAGATGGTTCCTTGAAATTTCGAGCAAATCCTTCAATTGCTTGGCATCTGTGTGATCTTGGCCTGGGATGATGTCACAATGACATCATTCCCACGTCACAGGTGGTTTTCTGTTTATTTTTCCGTTAAACGAAATTGGAGCTGACATGTGGACCCCACTGCTTTTTAAAATTACAGAAAAATAATGATTTTGTAAATGCAATAACTTTTAATTGGCTAATCAGAAAAATATGTTCAACATACCATTTTGTTCAGAAAAATGTAATCTACATGTTGATGTCATTTGCACACATTTTTGACAAAGTTGAATTTTGAGCATTATTTAAATCCTTTAAAATAAAGAAAATAAGTTTTTATTCAAGAAAATTAGAAAGTTACAAGTTATATGTCAAAATGCTTAGGATGACAAGTGCAACCTAGTTATGGTGTTCTCAACCCTATTTGAGCACTTTAACTTGTCGCACCTTTAGGTTTTGCCCGAATCGGCCTCCGAGGTCCATTTCGGGACTAAATTCACTAAAATTGTTTTCTTAACATATGAACCCTAGCAACCCATGAACCATGTTTAGGTATTATCTTTAATGCATTCAAATGTTCATGCATACATATTGAGCATTGCATCGATGCCTGTTTTGAGTGTTGTTACCTTTCTTTCCGGTGTTTGCTCTTACCGGTAGACCTCGAATCCGGAGAGAAGTTCGACATCCCTGTTGCCGAATACTTGGTCTAAACAACCAAGTCAAGCACTTATTCCTGAAGCTTTCTTCTGGTTTTCTTGAAGCAAGGCAAGCATAACCTCTTATCTGCCCATATATGTTTTCGAAGTGTTTTCCTTCTCGTACGATGCATGCTTTACAAAGTATTTTGAGTCAGTAGATAGAGTTGTCCTATTTATTTGCATAAACCAGATATCATGATTCAATGCTCCTAGCAGACATAGGATTTGTCTGTGTGTATCGCCAAAGCCTCAAATATGCCATGCTTAGTCATACATGTCTGTTGATCTCTGCTCCATCCGGTTGATGAATCAGAGTTACGAAATGAATCTAGTATGACAGGATGACGTGGTAAGGTTCGAGATGTGTGTTTAACATGATTAAAGGCTTGGATGAGTTGCCACATGGGATGTGGTGATTTGCCTCCATGCCCCTAGGAGCGAGTTCTCGCCTTTGAAGCCAAGACTAATCGTGCAACCACACGGGGATTGGATTCCCCTCGGTTTCAACTTGTCTAGTTTGTTCCATGAGTTGCCTAGTTCGGGCGTTCCATTTGGATTTGCTGGGGATATTAAAATGTTTTCAAAACTAGGACGTGGTGGTGTATCGGCGCTCTGCGGGTAGGTAACCGTCGAGCATTGCGCACAACGATAGAGACCCGACAGGAGATGGCCACTCCCTATTGGCGGTCCATCTCTACTCGGAGCGACTCATGGAATAGGCAAAGCAAGGGAAAGATCGTGGTCAGCCACCCTCTGCCGGCACATCATTGGAATTGTGCCAATAGCTTGGCATTAAGAGTCGGTTGATGCGTGTGGGTAAAGTTGTGCACCCCTGCAGGGTTTAATATTTTCGAAAAGCCGTGTCCGCGGTTAAGGACAACTTGGTGACAGATCCTGAGATCATAGATAACTTGAACATGACGTAAAAGATGTTGGCAATGAATGTTTAGTTTTAAGAGGTGGTTCCGGTTATCATGTGCTGAAGATGATGCTTCGAAGGTCTTGAAGGCAATACCCGAGGAAAGGGTGTTCTTTTAAAAGATTTGTGAAAAGCTTCTCTATCTCCCTCTATTCGAAACAAAGTTGGCTTTATGCAAAATAAGCTTCATAAACCCTTTTTGAACAAGCAGATATATAATAGGTTAGTTAAGTCTTGTTGAGTACCTCCCGTACTCATGTTTGCTTCAATTTGGTTCAGGTGGAGTTCCATACCTTTGGTGGTGTTTCTTCGTGGACATCGACGGATAGTTTGGGGTTTCCCAGGTAGCAGCCTGGAATCTATGGGCTGGGACGTCGCCTTATGTTGCGGCCTCTTAGGCCTTTTTGGTTCTTGTTGAATAGCAACATAATTCGCTTTCCGTTGTCTGATGTATTGTTGGGTCGTGTGACCTCTGTTTGTAAGCTTTACTCTAGTATTACTTGCTTAATAAAGCTTCATGTTTAGGGTACTGCTTTGATCGGTTGTTGGTTTCGAGCTCATTGTTATACAGTTTTGGCTATGCCTGCATGATTGTCGCAGTCGAGGGGTTGTGGAGCCGATGATCCATGTCCGAGCCCGCCTGTCGATGTGATCGGCCTGGGGCGAGGTAACCCTAGTAACCCTCGATTGTTGTCGCACTTTCTAGACACATAGCAACTATGTATAACTTTGGTCCCGTTCCTTCAGTTTCATCCGACTCGTGGACGCTTGGGTATGCATAATTGGTTATGACTAGCATGGATACAAGGAGTAGTAGACCGGGGATCCGGACTACGTGTCGATGAATCCGGTCTGCCTGCCGTTGTTTGTTGCGGCCGGGGCTGGTAACCCTGAAGCCCTTGTGAGTCCATGGCTAGGAGCACATAACAGTATGTATATCTCTGGGTCCGGGGTCTAACAGGTCTTGGTATCAGAGCAGGACTGCCTGTAGAAAAACCCTTGCTATTGGTCGGTGTTGAGTCTAGAGTTTGTGAAAACTATTTTTGAAATGACAAATGAGTTATGAAAACCTTCTTAGGATTCTTTTTACTCCTTACCTGGTATCGTTCTAACTCTGAGTCACCTTATCTCATTTGATTTGAAATGTTTTACCTCTCATCTGTTAACTTCAAAGTTAGGAGCAAAATCGTTGGGTGTTTTCCCTAATACTCCGTGTCAGGTTGCTAATGTCCTCAGAGTTTCCAAGTTACCTCCTTTGGTCTAAATCGTTGTTTCCTTTTTACTTCAGTTGATCCATATCAAGTCATGAATCTTTCTATTGCATTCTTTCCATGGGAGTGTTTCTCATGGTTCCGTTTCTTTGTACTCAGGATGTCCGGGAGTATTCAAGATTTCGTTCAAAGTGGTCATATCGAGGGAGAGTCATCTTCCTTAATGACGCAAGTTCTTCAGGATATCGAGACCAACCGCCTGAGAAATGAACATCTCCTTGAGCGTGTGGCGCAAAACACTGAACGTCGTCATGACGAATGTGTCACATTTGGGGATTTAGTTCATGCTAAGCTTCCAACTTTCAGCAATCTCAACGAACCCATCGATGCTGATGATGGGCTTCGTACCATCGAGCGCAAATTTAACGCTCTCCATGTTCCAGAAAGTGACCGTGTGAACTTCGCTGCCTATCAGCTAGAGGGTGAAGCTGGTTCATGGTGGGAAGGTTTCTTGGCGTTGCAATCGCCGGGACATAAGGTTACTTGGGAGGAGTTCCGTGAAGAGTTCCGTGCTTCCCATGTTCCTGAGGCAGTTATGGACTCCAAAAGAAAAGAGTTCCTGGATCTGACCCAGGGACAGATGGATGTTGAAACTTACGGGCGTGAATTCGCCCGTTTGGCTCGTTATGCACCCCGAGATGTTGCAGATGATGCGGATAAGCAAGAGTTGTTCCGCAAAGGTCTGGATTCCGGAGTTCGCTATGAGCTACTGTCTTTCCACTTTCCAACCTTCCAGGACCTTTATAATCATGCTCTTACCTTGGAGCGTGGCAAAAAGGAAATGGAAATTTCTTTGAAGCAGATTTCTGGAGAGTCACGTGCGTCTTCTTCTGGTTCCAAGAAGCGTCGTGTGTTTGTTCCGTACAGTGCTATTCCATATCCATCAGTTATTCAACAAGGCCACCTTGGTGGGCAATCCAGAGTTGTTCGTGGTAAGAAACGGCTCGTGACATGTCATGTATGTGATGAACTTGGCCATTACTCCGACAAATGTCCTCAGAGGATATCTCCTGCACCCCAGCTCGTTTCTACACGGGTTGTTAACCGTGGTCATTTGAACCATGTTCTTATTGAAGAAGCTCAGAAAGCACCTGATGTCGTGTTGGGAATGCTTCGGGTGAACCTAGCTCCGGCTTCTGTTCTGTTTGATTCCGGAGCGTCACACTCATGTGTATCAAGAGCTTTTGTGGTGTTGCATGACATACCTCTTGTGAGTATGGTTCCTCCGTTCATAATTTCAACCCTAGGGTCCTTCTGCTGGACTAATCAGTGTTGCCCTGGTGTCCCAATTGAAATTGGAGGTTTGGTGTTTCTTTCTACACTTGTCATCATGGACCAAACTAATATCAATGTCATACTGGGCATGGACTGGTTGTCAACACATCATGCCATGATTGACTGTGCAGCCAAGTGTGTTACCTTGATTCATCCATATGGTTACAACTCAGTTGTTGTTCCCTTGTGGGACAGTTCAACCACAGCCACGTCCTCAACTCAATGCAATCGAAGTTCGACCATCTCCCGAGGTTCATGAGGTACCAGTGGTGTGTAAGTTTCCGGATGTCTTCCCGGAAGAGCTTCCGAGTATGCGTCATGATTATTCAGTGGAGTTTGTTGTTGAACTAATTCCTGGAGTGGCTCCTACTTCTGAAAGACCATACCATAGGTCTCTAGAAGAGTTGGTTGAGTTGAAGAAGCAAATAGAGGAGTTAGAAGGGAAATGTTTCCCTCATGCCAACACATCTTCTCGTGGATGTCCTACACTCTTCGTCATGAAGAAGGATACCACAGTTCCTCAGCTGGCCAGTGAATATTGTTCGTTCAATGATGTGGCAATAAAGCATAAGTGTTCTCTTCCTCGGACAAATGATTTGTTTGACCGTCTGCTTGGTGCCACTGTCTTCTCCAAGATACACTTAAGTCTGGGTTATCATCAACTTCAGACCAGGTCCGGGAATGTTTCTAAAGCGGTTGTCAAAACTCGTTATGGTCTCTATGAGTACACTGTTATGTTTCCCGAACTCTCCAATGCTCCAACCATGCTGATGGGGCTTATGAAATCCATTTTCATGGAGTATCTTGACAAGTTCGTTGTGGTTTACCTCGAAGATGTTATAATCTACTCCAAGTCCGAAGAAGAACATGTTGAACATCTTCGGCTAGTTTTGACAAAGCTTCGTGAGCATGGTATCTATGTCAAATTCTCCAGATGTGAGTTATGGTTGAAAGAGCTCATATTTCTAGGCTATGTCCTATCTGCTGAAGGAGTTGCAGTTCTCCCTAACAAAGTTCAAGCCATATTGGACTGGGAGTCACCTAAGTCCATCAAAGAGGTTCGAAACTTCCTCGAACTTATCGGTTGTTATCACCGCTCTATTGAAGGTTTCTCCAAAGCTGCCAAGCCAATGACTGATCTTCTTAAGAAAGATAAACAGTTTGTATGGTCAAGAATGACAGAAGAGAGTTTCCGGTTGTTGAAAACCAAGCTGGCTAATGCTCCTATGCTTGCCCTTCCGGACACGTGCAAGAACTTTGTCATCTTCTGTGATGCCTCTCGTCAAGGTATCGACTGCGGTCTTCTGCAAGATGGACGTGTGGTTTCTTATGCTTCTCGACAACTGAAACCAAATGAGCTCAAATATCCAACTCATGCTCTTGAGTTAGCAGCTGTTGTGTATGCCTTGAAACAATGGCGTCATCATCTTCTAGGAAATCAATGTGAGTTCTACTTCCACCAGCAGAGCTTCAAATATCTTTTCACCCAACCAGATCTAAGTCTCAGACAAAAGAGATGGTTGGAACTAGTCAAAGAACCCAATGTGGAGGTCAAATGTCAAGTTGATAAAGGTAAAGTCGTGGCTGGCACGACAATCCAGAAGTCTTACTGTAACAGCTTGATGATACAGCAAGATCAACCTTCTCTCCACAAAGAGTTCTGCAAGCTTAATCTTAAGGTTGTTCCCTCTGGTTATCCGGTTAATCCAGAAGTGAAACCATCCTTTGAACATCAAATCAAAGATGCCCAAAAGCGGGATCTAAGCATTACCTTGGTCAAGAGAAAGATTTCTCGTGGAGTTCCTACATGTTTCTCTGTTGATAATCAAGGTACCGTTTATTTTGGTGAACATATTGTTGTGCCAAAGAAACGGAGTCTGAAACAACTGATCCTTCGTGAAGCTCATGAGTCATTTCTCTCTGTTCATCCTGGTAGCACCAAAATGTACCGTGATCTACGTCAAAGGTTCTGGTGGACTAAAATGAAGCGAGATATCGCTCAATTTGTGGCTGAATGCGACGTTTGTCGTCGTGCTAAAGCTGAACATCAAAGACCAGTTGCTACTCTCTACCCCACACCTATTCCTGTTTGGAAGTGGGATGAAGTGGAGATGACTTTCATTGTTGGTCTTCCAAGAAATGATCAAGGACACACCGCTATCTGGGTAGTGATTGATCGTCTGTCAAAGGTTGCTCATTTCGTTCCTATCCATCAGGGCATCAATGCTATACAATTGGCAGATTTGTATGTCTCTCAGATAATACCTCTTCATGGTGTTCCTAAGAAGATCCTTTTTTTATCATGGAAATATGTTTACTTCCAAAGGCTGGGCAAGTTTCAAGCAAGCTATGGGAAGTCGTCTACATTTCACCATAGTTTATCAATCATCCCGTAAAGATCACCTCGGGAGTCTGAACCAAACACTTGAAGACATGCTTCGAGCTTGTGTTGTATCCTTCGGTAATGATTGGGAGAAGTGTCTTCCATCTGCCGAGTTCGTTTATAACAACTGCTTCCAAGTTATCTTGGCCAAAGCTCCGTTTGAAGTTCTCTACAATCGAAGCTGTTCAATTCCGTTAAATTGGTAAGAAACCGGTGAAAGACAGTTCTTTGGACCAAAGAATCTGATCAATGAGACTGAAGAAACAGTTCGTATCATCCGTGAACATCTGAAAGTGGCTCAGTCTCGCCAGAAGAGCTATGGTTACCATCAACAAGATATTCGTTATGATGTTGGTGGACAAGCCTATCTTCAAGTCACACCTTTGAAGGGTGTTCATCGTGAGGTTATGAAGGGAAGATTACCGCCTCGCTATGTTGGTCCTTTCCCTGTTCTTGCAAAAAGTGGGAATTTTGCTTATCGTCTCCACCTACCTTCAACGTTTCCCCAGGTTCATGCCACATTCCACGTCTCAAAACTCCATCGTTGCTTTAAAGATTCCAACCGTGGTGTTGATCATGAAACCATTGATCTCAAGGATGATCTGACCTACCGAGAATGTCCTGTCCGTATCCTCGAGGCAGCTGAACGAAAGATTCGATGCCGAAGCATCAAGTGTCTCAAGGTTCAGTGGTCCCATCATTCTGAAGCTGAAGCAACCTGGGAACGAGAAGATCGTTTACGATCTGAGTACCCGTCCTTCTTTGCTAAAACCTAGGAATCTCGGGACGAGATTCTTGTAAGGGGGGTAGACTTGTAACATCCACCTTTTTGTAATAAAGTGTTTGTGTGTTTGTGCTTGTGATCATGTCATGTCATGCATGCATTTTGAACCTAAGTCGTGTTTAAAACAAGTGCATTAAAATTTAATACCGGAGTTTATTAAAATCACTTAAAAGTGCCACATTAAGATGATGGTTTGAAATGGTACAATTTTTGCCCAACAAAGATATGTTGAGGGTGCCCATGTTGTAAGGAGCCCAAAAATAATTTTTACCAATTGTTTTCTTTACAGAAAGGCCCTCAAATCTGTTTTAAGTTGATGTTTTAATAAGGACAAGGACCTTTTCGCAGTTCTTGTTTTCCTAGGGGGGTTTTCGGAAACGTCCTCTTGTCTTCTTCCTTGAGCCAGTAGACGAGCAATCCGAGCACGTCGCCTCGGTGGCCACCTCATGCCTGCTCCCAGCGCGGATAGGGGTCAAAAGAGACGTCTGCATCGCTCCTCCCCCTTGCAAACCCCCCTCTCCTCTTCTCTGTACCGGAAACGAGGAGAACCCGCACCCAAACCCTAACCGCCCGCTGGCCTCCGCCGCTCGCCGCCGGTGAATCGGCCGCCCCCGCGCCCTCCGAGTTCTCCAGTAGCTCCGCCACCTTCCCCTCCCCCTCCTCGAGCTTGTGCGGCCCCGAGGAGCCCCGGGAGGCCCTCAATTTCACCGCCGGAATCCCCACGGCCGCTGCCGGATTTCTGCTCGCCGCCGGCGTTTGACGCCCCCACTCATCTCCCCGACTCCGCCATCAGGTTTACTGTGAGCTCCCGAACCCCCTGGTGCCCTCCTCTTCCTCCCTCCCCCTCCGGTTCCCTCCCTCGCCACCGACGCCGCCATCCGCCGCCGCGACGAGCTCACCGGCGAGCTTTCCGGCCATCTTCCGGCACGCCGTGACCACCCCCAGAACCCCCTCGGTCTCCTCCACCTCGTGGGAAAGATGGTTCCTTGAAATTTCGAGCAGATCCTTCAATTGCTTGGCATCTGTGTGATCTTGGCCTGGGATGATGTCACAATGACATCATGACCACGTCACAGGTGGTTTTGTGTTTATTTTTGTGTTAAACGAAATTGGAGTTGACATGTGGACCCCACTGCTTTTTAAAATTACAGAAAAATAATGATTTTGTAAATGCAATAACTTTTAATTGGCTAATCAGAAAAATATGTTCAACATACCATTTTGTTCAGAAAAATGTAATCTACATGTTGATGTCATTTGCACACATTTTTGACAAAGTTGAATTTTGAGCATTATTTAAATCCTTTTAAATAAACAAAATAAGTTTTTATTCAAGAAAATTAGAAAGTTACAAGTTATATGTCAAAATGCTTAGTATGACAAGTGCAACCTAGTTATGGTGTTCTCAACCCTATTTGAGCACTTTAACTTGTCGCACCTTTAGGTTTTGCCCGAATCGGCCTCCGAGGTCCATTTCAGGACTAAATTCACTAAAATTGTTTTCTTAACATATGAACCCTAGCAACCCATGAACCATGTTTAGGTCTTATCTTTAATGCATTCAAATGTTCATGCATACATATTGAGCATTGCATCGATGCCTGTTTTGAGTGTTGTTATCTTTCTTTCCGGTGTTTGCTCTTACCGGTAGACCTCGAATCCGGAGAGAAGTTCGACATCCATGTTGCCGAATACTTGGTCTAGACAACCAAGTCAAGCACTTATTCCTGAAGCTTTCTTCTGGTTTTCTTGAAGCAAGGCAAGCATAACCTCTTATCTGCCCATATATGTTTTCGAAGTGTTTTCCTTCTCGTACGATGCATGCTTTACAAAGTATTTTGAGTCAGTAGATAGAGTTGTCCTATTTATTTTCATAAACCAGATATCATGATTCAATGCTCCTAGCAGACATAGGATTTGTCTGTGTGTATCGCCAAAGCCTCAAATATGCCATGCTTAGTCATACATGTCTGTTGATCTCTGCTCCATCCGGTTGATGAATCAGAGTTACGAAATGAATCTAGTATGACAGGATGACGTGGTAAGGTTCGAGATGTGTGTTTAACATGATTAAAGGCTTGGATGAGTTGCCACATGGGATGTGGTGATTTGCCTCCATGCCCCTAGGAGCGAGTTCTCGCCTTTGAAGCCAAGACTGATCGTGCAACCACACGGGGATTGGATTCCCCTCGGTTTCAACTTGTCTAGTTTGTTCCATGAGTTGCTAGTTCGGGCGTTCCATTTGGATTTGCTGGGGATATTTTTTTTTTTCAAAACTAGGACGTGGTGGTGTATCGGCGCTCTGCGGGTAGGTAACCGTCGAGCATTGCGCACAACGATAGAGACCCGGCAGGAGATGGCCACTCCCTATTTGCGGTCCATCTCTACTCGGAGCGACTCATGGAATAGGCGAAGCAAGGGAAAGATCGTGGTCAGCCACCCTCTGCCGGCACATCGTCGGAATTGTGCCAATAGCTTGGCATTAAGAGTCGGTTGATGCGTGTGGGTAAAGTTGTGCACCCCTGCAGGGTTTAATCTTTTCGAAAAGCCGTGTCCGCGGTTAAGGACAACTTGGTGACGGATCCTGAGATCATAGATAACTTGAACATGACGTAAAAGATGTTGGCAATGAATGTTTAGTTTTAAGAGGTGGTTCCGGTTATCATGTGCTGAAGATGATGCTTCGAAGGTCTTGAAGGCAATACCCGAGGAAAGAATGTTCTTTTAAAAGATTTGTGAAAAGCTTCTCTATCTCCCTCTATTCGAAATAAAGTTGGCTTTACGCAAAATAAGCTTCATAAACCCTTTTTGAACAAGCAGATATATAATAGGTTAGTTAAGTCTTGTTGAGTACCTCCCGTACTCATGTTTGCTTCAATTTGGTTCAGGTGGAGTTCCATACCTTTGGTGGTGTTTCTTCGTGGACATCGACGGATAGTTTGGGGTTTCCCAGGTAGCAGCCTGGAATCTATGGGCTGGGACGTCGCCTTATGTTGCGGCCTCTTAGGCCTTTTTGGTTCTTGTTGAATAGCAACATAATTCGCTTTCCGTTGTCTGATGTATTGTTGGGTCGTGTGACCTCTGTTTGTAAGCTTTACTCTAGTATTACTTGCTTAATAAAGCTTCATGTTTAGGGTACTGCTTTGATCGGTTGTTGGTTTCGAGCTCATTGTTATACAGTTTTGGCTATGCCTGCATAGTTGTCGCAGTCGAGGGGTTGTGGAGTCGATGATCCATGTCCGAGCCCGCCTGTCGATGTGATCGGCCTGGGGCGAGGTAACCCCAGTAACCCTCGATTGTTGTCGCACTTTCTGGACACATAGCAGCTCTGTATAACTTTGGTCCCGTTCCTTCAGTTTCATCCGACTCGTGGACGCTTGGGTATGCATAATTGGTTATGACTAGCATGGATACAAGGAGTAGTAGACCGGGGATCCGGACTACGTGCCGATGAATCCGGTCTGCCTGCCGTTGTTTGTTGCGGCCGGGGCTGGTAACCCTGAAGCCCTTGTGAGTCCATGGCTAGGAGCACATAACAGTATGTATATCTCTGGGTCCGGGGTCTAACATGTTGCCTTTGTTGTTGCGGGTGTAGAAGTTGCGGTTGCGGTCGTTGTTGTTGTAGTTGTAGTTGCGGTTGGCTCCTAAAGCCACCTGGTTCACATTCTCTCTTCTTGGGAACACTGCAGGCCTGGGAGCAGCTGCCTGAATAGGCTGCACATTGGCATTCGCAGCTGGCAGAGGAGGAGGAGGAGGCAGGTCCTCGTTCTTGATACGGTCCCACCAGCTGCACTGCCGGGTAGTGTGGTTGGCTGGCCTACTCGGATGCCGAGTATGGAAGCTGGATGGCCCATCCTTCAAGTTCCCAAAGATAAAGCTCGGAGCAGGATCCGGGTTGCCGCTACCCTGCTGGGGAGCACTGTACGGCTTTTTGATGCCTTGGCCCTGATTCTGGTTTTTCCCGTACTGGGCTCCAGCAGTTTTTTGCCTTTGGCTACTCCCAGCAGCCGTGGTCACAGCATTCACTTCCTCTGGATCATACCGAGTATCAATCCGGTCACCTTTGCGCTTGTTGTGGAAATCATTGCGCTTGTTGCTGTTGTAGTTCCTTCTCGGCTCAGGAGAGTCAATCAGAGGCTGAGTAGGATCACCTAATGCATACATATCTGCAATCTTGATTGTCTCAGCGAGAGTACTCGGCATCTCTCGCTGCAGCTTCTACCACAACATGCTGCCATGCCTACAACCCTGAGCAAACCAAGTAATGGCCTGAGCCTCATTCACACCCTCACAGGTGTTCCTCAAAGTACTCCACCGAGTAAGATACTCGCGGTCGGTCTCCTCTTCCCTCTGCTTGCAAGCGGACAACTGCTGCGGCCTATTCGGCCTCTTGTAGGTGCTGGTGAAGTTGCCGATGAAGGCTTCCGAGAAGTCTAACCAAGAGTTGATACTGTCCTTGGGCAGGTTGTTGAGCCAAGTCCAAGCTGGACCCTCTAGCATTTGCGGAACATACCGCACAACCCATCTCCGGTTGCCGCCTGCGATGTGCACGGCTGTGACATAGTCACTCAACCAATCTTCTGGCTTGGTGCTGCCATTGTAGCACTTGGTCCCCCTAGCCAACTGAAAATGGTTCACGGAGGGCTCCTCCATGACGCGGCGACCAAAGCAATCTGGGCCAGGCGGCCCCCTGCTCTCGAGTTGCGCAGACCGATTGATCCGGTCCAGCTTGTACCTTGCATCACTGGGCTCCAACATGCGGTCACCCAGACGGTCAGTGACATCTCTTGGATCAGCATAGCCGGCTAGCCCCATCACTGGGTAGCCATCATCATATCTGTTCTCCTGCACAACAGCGGGCTGCACCACCGGGTTGGCTGCTGGCGCTGCCGCACGCGGCTGTGCTACAGCTGGTTGCTGCGTCCTCTGCCGAGTAGGCTGAGCGGCAGGACGCCGAGAAGGTCCTGCGTTATCTCCCTCTTGCCTCTTGCTGTGAGCTTTATGGGCTTGATAGCCCGCTCCTGCAGAGTTGTGTTTCTGAACGGGCTGCCGCGGCACAGCGTGCTGTTTCGCGGCGACAGCAGGGTCGTACACCTGCATCTGTTTGTTTTTACCAGAGTTCACACTCTGGTCTCTGTCCCTATCGGGAAGCGGCGATGACGCCTGGTCATGAGATCTCACCGCACGCGAGTGCACAATCTGAGAAGCACCAGCACCCGGATTGGCTTTTTGGAACTCCTCATTCTGCCTAGCAGCCTCTAGCGCTAGCTCAATGAGCCTCTCCTGCTGCCTAGCGCGCGTGTTGCCGGCGAGATTTGGCAACTCAGCAGCCACAGCCTCTGCAGCGCTAAGTGTTTTGGCGGGGGTACTATACTTGGGCCTCGTAGCAGTGTTTAAACTGGCAGACTGGCTAGGAGCCTCACCTACTACTGCCATCTCAGCGCCTAAGTTGCGACGAGTAGCGCCTAGCTTGCTAGGCTTCCTAACAATAGGAGTAAAGCCGTGGGCTCTTTTTTTACTCATTTTGTTCTAGGTTAAGCTCAAGCCTAACCCTCTCCAGATCCAGTGCTCAGCGAGTAGCGCTTGACGCTGCTGGTCGAGCTGCGCCCTCATGGTCATGAGCTCAAGCTCGGTGGGAGGCGGCATGCCCATCCGCACGGCGGATGCCGGTATCGTCGTTGTCGTGGAAGGAGGTATGTAACCCGGGATGTTGTGAGGCGCCTCGTAGGGCTTGTGAACCTTTTGGGCAGCACTTGGGCCAGCAGGTTCCTCGATGACCCCCGCGGTAGCGGCCGCGCCCTTCCCGGCATCGGTAGCCGGGCCTGTCATCATCACCTCCACGTTGTCCACAGAGCAGCCAGTTGGCTTTCCGCGGGCAGCGAGCACAGCAGGAGGATCTTCCGCGACGAGCACCACCTCTGGGAACTCGCGGATGACGGTGGTGGCAACATAGACCAGATGCGTGCCGAAGGAGAGCACCGAGCCGCCTGCCGGCAAGGGTCTACCGCCGAAATCTCCGGCGTTGTCGATAACAAAGTCGAAGGAGCCGAATATGTGGATAAGGCCACAGACCACACGCTCCCCAGTAGCAGAAATGAGTCCCGTCCGAACATGGACTCCAGCCAGCGCCGCTGGTAGCCCCACGGTGGGCGCCAACTATCGTGGTGGTATCACGGCAGATGCCATGGGATGGCTAAAGTGTTGGGGCCGATGGACGCTGGAGGTGATCGGGGAGGGATCACACGGCGAGTAGCCGCGTGTAGGATGTCTCAAACACTGCTAACAACCAGATCTTACCCAGGTTCAGGGCCCTCGTGTGGAGGTAACACCCCTACTCCTGCCTTTTCTCTCTATATGTGTGTAACCGAGTAGCCACAGTACAAATCAGGCCTTCAGCCGAGTAGCCACTCTACCTCTCTCTACTACCAGTACTTGCTCGAGTAACAAATGATCTCTCGCGTAACGTCTAGTGTCCACCCTCGCGCAGGAGGGGGCAGGGCACCTTATATACTGGTGCCCAGCCGAATAGAAAAAGACTATAAGGTACGACGGATGGGACAGGCGCACTGCAGAACAGAGCACGCTTCCAGCTTCTCGCTGACGCGGGTGCGGGAAGTCGTCGCGCCGTTCAGAGATGGGACCTGTCCACCTTGTCAGTGAGATAGGGTAGGACCCTAGCCCTGTCCTGTCCCCTCTGTCAGTGACAGGACTTGACAGGCGCCTACCGCACTGTAGCCACGCCGTAGCGCGGATAATCACGCGCTCCGTAAGTTGAACCGCACGCCGGTACGGACGCAGGATACGCGGGATCCCTTGTCAGAACGGCTCCATTGACTTCTGGCTCGAGTAGGAAAGCATTCCCTCTACTTGGACCAACTCCTCTACTCGGACGAACATAACCTGCTTGATTTCTCCTCTTGGCCATTGGTGGGTACGACCGGATAGAAACCTATCGGGTAGCAAGTACCGGGTAGCCATCTACCCGGTCAAACGGCACCTTTGACCTTGCCTTTAGCACTTGCCTTATCCCTACTCGGGGGTAACCCCCCGACACTTTGCAAGTTTTCCGGGTTTTAATTCCTTTGCCTTCTAAGTTCTCTAGTTTATATGTTTTAACTATCCTTAGTGTTTGAAATGGCTCAATAGTACTTAATCTTCACGCCAAGTGACTGGTTTTAACCAATCAGTCGAAACCCGGAAACATGGATTTTACTAAGCCATTTTTACTTACTAATTTCAGTGACCCAACATAGAAACAATCAGATAATGCTTAGAGAAAAATAAGGAATTTTGAAATTTGGATGAAACTCAGGCACGCAGGCACAATCTGGATTTTCTTAAGCCTCCTTAGGCCAAAAATCATTCAGTTTTATAACTCCGAGCACGCAGGCACAATTCGGGTTAACATTGAGTTTTTTTTAAAGATCATTGGGAAATAGATAAGATGGAATTTATGCTTTGTACTATAATAAACATGTAAACCATAAATGCATGAATTCCGACAACTTTATTTCATGATCTCGAAGATGTTTACATAGAAATTGAACTAAGTGTAGAAGGGACGTAACAGCTGGATGCTCCAGGGTCTCTTTGTCTCTCCTAGTTCGACATCTATCTTTCTCTTTCTTTTGCGATTCGGATGTTTGGGATCATCTTCCTTGTCTCGAATATCTACAAGATAATAAGATCCATTTTTCATAGCCTTGCTAATGACGAATGGTCCCTCCTAGACTGGGGCTAACTTGTGCTTTCTTTCCTGCACCAATCTTAGCACTAAGTCATCTTCTTTGAAAGAACGGTGTCTGATTTTACGACTATGGTAGCGTCGCAATCCTTGTTGATAAATGGCGGTTATTTGAAGCACAAGGTCTCGTTCTTCTTCTAAAAGATCGATGGCATCCTGTCGTGCGTTTTCGGCATCCGAGTCATCGTAAGCCTGCACTCTTGGGCTATCATGGAGCATGTCCGTTAAGCACTTCTTCTGCGCCATAAACCAAGAAAAACGAGGTTTGCCATGATGATCTATTTGGCGTCGTTCGAATACTCCAAAGCACGGAAGGTAATTCCTCTACCCATGCTCCAGCTGCTCTATGAAGAGGAGATTCGAGTCTTGGGCGTATTCCCTGCAGGATTGAGCTATTCATTCTTTCAACCTGCCCATTGGATTGTGGTGTGCCACAGATGCAAGATCTAGGCGTATTCCCGTTTGTCGGCAATATTTTGCCAACTCTCCAATTGAGAAATTTGTCCCGTTGTCGGCGATTATGTTGTGTGGAATGCCGTATCTGATGACTACGTCAATGATGAAATTTCTGGCAGTTACACCGTCATGTTTTTTGATAGGTTTCGCCTCCACCCACTTGGTATACTTATCTACTGCAACGAGTAGATGTGTGAGTCCACCTCTTGCAGTTTTGAATGGTCCCATCATATCTAGCCCCCAGACCGCAAATGGCCATGTAATGGGGATAGTTTTGAGTGTTTGGGCTGGCATATTCATCTGCTTGGCGTAGTACTCACATCCGGCACATGTGTTTACTATGTGTTCGACGTATGTCTTGGCTGTTAGCCAGAAAAACCCTGCACGGAATGCTTTTTTTGACTATGCTTTTTGATTGAGCATGATGTCCGCAATCTCTTGCATGGACTTTTTGCAGAATTTCTTGGCCTTCTTCCAGCAAAATACATCGTTGAAAAATGTCGATAGTGTTGCGCTTATACAGGCAACCATTAATTACCGCGTATCCTTTGCATCGACGTTGTATATATCTTTGCAAGACCTCATCTGCTCCATCCGGGAACTTCTGATCAACTAAGAAGTTTAAATATGGATTTGCCCAATCCGAGTTAACAAGCAGGACTTCAATTGACTCGAAAATGAGAGGATAATCAATATCTCCACCTTTGATCGATGGTTCGTGCAAATGTTGGACAAACACACCTGGCGGTAGATTTTTCACTCTTTCCGAGCCCATGCGGGCTAATGCATCCGCGTTCCAATTTTCTTCCCTTTTGATATGAAGTACTTCAAATCCCAGGAAGCAAATGGCAAACTCGTCCACCATTCTCCGATATTCGGCCATGATGGGGCTTTTGGCGTCCCATGTTTGGTTTAGCTGATGCTGTACCAAATCCGATTCACCATATCATAGTATGCGTTTGACGCCTATTTCTTTTGCAATATGCAACCCGTGAAGCAAAGCTTCATATTCTGCCACGTTATTGCTGACGTTGAAGTGTATTTGTAATACATACTCCATAGTATCGCCTTTTAGAGATTTTAGCACTACACCAGCTCGCCTTCCTTCATCTTGGATCCATCAAAATGTATGACCCAGTATTCCGACTCCGGCATTGGTGTGTTTTCCATTGGTTCTGTCCAATCAGCGACAAAATCTGCCAACACCTGAGATTTAATTGCCGTCCAGGGTTGGTACTTAATGTCGAACACAGCTAGCTCAATGCCCCATTTGGCTACTCGGCCTGTTGCGTCCGCATTGTTGATGATATCCCCTAGTGGTGCTTTTCTTACAACTGTTATGGAATGTCCTTGGAAATAATGGCGGAGTTTTCTAGATGCGAAAAACATGCCATATGCCAGCTTTTAATAATGTGGGTACCTTTGCTTTGACTCGGAGAATACTTCGCTAACATAGTATACTGGATGCTGATCTGGTATACTTTGTTCATCTTTCCGCCTTTCCACAATTATCACAGCGCTGATAACCCTGTTAGTTGATGTAAGATACAGTAACATGGGTTCTTCGTCTTTTGGGGATGCCAAAATCGGAGCTTTCATCAAGGTTTCCTTCAACTAGGTTAATGCTTTGTCCGCCTCTTCTGTCCATTCGAATTTGTCGGATTTCTTCAACAATTTGTATAATGGCAGAGCTTTGTCTCCTAGTCGGCTTATAAACCTGCTGACCGCGGTTGCAGAGCCCGTCAATCTTTGTACATCTTTTAAACACGTAGGCTTTGAGATGTTAAAGATTGCCTTGATATTTTCCGGGGTTACTTCTATTACTCTGTGAGAAACGATAAAACCCAGAAGCTTTCCTGAGAGAACCCCGAATACGCACTTTAATGGATTCAACTTCATTTTATAAGTGCGCAAGTTTTTGAAGGTTTATCGTAGATCTTCAAGGAGTGTGTCTTTTTCCTTGGAAACGACGACAATATCATCCACGTAAACGTGTACATTTTTGCCAATCTGACTATGCAAACAACGTTGCATGCAGCGCTGGTATGTTGCACCTGCGTTCTTCAGGCCAAAAGACATGGTTATGTAATAGTATGTTCCATACGGGGTTATGAATGAAGTTTTGATTTGATCTTCCTCCTTCATATGTACTTGATGGTACCCGGAATAAGCATCCAAAAAGCATAAAAGCTCAGAGCCAGCAGTGGCATCTATTATTTGATCGTTTCACGGTAACGTGAACCTATCTTTTGGACACAATTTATTCAAGCCGGTGTAATCTATACACATCCTAAGAACAGTACTGTCTTTCTTCGGGACTAATACCGGGTTCGCAGACCAATCAGTATGTATGACTTCCCGGATAAAATCAGCTGCTAAAAGCCGGATAATTTCCTTGCCAATAGCCTTCCGTCTTCTTCCGTCAAATTGACGGAGACCTTGCTTGACGGGTTTTGATCCTAGAATTACCTCCAGTTGATGCTCAGCAAGTTCCCTGGGTACACTCGGCATGTCTACAGGACACCAGGCAAAAATATCCCAGTTCTCACGGAGGAACTCGATGAGCGCGCTTTCCTATTTGTCGGTCATGCCGGTCCCCACTACGATAAACTTTGTCGGATCTTTGGGATCTAGGATAACCTGTCTTGTATTCTCGGAAGCTTTGAAACTATCTGCCGGCTTCCGGCTTTCTTTTCCTGCCGGCATTTCTGTCGGCGATACTTCCTTTGCCAGCTCTTTCAATTCCTCCTTTGCTATCACTTTTTCGGCACAAAGGGCGTTTCCTTTTTCCAGCTCGTTTGCCAATTTGAAGTCTCCCGATATGGTGATTACTCCTCCTTTTGGCCCTGGCATCTTCATCTTGTTATAAATATAGCATGATCTTGCAATGAATTTGGCGAAAGCTGGACGTCCGAGTATTGCATGGTATACACTTTCGAACGACACCACCTCGAAAGAGATTTTTTCCTGTCGAGAGTGCTCTTTTTCTCCGAAGGTTACGTCTAGGAAAATTTCTCCTAGAAAATGTGTTTGTCTGCCAGGAACGATGCCGTGGAAACGTATGTTGCTGTGATTGAGCTGGGTCTTGGAAATCCGCAGATGTTTCAGTGTATCCAGATATATAATGTTGATACTAGATCCTCCATCCATCAACACTCTTTTCATCCTAGTGTTTTGAACAATAGGGCTTACAATTAGAGCTTGTGTGCCGGGTCCTGGGATATTTCCGGGATGATCTGACTGATCCCAGGTAATTGGCGTATTTTAATACTTCAAGAATTTGGGAGTTGGTGGAACAACCGTGTTTATTCTCGAAGTGTTCTCTTTGCCTGTTTTGCTGAGGGAGTTGCCGGGAAGATTAGGTTGCATTATCCATCAACTCTCGGGAATTTTGGCTTGCCTTTTCGCTGCTGTTCCTGGATTTTTTTCATCAGTGTCCAATCACTGTCTTCTTTTTCAGCTTCTGGCTTTTGCTTGGAGAATTTCCTCTTGGAGTTCTTTCCTTTGTTCCCGGATCCTGCAGTGCCTTTCATATGCTTATTAAGCCGGCATTTTGCATTGGTATGGGTAGGTTTCCCAAATTGCGAATGGTGGACACAGTTTTCCGACTTAATATTTTCCCACTCTTCCTTTGAGTAGGAGATAGGTTCTGTGCTTCTTCCTTTCCATTTGCTGCCATTATCCTGGCCAAAGGCTAAATTAACTTCTTGGGCTTTGGCTGTGCTTCTGGAGTAGTTTTTTTTTCTCAGAACGAGGCATCTTTTTGGCCTGAGCCAAAGCATCAATATTTCCACCTCTTGCTCTGATGTCATCTTCGGCCGATGCGTGCTCATTGGCGGTGGTAAGCATAGATCTGGGATCTTTGTGCTCCTTTGAACCAACCATGAACAGTACGAGGCCGGGTTTTAGTCCATTGATGAAAGCATGCATTGCTTGTACATCACTTACTCAAGAGCAACTATTTTTCATTGCTGTCCATCTTGATATAAAGTCGACGTACGACTTGTCTTCAAACTGGACGCAACGGTTTAGCTGGTTGATGCTCTTGGGGCGTTTGTATGTTCCCCGAAAAGGCTAAGTGAATACTCTAGCCATATCATCCCAACTATCCGCGGTTCTTGAAGGAAGCCCGTTGATCCAATCTCTGGCTCCATCCAGAAACATTAGGGGGAGGAATTTTACCGCCTCTAAGTCTGTCTCTTTGTTAATCTGGATGGCAGTATAGTAGTCTGAAAGCCAGGTATCCGGGTTTGTACTGCCGTTATATTTTTGGTATGTTAGACCAACTTTGGCAAAGGCAGAATGTAGAGTTATCCTCCGGATCCTATCAGTGAAACAATTAGGTCCAAAGTATATCTCATCTCTTTCCTCCTTATCGGCGTGAACGGAATACCTGCCGGTTGAATGGACAGAAGGGGATCTACTTCTTTCTTTTCCATTGTTGCACGAGTGCGCTTTTCCGGGATTATCCCTATTTTGTCCGTTGTCATGTCCTTTGGAATAAGGTGGAGTTCTACTCCTTGGCCTTTCTTTGTTCCTAGGAGGAGTACGGGATCTTTCACGCCTGTGAGGATTTTCATATCTTCCGGCTTTTTCAGCTGGGCGTCTTGGAGGCGGCATCATTTTTCCGTCTTTCCGGTTTTGTTCCTACCGGTCCTTATGGTCATGGGGTTTATTTCCGCCTTTCGGCATATGGGATCCTGTTCTAGACGCTTCATCCGTATTGTCCAGGATTTTCTTGTCCCTCTTAGGGTCTCCCTTCTTTTCCTTAGAATCGCCTGAATCTCCAGGTTTGCCAGGTCCAGGTGCTCCAGCGGCACAAGTGGTAGTTTTGCATAGGGACGAGTCGTCGTGCAACTTCCCTGATCTTGCCTGTCCTCGTTGTTGCTGTTGCAATGCTTTACCTAGGAAAGCATACACTCCCTGAAGTTTTTTGTCTTTGGAGTACAGATCATCATTAAGAATGGCGAACACGGCTTCCGCGTTTTCAACTGCGGTTTTGTAGTTTCGTTCTCCCTTGGCATTTACACTGTCAACGTGTCTTTGCCAAGAAGGGTTTTGCAACCGTTCCTTTGCTGGCAGCACATCCGGCCTTGCAATTCCGGGTAATCTCGTGGGTTTTATCCCGGACATATTCCGTCTTTCGAATTCTTCAATTTCCTCCTGTTTTGCTTTTACAGTAGCTTGGGCTTTGAGGAGCTTTTCTTGACATCGGAATAGTTGTTGCTGCTGCATAAGAGCCTGCCTTCTGGCTTCCAGCACTTTCGGTGGCTCATACAGTCCAACCGGGGTTTTGATCAGATCGATCTCGTCCCGTTCCGACATTTCAGGAACAGTGATTTCTTTCTTTTTCTTCTCCAACGGGGTGACTCCGCTTGCTGCTCCTGCTTCCAGGTTTTGGTTAGCATTATCTGCCAATTTTTTCTTCTAGAGTTTGTACTGGAGTTTCTTGGCAGTCTTCTTTTTCTTCTTGGAAGAGGGAGGCTTTTTTCCAGGTTCTTCTTCTGTCAATTCCTTGACATCGGGATAGATGGGACTGGTTTCGCCGTCCTCTCTTTCCTCATCTTCTTTGGCATCCAAGTTTATAGTCGGTTTTGCCATAAGTACTTCATGGAAGCTCCCCTGCATAGATTTAACCTTTCTTTCGAAAGCGTCTTCATCTTCGTCTTCTGAATCTATGTCTTCAGATCCATGTTCCGACTCCAATCTTGCCTCTATGGCAGCTAGTACGGAGTCGGATTCCGAGTTCACCGTTTCATTGACGGGTGTCGGATCTTCCACTTGTTCCGTGAGGTTGTTGTTTTCTTCTTCTTCCACGAGATTACTTACTTCCTTGTTTTCAGCGACCTCGGACTGCACCGTGCCAATGAAGTGAGATCTGATTGCAGGCGTCTCCGAAGAGGCAGCAAATTCAGAGTTTTGGCGATCTGAGCAAAATCCGGTATCATAGTTTTCTTCAACTGGGTATAGGGCGGGTGGGATAAATTTGCTTCCACCACATAATCCCATTGCTTCTGCAGTTAATCCGATAAAGATGTTTGCAGATCCAATCGGTAAAACGCAGACACTTTCCAGATGATTTCGTGCTGGCATGTACCGTTGTCGAGGAAGCGCCCGACGTCGTTGTCGAATTCCAAGCTTCCGACAGTTATGGTACTGCCGATTCCGCCGAGTATCCCCGATCGAAACATAACGCCTGACGTCGCTGGCCCCACGATGGGCGCCAACTGTCGAGACATCGTAGTAGAGTTCATAGACGGGGGTGCCATGAGGGTAGAGACGTGGGGGGACGTGGTAGTAAGACAACCAGGAACACCAAATTTACCCAGGTTTGGTACGGCGCAACTAGGCGACATTCCTACTCCTGCAATCTCACTAAATCAGGGCTGAAGTCTGAAGTATACAAAGTACAGTGTGAGTAGGGTTTCGCTAACTCGGCGAGGATCAACTTCTCGGCGAGTTGGCTTCTAGCTAATTGTCCGTTTCTTCTCTCCCGTCCGGCTTTATATAGATAACCGGGTTAGGGCTTACATAAACGAAACCTAGAAGGCTACGGAAAGTATCTAATTTGGAAAGCAGGAATCCGCCTTCTACTCCAAGCCGCACCATTTTGGGCCGTGGTCCGGGTTCTTCTATAATCCGGGTTCTGCACGTCAGCTTACTGGACCGCCTAATGGACTGTGATCCATTATCAAAAGGCCACCCTCATAATCCGGCTCTCTAGGACAATGCCAGATATACCCCTATTCGGTATATATCCGACATTATGTAAGAAAAAAACATTCCTTAAAAAGAAGAGCATCTAAGAAAATGAAGAGTGTTGTTTTCATAGTTAGAAAAGTATTAGCGCGATGTCGCATATGCACATTTCACGTGGTGTTTTTTATGTTGCAAACATACATATATCCTAAATTGACCCACTTAAGTAAGATTGCGTAGTCCAGGCGCGCTCCGCTCACCCCACTAACACACCCTTTTAAATATGAGAACCGAGAAAAGTTAAACATGGGAAATTGTGGTTCTAAATTAGAGAGATATGAATTTAAGGCACCATTAAATCTAGTGAAATTCTTCTAGATTCTTACGATAATTGAATTATAAGCAATTATATGCTTGAAATGGTTAGCGCTAACATACTCCATAGTGCTTATTTGCCCAGTCTCATCTATTCTTGGGTTTATATATGTGATTGCCAAATTCCATTAAAAAATGCATCCTATCAAAATTTTGTCTCGGAGACATAGCAAATACTACACTTTTAAGTAATAACTATAATTTCTAAAAGCACCCAAAGAGAAGGTAACAAAATTAAGTATGTTATCGATTTTTTCCAAGAAAACTTGTGAAGGCACATGTAACAATATAACATGGTACACACACTTCTAAAATATTAATAAGCATGAATAAAACATAGTTTGGAGTAAGTATACATATTTTTTCTAACACATGATAATTATCAGAAAACACGAGAAGATGTACCACCAAGGAAGTGGTAGTCCAATCTAACAAATAGCGAACTATGTGAAGTAAAGAAGTTAAATCATAGCAACATGGTTCCCAATACGAGCAACATAAAACTAACCTATTTGGTTTGTATGATTTAAAAAGAACACAAGAATAGGAAATACACATGAATATTGAATATATTGCCATTACACATAGAATCTCATAGTAATTGAAAACACAAGAACCAATAATGTTGATTGTTTGGTTGTATCATATGAAAAACGACGAAAAAATGAGATAAAGTACATATATAATTGTCGCAAACATGTCTATGCAAATTTTCACAAAATATTTGAGATTTTTTCTGTAAACCCTATAATATCTTAGTGTAGAAAAGCAACTCATGGAAATTTTTGGAGGATTTATTCCTTTGGACGATATATAAACTCTAAAGTAAAAAAATTACTATGTTTGAAATGCTACAAAATACCATAGAAATCCTATAAAGCAAAGAAACCATCTCTATCGCGACAATGTTATGTTATGTGAGATGTTTACATAAACTTTGGTGCGAAAAAATGTTGAGGATATCACTTATCGTTAACTTATCGGTCGTCCCATGATAAGAGATATATCGGCTTATCGACTGATAAATCGATTTTATCGGTCGACTATTTATTGACCATTTTTCTTGTAAATCTCAAATTGTAGCACTAAAACATCTAAAATATACTATACAAATATATCATATCGACACTAAATATTTAAATTATGATATATATATATATTGTATTCAATAATACTAAAAATTTCATGATGAATGTCATTAATCACATGTTCCAGTGATGAGAAATAGATATATCAGCCAATTTATCCGCATATCGACTGATAAAATGGCTGGAATGATAAACTCCACCGATATTCATTTATCTTATCGGTCATCACCCGATAAGCGATAAGTCGGCCGATAAGTCGGCCGATAAATCGGCATATCGAATGATATTTTCAACCGTGGTGCGAAAACAACTATGCGTGCTATCACAGAAACATTTGATCAACCAAAGCACGTGTATCACAAAAGCTGAAAATCGAATTATGCATATTTTATAGTTGTTTACATGATGTATGTTTATAAATTTCTAAAGATAATATTTTTTTGACAAGATTTTTTTAAAGAGAATAAGTTTGCAAGTCCAACCCTACATAATAAATAAATAATCAAACTTTATTAGATTTTCTTTTAAATCAGTTCGGGAGATATTGTTCGACTCGACACTATCCCTTCCCACTGCAACGGCCGACCGCCGCCTCACCGCAGGGCAAAAATCCCCCTGCCGCTCCCGCACAGCCCGCGACGATCGAAGCAGCGAAGATGTTCCCGTGCCGCCCACTGGTGTCTCCGCCGCTGCCGCGCGCCCTCGCCGTCGCGGCGCCCGTCTCCCTGCGGCGGCTGCCGTCGGCGGCGCTGTCGCTGCGGGTGGTTCGGTGCATGGCCAAGGAGCGGAGGGTGCGGATGGTGGCGAAGCAGATCCAACGCGAGCTCGCCGACATGCTCACCCGCGACCCCGTCATGCAGCGCGCCGTCCTCCCCGAGGCCGCCCTCGGCGCCGACCGCTACCTCTCCTCCCTCACAACCATTGCCGACGTCGAGCTCTCCAACGACCTCCAGGTGACTCCAGTTTGCTCGAATGCTGCTTCTGCTGCTGCTACTAGCTAGGACCGGTGGATTACGTCTGAGTTCGTTGCTTATTGTGGTGAGTGTGCAGGTTTGCAAGGTGTATGTGTCCGTGTTTGGGGACGAGAGGGGGAAGAAGGTTGCCATGGCCGGACTCAAGGACAAGACTAAGTATGTCAGGAGCCAGATAGGCAAGCGGATGAAGCTGCGCCTCACGCCTGAGATACGGTTCATCGAAGACGAGTCCATGGAGCGTGGAAGCAGGGTACACTTCAACTCTTTGTTTGTTTCCGTCAGACATTGACGTGTCGTAGGAGATGCGAGTATATTTTCCTATGTTCCCAAAACAAACACATCGCTGAGTTGGGTAGTTTAGGTAACTGATTGTCACTGCCTGAATTGTTATCGTCCCACACCAGAGTTCTTGACACTGCATTTATATAGACTGATTTCTATGCCATACAGCCTTTTAGGATTGCTGTCAACAATGCATATATCAGATGAGCCGCGTAGCACAGAGATACTTATCTTAACTGTTCTTGTTGCTCTTCCCTTGCAAATTGCAAGTTGCGACAGTCTCGCTTCTCTGTTTATACTTTGAAGTGTGTTTGTATTTTGGTTTAGGTGAAAATTAGAATTATCCTTTGTTTTATATAGATATGTATCGTTTTATGTGTTTTTTTCCGATAGTCTTATATTAGCCGTGAACTTCATCCTGTAGGGCATATATGAGGAAACTCTCAAAGGCTGTCAACGCTTCAATTTTTTATAGCTCAAAACCTATAGTGTGGTCATTTTAATCTGCTGTAGGAGCTATTCACCACAAAGAATCATCCTGTGGTGCATTTTCACATATTTCTGTCGTCTATGTACTAGGAAAATCTTGTCTGACTGATTCGGCCTCTGCAGATTCTTACTATACTGGACAAACTAAAGGCGGAAAGGGAGCAGCGAGAAGGAAGTGATGTAGAAGAAGATGGAGAAGCTTCAGATCTAGCAGAGGAAGAAGATGGTGACTGGGAGGGAGACGAGCCAGATGAGGAGGACATAATTTATGTAAAATAGCCCACTACATCTTTTAAAAGCTTGATTGCCATTAGTTCAACTTCGGAACCCATCAGGTTGGTCTCTTGAACTTTAAGAATCATCTTACTATAAGTTATAAGGGCCTGTTTGGTTCGTGCTTGTTGCCAGCCCTGCGAAACCTGGGCGAGCCAAATAATTGGCGAACGATTCGGGCGCCGGCAGCTTGCCAAAATACTGGCACATAATTGAACTATAGGAACCGAGGCGGGCTGGGCGCGCAAATAATTGGTAGCAATCCAGACGGGCAACAAAGCCTGGTCAATGACCAATTTTTTGGATTGGTAGCCCAGGGCTCCAATCCAAACAGCCCCTCTTCAAGAGTATGATAGGTTTGCCATAATGTTTGGTGTTAGTTTAGCTCTTGTGATACACATGCACAGCAGGATATACTGATGTGTGCTACTGAAAGTCGTGGAGGAAAAACTAGGCTGGCATGTAAAATAAACTATTTTAGGGCCTCTTTGGTTTGCAGGATTAGGAAAAACGTTGGATTGCAATGTCATGCCCATTCCAATACTACATAATTTCATATGTACCAAAATTTGTTTGATTCCAACATAGGAAAAACAAAGGATTCTTAGAAAGAGGTTTGAGTGGATGTAGTACAAAGGATTCCTTACGAAAATCCTATGGGATTCAATCCTACAAATCAAACAAAACCGACAGGAAAACTTCCGAGGATTTGAATCCTCCAAACTTGAACAGTATCTGACTTTCCAGTAAAACCAATTTAATTAATGTAAATCTGGATTAGACCAACGAGTCCTCAATATTTAAAAGGCCATATTGGAAATGTTATCCTGTAAAATAATATGATACCTTGTTGTCGCAGTTCAGTAAGTGAAAAATGCGACATCGCTGATGTATGAGACACATATATCCTCTGTGCTTATTTTCAATTTTCCTTAAATACAGATTTCTCTTAGAAGTTATGCTTAGTGGGGTTGCCTATCCATATCCACCACTGATTTCTGATCTAGCTGCTTGGAGAGTTGTATCCTGTGTTAGTGTTGTAGTTGTAGGCATGATCTGAAATCGTCGTTTCAGCACAAAAATGAATAGGGGATTCAGTGTAGGGTTATGCATGTGAGGCTGTTGTTTTTGTTTTCTTGAAAGTGAAGCAAATTTATCAAGTATTGGGATTGTTCTAATTGGTGTTATATATCTATGCAGTTCTCTTTAGAAGTTAGTTCCATGATGATGAGAACCCACTGCTCACCTTGTTGGCTACACGCTCCAGGGTATCTCAACACTTGGAGAGCTATATACAGACATGAATGTTGCCGGTTAGAAGCAGGCCACATCCTTCCTTTCCAGGCTGGTCCGCGTGATATCTAAAGCGGAACTTAGAGGGCATATTATCGTATTATGTTCGCTAGATCAGTATCTGACCATCAATGAGAGACAGTTCCACTGATGTTCATCCTTGTGTGTATTCTAACCAGTCCTTGTTACGTGCACCTGTTATGTCTATCTGAACAGCGGGAGGCACATGCATTTCAGTTTTCATTTTCTATTTGGTTTCAGAACTGTCGTGTACATCTTTTTTGTAGTACAATAGTATGACTATGATCTAGTGATTAAAGTGCACTTTTTCTGTCCTTTGTTAAATGAAAGTCCTTGCATGCGTACTACTCCCTCCGATCTGAAAAAACAGTCGGAAGCTATACCTATGATATGTATTGGTTATGTTGTTATTTCATGACACTTTGAGGGAGTCCAACATTTCTGCAAATGCGTTCTGTGAGTTTGTTCAACATGTTGTTTCTTCTCTGTAACCCATTAATGCGGTAATATCCGCTAACATCAATCATTATTATGTACTATTAAGGTTTTCATGTTTAGGGATGGCACCCGCAGGGTATGGGTAAGGGTGGAGCCACCCCATACCCTTACCCGTCTCCCCTGATTTTACCCGCCACCCGTACCCATACCCTTGACGGGTATAACTTTTTCCCATACCCGTCACCCGACAGGGTATAAGGGTACCCGCGGGTAAATAATACCCGTGTTTGTAGCATAACACGTTAAGTTCAAAATTGACATAAATTACAATATTCTTAACAATTAGCACATTTAAAATACCAACACATTGTACAACAGAACTTGCGCATAAACAACATACAGTCACAAAACAAGAAAACATAGTCATACACTTTTACACTCTAAGACCACAATTGATACCTATATGTACGCTTGGTGGACAATTTTTTTCATGGCCAGGTGGGTTGTTCGGCTTAGGTAGGTGCATTAAGGCCAACATATTAGTATGCATCGTTATGTATCACTGTTATTATATTTTTTTGGAGAAAGTATCGTTGTTGTTATATTTGAGAAGCTAATTGTCATAAATTAAGATGGGTACATGGGTATAAGGGCATGGGCCAGTCGAACCTGTACCCTTACCCGCTGTACCCGATGGGTACGAGATTTTCCCACTTACATACCCATGGGTATTATTTTTTCCCATACCCTTCCCCTAATAGGGTTTTTACCCGCAGGGTATGCGGGTCATGGGTACCCATTGCCATCCCTATTCATGTTTCTCCCATTTCTCATGTCTAGTAGTATAATTTTATATATATTTGTTTCTAAATTTTCTTATCGTGCACATAGTCATGAGGACGTGCATTGTCTTCCTTTCTTCGTCCCCCTTGGCTCTGCATCTCGGGAGCGTCACACTGCCCATATATAGATTGTTCTTTTTAATGCTAATGTAAAATCCTTTTTATTAAGCATGACCCATCTCGTGTACGATCTCAGAATTTTGCTCCTTTTCCATGTTGTGAGCATTGCAGCTACTCCCTCCGGTTCGATTTAAGTGACGGAAAAAGTATACTAGGCTGGTACAAACTTCTGAAGTATACTAAACACGGATCGGATGGAGTAGTAATTTTCAAGCAGACAAGTGTTCTACTATTTGGTTGGAGATCGGAGAATCCCAAACTGCAGAGTACTACTGTACTAGCTAGTTGCAGGTCAATGCATGGGGATGACACGGCGGGTGAACGGAATCCTGGACCTAGACACTTGTTCCAAGGAGTCGGTGGGTCAAACCAAGGCACGGCTCGTGGCCAACTGTAAGAGTGCAATGTCGATCACGCTGAGACCAGATCTGGATCTTGCGTGCAGGTGAAAAGGACCGTGTCCATACATGCAAATTGACAGTTCTCTTCGGCCTTCTTTTGTTTATTCGCTGTCAGTGACTTGCCGTTCAAATAAAGTGAGACTATGAGCAGGGTATCATGAGACACGCCGAAATCAGGGGAAAGAGAGCTGGGTGGCGGCACCCGCCAGAATAGGGATCTAAGCGTACGATGTAAAGGACCATATCTACAAACATATTTTACTTTCTACATCGATGTTGGTCAATGACTTGTTTCTCCAAAAGGTGAAACTCCCATCCATCCAAGTAAAGTGACCAGAGCAAGGGTATTATAGATGAGTATTGGAGCCTCTCCACCGGCACCCGAAACGGGGAGCTCGGACGCTTGTCCGGCATATTGGGTGCTGCCTAGAGCGGCGAGCCCTAAACACCCGACCCCTATCGACTTTTTTCATACATCATATTTTTCTATCACATAAACAAATTAGATTGCAAAGATCAACAACATAGAAAAATATAGTTATTACAACAATTCGCAGTTCAAATCCACGATCAATCTAAATATGGACACAAGTTTTCAGAGGACAACATGCTCATTTGCTCGGGGCGTCCACAAGTGCGCGGCTAGATCATTCTGCAAGTTCGTATGAGTTGTTCCTTACGAATTTGATTACGCGTGGCAGGAAATCGAGAGAATTCGGTCGACATGTCCGGACGTGGCTCGGTAAGGGGCCTGATACTCATACGGCTCATTGAACACCATGTTAGTATCATGCCCACTTGTGCATAATAACGCATGCATTTATAATCTCCCACATCTGTTCTAGCGATCAAGATAGAGAAGGGTACCTAGCAATCGCAAACCTGGGTTGAAGCACACCAAATGCTCGTTCAACGTCTTTTTTGGTTATTGTCTTGTTTGGATGCGAAGTTACTGTCCAACCGGGTTATAGATTATTTTCACAAATATCGATCAACGAGGATATATGCCATCTGCTAGGTAGTACCCTATTTTATACTCATTGTTGTTGATAAATAGTTGCACTTCGAAGTTAGGCCATTTAAAAGTCTCGAAAACACCGTCGACCGTTGCACACAATGCACACTCCAAGATATCCTCCTTTATATATCATCTGTCAATCAAATGGACAATTCTTCCATTTTCAACGCATGCAATCGATGCTCCCAAAATTCCAGAAAATCCACTTGCTTCACCTTGTGCCATGAGCCGAGTTGTGTCTTCTACATTTGGTTGCCTCGGATAGATTGGTCCAAACACTACATTCGCCGAATGCAAAACATGTATGTGACTTAGCTGTGGTTTCAAACATGCGGAGGTAACGAATTCGCGGGAGCTCCATATGCAATATACCGTATAGCAGAAATGCATTTCTGAATTGATGAGAATCCTAAAAGGCATGTGCAATCTTTTTTCGGCTCGAAGTAGTCATCGTATTCTTGAACGACATGCACAATGTTCATGAACACTTTCTTCTGCATCCTAAACCGACTACGAAAATCAAAATCATTGTTTGTCAGGGTCTGCGCAAAATAATCATTGAAAAGCAGCACATGTCCTCTCGCCGTAATCCGGTTCTTCTTGGCTAGCCGTCTAGCCCTCGACCCTCCGGTTTGGGATTCTTATCAAGCTCCATCTGCGCCGCTAGCAGAACGACGAGAACCATCTGGTTATGTTCTTCATCGGCTACGAGGACATCTTCCTCCGTCATTATGCGAAACATAAAGTCATCGTCTGATTCGTCCCTATCCATTGCATATCTAAACGGCAACCAAAAAACATAATAAAGAAGAATCCAAAAACAAAGCAACAAATTAGTTGGCAAACTGCCAAACACCTAGCGTGCGTTTGGCAGCAGGAATTTGGCCGCACCGATAGAAAGATACTTCTGATGACGCAGAACGACAACCGGGGGCGGCGGAAACGGGGCAACAACACGAAGGGCTCAGTGGCTGCAGAGACAAAAGAGTCACGGATATGGGGACGACATGGGGCAGCCGCGGTGTCGCGGATTGCTGGACATGAGAAAGTCGAGGACGCAGTGGGGGAGAAAATAGCTTCTGCCTACGCCGACATGTGTCTATGATGCGCGGGATCTGCTTGTCGGAGACGCTGTCCACACACCGTCCCAAACCCCCAATCCGCCCCAAGTTTGGAGGCCCATTGAAGGGTGGTGGACAGAATATCTTGTAGGCACCACCTTTGAGGGTGCCGCTACGGCCGGTTTTTCTGTCCAGCACCCCAATGAGCTTTTGGGGGTGCTTTGGGGGAGTGCCCGTGGAGATGCTCTTAGGGTATCTTGAAAAAGTATTTTATCCCACTTTATGAAGAAACCAACCACGTACATACATAAAGTTCAAATGCAAGTAAAACAATCTACTAGGGTAAGGTCACAACATGCCCAACTAGAGAAAATAAAGAAGTGATACAACTCCAAAATAGAATGGAGCTCAATGGCTAGGCGATGAGGTTAGGTGGCATTCTGCCTCCAAAAGAGCATCGAGCATGTTGTCTAGCCGGTTGTTGTCCTGTGACGGGTGCCATTGCTGTAGGAACCAAAAAATTAAACATCGGGTGACGAAGGGATGGATCCTAGACCTATTGGGTGAGCCTATCCGGTCCAAGGCCCAAGACCCAAACTCCAAGGGAGACGCCGTAGACTATTCTAGAAGGCCCAACCAAGGCCCACCCACAAAGCCTTGCGGGTTAAGAAAAGAGACTTGTAACTGACCTTAGGTTAGGGTTTGTATCACCCCCGGGAACGGTTTGAGACCTGGCTACCTATATAAAGCCAGGAGAACCACTGGGAGGGGGACCAAGCAATACCGCACCACCTAAGACTTGAGATTGAGATCTACTCTCGACTTGAGCACCCCACTGTAACCGATCTATCGAGCTAATACAGATCGACAGAAGCAGGAGTAAGGGTTTTAACTCTACGAGGGCCCCGAACCTGGGTAAATCTTGCCCCCTGTTAGCCGACGATTGTCACCAGCGCCTATTCGTTCTCTTACTCGAAACCCTATCGGTTCACCCGAGGGACTTGTTGAGATGCATATTCGACACCGGGTCAGAAGCATGCCCTAAGATCACTGGCTCGATAACTAATTTATTTTGAATAGTCCATCGGGTCCGATTCATCGCCATAAGATCACTCACTTATGTTGGCTTTGTATGAGCATGACCGACCCTATTTGCCTCTATCTCTATAGTTTTAAGGATTTTATAGGCCCTCTTGTTTTTTGTACTAGTGTGCTCGCCTAGGAATTGATCCTAGTCATACCACAACTGAGTTCATAAACATCAAATTGCCACCACTTTGTGTGGGCATATATTATAACTATAACCCCACCGTTTATGTTTGTCTTTGTTTGTTTTGCAGGTCATTGAAAAATCAAAATTGGAGAACATAGAGTTCATCTAGTGTAGGTTTAATTTAGGACTAAGTTTTAGGTTCTTTTTTGTTTTCTTCTGCTTGTAAATCTCAATGTAACATGTTTTAATTCTGTTTATATGGAATCAATCATATTTTTTTTAAAAAATCAATATGAATTCCTTTATATTCTATTATTTCAAACATTTGTATTAATTACTTTGTATATGACTTGTCATTTGTAATATGAATAAAGAGTCTATGTATCTCAACTATGCGTGTTCATTTAAATGCAAGTAATACCTTTTTTTAATTTTCAAATGTGATACCAAAATTTGAATTCAAATGTTTAAAGAATGATATAAGAATAGATAATCAATCCATCAAATATGAATCTTTCGCGAGGAATTTAATTGAACTTAATAACCAAAATGTGTTTGAGAAAATAACCCTAATCCCAAAGTAGATGATTTGAATGCTAACTTAAGTGTTATTGACGAGTGTCCGCGATTGTTGCCAAATCATCGATATCATCTCAACTTGAACTCATAGATCACTGCTTTCACAAAAACGCCAAATTTTCAATGTTTTTCTGAAGATGCATCAATGCAAGTGTGCAAAATCCTGATATATACCATTTCACATGCTATAACTACGGGGTATTACACCAAAAGTGCACTATATTCAGCCTAGAGTGATGGAGAGGTAAACCCAGGTAGGTGCAAGGGAAGGACCCTTGTTTCGTTGAGAAGATCATCAAGGCAGCTGCCACCTGCTCCTCGGAGTACCCAGTCATAAAGGCGTCAGAATAGGCGAGGTTGGTGATCAATCTCGAGGCCTCCCTAAAATCCCAAAGAATCGCACACACACACTGATCATGTCCGTCGGCCCGGGTTCCAGCAAAATTCCTACATCGTCCAACTAATTGTACACCGCGAAACTCACCGGGAGATCTCCCTGTGGATCGTCTACAACATGCTTCTTGCCTCTCCACGACCTCGCACACAATATTTGGCGAAGCACCATTTGTGTCGGCATCAGCTAATCCCAAGAGACATGGAACCAAATGGAACCCCTCGGGAAAGTTAAGACATTGGGCGCAAAGTCTTCTTTTATTAGATCAAAGAAACAAACTAATTTATATGGCCAAGGGAAACACACAAATTATGGGTACCAACCTAACATAAATCGTACTCCCTCCATCCCAAAATATAAGGTGCCATTAAATTCCGATGGTCAACGACGTATAGTTTTGACCATGTTTTCTACTTATAATATGTCAATAAAATTAGTATAATAATATAGGAAATTGAATAATTTTGCAAGACGGATCCAAATGTACCATTTGGACATTCCATATAATTTAGTATATATGAATGGTCAAAGTCGAGCACCAAAGACCATCACAAAAATATCGTGACTTATATTTTGGGATGGAGGGAGTATTAGTAAAACATATTATTTTTTGTTCACCGACGAATTGTTCATGCAACTTACAATTTTTTCTATCTTGGAAGATAAACTAATGAGTTTTCTAGAAGCAACTGCATGTCTCTATAATTGGATATATCGTGGTTTCTGAAGCATCTTTAGCAAATAAATCGTAATGACCATAAAATCAATATGCAACCAAACATATCTATGCCATATATTACGAGATTTTACAATGGCATGTATGGATATACCTTCCTAATAATTTCTTAATTATGAGATATATCTGCTACACAATATATTGCACTGCGTTATTAGTTTTAGAAATATTTTATACATGGTATGACCCCTAAGGAGAGACAGGATGAGTGGTGGTGGGATGAATGACCACCAATTCCATTTAATAGTAAAGATATTAAGGAATTTTGGAATGACATGCACAACTGTCCCTTCTAATAATCTATTAATTACTAGATTTCTCTAATGCACAATATATTGATTAAGTTTTGT
This sequence comes from Alopecurus myosuroides, assembly GCA_028641055.1. Taxonomy (NCBI): domain Eukaryota; kingdom Viridiplantae; phylum Streptophyta; class Magnoliopsida; order Poales; family Poaceae; genus Alopecurus; species Alopecurus myosuroides. The sequence goes on from CM054057.1 coordinate 510,730,474, forward strand.
GAAGATTTTATTTACTACATGGACCGTGCGGAGAGGTGTCATGAGGCGGCGGTGGTCACCTACCATTAATAGTAAAGATATATATAGCCGCGATGTTGAAATTAAATCTAATTTGAGATAGAAGACTTTTTGTTCTTTTCTTGTGAGACAATCTAAGAAAGCACATACATAAACAAGTTCTTTTTAACCTAAATGTATATCACTTAAACAAGTTTATAGTGCTAAGCGTGTATCTTTTTCAGTTTGTTAACTAAGTGTTCCTTTGCTCTAAGTTTATAGTCAATTACGTGTCCACTCTGTAAGATAGAATAGTGCTAAAGAGGTTTAAGTGCCGCCATCGTCGAGTGTATTGTTGAATATTCTTACTTGGAGCTTGTGCGGCGGCTTGATGCTGCTTCCGAGCGGCCTCCATATCAAAGTCTGGAAGTTGTTCGTCCTCCGCCGGCCAATAGGTGTTAGAGCAGCTCTAGCAGCTTATCGAAATTATGTCATCTATATCTCCATATAGAAGGTCATCTAAAAAGATTTTATCTTAGATGTTCCTAATTTTCCAGCGAAACATCTATATTCTCTTTCTTATATTTTAATAATATCTTTTAAATATCTTACCTATCATACATCTATATTGAGAACATCTAAATTCTCTCTCCCATATTCTAATAGTTTTCTAGCTTTGGATGATGATGGCTCCATTACCCAAATATGGATGACGCGTAGGAGGAGTTGGAGAACATCTATCGATAGATGAGCCGCTGGAGACGTTTTTTAGCCCTTGATCATCTATATTTGCTTTGAATGTCCGTTTAGATGAGCTGTTGGAGATACTCTTACCATGTGTATATGGATGTCAGAGGATCCCAGTCCGTGTATATGACCCATGTAACCCAATATATTAGTCATGTAAGTATGCAACCCAGTATATGACCAACGTAAGCAAGTATATAAATCATGTTAACCCAGTATTTGACTCATGTAACCCAGTTATATGCTCGATGTAACCAGTATATGACCCAATTAACCCGTTTTCACGTCTTTGGGGGGTTCAGGCCACCCGGTTCTAAATTGTGCCGCAAGGTTATGGCTTACTAGTGTCCGAACTACTCAAAGTAGAAGCTGACCCAAACCCAAAGTTTTGATGTCCTATAAATACTCCCGGGCCCTCTCACTTCTCTCTTCACTTCCAAATCCTCCTCCCTCTCCCTCCCGTACATAACTGAAAATGGCCAAGTCCAACGGCGCCGGCGGCCGAGCCGAGGAGGCCCCCTCGGTGCCTCGTTCCCTGGCGGCGCCGCGGAAGGTGGCACTGGTGACTGGCATCACGGGGCAGGACGGGAGCTACCTGACTGAGCTGCTCCTCTCCAAGGGCTACGAGGTGCACGGCCTGATGCGCCGCTCCTCCAACTTCAACACCCAGCGGCTCGAGCACATCTACCACGACCCGCACGACGCCCCCTCGGCGCAGCGTCCCCCCATGCGCCTCCACTACGCCGACCTCTCCGACTCCTCCTCCCTCCGCCGCGCGCTCGACCTCGTCCTCCCCGACGAGGTCTACAACCTCGCCGCGCAGTCCCACGTCGCCGTCTCCTACGAGATCCCGGACTACACCGCCGACGTCGTCGCCACCGGCGCTCTGCGCCTTCTCGAGGCAGTCCGCCTCTCCGCCAAGCCCATGCGCTACTACCAGGCCGGGTCCTCCGAGATGTTCGGCTCCACGCCGCCGCCGCAGAGCGAGACCACGCCCTTCCACCCCCGCTCCCCCTACGCCGTCGCCAAGGTCGCGGCGCATTGGTACACCGTCAACTACCGCGAGGCCTACGGCCTCTTCGCCTGCAACGGCGTGCTCTTCAACCACGAGTCCCCCCGCCGCGGCGAGAACTTCGTCACCCGCAAGATCACCCGTGCCGTCGGCCGCATCAAGGTCGGCCTCCAGACCAAGGTCTTCCTGGGCAACCTCTCCGCCGGCAGGGACTGGGGGTTTGCCGGGGACTACGTCGAGGCAATGTGGCTCATGCTGCAGCAGGACAAGCCCGCTGACTATGTTGTCGCCACGGAAGAGTGCCACACCGTGGAGGAGTTCCTGCAGGCTGCTTTTGGGTACGCCGGGCTGGATTGGAAGGATCATGTGGTGATTGACAAGAAATACTTCCGCCCTGCAGAGGTGGACAGCCTTCAGGGAGATGCGTCCAAGTCCAGGAAAGAGCTTGGGTGGAAGCCCAAGGTTGGGTTCCAGCAGCTTGTCGAGATGATGGTTGATAACGACATTGAGCTCGCCAAGAAGGAGAAGGTCCTCGTGGATGCTGGGTACCGCGACGCCAAGCAGCAGGCATAGAAGAACCGGGGAGCCTGCACTATTTGCCGTTTTGATTACACGGTAGCTCCGCCTGAAGCGAAATCAATAATGGCCGGCGGGGCCCATTAACTCAAATATTTGTTTTTTAAGAGTACGTTTTTATTATTTAACAATTTTTTTCCATAAATCAGTTTAATGACGGATTTTTTTTTATATATTACAAAAAATGAAATATGTCATGTATCCGTCATATATTTGTAATTGAAGTGCTCATCTCAAATGGAAAACGTATATCAAAATGTTTGAAAATAAATGTTCCTACATCTGAAAATAGTTCATATATTCGAGAAGAGTTGTTCATACCCTACAAGATTTTTTTTTGTCTATGTCTAGTATTTGTGCATTTGTAGAGTGTATACGCAGACACTTATCATGTGCTGTTTGCTGAATACCACCAAAAAATACTCGGCAAACAGGAGATGCTAGGCAATGTATGCTCGATGCGGATTGCTCGCCAAGAAATAGTCGGCACAGAGGGAACACTCGATAGGGAAAGGCACAGACACTCAGCAAACACTTTAGGCTCAACAAACTATGGACCACATGTCCCTTCTCACCGTGTTTGACGACTCTGTGAGGTCATGTTTGTTTCGGGAGTATACGTTTTAATTGCTCAGATGTAATTTGTTCATCTAGCATGTTTGTTTTCTTCGAAGAGACACCACTGATGAACATATGGCCTCTGGTCCTCTTTTCCTCATATTTGCTACCTTCTTTTAAGCACTTTGATAATTATTTCCTTACTGTTTCATTTTTACTTTTATTACTTTCCAAGTCTCTATACGTGTAATTCTCTCGTTTTCAGCAAGACTGGAAGATTGACAACCTTCCGGAAAGTTGGGACAGGAGAGAGTTTGTGTTTATATGCAGGTTCCACGCTTGTTGATGCACCAGACAACAAGCAATCTTCTCCAAGACTAAGTCCTACTGATTCGATAAAATCTGGTTCCTTAAGTGGGGGGAAAATTCCGCTGGACTCCATCATACCTCCGCTTAGACTCTTGATGCCTTGAGGTGTGTTATTCGTTAGGTTACTCCAAACGAGATGTTTGATGTAGAACAGCGGCAAGTTTCCCCTTGAAATTAACCAAGGTTATCGAATCCAGGAGGAGATGGAGGTTCTTCAAAAGGTTGTCAGCGTCGCAACTGACGTGGAACCTGCACACAAACAAACACACTACTTTGCCCCAACGAAATAGAGAGGTTGTCAATCTCTCTGGTCCTGCTGAAAACAAAGGGATTAAACGTATAGTGCAGAAAACAATGATGATTGCAGAAAACAGTAGAGAACAGTATGATTGCGGTAGGTGGTTTAACAATATGAGGAAAATAGATGGGGGTCCACAGTTCACTAGTGGTGTCTCTCTATAAATATTTCTAGCATGTTGGGTAAAAAAATTACAGCTGGTCAATTGACAAATAATGAGGGCATGACAATGCAATATATGACAAGATGTTCACTATGAGATTTAACAGGGCATTACAACAAAGTACATAGACTTGCTATCCAGCGCATCTATGCCTAAATAATCCACCTTTGGGTCAGCATCCGCATCACTTCCAGTATTAGGTTGCAAACAAAAGATTATTGCATGAAGTATGTAAACAATGAAAAATACACGTAGACTAAGCATCATTATTTTATCCCTAGTGGCAACAACACATCCACAACCGTGCACGTTTCAGTCACTCGAACGCTGATTTCTGGAGGCATGAACCCACTATCGAGCATAAATACTCCCTCTTGGAGTCACAAGCATCTACTTGGCCAAAGCATCTACTAGCAACAGAGAGCATGCAAGATATAAACAACATACAAATATGGATAAATAAACAACTTGCTCATAGTATCAATATTCATCGGATCCCAGCAAACACAACATGTAGCATTACATAACGATGATCTTGATCATGTAGGCAGCTCACAAGATCTAAACATGATAGCACAAAGTGGAGAGACTACCATCTAGCTACTGCTATGGACCCGTAGTCTAAGGATGAACTACTCACGCATCACTCCGGAGGCAGGCATGGTGGTGGAGAACCCTCCGGCGATGATTCTCCTCTCCAGAAGGGTGCCGGGAAGAGTTTCAGAGCCTTCCCGAACTAGGTTTGATGACGGCGGCGGCGTCTGGATGTTTCGTGGAATATCGATTGGGTATTCAGGTTTTTCAAGGCAGAAGGAATATATAGGCAGAAGGACGGCGTCGGTGGCCACCCGAGGGGCCCACGCCATAGGAGGGCGCCAGCCAGGGGTGGGCCGCGCCATGGTGTGGCGTGGCCGCCTCTTAGGTCGGTTGCTCCTCCCCTTTGGGCCTCTGGAGTCTTCTGTTGTAATATTTGTGTACGCCTATGTTCGTCCAATTCCGAGAATATTTTGCGACTAGGTTTTCTGAAAGAGAAAAACAACAGAAAACAGGAACTGGCACTGTGACATCTTGTTAATAGGTTAGTCCCAGAAAATGCATAAAAATGCTATGAAGTGTAAGCAAAACATGCAACAATTGATATAATAACAACATGGATCATCAAAAATTATAGATACGTTTGAGACGTATCAAGTCTCCCAACGAGCGTGTGATCACGTCAGCATCAAGTATTTTTTCATGGCGTTGTTATCGGGTACTTCTAGCTTGCTGCAAGGGGAGTCTCACACTTCCACTCTCTTTCTTTTATTTTTGTTCTTGCTTAGTTTATTTTTGTTTATTATTGTTTTCTCTTTATCAAACCCCCCCCAAAAAAGTTCTCTAGTTTCTAGTATTTTATTTGTGTTGCTATTTTATTTCGTGTTATCTTGCAAACATGGCTACCAATGATACTACCAAGCTTTGTGACTTTACTAGCACCAATAATAATGATTTCATATGCTCCACCTGCTACTACAACAGATTTCTATGAAATTAAACCTTCTTTGTTGAATCTTGTCATGAAAGATCAATTTCCTGGTATTGGAGAAGATGCCGCCTCTCATTTGTTAAATTATGTGACATGCAAAAATATAAAGAGGTAGATGGTGATATTGTGAAATTAAGATTGTTCCCTTCCTCATTGAAGAGGGGTTGACCTCAATAATCCCCGTGGTAAGGGACTCGGGGTTTCGTGAAGGAAAAAGGCGTTGGTAGACTACTCGACTCGACGGGTTACTGCCAGCTGGAATTATTCCGATGAGGTGAAAATTATCGATTACATGGGGTGTTGTTCGCAGATTTAATCTGGTGCAGCTCTGAATCTAGGGTTGTCTGTCCTGTTTGTGACCCCTTCCCATGCTTTATTGATGGTGCAGTAGTGCACTCGTTGGGAAACCCCAAGAGGAAGGTTATGAAGAGTACAACAACAAGTTTTCCCTCAGAAAGAAACCAAGGTTGAATCGACCAGTAGGAGAAAGAAATCACTTTCGAAGGTTGTTGTCAGCTGATGTTGGCAGGGTGCACTACCAGTTCGGCAGCAACATGGAATCTACACAACACAATCAAGTTACTTTGCCCCAACGAAGCAGTGAGGTTGTCAATCTCACCGGTTTTGCTGAAACAAAGGATTAGACGTATAGTGTGAAAAATAGTACTCCCTCCGATCCTGTTTAAGTGTCGTTGACTGTTAAGAAGTTTGTACGTACTTAGGATATTGTTTGCGTCACTTATTCTGGATCAGAGGGAGTACTTTTTTGCAGTAGATGAAAGAGAACAGTAATTGCAGTAGTAAAACAGCGGTTGTAGTGGTTGTATTATCAGTGTAAAGGAATGGACCGGGGTCCACAATTCACTAGTGGTGTCTCTCCATAGAAGATAGATAACATGCCGGGTAAACAAATTACAGTCAGGCAATTTACAGATATAAAGGCTGCACCGTTGTGCATAGGCATGACATGATTATTACTATGTGATTCATGCGGGAACATAATTCATAGACCGTTATCCAACTGTATCTATGACTAATAATCCACGCTCGGAGCATCATCCAATCAAACCTCGGGTATTAAGTTGCAAGCAACAGATTATTGCCTTAAGTAAAGTGTGTAATGTAAACAATGAAAACATTGTTGTTTTCTCCCTAATGGCAACAACACATCCCCCACCCGTTACGTTTCTGTCACTCGAGCGTGAGTGAAAGGGAGGCATTAACCCACTATCGAACATGATAGATTGATAATCATTGGACATAGCATTCAATATTCATCGGATCCCAGCAAACACAACATGTAGCATTACAATAAGATGATGTGGATCATGTTATGCAGCTCACAAGATCTAAACATGAGGCATAAAGAGGAGAGAACAACCATCTAGCTACTAATATGGACTCCTAGTCCAAGGATGAACTACTCACGCATCACTCGCTCTGTGGCGTCTTTTCTGAAACCAAAATCAGCAGAAAGCATGAACTCGCTCTGTGGCGTCTTTTCAATAGATTAGTCCCAGAAAATCCATAGTGTATAGGAAACATGTAGCATATGGCATTAAAACAACATGGAACATAAGAAATTATAGATACGTTTGAGACGTATCAAGCGTCCTCAAGCTTAGTTCCTACTCGGCCTCGAGTAGGTAAAACGATAAAAACAAATAATTTCTGAGGTGACATGCTACCAACATAAACTTGATCATCTAATTGTAAAAGCACATGTAAAGCAGAGATCATAGTACTTTAAACACGGGCATGATATATACACTTCTAACGATGAAACTTAGCAATCACTTTGCATCATGAAAAGTAACATAAATAAAAGATCATGAATAATAATGCACTTGAAAGTTATACGTTTGTTTCGAGCATAAAGAAAACAAAGCGAAGTGATATTTCGCTTGTCCTTAAAAGTGGGGCATAACATAAATGCCAGGTGATGCGCGTGTAACACACGTTCGTTGGGAGACCCCAAGAGGAAGGTTTGAAGAGCACATAAGGAAGTTTCCCTCTAAAAGAAACCAAGGTTGAATCGACCAGTAGGAGGAAGGAGTAACTTCACAAGGTTGATATAGTTGAGATGGTAGGGCGCACTAGCGGTTCAGCAGCAACGTAGAACCTACACAACACAATCAAATCACTTTTCCCCAACGAAGCAGTGAGGTTGTCAATCTCACCGGTTTTGCTGAACACAAAGAGGTTAAACGTATGGTGTGAAAAACAATATGAGAACAATATGAAAACATTAGCAGCAGTGTGAAAACAGTAATTGCAGTGGTTGTATTATCAGTATGAGAAAATAGACCAGGGTCCATAGTTCACTACAGGTGTCTCTACATAAAAGATAGCTAACATGCGTGGTGAACAAATTACAGCCGGGCAATTGACAAATAAAGAAACATGCATGACATAAAGATTACTATGATATACATGCAGGCATTACAACAAAATACATAGATCGCATCCAACTGCATCTATGACTAATAATCCATCCTTCGAATATCATCCGAACAAACGTTGGGTATTAAGTTGCAAGCAACAGATAATCACAGTAAGCAAAGTGTGTAATGTAAACAATGTAAACGAAGTAAACATCGTTGTTTTCTCCCTAATGGCAATAGAACATCCTCCATCCGCCACATTTCTGTCACTCGAGCATAGATGCAAAGGAGGCATGAACCCACTATCGAGCATAAATACTCCCTCTTAGAGTCACTAGCATCTACTTGGCCAGAGCATCTACTAACAACAGAGAGCATGCAGTATCATAAATAACATACACATGAAGATAACATGATAGATTGATGATTAAAAGACATAGCATTAAATAATCATCGGATCCCAGCAAACACAACATGTAGCATTACAAATACATGATCTCGATCATGTGAGGCAGCTCACAAGAACCAAACAAGAGGCGTAAAGAGGAGACGACAACCCTCTAGCTACTGCTATGGACCCGTAGTCCAGGGATGAACTACTCACGCATCACTCTGGAGGCATGCATGGTGATGTAGACCCCTCCGGTGATGAATTTACCTCCCGGCAGGGCGCCGAGGAGAGCTCCAGAACCCTCCAAATCTCGGGTTGATGATGACGGCGGCCTCAGGTATTTCTCTGGAAGAAGTGGTATATTTTAGGGTTGACGTATCGGGGGGAATAGGCGAAAGGGCGATGGCGGTGGACGCCCGAGGGTCCCACACCACCCCCAGGCGCCTCCAGGGGGCGCGCCGCCCTACGGTGTCCCCCTTGTGGCCCCCCTCTAGGCCTCTTCGAGGCTCCATGGAACCTTCAAAAATTCTAAGACTTCCTGGCTTCAAATTTTCCAATTCCGAGAATATTTTTAGAACAACTTTTATGAAACTAAAAACAACAGAAAACAAGGAACTGGCTCTGTGGCATCTTTTCATTAGGTTAGTCCCGGGAAATCGATAAAAATGACATAAAGTGTAAGGAAAACATGTAGCATAAGGCATCAAAACAACATGGAACATCAGAAATTATAGATACGTTTATGGCGTATCAACATCCCCAAGCTTAGTTCCTACTCGTTTCTCGAGTAGGTAAACCACAAAACAAATAATTTCTGAGGTGACATGCTACCAACATAAACTTGATCATCATAGTAATTTAAAGCATGTAAACTAGGATCAAATGAATAAAGGCTATGGTTTATAATTGATATCAAATAGAATAATGTATAAACCATTAGGAAGAATAAAGTAAAACTTTTCAATGAATCAATACTAAAAGATAATCCACTGTGCAAAGTATATTAAAGATGATTTAGGCTTCAAGAACAACAATATAATTATCCAAGGCATCAAACTCCCACAACAACTCATGTTAGGATCAAGTTAAGTGACAACAATATGCACATAGGAAAATCATTCAAAGAATTGTGCACTCAAAACAAGCAAGCATTCTGTATTGGTTCCTGGCACCATGATGTTGTGGCTAAAAGAACATTATGGGTGGTTTGGATGGTCAATGGAAGAATGTCTCACACAACTGAAAGTGATCATTAGACAAGAGGAAGTCTTATAATCATTGGATGAAATCTCTCCACACAACGGATGCACATAGGGCTATAAGTGTATGAAATATCTCCAATGGAACTAGTGGGGCGCATCCAACTTGCTTGCTCACAAAAACCTAGATATATAACCTCACCGGTAGGGGCAACACTCTATTTTATAATGAATCAACACACTTTTAGTACTCATAACTCAAACTAAAATATCTCTGATGTAAATAAAACTAAATGCTCCCGCCAGTGTAGCACTATGCAAAATAACAATGAAGCATGACAAGTAACATAATGATGATGGATGTTGTATGGCAATATATCTCGGAATGGCTATGAAAATGCCATGGTAGGTAGGTATGGTGGCTATTTTGAGGAAGATAAATTTGGCGTATGTGTAGAAGAACAAAGTTTCTCACGGGGTTTGGATGCACTGGCGAAGTTTGCACTAACTCTTAATGTGAGAATGAGCAATGCACAATACCGAAGAGGCTAGCAAATATGGATGGTGGAAGTGCCAGAAAATCGCAACATAGAACTCACAAGTTAAAAGATTCCAAATAAAAGCATGATCTCACAAGGCATAATGAAAATCACTCCAAGAGGGTCTATGGCAGTGACAAGTCACTGTTAGCTACCCCGACCGTAGCGTGTAACAAAAAGCCATTACGATTGCTATCAGCAAAGGAAGTCATATAACATTATCCTATCAACCGGTTATTTGAGTGTGGCACAGTTTCAAGCTTTTAGACCAACCATTAATTGTTTTTACTCTACTGGACCATAAATCTTACCATTACGCATATTAATATCTCAAAAAAAACAACAAATAATCAAGTGAAACAGTTTAAGGATCTACAAGAATATGCCAGCTTTCTCGTTATAACATCTACCACACGTAGCATTTTCTATTTCCATCAAACACCAAACAACAAAAAATCTTCAAGAGATATAGAAATGAAACAAGAGAGTAATAACACAAAACTACTAAAACTAACAACTCTGAATAAGAGATGCGAGAAAAACAGGAGCTAAACAGGAATTTTGCAGCAACTAGAAGAAAAACTACGAATACGAGCATAACAAGTATTCAAATGAAAATGCGGAGCGTATCTCTCTCGCACACAAAGAATTCTAGGGTCCAACTATATTATTTAAGCAAGTAAAACAAAATAAACAAAAGAAAAGCAAACATACGCTCCAAGTAAACTTCATATGATGTGACCGAATAAAAATATAGTTTCACTAGAAGTGACCTGATAAATTGTTGATGAAGAAAGGGATGCCTTGGGCATCCCCAAGGTTAGATGCTTGAGTATTCTTAGAATTTGATGGGATGAACCACGGGGGCATCCCCAAGCTTCGACCTTGCACTCTTCTTGATCACATTATATCACCCTCTTCTCTTGACCCTTGAAAACTTTCTTCACACCACACTCAAAGAGTAATTCGCATTAGAAGGTAAGTGCAACAAACAAAAATCCATAGGTTCTGCATGGGAACAAGTTCTATTGATACTTTTAAACATTATCTACAACCACTGATGTTTCGTGAAGCGAAAAAATCCACTTGACATCGTAAAAGAGCAAATGCAAGAAAAATGGCAGAATCTGTCAAAACCAGAACAATATGTAAAAACTAATTTTTTTCGGGGCACTTACATTGCTCAGATAAAAAACTTAACGAAATAAAAAGTTTCAGAATTAGCTTAGGAATAAGCACAAAAAATTTCAGGTCATTCCGATCTTTCTGGATTATATACGATTTTTTACGATGGACAGCAGAAATCTGTTTCCTGCGCAGAAATCCAAAACCAACTCCAACTTTTGTTAGAAACTTTACTTGGCACAACTAAAACACGAAAATAAAGATACAAAGAAGTTGCTACAGAAGTATAAAACCCCTTTGAATCAAAGAAAACAGAGAAAAACAAAGCAAAAATAAAACCATGGGTAATCTCCCAAGAAGTGCTTTTCTTTAACGCCTTTTAACTAGGCCCAGAAAAGTGGATTCACGTGTTTTCAAGTGAAGAAGATGATCGCATAAGAAATATGAATTAAGAAAAATAGAGCATAAAAAATAAAGTATAAGACAAATTTGAGTCTAACCCACTTCCTATGCATAGGAATCTTGTAAAGAAATAAATTAAAGAAGTTCAAACTAGAAATCATGGGAAAGTAGAACAAGAGCAACTTCAAAACTTTCAACAAAAAGAGAGGTGTTTTAGTAACATGAAAATTCCTAAAACCATATTTTACTCTCTCATAATAATTTTCAGTAGCATCATGAACAAACTCAACAACATAATTATCACATAAAACATGTTTGTCATGGTCTAAAAGCACACAATTCGTATCAAGCTCCAAAACAGTGGGATCCAAATTTAAAACCAGCTCCTCTTTTTTTCCACTTTTAGCAATATCAAAACGAGATGATTGGTCACTCTTAAAAGGTATAGAACACATTATAGCAATCCTATTTTCAGTATTATTATAATTTATAACATCAAGTAACATCGGACCATCATCTAGAGCATTATCATATAAATTTTCTAAACAAACTTCCTCATTATCATGCATATCAATAGTTTGAATAAATAGAGGATTATCATAGGATTTATCAAAGTAGCAAGGACTATCATAAATAACAGTAGAAATGTCATTCTCACAAATTTCATTCATAGTAGTATCATGGTCACAAGTATAGCAAGTAATGTATGAGTTAAAGAGTTACTCTCATTGGAAGGTAGACATGGGTTCATCATTTTCAAAAGAATCAATAGGGATATTTCAAAAGAATCAATAGGATCATCATTTTCATCAAATAATGTATGAGTTAAAGAGTTACTCTCATTGGAAGGTAGACATGGGTTCCATTCTTCCTCATCTTGATCATCACTCTCCTCCCCTTTTTCATCCAATGAGCTTCCAGATTCAGCATTTCCTTCTTCCATAGGTTCCTGCAAGGCATTAGTCTCCTCCTTTGAGGGAGAGCATCTATTAAGATATTTAAGTACGTAGTAATTACAATCCTTGTACTTATAAAAGAAATATTCAAGTATATCATAAATCTCATATTTATAAGGTGCATCATCAATACTTTCAAGCAAATAGGAATTTTCGAATGCACCCTTCCAACCAATAAATTCCTCAATTTGTTCCACATCATCAAAGTCATAATTTCCCTTAACATAAGAAGATATGGTAACATTATCATTATAATCACATTGAAAAGGGAGGTGTTTATACCTCCTACAACAACAAGATTTATAAAAGCAATAAGTAACATTATAAGCAGAGCACAAGTTTTTAGCATAGTCATGCAATTCATTAATTTGCTCCCATAAGTGTATCCCTTTTTGTAACAAGCGTTGTTCCTTATAATATTTTTGTTGTTCATCCGTGAACCCACCTTGCCAATAAGATCTAGTTTCAAAGAAATCAACCATTGATAGAAAGCACGATAAAGCACGTAGCAAGAGAAACAATAACAAAGTAAACATGATTGGAGGTGAGAGACTCCCCTTGCAGAAATTCTCTTCCTCCCCGGCAACAACACCAGAAAAGTGCTTGATGCGCGTGTAGCACACGTTCGTTGGGAGACCCCAAGAGGAAGGTTTGAAGAGCACCGCAGCAAGTTTCCCTCAGAAAGAAACCAAGGTTGAATCGACCAGTAGGAAGAAGGAGGAACTTCACAAGGTTGATGCAGATGAGATGGTAGGGCGCACTACCGGTTCAGCAGCAACATGGAACCTACACAACACAATCAAATCACTTTGCCCCAACGAAGCAGTGAGGTTGTCAATCTCACCGGTTTTGCTGAACACAAAGAGGTTAAACGTATGGTGTGGAAAACAGTATGAGAGCAATATGAAAACAGTAGCAACAGTGTGAAAAAAGTAATTGCAGTGGTTGTATTATCAGTATGAGAAAATAGACCGAGGTCCACAGTTCACTAGAGATGTCTCTCCATAAAAGATAGCTAAGATGCGTGGTGAACAAATTACAGTTGGGCAATTGACAGATAAACAAACATGCATGACATAAAGATTACTATGAGATTCATACGGGAATTACAACAAAATACATAGATCGTCATCCAACTGCATCTATGACTAATAATCCACCCTTTGAATATCATCTGAACAAACGTTGGGTATTACGTTGGAAGCAACGGATAATCGCAGTAAGCAAAGTGTGTAAAGTAAATAATGTAAACAAAGTAAACATCGTTGTTTTCTCCCTAATGGCAACAACACATCCTCCATCCGCACGTTTTCGTCACTCGAGCACAGATGCAAATGAGGCATGAACCCGCTATCGAGCATAAATACTCCCTCTTGGATTCACTAGCATCTACTTGGCCAGAGCATCTACTATCAACGGAGAGAATGTAAGACCATAAATAACATACACATGAAGATAACATGATAGATTGATAATCAAAAGCCATAGCATTCAATAATCAGTGGATCCCAGCAAACACAACATGTAGCATTACAAATAGATGATCTCGACCATGTGAGGCAGCTCACGAGATCCAACCATGAGGCATAAAGAGGAGAGGGCAACCATCTAGCTACTGCTATGGACCCATAGTCCAGGGATGAACTACTCACGCATCACTCCGGAGGCGGGCATGATGGTGTAGACCCCTCCGGTGATGAATTTCCTTCCCAGCAAGGTGCCGGGGAGAGCTCCAGAACCCTCCCGATCTCGGGTTTACGACGACGGCGGCTACAAAAATTTTGGTGGAAAAAGGCTCGAGTATTTTAAGTTAACCCGTGGAGGAGTTTAAATAGGCGAAAGGGCAACATCGGTGGGTGGCCAGGGGGCCACACCACCCGGTGGCGTGGCCAAGGGAGGGGGTCGCGCCGCCCTATGTTGTGGGGCCCCTGAGGCCCCCCCCCCTCCGGGTCTCCTCCGGACTTCGTGTACGTGACAACTTTCTAAGACCCTGGGATTTTGTTTCGTCCAATCCCGAGAATATTTTGAGAACAACTTTTCTGAAACCAAAAAGAACAGAAAACATGAGCTAGATCTGTGGCATCTTGTCAATAGGTTAGTCCGACAAAATCCATAAAAATGACATGAAGTTTATAGGGAACATGTAGCATATGTCATGAATACAACATGGACCATCAGAAATTATAGATAAGTTTGAGACATATCATTTATATAGGTAACCGGGTCTCAGGGGCCGTACATGAGGTGGACTCGACTCTGAGTCGGTTATTACTTTTCCATATTATTACTGCCTAAGTCTTTCCTTATTCTGCTCCTGCGTGGGCTTCTTTCATGGGTGTCCGTGTAGTTACTCGTGGAGCCTGCTAAGGCACCCCTTACTGGGCCGCACCGGTTAGACCCATCGTGGAGGGTCTCTCGGGTACCCCCATGTCAGTAGCCCCTGAGTGCCTAATAGAGTCAAGGACTCGATCTAGGGACTCAAATCCTCAGGACAGGTTGCTTCAAGTGCTAATATGTGAATAGTTTATGAAGGATATGGCTCAATGGGTTTGATCTACTCGACTGGTCGAGGTCGACTAATCTCACTCGGGAGAATACACCATTAGCCTACTCAAGCTTCGAGTCCTCAGGCCCGAACCTAGAAAAAACTGGGGTAATTCGACTTGCGTTGTTGAAGCCTTACCGAGTCAAATTTTAGTTGTCAGTTATTTTACCCAACGCATTCGTCGAGATTTTCATCACACCTGTTGGCATGGAAAAGTACTAGGTAGTGCAGCAGTGGTGCAACTCCCAGGCCGTTGGAACTGATACGTGGGTCTTATCTTCACACTATGAGTATGGCATCCAGATTTCTAACGCAGTTGTGTGATCCGGGAAGAACAGAGCACTTTAGCGCGATTCATTCGAGTTAGTTTTTTGAGTGACAAAGGCGAAAACCTCAACTTATGTACTTTCTTAATGAAACTTTTTCTCGTGAACATGGCTTTACAGAACTCGAATGGTATTTTTGATCACTCGGGTACTTTTCCATTCGAGTATCCGTGTCAGCAATTATGTACCAACCTGTTTTTGCTGTCAGAGGATTGGACATTTCCTAAGGTGAACTTATCCTGTCAGAAGATAGCTTGCACGAGTGAGGTTTGACCACCTTTTGACCGTTCAATGTGCGGCAATCTAGGGGTTGTTAGTAACTGCCCAGATTCCCTTGCGTAGTGGGCGGCGTGGAGGCGTAGCGGTTAGCCTCCCGCGCCACATGTAGGGCTAATCTAGCCACGCAGAGAATCAATGGTGGAGGCGATTTTACCTTGCTATAAATACTGCAGAGGGGAAAGGTTAATTTCCCCTTCTTATTCCTCGCGCCTGCAACTCTCCCTTCTCTCCGACGAAGAAAGCCATTGCAGCGATCCTCGAGCTCCACCAGTTTCTCACCATGGTGAAGCCCCACAAGAACGGAGGCGCTTCTGCGGCCAGCGGCGCTGAAGGACAGAGGAGTAGATGTGGAAAGTGGACCAAATCCACTTGAACCGCAAAGCTCCTCACCACCGTCGAGCGTGAGGGCTCCTCCAGGACGATTCATGGAGGCGCCTCGGCTCAGAGACTCGCCCCACCCCAAAAATCAACGAGAAGTATTTTGAAGGTTTAAAAGGTAGCACATGAAAATTTACTTGGAGTGGCGGTGAAATACCATATATAGGTAGGTATGATGGACACATTTGGAAAACTTTGGTTTTGGGAGTTGGATGCACGAGTAGAGCTCATACTCAGTACAGGTGAAGGCTAGCAATAGACTAGGAGCAACAATCAAGAGAGCAACAACTGTCATAATCATGCTTGCGAGAAAACAAAATTAACAGAGGAATAAAAGTGATACAAATACTCTGAGGCAAAATAAACCATCGAAGCTTAATTGACTTTTTTTTCAGTTTTATGCATGCGCGATCATGTGCCAAGTCGATTCAAGCGAAACATTCAGAGGGAGATACCAAAATGTCATACCCTTCTATGAATAAAGCAATGCAAGCAAACATTTATACGACCTGCTATCTAATATTAAAAAGCTGGAACTACTCATGAGAGAGCACAAACTACTAAGCATTGAAATAACATATACCCTACACAAACAAACTAAGCATGTCCACATGGATGAGTATATGTACAAAAATGAAAACAAATAGAGTTCATACCAGCCTCTCACCACAACTTGGATTGTCGTAAATCGTCATTATTTCTCCTCACTCGTGTGGATTGAATAATATAGAATGATAACCAAGCTTAGGCTTTTGGCCACTGAACTCTGCAGCAAACTCGCCCCAAGCTTAGGCTTTTGTCCTAAGTGGAGATCAATCCCAAGAGGGCTATGAAGTGGCGCCCCCATAGTGTGCCGAGGATGAGATCCTCCTGATATGAGCTCGAGGATGCCTCGGTGTACTGCGTGGTGTAGTCCTCAGAGGGCGCGTTCTGCCCCATCTGATGCTCGGGGTTGTGGTGCTCATGGATATCAAGCAAGCACAGCTGCTCATCCAACTCCTCCTTTGAACGCGACCATGGCGTCCTGCTAATATCAAACAAAACAAGTTGTGGCAAGAGAACTTCCCTCTCATCACCATGAGTAAATAAAACTCTATATACTAGATATCTAGCAGTAGAGTTTGCAGTAACAAAGTGGCGAGCCTTCATGGAAGCAAGGTCAAGTCTATGTGGAGCTAATAAAACATCATGTGGAGCAACAGAAAGGCCAATAGCAGTAAAAACACGCGTAGCAATAATACCCCCATAAATGGGTCCTCTAGCAGCTAAGCGGCGAGCAATGAAAGAACCAAGTTTATACTTATCGCTACTATTCAGTGCAGAAACAAGAAAAGCAAGATGGTAATTTGAAATATTACTAGTGTTTTCCCTAGCAAGAACACGAGTAGCAAGGTAATAAGTGAAATATCTAATAGAGGTGAGTTGAATATTTATTATCTTGCCACGCTGAGCTATGCAGTCATCATCGTTGGCAACTCCACGGTAGAGATCCATCAAATCAGCGGGCCATTCTTGAATCTTCCTCGCCGTCCCCGTTGTGTTAATACCTATAATGCTGCAAAAAAATTCCAAAAGCATGGAAACAGGTCTATCATAGATTTTGAATGCAAAGATGGGTCATACTGGGGGTTATGAAAAGTGAATCTCTCAACAAAAGCTTTTGTCAATAAAGCATATTGAGGGCTCTCATCATTCATATAATCGGTTAAACCATTCCTACCAACCAGCAGCAAGAAATCCTCGAGTATGCCTGCATCATTAAGAAAAGTATAGCAAGGGAAGGTAGATGGATTTGCATCTCCATCATCTCCTCCATGGTCTGAATCCTAGAGTATGCTTAACACTAAATAATTATGTTACCTCAACCTTGAGACATAGTCCCAATCATAATAATTTCATATTCTTTTGGTGGCATTGGAATGAGACAATAGAGTTCTCCAATCTTGATGGTCTCAATATTTTCAATTGAATTCATACCATATTTGTTATCAATCTTATTGGGAAAATAAATTGTGTGCTCTTTATCATTAACATTAAAAGTTACTTTTCCTTGATTGCAATCAAGGAACAACCCCTGCAGTGTTAAGAAAAGGTCTCCCAAGAATAATAGACATATTATCATCTTCAGGCATTTCCAACACAACAAAGTTAGTTAATATCAAACAGTTAGTAGTCACTTGAACAGGAACATTCTCACATATACCAACAGGAATAGCGGTAGATTTATCGGTCATTTGCAAAGATATATATCAGTTGGTATCAATTTTTTCAGAGAGAGCCTCTTATAGAGAGAAAAAGGCATAACACTAACTCCAGCTCCTAAATCACATAAAGTAGTTCTAACATAATTATTTTTAATAGAACAAGGAATAGTAGGAATACCAGGATCTCCAAGCTTCTTTGAAGACTTTCCATTGAAAGAGTAACTAGCAAGCATAGTGGAAATTTCCTCATTAGGAACTTTCCTTTTGTTAGAGACAATATCTTTCATATATTTAGAATAAGGAGGCAACTTAATAGCATCAGTCAAAGGAGTTTGCAAAAACAAAGGCTTCATCCATTCACAAAACTTGTTATAATGTTCTTCCTCCTTTGATTTGTGTTTCTTATTAGGAAAAGGTGTTGCTTTTTGTCCTGAAAACACAACCAACACAACTATCCAGGTATGTCCTAGATTAAATAGTTAGTCCATTATAAAATATATCTAGGAGCTCATTTTTAGGTAATGGATTTCCAGGGCTAGTTTTTATTAAAGAACAAAACCTTGACCAAGATTCAGGCATTTTCTCGCCTTCAATTTGCTTGAAATTAAAGACATTTTGCAAAGTAGCATGTTGAGCACTAGAAGGATTTTTTTTGAAAGAAAGCATTAACGAAACCAATAGGACTATCAATAAATCCAGGTGACAAATTGTTAAACCAAGTTTTAGCTTCATCTTTCAAAGAGAAAGGGAAGATCTTGGTAACAAAGTAAGTGCGTTTCTTAATATCATCAGAAAATAAACTACTCAAAGATGAAATCTCATTCATATGTTCCATAGCACTATTACTTTCAGTAGCACAAAAAGGTTCTTTCTCAACAATACATATATAAGATAAATCTAGAGAGAAATCGTAATCCTTATCTTTAATGTGTATGGGAGATGTAGCAAACTTAACATCAAGAGAAGGTTTATATTTAACAGCACGTCTTGCAATAAGGCTCTTAATAGCACTTGCACTAGTAGTAGCTTGAACTTCTTCAATAAAGTTATCATTAAGTTCAATGTAAGTTTCCTCAAGATCATCACTAGGAATTTCTGTAGAATCAGGTGAATTAACAGGTGTACCAACATTTTCAACAGGGATTTCAGTGTTTTCAATTTGTTTAGCTCTAGCAATTGTAGCATCTTGGAAAGGACTGATGGTGCAGATCTTGCACTCGTTGGGATACCCCAAGAGGAGGGTGTGATGAGCACAGCGGTAGGAGTTTTCCCCTTAGTTAAGAACCAAGGTTATCAATCCAGTAGGAGAAGGAGGACCTTTGGAAGGTTGATGCCACGGACGGTGGTGCTGGCGCTTCACCGGTGTGAGCAACAACGTGGAACCTGCACACAACACAACCAAAATACTTTTTCCCAACGGTACAGTGAGGTTTTCAATCTCACCAGTCTTGCTGAAAACAAAGATTAGACGTATAGTGTGGAAAAATAGTGTATGCTTACAGTAAGTAAAGAAAGCAGGAAATTGTTGTGGTCTGTTTAACAGTGTGGAAAATGGACCGAGGTTCATAGGTTCACTAGTGGTGTCTCTCCATAAACGATAGCATGTTGGTTGAACAAATTACAACTGGGCAACTGACAAATAAAGGTTGCACCATAGTGCACTTTATAACATGAACATTACTATGATATTTAGTGCGGGCATTACAACAAGATACATAGACCGACATCCATCTGCATCTATGACTAATATTCCACCCTCAGGTTATCATCCGACCCCCTTAGGTATTAAGTTGCAAGCAACAGATAATTGCATTAAATAAAGTGTGTAATGTAAGCAATGATAATGCACGCGGGCACTCTCACCGCTGTTTTCTCCCTAATGGCAACAACACATCCTCCCCCTTCACGTTTTTGTCACTGGAGCAAGGAAACAAGGAGGCATGAACCCACTATCAAGCATAAATACTCCCTCTTGGACTCACTAGCAACTACTTGGACAGAGTAACCACTAGCAATGGAAAGCATGCAAGATCACAAATAACATATGCAATAAAGACTATAATCAACTTGGCATAAGGTCAATATTCATCGGATCCCAGCAAACACAACATATACAATTACATAAGATCAATCCCGATCATGATAGGCAGCTCACGAGATCTAAACATGATGACATATGAGGAGGAGACAACCATCTAGCTACAGCTATGAACCCGTAGTCCAGGGATGAACTACTCACGCATCACTCCGGAGGCAGGCATGGTGATGTAGAAGCCTCTGGTGATGATTTCCTCTCTGACAGGGTGCCGGAAAACTCTCGAGAACCCTTCTGATCTAGGGTTGACGATGACGACGGCTGCGGAAATTTTTCGGGGATTTTGATCAGGTGCTTAGGGTTTTCCATCCGGGGGCTTAAATAGGCGAAAGGGCAAAGGCGGTGGAGGCCAGGGGGCCCCACACCCATAGCTGGCACGACCAAGGGGGGGCCGCGCCACCCTATGGTTTGGCCCCCCTGTTTGCCCCTCTTCGTCTCCTCTTCGATCTTCTGGATGCTTCCAGGGAAAATAGGACTTCCGGGCTTCAAACTTTCCAATTCCGAGAATATTTCCAGAACAACTTTTCTGAAACTAAAAACAATAGAAAACAGGGATCTGGCTTTGTGGCATCTTGTCAATAGGTTAGTCCGGAAAATCGATAAAAATGACATGAAGAAAGGAGAAAACATGTAGCAATTGGCATAATATCATCATGGAGCATCAGAAATTAGGGATACGTTTATGACGTATCAAGGACCTAGTGAACTGGTATCATCAAGCACAGTAGAAACATCATCAAAAGTATCAAAATCATTTCCAGACTCAGCAGAAGTAGCAGTGTGTGTAGCATGTGGTGGTGTAAGAAGGTTACTCATTACATATGGTGAATAAAGAGCAATAGAGGTGTTCAGAGTTGTACCTCTCCTTGTAGTGGATGGCAGTATAGAGACTTTCCCATCATAAGTTTTACCCATGATGAAAGGCTTGCAGCGAGCAATATCACGTTCAAGTGAGCAAATAAATAAAGCTATGCTCCCCGGCAACGGCGCCAGAAAATAGTCTTGATGACCCACAAGTATAGGGGATCGTAACAGTCTTCGAGGGAAGTAAAACCCAAATTTATTGATTCGACGCCAGGGGAGACAAAGAATATGTATAAGACTTAACAGATGAGTGATGTCTACGCACGCTTCTATTCTTGTAGACAGTGTTGGGCCTCCAAGTGTAGAGGTTTGTAGAACAGCAACAAGTTTCCCTTAAGTGGATTACCCAAGGTTTATCGAACTCGGGGGGTAGAGGTCAAAGATATCCCTCTCAAGCAACCCCGCAATTACGATACAAGAAGTCTCTTGTGTCCCCAACACACCTAATACAAATGTCAGTTGTATAGGTGCACTAGTTCGGCGAAGAGAGTAAAATACAAGTTATATGGATGATTATAAGTGATAATAGCAATCTGAAATAAAAATAGCAGCAAGGCAACATGTAGCATAACTGAATGTAAATGGTGTTTCAATGCTTAGAAACCAGGCCTAGGGATACTACTTTCACTGGTGGACACTCTCAACAATGATAACATAATTGAATGCATAAATATTTCTCTTCAATATGCTACTCTGAACCACTCTCCGGTCGGATAACAAACACCAATTCATTGCGTAGGGCTATAAAGCACACCTTAAAGTCGCATTCCCATGTCTAGTTAACCCCACACTGTCAACTTGAGCGCCCTAGAAGGTACTAGAAAAATACCACAATTTCATAGGGTCATCCAACACAAGATATAAATATCATGCTAAACCACATGGTGCACACACTGTCACCTTTACACCGTGATCAAAGTGTCAACAAAGATCTCATAACAAAACCACTCGAGTAGCATAACATATGAAGAGTAACATCTACTTATTCAACTAGATTACAAAGCTCATGATCACATAAAGATCACACCATGGGAGAGAGAGATGAAACACATAGCTACCGGTAGAGCCCTCAGCCCTGGGGGAGAACTACTCCCTCCACATCATAGGAGACAAACGGCGACGAAGATGGGGGTGAAGTCGATGGAGATGGCTCCGGGGGCACTTCCCCGTCCCGGCGGGGTGCCCGAACAGAGATTTCTGTTCCCCGAAACTTGTTGACAGCGGCAGCAGAGCTACGAAACTTTTCATGGAAGGGGCCCGATATATTTAGGGTTTACGCATCAGGGGGCATATATAGGCGAAAGGGCGATGGCGGTGGGCGCCCCAGGGGCCCACACCACCCCCGGCGCGGCCCGAGCCCACCCGCGCCTAGGCATGGTGTGGGGGCTCCGGGGCCCCCCTACGGGTCTCCTTTGGATTTCCTTGACCCTCCGGGAATTCTAAGAATTTTGGATTTTGAACCTTCCAATTCTGACAATATTTCCAGAACAACTTTTCCGAAACTCAAAATAGCAGAAAACAGGAACTGGCTCTATGGCAGCTTGTCAATAGGTTAGTCCGAGGAAATCCATAAAAAATGACATAAAGTGTATAAGAAAACATGTAGCGTATGGCATGAAAAAAACATGTAACATCAGAAATTAAGGATACGTTTATGACGTATCAACATCCCCAAGCTTAGTTCCTACCCGTCCTTGAGTAGGTAAACGATAAAAACAAATAATTTCTGAGGTGACATGCTACCAACATAAAATTTATCATCTAAATTGTAAAAGCATAAGCATAGCTAAGATCATAGAACTTTAACACAAGCATGATAAATATAATTCTAACAATAAAGCATAGCAATCACCTTGCATTATGAGAAGTAACACAAACAAAAGATCATGAATAATAATGCACTCGAAAGCTACACGTTTGTTTCAAGCATAGAGATAACATAACAAAGTGGTATTTCGCTTGTCCTTAAGAGTGGGGCAAAACATAAATGCCAGGACACCTTCAAAGTTCATGAGGAAGACTAGAACAAATAATTTGAGAACAAACAATAACACATCATGAATCAATTAATAATGTTCCTGGGACAAATGCACATTAAACTCAGAATGGCAACCATGCTCTCTCAATTGTGCATAAAGTTAGAATATGGAGACTCAACATAAAAGTAAAAGAAAGGCCCTTTGCAGAGGGAAGCAGGGATCACTCATGTGCTAGAGCTTTTATTTTGTTAAACAGAGGCATTAAAAATATTTTTTGGAGAGGTATATGCTTATGTCAACGAATAGTAAACAGAAAATACATTACGTCACAAGCCAACTAGACTTCACAAGAGTGGCTACCATAGAAGGACACATCTGGGTAGAAGTTCATTACTCTTTCTTTTGTTTACACAATTATGTTTTGACTGATAAATCAGGGGTAAAAATAGTGAAGAGAAATTGTTGTATTGATTTGGGGCTAGGCACCCCGCTGCCATCTCTTCTATCAATTGGATAAGCGTATGAAGCCACTAGTCCATGGTGTGGAAGTCCAATCAACAAGTGAGATAAAGATTCTCTATTTACGTCCTCATGAGCTAAAACAAGAGCACAAAACAGGGGTAATTTTGAAGGTTTTAAAGGTAACACATGAGCAATTTACTTTGGAGTGGCAGTTAAATACCACATGTAGGTAGGTATGGTGGACACATTTGGAAAACTTTGGTTTTTGGGAGTTGGATGCACGAGTAGAGATTATACTCAGTACAGGTGGAGGCTAGCAAAAGACTGGGAGCGACAAATCAACAGAGCAATAATGGCCATAATCATGCATAGCGACAAAAACATCATTAATCAAAGCATAAGTGGTACTACAAGTTCAAAAACTAAATGATCATAGAGGCTATAAGTGACTGGTTTGTAGTCATAAACATGGTGTAAGCATGCGCCAAGTCAACCAAATTAAACATTCAAAGGAGAACACCACAAATTTATGCTTCAATATGACAAGAACAACTCATGATTCTTTCTAAGGCACATTAAACACTCTCAGATATTTGAGACAAATCATGCTACAAAAATAATTACTAGGATTTAGAATTAAAATAACATCTAGCATGACATGAAAAAGTCTAGCCAGAGTCTATACAAGCTTCTATTTGCACCGTTATAAGCACGAAAACTGTACTACTGCTTTCCAACACTAAGTATTTCTTAAAAAACAAAAACTCTCCAAGAGATATAGAAATGTAACAAGAGATTACTAACACAACTCTACTCAAACTAATAGCTCTAAACAAGAGATGCAAGAAAATAGGAACTACAGAGGAATTTTGCAGCAGCTAGAAGAAAAACTAAGAATACAAGCATAACGAGTATTCAAATGAAAAAGCGGGGCGTGTCTCTCTCCCACACAAATAATGCCAGGTTCCAACAATATTATTGCAGCAAGGAAAACAAAAGAAAAACAAAGTAAAATGATGGTGTTTGATAGTGTGTTGGAAACCCCAAGAGGAGGGTGTGATGAGCAAGCGGCAAGAATTTCCCTTGGTTAAGAACCAAGGTTATCAATCTAGTAGGAGGAAGATGATCTCAGGAAGGTTGATGCCACTGACGGTGGTTCTGGCGCTTCACCGGTGTCAGCAACAACGTGGAACCTTCACACAACACAACCAAAATACTTTGTCCCAACGGTACAGTGAGGTTGTCAATCTCACCGGTCTTGCTGAAAACAAAGATTAGACATATAGTGTGGAAAATTATGTATGCTTGCAGTAAGTAAAGAAAGCAGGAAATAGTTGTGGTTTGTTTAACAGTGTGGAAAAATGGATCGGGGTTCATTGGTTCACTAGTGGTGTCTCTCCCTAAAATATAGCATGTTGGGTGAACAAATTACGGCTGAGAAATTGACAAATAGAGGTTGCACCGTAGTGCACATATATGACATGAAGACTACTATGATATTTAGTGCGGGCATTACAACGTTATACATAGAACGACATCCATCTGCATCTATGACTAATAATCCACCCTCAGGGTATCATCCGAACCCCTTTAGGTATTAAGTTGCAAGCAACAGATAACTGCATTAAACAAAGTGTGTAATGTAAGCAATGATTATGCACGCGGGCACTCTCACCGCTGTTTTCTCCCTAATGGCAACAACACATCCTCCCCCTTCACGTTTCTGTCACTCGAGCAAGGTGGTGAGGAGGCATGAACCCACTACCGAGCATAAATTGGCCAGAGCAACCACTAGCAAAGGAAAGTATGCAAGATCACAAATAGCATATGCAAATAAAGACTATAATCAACTTGGCATAAGTTCAATATTCATTGGATCCCAGCAAACACAGCATATAGAATTACATAAGATCAATCTCGATCATGATAGGCAGCTCACGAGATCTAAACATGGAGGGATATGAGGAGAAGACAACCATCTAGCTACAGTTACGAACCCGTAGTTCAAGGATGAACTACTCACGCATCACTCCGGAGGCAGGCATGGTGATGGAGAGGCCTCCGGTGATGATCTCCACTCCGGCAGGGTGCCGGAAACATCTTCAGAACCCTCCTGATCTAGGGTTGACTGTGACGGCGGCTGTGAAACTTTTCGGGGATTTTTGATCAGGTGTTTAGGGTTTTCCATCCGCGGGGATTAAATAGGCGAAAAGGGCAAAGGCGGTGGAGCTCCAGGGGCCCCACACCTATAGCTGGCGCGGCTAGGGGGGCCGCGCCACCCTATGGTGTGGCCCCCAGGTGCCCGTCTTCGACTCTTGTTTGGTGTTCTGGATGCTTCTGGGGAAAACAGGCACTTCGGGCTTTGTGGGGTCCAATTCCGAGAATGTTTCCATAACAACTTTTCTGAAACCAAAAACAACAGAAAACAGGGAACTGACACTTGGCATCTTGTTAATAGGTTAGTACCGAAAAACGTATAAAAATGCTATAAATAAGGGAGAAAACAAGTAGCAATTGACATAATATGATCATGGAGCATCAGAAATTATAGATACGTTGGAGACGTATCATAAAACAAAAGAAAAACAAACAGATGTCCAAGAAAAACAAATATGATGTGACCATTCCACTAGAAGTGACCTTATAAATTGTTGATGAAGAAGGGGATGCCTTGGGCATCCCCAAGCTTAGATGCTTGAGTCTTCTTAGAATTTTCTGGGATGATCCACAGGGGAATCCCCAAGCTTTGACCTTGCACTCTTGTTGATCACATTGTATCACCCCCTTCTCTTGACCCTTGAAAACTTCCTTCACACCACACTCAAAGAGTAATTCGCGTTAAAGGGTTAGTGCAATAATAAAAAAAAATCATGGGTTCTGCATGGGCACAAGTGCTATTGGTACTTTTAAACATTAGCTACAGCCACTTATGTTTTGTGAAGCAAAGAAATCGACTTGACATCGTAAAAGAGCAAATGCAAGAAAAATGGCAGAATCTTCCAAAACCAGAATAGTCTGTAAATATGAATTTTTTGGGGGCACTTACGTTCTCATATCAAAAAACATAAAGTACAAAAAAATCGGAATTAGATGAGGAATAAGCACACAATTTTAGGTCATTCGGATCTTTCTGGATTTTATACGATTTTTTACGGTGGACAACATAAATCCAAAACCAACTCCAACTTTCGCTAGAAACTTTACTTGGCACAACTAAAACATGAAAATAAAGATACAAAGGAGTTTCTACAGAATTATACAACACCTTGAATCAAAGAAAACAAAAGAAAACATTGCAAAAATAAAACCATGGGTTATCTCCCAAGAAGTGCTTTTCTTTAAAGCCTTTTAGCTAGGCATGATAATTTGAGAAGATGCTCACATGAGAAATATGAATTGAAGCAAAAGAGAGAATCAAGAAGAAAATGTAAAACAAATTTAAGTATAACCCACTTCCTATGAAAAATAATGTTGTAGAAAAACAAGTCATGAAAGCACAAAGCAACAAGCACAGGAAAGAAAAACAAGTGTAACTTCAAAATTTTCAACATAAAGAGGGGAAACTTGATATTGTTGAGATGTATAAAATTATGTTTCCCTCTCTCATAATAACTTTCAGTAGCATCATGAATTAAATTAACAATATAACTATCACATAAAACATTCTTATCATGATCCACGTGCATAAAGGAATTATTACTCTCCACATAAGTAAAATCTTTCTCATTAGTAATAGTGGGAGTAAATTCAATAAAATAGCTATCATTACTGTTCTCATCACCATAATCAACAAATATAGCAGGCATATTATAATCATAATTAATTTTCTCCTCAATAGTAGGTGGACTGAAAATAGCATGTTCATCATTGTAAACATCATATATAGAAGGCATGTCATGATCATAATAAAATTTATCATCAATAGTAGGTGGAACTAGAATACCACAATCATTATAATCATCATATATTGGAGGCAAAGTATCATCAAAGAAAATTTCCTCCTCAAAACTTGGGGGACTAAAAATATCATATTCATCAAGACTAGCTTCCCCTAGCTTAGACTTTTCCATAGCATTAGCAATAATGGTGTTCAAAGAATTCATACTAATAACATTGCTACTAGCATGCAAATAAAGTTCCATAGGTTTTTTAATTTTCTCTTCAAACACTTCATTTCCTAATTCAAGATAAATATTATAAAGCTCTCTCATATTTTTGTTGTTTTACATTAAGACTAAGTAGTAAAAATAAAAACAAGGAACAAGTGAAAACAAGTCTAACTAGTGAAAATAAAAACTAGAAACAAAAAGATATAATTGCAGAATCTAAAGAAATAACTTCGAGCACTCACAGAGGATGTGAGTACCTTTTACCTTACCTCCCCGGCAACGGCGCCATAAAAGAGCTTGATGTCTACGCACACTTCTATTCTTGTATACAGTGTTAGGACTCCAAGTGCAGAGGTTTGTAGAACGGTATCAAGTTTCCCTTAAGTGGATTACCCAAGGTTTATCGAACTCAGGGGGTAGAGGTCAAAGATATCCCTCTCAATAAACGCTGCAATTACGATACAATAAGTCTCTTGTGTCCCCAACACACCTGATACAATTGTCAGTTGTATAGGTGCGCTAGTTTGGCGAAGAGAGAGAGAGAGAGAGAGAGAGTAAAATACAAGTGATATGGATGATTATAAGTGATAATAGCAATATGAAAAAAATGGCAGCACGCAAACATGTAGCAAAACTTAATGTAAACGGTGTTTCAATGCTTAGAAACAAGGCCTATGGATCCTACTTTCACTAGTGGACTTAATTTCTGATGTTCCATTTTATTTTCATGTTGTTTCCTACATGTTTGCTATACATTTTATATCATTTTTATCGATTTTACGCACTAACCTATTGACAAGATGCCACACAGCCAGTTCCATGTTTTCTGCTGTTTTTAGTTTTAAAAAGTTGTTCTCGAAATATTCTCGGAATTGGAAAATTCAAAGTCCGGAAGTCTTAGAATTCCCGAAGGTTCTACGGAGTCCCGAAGAGGCCCGGAGGGGCATCACACCATAGGGCGGCACGCCCCCTGGCCGCGCCTCGGGGTGGTGTGGGCCCCTCGGGTGTCCACCGCCATCGCCCTTTCACCTATTTATACCCCCGATACGTCAACCCTAAAAAGATACCACTTCGTCCCAAGAAACACCTGAGCCCTCCGTCATCGTCATCTCGAGACCGGGAAGGTTCTGGAGCTCTCCCCGGCACTCTGCCGGGAGGGGAATTCATTACCGGAGGGGTCTACACCACCATGCCCTCCTTCGAAGTGATGCGTGAGTAGTTCATCCCTGGACTACGGGTCCATAGAAGTAGCAAGATGGTTGTCTTCTCCACTTTGTACCTCATATCTAGATCTCGTGAGCTTCCCTACATGATCGAGAACATCTTTATGTAATGCTACATGTTGTGTTTGCTGGGATCTGATGAATGTTGAATGATATGTCTTCTGATTATCAATCTATCATGTTATCTTCATGCATATGTTATTTATGATCTTGCATGCTCTCCGATATTAGTATATGCTCTGGCCAAGTAGATGCTCGTAACTCCAAGAGGGAGTATTTATGATCGATAGTGGGTTCATGCCTCCTTTGCATCTGTGCTCGAGTGACAGAAACTTGACGGATGGAGGATGTGTTGTTGCCATTAGGGAGAAAACAACGGTGTTTACTTATTTTACATTGTTTACATTACACACCTTGCTTACTGCGATAATCTGTTGCTTGCAACTAAATACCCAACGTTTGTTCGAACGATATTCGGAGGGTGGATTATTAGTCATAGATGCAGTTGGATGACGGTCTATATATTTTGTTGTAATGCCCGCATGAATCAAATAGTAATTTTTATGTCTTGCATATGCACTCTTGTGCAGCCTTCATTTCTGTCAATTGCTCAGCTGTAATTTTTTTCACCACACATGTTATTTATCTTTCACGGAGAGACGCCACTAGTGAACTGTGGACCCCAGTCCATTTTCTCATTTTGATAATACACACATTGCTTCCACTTCTTTCATACTACTGCTACTACTTTCATATTGTACTCCTACTATTTTCCACACCCATACGTTTAACCTCTTTGTGTTGAGCAAAACCGGTGAGATTGACAACCTCACTGCTTCGTTTGATTGTGTTGTGTAGGTTCCACGTTGCTTCTGAACCGGTAGTGCGCCCTCCCATCTCAGCTGCTTCAACCTTCTGAAGTTACTCCTTCCTCCTACTGGTCGATTAAACCTTGGTTTTTTACTGAGGGAAAACTGCTGCTGAGCTCATCATACCTTCCTCTTGGGGTTTCCCAACGAGTGCAAGATCTGCACCATCACGCTACTTTTCTGGTGTCGTTGCCGGGGAGGAAGAGAATTTTGCAAGGGTAGTCTCTCACTTCTAATCTCTTTACTTTGTTTTAGTTTTGCTCAGATTATTTTATTTTGTCTTCTTTGCTTCTCTTTATCAATAACACAAAAAATAGTTCTTATTCTAGCTGTAGTTTCATTCCTATTTTTAGTCTTGTTAAAATGACTACTCCTGAGAACACTAAGTTGTGTGACTTTACTAGCACAACAAAAATGATTTAATCAGCACACCTATTTCTCCACCTGCTCCTACTGCTGATTTTTATGGGATAAAGCCTGCCCTATTAAATCTTGTTATGAGAGAGCAATTTTGTGGTGTTAGTACTGATGATGTTGCGGCCCGTCTTAATAATTTTGTTGAACTATTTGAGATGCAAAAATATAAAGATGTAGATGGAGATATTATTAAACTAAAATTGTTTGTTTTTCTTTGAGAGGAAGAGCTAAAGAATGGTTGCTATCTTTGCCTAGAAATACTATTGATTCTTGGACTAAGTGCAAAGATGCTTTCATTGGAAAAACATTATCCTCCTGCTAAGATTATATCTTTAAGAAGTAGCATTATGAATTTTAAGCAACTTCATAATGAGCATGTTGCCAAAGCATGGGAATGAATGAAATATTTGGTAATGAATTGTCCCACTCATGGACTAACTACTTGGATGATCATCCAAACCTTTTATGCAGGTCTGAATTTTTCTTCAAGAAACCTTCTAGATTCAGCTACTCGAGGAACCTTTATGTCCATTACCTTGGGTTCAGCAACAAAGCTTCTTGATGATATGATATTAAATTATTCTGAATGGCACACTAAGAGAGCTACAACTGGTAAGAAGGTAAATTATGTTGAAGAAAACTCCTCTTTGAGTGATAGAATTGATGCTATTATGTCTATGCTTGTGAATGTCCATGCTCCTATTGATCTAAATAATGTTCCTTTAGCCTCTTTGGTTTCTCAAGAAGAGCATGTTGATGTGAACTTCATTATAAATAATAATTTCAACACCAATGCTTATAGGAATAATTTTGGTAGCAACAATTATAGGCCATATCCTCCCAATAATAGTAATGCTTATGGTAATTCTTATGGCAATTCCTACAAGAACAATAAAATTGTACCCTCTGATCTTGAGAACATGCTTAAGAATTTTATAGTACACAAACTGATTTCAATAAATCTGTTGAGGAAACATTTGGCAAAATTGATGTACTTGCTTCTAAAGTTGACAGCCTTGCTCTTGATGTTGATTTTCTAAAACTAAAGGTTATGCCTCATGATGTTAAATAAAGCAAAACTTTGAATGCCATTCAAATTCGAATTGATGATAATGTTAGGATGTTAGCTGAATTGCATGCTAGATGGGAAAGAGAAGATTAAATAGCTAGAAAGAATAATATAGCTAATGTCTGCATCATTACCACCACTAGTAAAACTGAAGCCTCTCATGCTAATAAACCTTCTACTATAAATGGTAAATTAATTGGTGTTGGAAATACTCCCACTTCTGCTATTAAAAATGCAAAACTGCTAAAATGTTCCTGATAAAAGTGCTGAAATTTTTAGAAGCATGGGATACAATGGTCCCATTATCTTTGATAAAAATGATATTGATTTTGACGATTGCAACATAAATGAAGTGATTAAGTTCTTACAAAATCTTGCTAGTTGTCCTAATGCTAGTACTACGAATATGGCTTTCACAAAACATATTCGAAATGCTATCATGCAAATTAGAGAGGATGAATTAAGATGTGAAGCCTCTATCCCTAGGAAGCTAGATGATGGATGGGAACCCATTATTAAAATGAAAGTGAATGATTTTTATTGCAATTCTCTATGTGGTCTTGGTGCTAGTATCTTTGTTATGCCCAAGAAACTCTATGATATTCTTGATTTGCCACCTTTGGAACCCTGTTATTTGGAAGTTTGTCTCATTGATAATGTTAGGAAGAAAAATTTGGGGAGATTTGATGATGTTCTTATCATGGTTAATAATAATATTTTTCCCGTCGATTTTGTTGTCTTGAATATTGAATGCAATGCTTCTTGTCCAATTGTTTTGGGAAGACCTTTTCTTAGAACTGTTGGTGTTGTTATTGGTATGAAAGAGGGGAATATTAAATTTCAGTTCCCACTCAAGAAAGCTATGGAACACTTTCCTAGAAATATAATGAAGTTGCCTTTTGATTCTATTATTCTAAAAATTTACAATTTGGATGCTTCTTCACTTGAAAACATTTGATTTCGCTTTTCTGGGCCTAGCTAAAAGGCGTTAAAGAAAATCACTTCATGGGAGATAACCCATGTTTTATTTTTGCTTTGTTTTTATCTGTTTTATTTGAGTCAAAGGGTTGTATACTTATGTAGAAACTCCTTTATATCTTTATTTTCATGTTTTAGTTGTGCCAAGTAAAGTTTCTCACGAGAGTTGGAGTTGGTTTTGGATTTCTGCGCAGGAAACAGATTTCTGCTGTACACCGTAAAAAAATGTTTAATTCACAGGAAAATCAAAATGACCTGAAATTTCTTGTACTTATTCCTCAGCTAATTCCTCAACTGTTTTGTTCTTTAAGTTTTTCAATCTGAGCAACGTAACTGCCCTGAAAAAATTCGTCTTTACAGACTATTCTGGTTTTGACAGATTCTGCCATTTTTCTTGCATTTGCTCTTTTACGATGTCAAGTGGATTTCTTTGCTTCACGAAACATCAGTGGCTGTAGCTAATGTTTAAAAATATAAATAGAACTTGTGCCCATACAGAACCCATGGATTTTTGATTGCTGCACTAACCCTCTAATGTGAATTACTCTTTGAGTGTGGTGTGAAGGAAGTTTTCAAGGGTCAAGAGAAGAGGGTGATATATGTGATCAAGAAGAGTGCAAGTTCAAATCTTGGGTATGCCCAAGGCGTCCCCTTCTTCATAAACAATCTATTAGGTCACTTCTAGTGAAACTATATTTTATTCGGTCACATCATATGAAGTTTACTTGGAGCGTATGTTTGTTTTTCTTTTATTTTCTCTTGTTTTCTTTTCATTATGCAATAATATAGTTGGACCCTAGCATTCCTTGTTTGGTAGAGATACATGCTCCGCTTTTTTGTTTGAACACTTTCTATGCTCGTATTCTTAGTTTTTCTTCTAGATGCTGCAAAAATCCTGTTTAGCTCTTGTTTTCATTGCATCTCTTATTCAGAGTTGTTAGTTTTAGTAGTGTTGTGTGAGTAATCTCATGTTTGCTTGTTGTATCATTTAGATAGTTTGTGTTAAAACATATTTTGTATGGTGCTTGTTGGGAAAAGAAACTGCTGCTTGAAGTAGAATTTATAACGGTGCAAGTAGAAGCTTGTATAGACTGTGGCTAGACTTTTTCATATCATGCTATATGTTATTTTAATTCTAAAGCCTAGTGGTTATTTAGTAGCATGATTAGTCTCAAATAGCTGAGATTGTTTAATGTGCCGTTGAAATAATCATGAGTTGTTCTTGTCATATTGAAGCATAACTTTGTGGTGTTCTCCTTTGAATGTTTTATTTGGTTGACTTGGCACATGCTCACACCATGTTTATGACTATGAACCAGTCACTTATAGCCTCTATGATCATTTAGTTTTCGAATTTTTGGTACCACTTATGCTTTGATTAATTATGTTTATGTCGCTACGCATGATTGTGGCTCTTATGCTCTCTTGATTTGTTGGTCCCAGTCTTTTGCTAGCCTCCACCTGTAGTGAGTATGAGGTCTACTCGTGCATCCAACTCCCAAAAACTAAAGTTTTCCCATTGTGTCCACCATACCTACCTACATGTGGTATTTAACCGCCACTCCAAAGTAAATCGCTCATGTGTTACCTTTAAAACTTTCAAAATTACTCATGTTTGGTGCTCCTGTTTTAGTTCATGAGGACGTAAATAGAGAATCTTTATCTCACTTGTTGATTGGACTGTCACACCCTGGACTAGTGGCTTCATCCGCTTATCCAATTGATAGAAGAGCTGGCAGCGGGGTGCCCAACCCCAAATTAATAACTACAAATTCTCGTCACTATTTTTTCCCCTGATTTATCAGTCAAAACATAATTGTGTAAACAAAAGAGAAAGAGGGATGACCTTCTACCCAGATGCATCCTTCTATGGGAGCCGCTCTTGTGAAGTCTAGTTGGCTTCTGACGTACTTTATTTTCTATTTACCATTCATTGACATAAGCATACACCTCCCTAAAAAACACGCCTCCACGGTATGTGATTGTTGGCAGGCACCCTAGGATTCGGTTAGCTATGGTTTGTGTAAGATGGTTGGGAGGAGTGTCGAACCTTTTTATACCTATGATTAATAAAATAAAAATCTCTAGCACATGAGTTGATCCCTGCTTCCCTCTGCAAAGGGCCTTTCTTTTACTTTTATGTTGAGTCTCCATCTTCTAACTTAATGCACAGTTGAGAGAGTATAGTTGCCATTCTGAGTTTAATGTGCATTTGTTCCAGAAACATTATTAATTGATTCATGATGTGTTATTGTTTGTTCTCTAATTATTTTCTCTAGTCTTCCTCATGAACTTTGAAAGTGTCCTGGCATTTATGTTTTGCCCCACTCTTAAGGACTAGCGAAATATCACTTTGCCATGTTATCTCTATGCTTGAAACAAACATATATCTTTCGATGCATTGTTATACATGATCTTTTATTTGTGTTACTTCTCATGATGCAAGGTGATTTCTATGCTTTATCGTTAAAGTTTTATTTTTCATGCTTGTGTTGAAGTTCTATGATCTCAGCTTACGTATGCTTTTACATTTTTTATGATCAAGTTTATATTGGTAGCATGTCACCTCAGAAATTATGTGTTTTTATCGTTTACCTACTCGAGGACGAGTAGGAACTAAGCTTGGGGATGTTGATACATGATAAACGTATCCTTAATTTCTAATGTTCCATGTTGTTTTCATGTTTTTTCCTACATGTTTGCTATACACTTTATGTCATTTTTATCGATTTTCCAGACTAACCTATTGACAAGATGCCATAGAGCCAGTTCCATGTTTTCTGCTGTTGTTAGTTTCAGAAAAGTTGTTCTGGAAATATTCTCGAAATTGGAAAATTCGAAGTCTGGAAGTCTTATAATTCCCGAAGATTCCACGGAGCCTCGAAGAGGCCCGGAGGGGGGTCATAGGGGGCCACACCATAGGGAGGCGCCCCCTGGCCGCGCCTGGGGGCGGTGTGGGCCCCTTGGGCGTCCACCACCATCGCCCTTTCGCCTATTTATACCCCATGATACATCAACCCTAAAAAGGTACCACTTCGTCCTGAGAAACACCCGAGGCCACCGTCATCGTCATCCCGAGATCGGGAGGGTTCTAGAGCTCTCCCCGGCACCATGCCGAGAGGGCAATTCATCACCGGAGGGGTCTACACCACCATGCCCTCCTCCAAAGTGATGCGTAAGTAGTTCATCCCTGGACTACGGGTCCATGGCAGTAGCTAGATGGTTGTCTTCTCCACTTTGTACCTCATGTTTAGATCTCGTGAGCTACCCTACATGATCGAGGTCATCTTTATGTAATGCTACATGTTCTGTTTGCTGGGATATGATGAATGTTGAATTCTATGTCTTATGATTATCAATCTATCATGTTATCTTCATGCTTATGTTATTTATGATGTTGCATGCTATTCGTTATTAGTAGATGCTCTGGCCAAGTAGATGCTAGTAACACAAGAGGGAATATTTATGCTCGATAGTGGGTTCATGCGTCCTTTTCATCTGTGCTCGAGTGACAGAAACGTGACGGATGGAGGATGTGTTGTTGCCATTAGGGAGAAAACAACGGTGTTTACTTAGTTTACATTACACACTTTGCTTACTGCGGTAATCTGTTGCTTACAACTTAATACCCAACATTTGTTCGGATGATATTCGGAGGGTGGATTATTAGTCATAGATGCAGTTGGATGACAGTCTATGTATTTTTTTGTAATGCCCGCATGAATCACATAGTAATCTTTATGTCTTGCATATGCACTACGGTGCAGCCTTCATTTCTGTCAATTGCCCAGCTGTAATTTGTTCACCACACATATTATTTATCCTTAATGGAGAGACACAAATAGTTAACTGTGGACCCCGGTCCATTTTCTCATTCTGATAATACACACACTCCTTCCACTGCTTTCACACTGCTTTCATACTTCCGCTACTGCTTTTATACTATTCTCCTACTGTTTTCCACACCATACATTTAACCTCTTTGTGTTCAGTAAAACCGGTGAGATTGACAACCTCACTGCTTCTTTGGGGCAAAGTGATTTGATTGTGTTGTGTAGGTTCCATGTTGCTTCTGAAGCGGTAGTGCGCCCTGCTATCTCAGGTGCTTCAACCTTCTGAAGTTACTCCTTCCTCCTACTGGTCGATTAAACCTTGGTTTCTTGCTGAGGGAAAACTGTTGCTGTGCTCATCATACCTTCCTTTTGGGGTTTCCCAATGAGTGCAAGATCTGCACTATTAGTAGGTATGGTGAACACATTTGGAAAACTTTGGTTTTTGGGAGTTGGATGCACGAGTAGAGCTCATACTCAGTACAGGTGGAGGCTAGCAAAAGACTGGGAGCGACAAATCAAGAGAGCAATAATGGCCATAATCATGCATAGTGAGAAAAACATCATCAATCAAAGCATAAGTGGTACCACAAATTCAAAAACTAAATGATCATATAGGCTATAAGTGACTAGTTTGTAGTCATAAATTTGGTGTAGGCATGCGTTAAGTCAACCAAATAAGACATTCAAAGGAGAACACCACAAATTTATGCTTCAATATGACAAGAACAACTCATGATTCTTTCAATGGCACATTAAACACTCTCAGCTATCTGAGACAAATCATTCTACTAAATAACCACTAGGATTTAGAATTAAAATAATACCTAGCATGATATGAAAAAGTCTAGCCACGGTCTATACAAGCTTCTATTTGCATCGTTATAAATTCTACTACATGCAGCAGTTTCTTTTCCCAACAAGCACCATACAAATTATGTTATAACAAAAACTCTCTAAATGATACAACAAGCAAACATGAGAGTACTCACATAACACTACTAAAACTAACATCTCTAAATAAGAGATGCAATGAAAACAAGAGCTAAACAGGAATTTTGCACCAGCTAGAAGAAAAACTAAGAATATAAGTATTCAAATGAAAAAGCGGAGCGTGTCTCTCTCCCAAACAAGGATGCTAGGTTCCAATGATGTTTATTGCAGGAAGGAAAACAAAAGAAAACAAAGAAAAACAAACAGACACTCCAAGTAAATTTCATATGATGTGACTGAATAAAAATATAGTTTCACTAGAAGTGACCTGATAAATTGTTGATGAAGAAGGGGATGACTTGGGAATCCCCAATATTAGACGCTTGAGTCTTCTTAAAATTTGCTTGGATGAACCATGGGGGCATCCCCAGCTCTGACCTTGCACTCTTCTTGATCACAATACATCACCTTCTTCTCTTGACCCTTGAAAACTTCCTTCACACCACACTCAAAGAGTAATTCACATTAGAGGGTTAGTGCAGCAATAAAAAATCCATGGGTTCTGTATGGGCACAAGTGCTATTGATACTTTTAATCATTAGCTACAACGACTGATGTTTCGGGAAGCAAAGAAATCCATTTGACACCATAAAAGAGCAAACGCAAGAAAAATGACAGAATCTACCAAAACTAGAACAGTCTGTAAAGACGGATTTTTTTGGGACACTTACGTTGCTCAGCTCGAAAAAGTTGCGGAATTAGCTGAGGAATAAGCACAAAAAATTATAGATCATTCTGATCTTTCTGGATTTTATCCTATTTTTTACGGTGGACACCACAAATCTGTTTCCTGCGCAGAAATCCAAAAGAACTCCATCTCTCGTAAGAAACTTTACTTGGCAAAACTAAAACATGAAAATAAAGATACAAAGGAGTTTCTACAGAAGTATGCAACCCCTTTGACTCAAAGAAAACAGAGAAATTCAAAGCAAAAAATAAAACCTTGGGTTATCTCCCAAGAAGGGCTTTTTTTAACGCCTTTTAGCTAGGCCCAGAAAAGTGGAATCACGTGTTTTGAAGTGAAGAAGATGCTCAGATAAGAAATATGAATTAAGCAAAAGAGATCATCAAGAATAAAGTATAAAACAAATTTAAGGCTAACCCACTTACTATGCATAGGAATCTTGTAAAGAAACAAATTAAAGAAGCTCAAGCTAGAAATCCTGGGAAGGTAGAACAAGAGCAACTTCAAAACTTTCAACAAAAAGAGAGGTGTTTTAGTATCATGAAAATTCCTAC
The DNA here is from genome assembly GCA_028641055.1 of Alopecurus myosuroides. Taxonomy (NCBI): domain Eukaryota; kingdom Viridiplantae; phylum Streptophyta; class Magnoliopsida; order Poales; family Poaceae; genus Alopecurus; species Alopecurus myosuroides. The sequence goes on from CM054057.1 coordinate 510,768,574, forward strand.
AACCATATTTTCCTCTCTCATAATAATTTTTAGTAGCATCATGAACAAACTCAACAACATAATTATCACATAAAGCATGTTTGTCATGGTCTAAAAGCACACAATTCATATCAAGCTCCAAAACAGTGGGGATCAAAATTTAAAATCAACTCCTCTTTTTTTCCCACTTTTAGCAATATCAAAACGAGATGATTGATCACTCATAAAAAGTATAGCACTACTAATAGCAATCCTATTTTTAGTAGCATTATAATTTATATCATCAAGTAACATAGGACCATCATCCAGAGCATTATCATATAAATTTTCTAAACAAACTTCCTCATTATCATGCATATCAATAGTTGGAATAAATAGAGGATTATCATAGGACTTATGAAAGTAGAAAGGATTGTCATAAATTACAATAGCAATATCATTCTCACAAATTTCATTCATAGTAGTATCAAGATCACAAGTATAGCAAGTATCAATTTCATCAAAAAGGATATTTCAAAAGAATCAATAGGATCATCACTTTCATCAAATAATGTATGAGTTAAAGAGTCACTCTCATTGGGAGGTAGACATGGATAGCTCCATTATTTATCCTCTTGATCATCCAATGAGCTTCCAAATTGATACAACTAGGAGGACAAGCAATCTCTTAAGGTTGATGCAGCTGAGGTGGCAGGACGCACTACCGGTTCAGCAGCAACGTGGAACCTACACAACACAATCAAATCACTTTTTCCCAACGAAGCAGTGAGGTTGTCAATCTCACTGGTTTTGCTGAACACAAAGAGGTTAAACGTATGGTGTGGAAAACAGTAGGAACAGTATGACAGCAGTATGAAAGCAGTAGGTGTTTATCACGATCACAAGCATAGCAAGTATCAATTTCACCAAAAATGGATATTTCAAAAGAGTCAATAGGATCATCACTTTCAACAAATAATGTATGAGTTAAAGAGTTACTATCATTGGAAGGTAGACATGGGTAGCTACTCCATTCTTCCTCCTCTTGATGATCACTCTCCTCCTCTTTTTCATCCAATGAGCTTCCATAGGTTCCTGCAAAGCATTAGTTTCTCCCTTTGGGGGAGATAATTGATTAAGATATTTAATTATGTAGCAATTACAATCCTTGTAATTATCAAAGAAACATTAAAGTATATCATAAATCTCATATTTATAAGGTGCATCATCAATACTTTCAAGAAAATAAGTCGAATGCACCCTTCCAAGTAATAAATTCCTTAATTTGTTCCACATCATCAAAGTCTTAATTTCCCTTAACATAAGAAGATATGGTTACATTATCATTATACTCACATTGAAAAGGGAGGTGTTTATACGTCCTACAGCAACAAGATTTATCAAAGCAATACGTAACATTATAAGTAGAGCACAAGTTTTTAGCATAGTTATGCAATCTATTAATTTGATCCGATAAGTGTATCCCTTTTTGTGACAAGAGGTGTTCCTTATAGTATTTTTGTTGTTCATCCCTGGACCCACCTTGCCAATAAAATCTAGTTTCAAAGACATCGAACATTGCTAGCAAGCATGATAAAGCAAGTAACAAGCAAAACAATAACAAAGTAAAGAGATTGGAGGTGAGAGACTCCTCTTGCAGAAATTGTCTTCCTCTCGGCAACGGCGCCAGAAATTTGCTTGATGCGCGTGTAACACACGTTCGTTGGGATACCCCAAGAGGAAGGTATGAGGAGCATAGTAGCAAGTTTCCCTCGGAAAGAAACCATGGTTGAATCGACCAGTAGGAGGAAGGGGTAACTTCAGAAGGTTGATGCAGCTAAGATGGCAGGGCGCACTACCGGCATAGCAACAACGTGGAACCTACACAACACAATCAAATCACTCTTCCCCAATGATGCAGTGAGGTTGTCAATCTCACCGGTTTTGCTGAACACAAAGAGGTTAAATGTATGGTGTGGAAAATTGTATGAGAACAATATGAAAACAGTAGCAGCAGTGTGAAAACGGTGGAAATAGTGTATGTATTATCAGTATGAGAAAATGGATTGGGGTCCACAATTCACTAGTGGTGTCTCTCCATAGAAGATAAATAACATGTGAGGTGAACAAATTACAGCCGGGCAATTGACAGAAATGAAGGCTGCACCGTAGTGCATATGCAAGACATAAAGATTACTATGTGATTCATGCGGGAATTACAACAAGATACATAGACCGTCATCCAACTACATATATGACTAACAATCCACCCTCCGAATATCATCCGAACAAACGTTGGGTATTAAGTTGCAAGCAACATATAATCGCAGTAAGCAAGGTGTGTAATGTAAACAATGTAAACAAAGTAAACAGCATTGTTTTCTCAATGTAAGCGAAGTAAACACCGTTGTTTTCTCCCTAATGGCAACAGCACATCCTCCAACTATCACGTTTATGTCACTCGTGCACGGATGAAAAGGAGGCATGAACCCACTATCGAGCATAAATATTCCCTCTTGGAGTTACTAGCATCTACTTGGTCAGAGCATCTACTAATAACGGAGAGCATGCAAGATCATAAATAACATATGCATGAAGATAACATGATAGATTGATAATCATAAGACATAGCATTCAAAATTCATCGGATCCCAGCAAACACAACATGTAGCATTACATAAAGATGATCTCGATCATGTAGGGAAGCTCAAGAGATCTAAACATGATGCAAAAAGTGGAGAAGACAACCATCTAGCTACTTCTATGGACCCGTAGTCCATGGATGAACTACTCACGCATCACTAAAGAGGAGGGCATGGTGGTGTAGACCCCTCCGGTGATGAATTTCCCTGCCGACAGGGTGCCGGGGAGAGCTCCAGAACCCTCCCGATCTCGGGATGACGATGACGGCGGCCTCAGGTGTTTCTCGGAAAAAAGTGGTATATCTTTAGGGTTCACGTATCGGGAGGATTATATAGGCGAAAGGGCGATCGCGGTGGACGCCCGAGGGTCCCACACCACCCCTAGGCGCGACCGGGGGACGCCTTATGGTGTGGCCCCTCTCCGGGCCTCTTCGGGACTCCATGGAATCTTCGGGAATTCTAAGAATTCCGGGCTTCGAATTTTCCAATTCCGCGAATATTTCCAGAACAACTTTTCTGAAACTAAAACAAGCAGAAAACAGGGAACTGGCTCTATGGCATCTTGTCAATAGGTTAGTCCCGGAAATCGATAAAAATGACATAAAGTGTATTGCAAACATGTAGGAAATAACATGAAAACAACATGGAACATCAGAAATTAAGGATACGTTTATTACGTATCATGACACTCTCAACAATGATAACATAATTGAATGCGTAAATATCTCTCTTAACTATGCTACTCTGAACCACTCCCGGTCGGATAACAAACACCAATTCGTTGCGTAGGGCTACAAAGTACACCTTAAATCGCATTCCCATGTCTAGTTAACCTCACACTGTCAACTTGAGCGCCCTAGAAGGTACTAGACAAATACCCCAATTTCATAGGGTCATCCAACACATGATATAAATATCATGCTAAACCACACAGTGCACACACTGTCACCTTTACACCGTGATCAAAGTGTCTCCGGAGAACTCATAACGAAACCACTAGAGTAGCATAACAGATTAAGAGTAACATATACTTATTCAACTAGATTACAAAGCTCATGATCACATAAAGATCACACCATGGGAGAGAGAGATGAAACACATAGCTACCGGTAGAGCCCTCTGCCCCGGGGGAGACCTACTCCCTCCTCATCATAGGAGACAACAACGTAGATGAAGATGGGGGTGAAGTCGGTGGAGATGGCTCCGGGGGAACTTCCCCGTCCCGGCTGGATGCAGGAACAGAGATTTTTGTCCCCGAAACTTGTCGGCGGCGGCTGCGGAGCTACAAAACTTTTCGTGGAAGGAGGCCGATATATTTAGGGTTTATGCATCGGGGAGCATATATAGGCGAAAGGGCGATGGTGGTGGGCTCCCGAGGGGCCCACACCATCCCTCGGCGCGGCCAGGGGCCCACCTACACCCAGACATGGTGTGGGGGCTTCGGGGCCCCCTACGGGTCTCCTTTGGACTTCCTTGACCCTCCGGAAATTCTAAGACTTTTGGCTTTTGAATCGTCCAATTCCGCAGAACAACTTTTTTAAACTAAAAACAGCAGAAAACATGAACTGGCTATGTGTCATCTTGTCAATAGGTTAGTCCCAGGAAATTCATAAAAAATAACATAAAGTGTATAAGAAAACATGTAGCTTGTCGCATGAAAATAACATGAAATATCAGAAATTAAGGATACATTTATGACGTATCAATGAGTCGTCAATTCAGCTGCACCTGAAAGTAGACTTGCTCGCAACAATTTATCAGTGGTAACCGTTTTATAGCAGTAGCAGTACTAAAATAAGAGTAGGAGTAAAATAGTAACAACGGTACCAATTGTGGGAAACGGCAGGATTAAGATACTGTAGGCATAGGGATGGATGAACGGGCGTTGCATGGATAAGATAGTTCATATAATAATAAAAACAATGGGCATTGCAGATAAATAGGAATAAAGCATCCAAGTTCTAGGAAAACCATAGGCATGTGTTCTAATTTAGTCGTGCGTGCTCGCAATGAGAAACTTGCACAACATCTTCTGTCCTACCAGCCCGTTTGCAGCGAGGCCTCAAGGGAAACTACTGGTAATTAAGGTGCTCCTTTTAATAAAGCACCAGAGCAAAGCATAAACACTCCGTGAACACATGTGATCCTCACTTCACAACCATCCCATCCGGTTGTCCCAATTTCTGTCACTTCGGGGCCTCGGGTTTCGGACAATAATGTGTGTAAACAACTTGCACATATGATCAACAAACATAATTATACTCATGAAACAATAACATGTTCAGATATGAGATCATGGCACTCAGGCCCTAGTGACAATCATTAGATATAACAAGTTGCAACAACGATATAAAGCACTAACAACGGATATTAGGCACTATGCCCTAACAATCTGGCATTATTACATGATCGAGATCATCCAATCCCGTCCATCCCTCTCAGCCTACAACAGTGATTACTCACACATGGATGGGGGAATCATGGATGGTTGATGGAGAAGTGGTGATGATGACGATGGAGGTGATCTCCTCTGAATCCCCGTCCCGGCAGGGCGCCAGATCAGGAACTTCTGATCCCTGAAATGAGTTTCGAGGTAGTGGCGGCGCTCTGGTATGTTTCTCTGGAATATGATGAACCCCCTCAGTTTTTTAGGTTACGGGGCTTAATTAGTCGAAAAGGGAGCCCGAGGGGGTGGCTGAGGTGGCCACACCACCAGGCGGCGCAGCCTAGGGGGGCGCCAGCCTATGGTGTGGGCCCCTCTTTGCCCCCCTGCGACTCTTCTTCTGGCTCCGGGGGTTGATACGTCATAAATGTATCCTTAATTTCTGATGTTCCATGTTGTTTCCCACATGTTTGCTATACACCTTATGTCATTTTATCGATTTTCCGGACTAGCCTATTGACAAGATGCCACAGAGCCAGTTCCCTGTTTTCTGCTGTTTTTACTTTAAGAAAAGTTGTTCTGGAAATATTCTTGGAATTGGAAAATTCAAAACCTGGAAGTCTTAGAAATCCTAGAGGTTCCGCGGAGTCCCGAACAGACCCGGAGGGGGGCCTCAGGGGGCCCACACCATAGGGCGGCGCGCCCCCTCTTGGCCGCGTCGGGGGGTGGTGTGGGCCCCCCAGGCCTCCACCGCCTCTGCCCTTTCGCCTATTTAATCCTCCCGAGGAAAAAAACCTAAATATATTCCACTTTTACCCGAGAAACACCTGAGGCCGCCGTCACCGTCATCCCAAGACCGGGAGGGTTCTGGAGCTCTCCCCGACACCCTACCGAAGGGGGAGATCATCACCGGAGGGGTCTACACCAGCATGCCCTCCTCCGAAGGATGCGTGAGTAGTTCATCCCTGGACTACGGGTCCATAGCAGTAGCTAGATGGTTGTTCTCTCCACTTTGTACCTCATGTTTAGATCTTGTGAGCTGCCTAACATGATCAAGATCATCTTTATGTAATGCTACATGTTGTGTTTTCTAGGATCTGATGAATGTTGAATGCTATGTATTTTGATTACCAATCTATCATGTTATCTTGATGCCTATGTTCTTTATGACCTTGCATGCTCTCCGTTGTTAGTAGATGCTCTGGCCAAATAGATGCTTGTAACTCCAAGAGGGAGTATTTATGCTCGATAGTGGGTTCATGCCTCATTTGCATCTTTGCTCGAGTGACAGAAACGTGACGGATGGAGGATGTGTTGTTGCCATTAGGGAGAAATCAACAATGCTTTGTCTAAGGATCATTTTGTTGTTTACATTACACACTTTGCTTACTGCGATTATCTATTGCTTGCAACTTAATACCCAACGTTTGTTCGGATGATATTCGGAGGATGGATTATTAGTCATAGATGAAGTTGGATAACGGTCTATGTATCTTGTTGTAATGCCTGCATGAATCACATAGTAATATTTATGTATTGCATATGCACTACGGTGCAGCCTTCATTTCTGTCTATTGCCCAGCTGTAATTTGTTCACTACACATGTTATTTATCTTTCACAGAGAGACACCACTAGTGAACTGTGGACCCGGTCCTTTTTCCTCATATTGATAAACACCTACTACTTTCATACTGCTGTCATACTGTTCCTACTGTTTTCCACACCATACGTTTAACCTCTTTGTGTTCAGCAAAACTAGTGAGATTGACAACCTCACTGCTTCGTTGGGAAAAAGTGATTTGATTGTGTTGTGTAGGTTCCACGTTGCTACTAAACCGGTAGTGCGCCCTGCCACCTCAGCTGCATCAACCTTAAGAGATTGCTTGTCCTCCTAGTTGTATCAATTTGGAAGCTCATTGGATGATCAAGTGGAGAAATAATGGAGCTATCCTTGTCTACCTCCCAATGAGAGTGACTCTTTAACTCATACATTATTTGATGAAAGTGATGATCCTATTGATTCTTTTGAAATATCCTTTTTTTATGAAATTGATACTTGCTATACTTGTGATATTGATACTACTATGAATGAAAGTTGTGAGAATGATATTGTTATTGTAATTTATGACAATCCTTTCTACTTTCATAAGTCCTATGATAATCCTCTATTTATTCCAACTATTGATATGCATGATAATGAGGAAGTTTGTTTAGAAAATTTATATGATAATGCTCTTGATGATGGTCCTATGTTACTTGATATTATGAATTATGATGCTACTTAAAATAAGATTGCTATGAGTGATCAATCATCTGGTTTTGATATTGCTAAAAGTGGAAAAAATAAGAGGAGCTGATTTTAATTTTTGATCCCACAGTTTTTAGCTTTATATGAATTGTGTGCTTTTAGACCATTACAAACATGCTTTATATGACAATTATGTTGTTGATTTTTTTCATTATTCCACTAGAAATTATTATGAGAGAGGAAAATGTGGTTGTAGGAATTTTCATGTTACTAAAACACCTCTCTTTTTGTTGAAAGTTTTGAAGTTGCTCTTGTTCTACTTTCCCATGATTTCTATTTTGAACTTGTTTAATTTATCTCTTTACAAGATTCCAATGCATAGGAAGTGGGTTAGACTTAAATTTGTTTTATACTTGCTTCTTGATGCTCTCTTTTTCTTAATTCATATTTCTTATGTGAGCATCTTCTTTCTTTCTGCCTAGCTAAAAGGCGTTAAAGAAAATCACTTCTTGGGAGATAACCCATGGTTTTTTTTTTTCTGTTTTATTTGAGTCAAGGGGTTTTTATACTTTTGTATAAACCCTTCTGTATCTTTCTTTTCATGTTTTAGTAGTGCCGACTAAGGTTTCTGACGAGAGTTGGAGTTGGTTTTCGGATTTCTGCGCAGAAAACAGAATTCTGCTGTCCACCGTAAAATATAGTATAATTCACAGAAAAATCAGAATAACTTGAAATTTTTTGTTCCTATCCGTCAGCTATTTCCGCAACTTTCTCGTTCTTTAGGTTTTTTTTGTCTGAGCAACGTAAGTGCCCCGAAATTTTTTGTATTTACAAACTGTTCTGGTTTTGACAGATTCTGCCATTTTTCTTGCATTTTCTCTTTTGCGATGTCAAGTGGATTCCTTTGCTTCACAAAATATCAGTGGATGTAGCTAATGTTTAAAAGTATAAATATCACTTGTTCCATACATAACCCATTGATTTTTATTTTGTTGCACTAACCCTCTAATGCGAATTACTGTTTGAGCATGGTGTGAAGGAAGTTTTCAAGGTTCAAGAGAAGAGGTGATATAAGTGATCAAGAAGAGTGCAATGTCAAAACTTGGGGATGCCCCCTTGGTTCATACAAGCATATTTTTAGAAGAATCAAGATAATAATCTTGGGGATTCCCAAGGCATCCCCTTCTTCATCAACTATCTATCAGGTCATTTCTCGTGAGGCTATATTTTTATTCGGTCACATCATGTGAAGTTTACTTGGAGCGTCTATTTGTTTTTTCTTTTGTTTTCCTTTGTTTTCTTTGTTTTACTTGCTGCAATAATATCATTGGACCTAGCATCCTTGTTTGGGAGAGAGACACGCTCCGCTTTTTCGTTTGAATACTTGCTATGCATGTATTCTTAGTTTTTCTTCTAGTTGCTGCAAAAAAATTCTTGTTTAGCTCTTGTTTTCATTGCATCTCTTATTCAAAGTTGTTAGTTTTGGTAGTGTTATGTTAGTACTCTCATGTTTGCATGCTGTAGCATGTAGAGGATTTTTGTTAAAGCATGTTTCGTATGGTGTTTGATGGAAATAGAAACTGCTACGTGTGGTAGATGGTCATATTCTTGCAGATCACTAAACTATTTCACTTGATTGTTTGTTGTTTTTTTGAGATATTAATATTCCTAATTGTAAACTTGCTGGTTTAGTAAAGTAAAAACAATTAATGGTTGGTCTAGAAGCTTGAAACTGTGACATACTCAAATAACCAGTTGATAGAATAATGGTATATGACTTCCTTTGCTGATAGCAATCGTGATAGCTTTTTGTTACGCGCTACGGTCGGGGTAGCTAACAGTGACTTGTCACTGCCACGGACCCTCTTGGAGTGATTTTCATTATGCCTTGTGATATCATGATTTTATTTGGAATCTTTTAACTTGTGAGTTCTATGTTGCGGTTTTATGGCACTTCCACCATCCATATTTGCTAGCCTCTTCGGTACTGTGCATTGCTCATTCTCACACTGATAGTTGGTGCAAACTTCGCCAGTACATCCAAACCCCGTGGGAGAACTTTGTTATTCTACACATAAGCCAAAATTTATCTTCCTCAAAACAGCCACCATACCTACTGTGAGGACCGGAACTAGACTTCCATACCCCCTGCGTTCTCATGTCAATCCCAAGATCAATGTTGACAACACAGCAAAATGAGTGAACGCTCAAAAGTAAAATTATTACAAAGTTTGAAAAGAAATAGCCACATAATACACTGTCTTGTGACATTTTATTGCAATCAGAAATCTCGGCGGAATATAAAATGCGAAGTGACTCCATCTCAGCCACAGGCAGTCGATGTAGTCCACGAGGCCTCACTCTTCAGCGTCGTCGTAGTAGTCGTAGTCGTCTCCTTCGTAGTTCTCTGAATGATAAACAAAGCAATGCAATGAGTACATCAACTTAATGTACTCAGCGTTCCCCCCCTCTATGTAAGACCTATAATATCTACATGTAGCTTCAAAGGAAGGTTGTATGGTCCTTTTACATAAAAGCCAATTTTATTTCACAATGCCATAATAAATTTGTTAAAAGCCATTTTAGATGAAAAACATGTTTTGTATTCAGTGGGGTTTTTCTCATCAAAGTGAGTGTCATCGACACCTCACAATATCAATAGAATTCCAGGATAGGGGTAGAGGGAAGTAGCAAAACAGGTTCCCGTATGTCAAGAAGGATTCATGTGTCGTCCAAGACCGTGGACACGACTATTCGAATAGTTTTACTCTGCAAAGGTAGTACACTTTACCCACATGTCACAGTCTTCCTTGTTGCAACAAGCCGTCACTAGTATAGCAATAGGAATCTAGTGACGAGGCCTTTTAGCTAGATCCCTCAAAGATGTGACATGCCCACCGGGTCTGGCCCGGTACTGAGAGTATGTCCCCAAACCGTTCCCCCTATCTGTGCTGAAGGTTCTCCCGTAGGTAGACACCTCATCTGCGGTACGGCGACATCGACACCTAAGCCTGACTAACCTACTTGACCAAGCCAGTGCCCATATAGCATGTGGTTGTACGGTGGTCACAATCTTCAAATCCAAGACTTATTCGGCCCTTATGCGGCACGGACGACGGATTAATCCCTCCAGCTGGTGAAGGGAAGCCAATCGCTCCATCAATATTCTGATTCAGTTGTCGCCCGCGCCATGTTTAGATGGTAAGTATCACCCAGAGTAGAAGAGAGAGTAGATGTAGCAACAACAGATTACCGGCCTAGCTCAACGAGCTCAACAAGTTCAAAAGGTTTGTGTGACCCAAGGGTCAATCAATTCCTCCGAAGAGGCAAGATAAAGATATCCTAGTCATTATTGAGCATGGCTAAGCATTTCTACTCTAACAGGATTAAAATATAATTTCTACTCAGGGTATCAAGTATTATTCGACAAACGGATCAGGCTAGTGTGTGAATCGACACGCTAGTAATTGAACAAAATAGCATGCATAGTTTTAAAACAACAAAATAACACCCCTTTGTAAAACATAGGATAAAACATGAGGGGGGGCATGCCTTCGTTGTTGAACTCTTGCTCTTCACCTCCGTGATCGTGATCGTAATCCTCTCTGCTCCCTAATCGTCGATCCAAGCAAATGAAATACAAATAAATAAAAGCAATATGAAAAATTAAGATTCAAACGAAGAAATGCAATATAATCCAAAGAAGGCTAGCAAGGCTCAAATGGTTCAAGGTCGTTTGGTCGATCTACCATTTCCAACCTAATAATAACATATTTAGAAAATACAATATTTACTATAAAATAGCCACTATATGTGGTATAGTATTAGCATGCAATGCACAATGTTTCACCAAAATGATCGCAACTTCTTATGTGACAACAAATCATGGCAGTGACTATCCTATACTCACATCACATCAATAACCAGCAAGAACATAACAACCTATTATAAACATACTAAGTATGGACTAGTAAACATGTAAACACTACTATAAGATAAGAATCCAAACATACAAGTATTCAAGTGAATAACAACAAGAATGGTCCTGCTAGGAGCAATTAAACCATTCAAAACAGTAGCTAATGATATACAAATACATATGAATACATTTTACTAATTCAATCAATGGTCAAACAAGGTAATGCTAAGCATTTTTAAGTAAACATGTACACTAAGATCTAAACTACACAACTATGCAATAACCAAATAAATATTATACCGACTCAAACATACCACCATGGAAATACTATGAAATGTACGAACAACATAAAAGACTCTTCTATCAGTGAACAACTAATTAACAGTAGCAAGACTATATAGAGACCAACTTATATAATTCTACCAAATAAATCTATAGCTAGCCATAAGCAAAGTCATGGTATGACTACACTAGAAAATCCTACATGCTAGAATGCATGAAAACAGTATAGGTATATGATGACAACATGAACAATTTTACACGTTTAAAATCAAATTCATACCAAATTCATAATGTTTTAAATAAGTTTTGTAAACTATCATAGATATTCGAAAACTAACTGTCACTGCTAGGTTTCTATAGAGATTTGGCACATATTCTATAAAAGGTTGACATCGATCTGAGCTGTGGAAGGCAGGCTAACACGAGAATGCCATCGCTGGCATTCGGTTCATACAGTCGCGTTGTCAACTAGAGATATATGGATGGAAACTATGTCTAGGAGATTCATATACACGTGTCTAACATGGCGGTGTAAGGAAATTCGTTGATTCTCACCGAGCTCGTTGTAGTTGTCGCGGGAACTCGATGAACCGGACAAATGGACGTGCGAACATCGACATGTGCGATGAATAGAACGAATTTCCGGTTACGGGAATGGAACCTCTTCCTCCTCGCGGTCCTCCTGGCGCAGCAGCGCGGCCTCTGGTGGTCGGAGTCACTGGGAAAGCAAGCGGCGTTCGTTGGACCTCCGGGAAGCTTGGATTGATCTAGGAGCCTATGGCTCAGGGGTGATGGGAGATGGAAAGGAGGGCAAGGGGCGACCTGGGCGCTTTATATAGGAGGTCGGGTGAGTATAAACGGACTGAAGAATGAATGGATGTGCAAATAGGATTCACTGAGCGGTAGCAGTTTCTATTCCCTCCGTTACTGTCTAGCTGTCTAAGTGCGTGCAGGGAGGGGAAGAGAAAGGAGTGCGGCGTTGTGACTATGTCGCGAGCGTGCCTATTGAACTGTACCGATCGGGCTTGGTGTGATGTTGGTTGCTTGGTCGTTGCCGGACAAAACAATAAGAGAGAGAGAAAAGATGATTGGGTGCAGCACGTACAGGTCAAGGAAAGAAACGGAAGGAAACTAGGATCGGGACATGGTTCGTGCGGTACTAGCTACGTACAAGAACCAGACCAAATATGTGTACGTTTATGTGCTATACATGGCTATGTCAATGCGTGTGTGCATGGATGGAGGCCAACACCCAACTGGAAAATTTGTAGAGAACCAGATATGAATTAAAATGGAAAATCAGATTGAAAGCAAAATAAGAACTCAAACTCTTTTTATAAATAGAAAATTAATTCTAAATAAGTTGGAATTAATATTATTAATTCCAAATAGAAATATTTTATTAGTCTTTCGCAAAATCCTTTGGTTTAGAAAAAATTAAGCCCGTAAAAATCAGGATGTGACAATTCTACCCCACTTAAAAGAATCTCGTCCCCGAGATTCGGGCTCACTATAGAATGGGTATTTGAATGAATCTTGTGGGTACCATTGATGCATTGCTCGACCAAGACTTCTCAACAATTGATCTTTTGTTGCTTCGGGTACCTGCCCACTACCTCACTTAAAAGTACTCTCGTTGGGCGTTTTCAAACAAGACCATGATACTACACATCATCCTTAGTGATACAAACTTCTCATGTTCTTATTAACCATTTTGAACAATGACGTCATCTTTCATGATTGATCCTTAAGTTCCTTTTGGTCTGGCACTAATAGACGTTCTTGGAACCAAATGTTCCCCTTTTCATCCTCCGTGTATTCAGATGCTTCTCCTAGCTTAATCTTCTCTCGGATCTCATCGATTCCATTCTCATTTGTCTCGACTTCTATGACTTGATCATCTAGAGTACACTTGACTTCTAACACATCCTTATTCTCGGAGAAACTCACATTCAGATTTAACTTTCTAAATTCCTCATGTAGTTCTGGTCGAGCTTCTTGAATCATTAGGTTATTGAAATAAACCTTTATGCTCAACGCATCAGCTATGACATTAGCTTTACCCTGATGGTAGTTTACACCAATATTGAATCCTTGATCAACTCTAGCCATCTCCTTTGCCTAAGGTTTAAATCTGGTTGAGTGAAAATATAGTTTAAGCTCTGATGGTCTGTGTATATCTCACAATGGTTACCAATAGGTTAATGCCTCCAAATCTTCAAAGCATGTACTACAACAGCCAATTCTAAGTCGTGTCTCGGATAGTTCACCTCCTGGGAGTGTAACTTCCTCGATGCATAGGCCACCAATTCTCCTTGTTGCATGAGTACACAACCCAATCATTGCTTAGATGCCTCACAATAAACTTCAAAAATCCTTCCGTATATCTGGTAGTATCAACACTAGAACATATGTCAATCTTCTCTCGAGTTTTTGAAAACTAGTTTCACATGCTGGTGTCCATTCAAAGGTGTTCTCCTTCTTGATTAACTGTGTCATCGTCCTTGCGATTCTTGAAATTTTTTCAATAAAGCAGCGGTAGTATCCCGCAAGTCCGAGGAAACTGCGTATCTCTGACACATTCTTTGGTTGCTTCCAACTAAGTACTGACTCCACTTTAGTTGGATCCACTGCTACTCCTTCTACTCATATAACATGACCAAGGAAGTCCACTTGTTTCAACCAAAACTCACACTTACTAAACGTGGCATAGAGTTTATGTTCCCTAAGCCTTTCTAGAACAATCCGAAGATGTTTCTCATCTTCTTCCTCATTACGAGAGTAAATCAACACATCATCAATGAATACCACTACAAATTTATCTAGATATTCCGTAAAAACTTTGTTCATGAGATTCATGAAGTAAGCTGGGGCATTCGTGAGTCCGAATGACATCGCAAGAAATTCATACAGACCATATCGAGTAACAAATGTTGTCTTGGGTATATCTTCCGGTCGAATCTTTAGCTAATGATATCCTGACCTCAGATCTGTCTTGGAAATGACAGAACCTCCCTTCAACTGATCAAATAAGTCATCGATCCTTGGTAAGGGATATTTGTTCTTGATGGTTTGTTCATTCAGGGCACGATAATCCACACACATGCGCATGGTACCGTCCTTCTTCAGAAACAATACAGGTGCTCCCCAAGGCTAGGTGCTCGGTCTAACATATCCCTTCTCTAAGAGTTCTTCGATTTGCTTCTTCATCTCTACTAGCTCATTTCACGGCATTCTATATGGTCTCTTTGCAACAGGGGTGGTGTCTGGTGTCAACTCAATGGCAAAGTCTATCTCACGATCTGGTGGTAAGGCTAGTAACTCATCCGGGAACACGTCTGCATATTCCCTAACCACCCGAACATCCATCATATCGGACTCATGTAGGCCGTTCAGCAAGCTATCCACTACATATTGGTGTGCTAATTTGGGCTTGTAGTCCACCACAGCTCCATAATCATTGTTTAATGCCATGGTTCTAAGCCCACAATCTATCATAGTTTTGTGTTTACCTAACTAGTTCATGCTAGAGTGACATCTAAACCTTTGGAAATCTATCACTGTGAGGTTTGCTAGAAACTCCACCCTTTTCTATCGTTATTATCACTTTAGAGCATCTCCAACTCGTCATATATCATTTCCTGACTCATACCCTCGGGTTTCAAATGACATTTTTTTACCGGACATTTATCTGCATCTATAGGATATGCTGATCCCAAAAAGGTTGGTGGATTTGTCCGCATGAACTTCACTAGCTTGGACGGTGGGGGCTGCTGGTTTTGGTTTTGATTCTGGTTACCAAATTTGCGGCAAGCTGCTGCAGTACCTATGTCAACATTACCATGATTTGTGTCATGTGAGGTTGAAGTGGCGGCACACCTTCTCCTTCCGCGTATATGTCATAAACTTCACCATCTACAAATTTCTCTTCAGACACCTATCCACGGCCACGTCCAAGTCCTCGATTTTCATTCATACCATTTTCTCTCAAGGTCAGGATAGACGAGAGGGAAAATAAACTATCCCATAACCCAAAAAAGCAAGTAAATGAGAACATCGAAATAAGACTCGAAGAAACTTATTTTGGAAATTATTGATTTAGTATGACTACATAAAAAGAATAAAAAAAATCATGTAGTCAATACTCACGCAAGAAAAACTTCTAACGTGTTTAAGCATACAACTAAAGGGCTCTATCCAAAATCCTCCAATACAGCTGTTTGGTCTTGACTTGGTGTTGATTTTGACATGGAGGAATGCATATCTTAATTGATGACTCTGGAGCCCTTCCATTCTTGAAAATCCTTCTCATAAGATAAGATAACGAATAGAAATAGTGAAGAACTAGACTACAAGGGTTTGCATAAATAGTATTTTACTTTTTAAAAAATCCCTGAGGCTTTCCATTTCTAGCTAAGGCCACGTGACTAGGTCGACGTCGGCTCTGATACCACTTTTGTGAGGACTGGAACTAGATTTCCAGACCCCCTGTGTTCTCATGTCAATCCCAAGATCAATGTTGACAACACAGCGAAATGAGTACCACTGCAGAACGTTCAAAAGTAAAATTATTATACAATGTGAATAGCAATAGCCACATAGTACAGTGTCTTGTGACATTTTATTACAGTCAGAAATCTCAGCGGAATATAAAATGCAAAGTAACTCCATCTCAGCCACAGGCAGTCGATGTAGTCCACGAGGCCTCACTCTTCAGCGTCATCATAGTAGTCGTAGTCGTCTCCTTCGTAGTTCTCTAAATGATAAACAAAACAATGCAATGAGTACATCAACATAATGTACTCAGTGTGCCCCCTCTATGTAAGACCTATAATATCTACATGTAGCTTCAAAGGAAGGTTGTATGGTTCTTTTGCATAAAAGCCAATTTTATTTTATAATGCCATAATAAATTTGTTAAAAGTGATTTTAGAAGAAAACCATGTTTTGTATTCAGTGGGATTTTTCTCATCAAAGTGAGTGTCATCGACACCTCACAATATCAATAGATTTCTAGGATAGGGGTAGAGGAAGTAGCAAAACAGGTTCCCGTATGTCAAGAAGAATTCATGTGTCGTCCATGACCGTGGACACGGCTATTCAAATAGTTTTACTATGCAGAGGTAGTACACTTTACCCACATGTCACAATCTTCCTTGTTGCAACCAGCCGTCGCTAGTATAGCAATAGGAATCTCGTGACGAGGTCTTTTAGCTAGATCCCCCAAAGATGTGACATGCCCACCGGGTCTGGCCTGATACTGAGAGTATGTCCCCAAACCGTTTCCCCCATCTGTGCCGAAGGTTCTCCCATAGGTAGACACCTCATCTGCGGTACGGCGACATCGACACCTAAGGCTGACTAACCTACTTGACCAAGCCAGTGCCCATATAGCATGTGGTTGTACGGTGGTCACAATCTTCAAATCCAAGACTTATTAGGGCCTTATGCGGCACGGACGACGGATTACTCCCTCCAGCTGGTGAAGGGAAGCCAATCGCTCCGTCAATATTCTGATTTAGCTGTCGCCCACGCCATGTTTAGATGGTAAGTTTCACCCAGAGTAGAGGAAGCAACAACGGCTCACCGGCCTAGCTCAACGAGCTCAACAAGTTCAAAAGGTTTGTGTGACCCGAGGGTCAATCAATTCCTGCGAAGAGGCAAGATAAAGATATCCTAGTTATTATTGAGCATGGCTAAGCATTTCTACTCTAACAGGATTATTATATAATTTCTACTCAGGGTATCAAGTATAAGGCGACAAACGGATCAGGCTAGTGTGTCAACCGACACGCTAGTAATTTGAATAAAATAACATGCATAGTTTTAAAACAACAAAATAACACCCCTTTGTAAAACATAGGATAAAACATGAGAGGAGGGGCATGCCTTCGTTGTTGAACTCTTGCTCTTCACCTCCGTGATCGTGATCGTAATCCTCTCCGCTCCCTAATCGTCGATCCAAGAAAATGAAATACAAATAAATAAAATCAATATGACAAATTAAGATTCAAACGAAGAAATGCCGAATAAAATCCAAAGAAGGCTAGCAAGGCTCAAATGGTTCAAGGTCGTTTGGTCGATCTACCGTTTCCAACCTAATAATAACATATTTAGAAAATACAATATTTACTATAAAATAGCCACTATATGTGGTATAGTATTAGCATGCAATGCACAATGTTTCACCAAAATGATCGCAACTTCTTATGTGACAACAAATCATGGCAGTGACTATCCTATACTCACATCTCATCAATAACCAGCAAGAACATAACAACCTATTATAAACAATACTAAGTATGGACTAGTAAACATGTAAACACTACTATAAGATAAGCATCCAAACATACAAGTATTCAAGTGAATAACAACAAGAATGGTCCAACTAGGAGTAATTAAACCTTTCAAAACAGTAGCTAATGATATACAAAAACATATGAATACATTATACTAATTCAATCAATGGTCAAACAAGGTAATGCTAAGCATTTTTTAAGTAAACAGGTACACTAAGATCTAAACTACACAACTATGCAATAACCAAATAAATATTATACCGACTCAAACATACCACCATGGAAATACTATGAAGTGTACGAACAACATAAAATACTCTTCTATCAGTGAACAACTAATTAACAGTAGCAAGACTATATAGAGAACAACTTATATAATTCTACCAAATAAATCTATAGCTAGCCATAAGAAAAGTCATGGTATGACTACACTAGAAAATCCTACATGCTAGAATGCATGAAAACAATATAAGCTTATAAAGGACAACATGAACAATTTTACACGTTTAAAATCAAGTTCATACCAAATTCATAATGTTTTAAATAAGTTTTGTATAGTATCATAGATATTTGAAAACTAACGTCACTGCTAGGTTTCTATGGAGATTTGGCACATATTCTATAAAAGGTTGACATCGACCTGAGTTGTGGAAGGCAGGCTAACACGCGAATGCCATCGATGGCATTTGGTTCATACGGCCGCGTTGTCAACTAGAGATATATGGCTGGAAACTATGTCTAGGAAATTCATATACATGTGTCTAACATGGTGGTGCAAGAAAATTCACTGATTCTCACCGAGCTCATTGTAGTTGTCGCGGGAACTCGATGAACCGAACAAATGGACATGCGAACAGCGATGTGTGCGATGAACGGAACGAATTTTCGGTTACGGGAATGGAACCTCTTCCTCCCGTGGTCGGAGTCACTGGGAAAGCAAGCAGCGTCCGTGACCTCCGGGAAGCTTGGATTGATCTAGGAGCCTATGGCTCAAGGGGTGATGGGAGATGGAAAAGAGGGCAAGGGGCGACCTGGGAGCTTTATATAGGAGGCCGGGTGAGTATAAACAGACTGAAAAATGAATGGATGTGCAAATAGGATTCAGTGAGCGGTAGCAGTTTCTATTCCCTGCCGTTTCTGTCTGGCTGTCTAAGTGCGTGCAAGGAGCGGAAGAGAAATGAGTGTGGCACTGTGACTAGGTCGCGAGCGTGCCTGTTGAATTGGACCGATCGGGCTTGGTGTGATGTTGGTTGCTTGGTCGTTGGCAGACAAAACAATAAGAGAGAGAAAAATGATTGGGTGCAGCACGTACAGGTCAAGGAAAGAAACGGAAGGAAACTAGGATCGGGACATGGTTCGTGTGGTACTAGCTACGTACAAGAACCAGACCAAATATGTGTGTGTTTATGTGCTATGCATGGCTATGTCAATGCGTGTGGATTGATGGAGGCCAACACTAGCTACTGTTAATGTATAAACCAGACCAAATATGAATTAAAATGGCAAATCAAATTGAAAGCAAAATAAGAACTCAAACTGTTTTTATAAATAGAAAATTAATTCTAAATAAGTTGGAATTAATATTATTAATTCCAAATAGAAATATTTTATTTGTCTTTCGCAACATCCTTTGGTTTAGAAAAAAAATTAAGCCCGTAAAAATCAGGATGTGACACCTACCTATCATGGTATTTCCATAGCCATTCCAATATATATTGCCGTACAACATCCATCATCATTATGTTACTTGTCATGCTTCATTGTTATTTTGCATACTGCTACACTGGCGGGAGCATTTAGTTTTATTGACATCAGAGATATTTCAGTTTGAGTTATGAGTACTAAAAGTGTGATGATTCATTGTAAAATAGAGTGTTGCCCCTACCAGTGAGGTTATAAATAAAAAAAGAGAAAAGGCCAAAAAGAAAAAAAAAGCGGCAAAAGAGAAATAATAAAGAGAGAGGGGACAGCAATACTATCATTTATTCCACACTTGTGCTTTGTTAGCATCATTACTTCAGTTTGGAGAGATTTTTCATATTATTACTTGCATAACTATGTGGGGAACTTACACTATAGAATTTGGCTTGTATATTCCAGTGATGAGCCTCCTCAAAAGAGCTCTAGGTCTTCGTGAGCAACCAGGTTGGATGCACCCCCACTAGTTCCATTGGGCAGCTTTCATACACTTATAGCTCTATGTGCATCCGTTGCGTGGAAATCACTACTCCTTGCATAGCTTCGATTATAAGACTTTCTCTTGTCTAATGATCACTTTCAGTTGTGTGAGACTTTCTTCTATTGACCATCCAAACCCCCCATAATGTTATTTTAGCCATAACATCCTGGTGCCAGGAACCAATACAGAACGCTTGCTTGTTTCAAGTGCACAACTATTTGAATGATTTTCCTACGTGCATATTATTGTCACTTGACTTGATCCTAACATGAGTTGTTGTGAGAGTTTGATGCCTTGGATGATTATATTGTTGTTCTTGGAGCTTAAATCATCTTTAATATACTTTGCACAGTGGATTGTCTTTTAGTATTGGTTCATTGAAAAGTTTTACTTTGTTATTCTTAATGGTTTATACATTATTCTATTTGATATCAACTATAAACCACATCCTTTATTCATTTGATCCTAGTTTACATGCTTTACATTACTATGATGATCAAGTTTATGATGGTAGCATGTCACCTCAGAAATTATTGTGTTTTTATCATTTACCTACTCGAGGATGAGTAGGAACTAAGCTTGGGGATGTTGATATGTCATAAACATATCCTTAACTTTTGATGTTCCATGTTGTTTCCCACATGTTTGTTATACACTTTATGTCATTTTTATCGATTTTCTGGACTGACCTATTGACAAGATGCCATAGAGCAAGTTCCCTGTTTTCTGCTGTTTTTAGTTTCAGAAAAGTTGTTCTGAAAATATTCTCGGAATTGGAAAATTCGAAGCCCGGAAGTCTTAGAAATCCCGGAGGTTCCACGGAGTCCCGAAGAGACCCACAAGGGGCCCTCAGCGGGCCCACACCATAGGGCGGCGTGCCCCCCTTGG
Source organism: Alopecurus myosuroides (assembly GCA_028641055.1). Taxonomy (NCBI): domain Eukaryota; kingdom Viridiplantae; phylum Streptophyta; class Magnoliopsida; order Poales; family Poaceae; genus Alopecurus; species Alopecurus myosuroides. The sequence continues at coordinate 510,789,373 of CM054057.1, forward strand.
CCACGCATGGGGGTGGTGTGGGGCTCCCAGGCCTCCATCGCCTCTGCCCTTTCGCCTATTTAATCCCCCCGAGGCAAAACCCTAAATATATTCCACTTTTACCCGCGAAACACCCAAGGCCGCCGTCACCGTCATCCCGAGATCGGGAGGGTTCTTGAGCTCTCCCGGGCACCCTGACGGAGGGGGAAATCATCACCGGAGGGTCTACACCACCATGCCCTCCTCCAAAGTGATGCGTGAGTAGTTCATCCCTGGACTACGGGTCCATAGCAGTAGCTAGATGGTTCTTCTCTCCACTTTGTACCTCATGTTTAGATCTTGTGAGCCGCCTAACATGATCAAGATCATCTTTATGTAATGCTACATGTTGTGTTTGCTGTGATCAGATGAATGTTGAATGTTATGTCTTTTGATTATCAATCTATCATGTTATCTTCATGCTTATGTTATTTATGATCTTGCATTCTCTCTGTTGTTAGTAGATGCTCTGTCCAAGTAGATGCTAGTAACTCCAAGAGTGAGTATTTATGCTTGATAGTGGGTTCATGCCTCCTTTGCATCTGTGCTCGAGTGATAGAAACGTGACGGATGAAGGATGTGTTGTTGCCATTAGGGAGAAATCAACAATTATTTTTCTAAGGATGATGTTATTGTTACTTTGCTTACTGCGATTATCTGTTGCTTGCAACTTAATACCAACGTTTGTTCGGATGATATTCGGAGGGTGGATTATTAGTCATAGATGCAGTTGGATAACGGTCTATGTATCTTGTTGTAATGCCCGCATGAATCACATAGTAATCTTTATGTATTGCATATGCACTACGGTGAAGCCTTCATTTATGTCAATTGCCCAGCTGTAATTTGTTCACCACACATGTTATTTATCTTTCACAGAGTGACACCACTAGTGAACTGTGGACCCCGGTCCTTTTTCCTCATACTGATAAACACCTACTGCTTTCATGCTGTTCCTACTGTTTTCCACACCATACATTTAACCTCTTTGTGTTTAGCAAAACCGGTGAGATTGACAACCTCACTGCTTCGTTGGGACAAAATGATTTGATTTTGTTGTGTAGGTTTCACGTTGCTGCTGAACCGGTAGTGCGCCCTGCCATCTCATCTGCATCAACCTTCAGAGATTGCTTGTCCTCCTAATGGTCGATTCAACCTTGGTTTCTTTTCTGAGGGAAAACTTGCTGCTGCACTCTTCACAACCTTTCTCTTGGGGTTTACCAACGAGGGCGTCTACACGTCATCAGGGGTCTTCGAGTAAAATAAGGACTTCGGGATCTTTTCCGGGCAATTTCCTAAAAGTTTATTTTTCTGCACAAAACGAGACACGAAGGTAATTTTGCTGAAAAAATCGTTAGTCTGTGTTAGTTATATCTAAAACTCACAATTTGAGAGGCAAACAACAACAAAAGTGTTCGTAAAAGGAGATACGTTTTGGACGTATCAACAAGCGTCAAAGCTTGGGGGTGCCCAAGGCATCCTCTTCTTCATAAAAAAAATCAGGTTTCTTTCAAAACACTATATTTTTATTGCTTCACATTATATGTGCTATTCTTGGAGCGTCATTTTATTTTGCTTTCAGTTTTTTTCTGTAGTATATGATCGGAGCCTAGCACCTTTATTTTGGAGATCGACACGCTCCGTTTTCATTGCCTAGAACACTCTAGTTTTCACTCTTATTGTTTTGTGAGTGTTCAGTTTTTTGCTAGTACTGCTTTTAGCTCTTGTTTTTCACTCAAATTGTGGTCAGAGCTTGTTGGTTTGCTTTAGTTATATATGATTATCTCTCTATTCATTAATGTTTATTTGTTTTGAGAGTTGTTTCAAATAAGTTAATTGGTGTTGGAGAAGAGTAAAAAATTTCATGCCTATAGTGGTGCAATAGGAAGCTTGTTTTGACTGTGGCTTCGACTTTGGCATGTCATGTTATATGTTATTTTAAGTGTGTGCTTAGAATTATATGATGTATCATGACTAGTATAAAATAGCTAAGAGTGTTTAATGTGCCATTGAAACTAAATCATGTGTTGTTCCCTCATATTGAAGCATGGTATTGTGGTATTCTCCTTTAAATGATTTATCTAGATTGACTTGGCGCATGCTCACACCATGTTATGACTATAGAAAAGTCACCTCTAGCCTTGATGATCATTTAGTTTTTGACCTGTAATATCACTTCATGTTTTGATTAATGATGTTTTGCCGCTATGCATGATTATGGCTGTTATTGCTCTCTTAGATGGCCCCTCCTAGTCTTTTGCTAGCATTCACCTGTACTGAGTATGAGATATACTCGTGCATCCAACTCCAAAAAATCAAAGTTTTCCAAATGTGTCCATCATACCCACCTATATGTAGTATTTCATCGCCACTCCAAGTAAAGTTCTCGTGTACTACCTTTAAACATTCAAAATTATTAACATGTTTTGTGTTCCTGTTTTAGCTCATGAGGAAGTAGTTTAAAATTTATCATGGTCTATGTCAAGCAAAGTTCTTCTCCCTTATTTCACCCAATGAGTATGGAATCTGTGCTCATCTAAATTGCAGAGAGATGGTGCCAAATAATATGAACTCAAATAATAATAAAAGACATTTCCCCATGGTTTGATGAATGCTGGTGGGCACCCATTGATACAGATAGATCTAGTTTGTGAAAGGAAAGGTGGGGGGAAGAGCCAACCAAAAGAAAAAAAAATACTAATGGAAACCGCTCTCAAAAGTCTAAACACTTTGCTTGACATGGATTATGATCAGTTTTTCATTACCATTCGTTCATGTTGACGTAGACATACACCTCTCTCAAAATTGGTTTCAATATCTCCGTTTTATTGAATAAAAAACTCTAGCACATGAGTAATCCCTGCTTCCCTCTAAGGAGGGAATTTCTTTTACTTTTATACGGAGTCTTCATCTTCTTACTTTATGCACCAGTTAAGAGAGTGTAGTTGTGATTTGGAGTATAATGTGCATAGTCCCAAAATTTAGTATTTATTGATTCATGATTATGGTATTGCTTGTTCTCAAATTATTTGTATCTAGTCACCATTTAAACTTTGAAGGTGTCCTAGCATTTACGTTTTGCTACCACGCGAAGGGCAAGCTGGATACCACTTTATTATGTTTTTCTTTATGATTGAAACAAACGACTCACTTTCAATGCTTCATTAATCATTGTCTTTTATTTGTGTACCTTTTCATGTGCAACATAGTTGCTAAGTTTACATTACTTCAAATAATATTTATGATGCCTTTGTTAAAGTACTTTGGTCTCAGCTTACAATGCTTTTACATAACGTTGATTAAGATTTGTATTGGCTTCATGTCACCTCAAAAATTATTTTGTTATCACTTACCTACTAGAGGAGGAGTAGGAGTTAATCTTGGGGATGTTGATACATTGCAAAAGTATCTATAATTTTTTATGCTCCATGCTTGTTTTCAAACCAATACCTTTTGTATTCCACATGTTTTCTATCGTTTTCCGGATGTTTTCATTGAATAACCTATTAACGAGATGCCCCAGGCCAGTTACTATTTTCTGTTGTTTTTCTATTTCAGAAAAGTTCTGAAAGAAATATTCTCGAAAAGGGCTGAAAATTCATAGAGATCGTTTTTACCTGGAACAAAGATGGAGTCCAAAGAAGAGCCTGAGGGGAGACAGGAGGCCTCCAGGGGGTTCTAGGCACTACCTCACCCTAGGCCGCACCTGGTGGGCACCTGGGCGTCCTGGCCACCGCCTCTCGACGCCTCTTCGCCTATAAATTGCCTTTAACCCTAAGAACGTCGGGGACGGAGTTATTTTCTGTGAAACAAACAGAAAGGCGTCATCACCTCAAAAGTCCAATCTATGGCTTTTACAGCCCTGTTTCAGCACCCTGCCGGAGAGGTGAATCGTCATCAGAGGCCTCTACAACGCCATGAACGCCTCCGGATAGATGCGTGAGTAGTTCATCTCGGGAGTACGGGTCCATAAAATTACCTAGTTGGTTGTTCTCTCCCCTATGCCTCCATGTTTAGAGTCTCGTGCGTTGCCTCACATGATCAAGACAACCGTTATATAATTGTGCATGTTGTGTTTGGTGGGATGTGATGAACCACGAGATTATGATTATTTTGTTCAAGTCAATCTGAGATGTTTCACTTATATTCGTAGAGAGTTTTAATCTTGTCTTGAAATGCTCTCCGGTGTTTATTATTACCTTGGTCACGTAGTTGTTTTCACCTCCAATAAAGGGTTTATATGCTTGATGGTAGGTTCATGCCTCCCTTGCATCTGTACTTGAGTGATGGAAACGTGACGAATGGGGGATGTGCGGTTGCTACTAGGGATAAAACAGTGGTGCTCTTGTGTACGGACGAGGACCACTGCTTACATTACGTATCATTCTTAATGCATTTGTCTGTTTCACATAAAGCAATCACTTCGTTGCTGCAACTTAATACCAGAGAGATTTGCTGGATAGCTTCCTTGAGGTGGACTTTTAGATATGGATGCATGCTGGATAGCGATCCATATGTCTTGACGTAATGCCTATAATGTTAGAACCCGTGAACTATATCTCGTCATAATAGTATTGTTATACGTTCATGATTTTTCAATTGCCCAAATGTAATTTGTTCACACAACATGTTTGTTTTCTTTGGAGAGACACCACTAGTGAACCTATGGTCTATGGTCCTATTTTCCTCATATTTGCAATCTTATTTTAAGAACTTTTGTAATTGTTTCCTTGTTGTTCCAATTTTACTTTTATTACTTTCTAAGACTCTATACATTTAATTCTCTCGTTTTCAGCAAGACCGGAAGATTGACAAAATTTCAGAAAGTTGGCTCAAGAGAGAGTTTGTGTTTGTGTGCAGGTTCCATGCTTGTTGATGCGCCAGACAACAAGCAACATTCTTCAAGACTATGAAGTCATACTGGTTCGATAAACCCTGGTTCCTTAACTGGGGGGAAATTTCTGCTGGACTACATGATACCTTCCGCTTGGGGTCTCCTTACGAGTGTGTGTGATCACGTCGGCATCAGCGGGCCGCACTTTCGTTGATTTCGGATCAGGCGGTCTTTTCCTCTGCATCCCCGTATCTCATGAGACGACATGACTGGGAGAAGAAATAATTCGCGACGGGCTCGCTGGAAATCAGGTCGGGTCACGGTGGCGGCAGACGGGCGAACGACACTAAGGGCGAACGTAGCGCCTAGCGCGAGCAAGAAATAGGATAAATCATCGTCCGGTGCTTCACCAGAGATGGTGCGGCAAGGTGGGGTGCATTGCGGTTGGGGATAAGATGGGGTGCGAGTTATTTTCAATTTTTGCTAGGTGTGAAAGTAAAAGGTTTCCAACGGGGTCCACAAGGCAGTGGCAGCGGGAGGCGCAGTCGCGCAGATGGCTGAGAATCCTCTATTGGCTCCGGCTTTAAGCCTTAGTTAAATTTGATCCATGGGATTCACATGTATGAATATAGGTCGTGTTTGGTAGCTTGCATTCCCTCCGGCCAGGCCCGCTAGCTGGAGAGACATTGCATCGTTTGGTTGCATGCGACCCAAAAAGGTGACCCGCACGAACTTGAAAGCACCTTGGGCCAGTCCCCGTGGGAACGACCGAAACGGCCGTTTCCATGGAGCCAGGCTCGTTCGTAGCTCCCCTGCGCTGAGCTCATGCGAGCATGGAGACGGAGAGAGCTCCCGCACTGCATCGAAAAGAGGGGCGGAAGAAATGTCGTGGGAAAGTCACGGCAGACGTTACCGGGGGTAAATTAGTTTGGGGCAAATCGACTCTGGTGTTTGGGAGAGGGTTTAGCTCGGATTGGACACAAGGTTTATCCTGGTTCAGCCTCTCCATTGGAGATAATAGCTTACTTCCAGCTGGGATCTTATTGACTATCGATCTAGAGGCCCGGACTGCAATGTCGCCGAGACTCCAAATCTAGGGTTACAAGTGCTTGCTCTTGTGTATCTCGAATCTAGGGTTCCTCTCGAAATCTCTCGACCTCTCTACACCACGAGGACCGGTTTATATAAAATACCCGGTCTCCTGGCTTTCCTTCCCAGATACATCCGGAGTCCTATTCGGGGTCTACATATAACCCTAAATTACTCTCCGTGACCCCCAAGTCTTGGACTGCACGGTTTACACCGCCTCTCGGGTCTTCTAGAACTTCCTTTCCTTGAGCCGGGTTACCAATACAGCTGCCGGCCCATCATCCTTTTATGAGGTTTTCGCCCAAACTTCCTCCAGCCGGGTCTTTATCCTTCCCTATGGGCCTATCGGGTTAGTATCCCCCAACAGTAGTCCCAAGAATAGCTTGGGCATCTTGGTTGGCGCACTTTTCTTATGACTTCAGACCTTGAGCCAACCACGAAGCGCACACTATTCCCTGCAAAAAAATAAACATTTGAATACAATAGTGTTATAGGTTAGATTGTTGTAACTATAGCTAGGCCGGCTCTTTCGGCGGTCCATATAGTAACACTATCATCATATTGACCCGGGTATTAATGCTCAAATCAACTCATCATAGCGATCATTTCATAACCCGACTTTAACATTCCTCATAAACTAGTCCGAGTAATAGCTCCAAGACCGGCTCCTTTGGCGGTCACTTATAACCCGACCGCATGAAAATAACTCCCGAGATTTTGTTTCCGTAATCAACGGGCCGAGTATCTCGCTCCGCAATTTTCTCCATTTTACCGTTTGCCTTCTAGGGTTTTCACTGCGCCTATAAATACTGGGCCCCTTGGAAACCCTAATCACAAAACTCCACCGCACTCCACTTCATCTTCAAGCTCGAGCCGCGCCATTGGAGCTCAAGACCGCGACCCGGAGCTCCGCCACCGAGCTTTACGCACGCCGCCGCGACGCTCACCAGAGTCGACCCGCCGGTCCGCGCCGTCGCGCCGCGTTCAACGAACCTCATCTCCGCCGCCGATTCCTGGTAAGCTCCTCTAGATCTAAGTTTCCATTCTAGATCTTGAACGTGTGTTCTTCGCGTTCATCCCTTTCTTATTTTCGTTCTCCTCTAGATCTTTTTCGATGGCACCCAAGGCCGCTCCCAAGTCCAAGGCCAAGGCCTCGGCTTTGAAGCAAAAGCCAAGTCAAACTATCACCGCCAACTGGGCAAAATCGACTGTCACCAAGGCCAAGATGGAAGAGCTGGCCGAGTCTGGTGTCCTCCCCCCTCAGTCGGAGATATCATGGAGGGCACCGAGGAGGAGAGCCGGCCTTCACCTGAAGCAGGTGAAGTTATAGTTTTCCTTGAACATGTGACCCGGGGTTTCCGTCCCCCGATTCATCCTTTCTTCCGCGAGGTCCTCCATCACTATAAACTCAGGGTTTTTGACATAGGCCCAAACTCGATTCTTAACATTTTCCATTTCATCATTCTTTGTGAAGCATATCTTTGCATTGCCCCCAATCTTTCTCTATTCCTCGAACTTTTCAATGCAAATCTTGCCGCGAGACTACGGATGGTCCCATCCTTGTTTGTGGAGGTGTGGCCATCCAAAGGCGCAAGAAATCTCTGATGCCGACTCTCAACCTTCACTCCCACGTGAAGCATTGGCAGAAAATTTTCTTCTACTACAAAGATACTTCCTCACCCGGCGAGAAGCCTCTGCCGGGTTTCTCTACTGAAACCCTTTCCCTTAGCGACAATCTGAGCACCTTTGCCTCAGAGGCCGACAGACAGGCCATCCAACCCCTCCTTCACAAATTATACGTGCTAGAAGCCCACGGTCTTTGTGGGTTGAATTTGATCAAGACCTGGATCAGCTGCCGGATCCAGCCCAACAACATTCGCAATAAGCTTCTTTGCGAATACTCGGGCCATCTGACCGACTCTCTCCGATACTCGGAGAAGTCATACCCGGCTGTCGACGTCAACAAGGCCATGAAGAATTTTCTGGCCGAGAAGGTTGACGTTATAAAGAGCATTTCTGGGCTCTCCCCTTTCTCCCGCTCAAACCCGGCTTTACCAGTAAGAACCGGCTAATCCTGTATGTACCGGTTAATTTTTCAAACATGCATATACTAACTTTTATCTTTGCTGCTTTTTACCCAGGAATCTGACGAATGGTGGAAAATTCTCACCCCTCCCCCCTATGAAAACTCGGAAGATGAAGAGCCGAGTGACAGCGAAGAAGGTGATTCCGAGTTACTGAACAAATACTTTGTCGACTTGCTAGATCAAGATTCTCCTCCCACCTTTATTCCTGACAATACGCCACGATCACCAGCACCAGCTGACAAAGCTGGTTCTCAGTCTGAAGAGAGCGAGGCGGAGCCTGAAGCCGAGTTAGGCAAAAAGAGGAAGGCCAAGGGTGTCACATTCAAGGTATCCTATTCTTCCATAACCTCAGATCCGGACTCATATGCTGATATGTGCAAGCTTAATAAATTTCTAACCCCTGTGTCATCTCAAAAGGTTGCATCTCCTCCAGCCAAGCGACGAGCAACTCGGTCTTCACCGGGTGACGAGGCCCTCAATCCTGGGCTTCCCCTTCAATCGCCCGCTCGCCGAGCCGGTACTCCTTCAACTTATCCTGTTTGCGCTCCTCGAAAATATCCATCTCCGAGTCACCCATTAGCCAGAAAACTCTGAGTCTCACTTTCCAATTCTCTATCAGTGTCTTTCGGGTCTAGCAACGATCTCCCCAGTGATTTCGTCGTGAATACCGGGTAATTTTCATACCTTGCTTGACTATATCCCTATACTTTGCACGTTTCACTTTTATCAACCACTAACACATTGTTTTTCTTTCCTCAGAGCCAAGGTTACACTCAGCGATCCGGTTGAAACCCCGCCGATGACCCGATGGCGGAAGACCCGGAAAGCCCCGCCAATCCCCCACTCATCGAAGAGCAAGAGCCGGCTGACGCGGCCAACCCAAGAACCGAGTCTCCTCCTTCCGCGCCCCAGCCAACTGATCCCGAGGTTGAGTACCTTGGGACACAGAGGGCGGCCGCTGCTCCAAAGACCGCCGCTACCAGATTCGATGCGGGGAAGCAGGAGGCAACGCCACCACCGGCTGACCGGGACGCTAGCTCCTCCAGGCCGACTCTCCGTGACCCGGAGTTTGAAAAGCTGCTGAAGGAGTATCGCTCCCTAAAGAAAAATGCAGAGGAGATTGTCGAGTCTCTGGCGGCTGAGCACCAGGTTAGTTTAACTGATGTTATCTCTATCCTTATCCTAGTCCCCAAGTGCCGAGTAAACTGTCCACAGTCACTCGGTACTTACAGATATATCCCTTTTAAGCTCATTACCGACTGATGTTTCTTTGTCCTTTTCAGGCTTATGTTACCCGGACTGATGAAATGCTGGCAAAAACCAATGAACTCCTGAAAGCTGAAGTAAAGCTCCGCGAAGAACTGGAGGCCAATCTCAAGGATCTCTCCAAACAATGCAAGAAGCAGAAGAAGAGACTCCATGCCGCTGAGGAGCTTGTGAAGAAACTCTCGACTTTCATAGCCGAGACATATAAGTCCATCATAGGTAAGGCACATCTGATTTTTCGACTATCGCTTTGTATTACTCGGATTTCCTGTTTTAGAAGGTTTTTGACCCGGATCTTACTATCTTACTTCTCTTTTTGTACTGCAGGTCCGGGTGAAGTTGCTGGCGAGCATGACGACCTCAAAAAGCTTAGAATACTCAAGACTGTCATCCGGCAATTTTCGGCAAGGACAAAATGGACACTCGAAGCTGTGAAGTTAACCGGTGATTACACCGGTGTATCACGCATGCTTGAGGCATACTCAATAGTCCCTTCCTGGATTGATATCTGGAAGCGCTCGACATGCCGGGTTGGGGTGATACGCGGCCTTGCACTAGCAAAAGCCTACTACCCCAAGATTGAGCCAGCAATGCTCGTAAACGGCTTTCCTGAGTTTAAGACCGATGGTTCTAAATTCACGGGAAAAGACCTCAAGGCCATCAATACCCAAATTCGTCACTCGGCCAGTTTGATCGCAGAAAACATCGATGTGAACAAGCTTACCGCCCCATATAATGTTGAGGATAAGCATGTGCCTTCCGAAGATCCGGCTCCTTTTGACATACTATCTCGCTTCAAGGCGGAGCTCGCCAAGAAAAGAGACAAGGCCGGTTCCGCACCAACTTCATCAACTCCAGTTGTTCCTCCTCCAGCTCGTGCTGCCTCCGCGGGTGACTCGGACATTGAGACGGAGAAGGCAACAGAGGAGAATACCGAAGACCCGGCCGCCAAGACTACTCATGATGACTCGGCTGCATCAGCCGAGTAATGTACTCCTTTTTATCAGCAAACAATCATTCGGCCAATAGGCATTGTAATATGCCTTTTGCACACTGTTATTTTATAGTGCGTTTGTGCACTTTTTGATATTATTCCTAAGGTTTGTAACACATTAAACTTCTATGGTTTCGATGACCATTCCGGTTGTCTCTTTAATATGCGCTTTACAAACTCATTTGGGAACAACTTTACTTATTATGAGCTTTGTGATAAATATGCCGAGTCTTGGTCTTAGGATTGTGAAGAATTTCTCACAAGTCCCCAAGACCCGGGTTCTAGGTCTTAGGATTCTTGGCGTTAGAAATTTTGTTTCTCAAGTTCCCAAGTCCCAAACCTTACTGTTATAGATTTATACATTTTGAAGTTATGCGCAATATGTAATGAGCTTCCGGCTGCTGCCTTTGCTCTGCACAACTTATGGTTTAGATGACCCTTTTGACTCTTCTGGTTATAAGCTGGTTTTCGCATGGATTTTCAATGTTGCTATAGCTCTAGTAAAAACAGGGTCAGGCAAGTCCCAATGGGCATCATGACTGATTGGATTTATAGGTTAGCAAACACGCCACTTTGTTGCGAGTCACATCAAGCTTAAATAAAAAGAGGTCAAGAAAAAATTTGCCTCTGTTGTCCGGGTTATGAGATTGTAACTGTACTTATTGCAAGTAATCGGTCCTCACAACCGATTGGCATCGTGGCCGGGTATGAGTGTGCAACTGTGCTATTCAAGCAATCAGCCCCCGAGACCTAGATATATGTACTATGCAACAGTAGGCTTTCTGCTCTACCGGCTTACAGATATTTTGAATACTAAAAAAGGAAAAGATGCGCACATTTAAACCCACTAAATCATACGCCTTACTGTTGGAGAACATATTTAACTGAAATAACTCACTAGTAAATACAAGGCATGATCAACTACAGAAAAATATGCGAGAAATTGACAAAATTTAAAGAACATAATGACTATCATGATTTAACCATTTCTTTATTGACATGAAAAGGTTAGGTCAGCAGGCCGCCACATTAAAAACCCTCCAGTCCCCTTAGGTACCCTGGATAGGAAAAGAGTGCGCCTGAAACCTGCTGCCTGTTACATCGTGTAATACAATTTGCAAACTGAGTCTATGCTAAGTGTAGTAAGGACGTAGCTGGGCCACGTTCCATGGTCTTTCACGCTCTTGCATGGAAGAGGTGGAATGAGCAGTATCATTCACATAGTCTGATTCTTCCCTTGCGTCTACCAGATGATACGATCCATTGTGTAGATTCCGGCTTATGATGAACAGACCCTCCCATGGTGGAGATAACTTGTGTTTTCCCTCCTTGGATTGCACCAAACGCAGCACCAGGTCTCCTTCTTGAAAAACACGCGTCTTGACCCGGCGGCTATGATATCGCCGTAAATCCTGCTGATATATTGCGGACCGCTCCAAGGCTTGTTTCATGTGCTCTTCTAACATGTCCACAGCGTCTTGCCGGGTCTTCTCGTTCTCTACCTCAACGTAAGCCGTCACTCGCGGTGAGTCATGGATAATATCGCTTGGGAGAACCGCCTCTGCACCATAAACCATAAAAAACGGGGTCATCTGAGTAGACCTGTTAGGTGTAGTATTGATTCCCCAAACCACAGAGAGTAACTCCTCAACCCATGCTCCAGCAGGCCCGAGACACGGGACTCGTAATCGTGGTTTTAACCCACGAAGTAGCTCTTGGTTTGCTCTCTCCACCTGACCATTGGCTTGTGGATGGGCCACCGAGGCTACATCAAGTCGAATGCCATTGTTTCCACAGAATTTCTCCATCTTTTCTAAGGACATATTGGTTCCATTGTCTGTGATTATGCTATGGGGGTATCCAAACCGATATATGATTTTCTTCAAGAACTTCACAGCTGTGGCAGCTTCGCAGTTCGTAACTGGCATGACCTCAACCCACTTTATGAACTTATCGACGGCCACCAGTAAATGAGTCTTTTTGCACGGAGACATGTGGAAAGGGCCTACCATATCCATACCCCAAACAGCAAATGGCCAAGTCAATGGGATTGTCCGCAACTCCATAGCCGGCACATAGATTTGCCGAGCATACCTCTGGCATCCATCACACCTTGCCACCAAGCGTTCTGCGTCTGCTAAAGCTGTAAGCCAAAAGAAACCGTGCCGATACGCCTTGGCCACAAGGGACCTTGTGGAGTCATGGTGTCCACAATCGCCTTCATGGATTTTCTTCAATATTTGTCGGCCTTCTTCTGGAGCTACGCAGCGTAAAAAGACACATGTAGCACTTCTCTTCTAAGGTCACCACCAATGATAGAGTAACCTTTTGCCCGTCTCTGGATTTGCCAGGCTACGGCTTCCTGCTGTGGTAACTCGCCCCGTAGTAGAAACGCCAGGAACGGTTCAGTCCACTCTGGAATGGCGCGCACCGCGGCCACAAATTCCGAGTCTGGGTCTTGGTTGGCTATTTCTTCTTATGACTCGGTTTGAACGGATGGCCGCCACAACTCATCCAAGAAAACGTTAGGCGGGACCGGCTCTCGACGAGAGCCGAGTCTCGACAGCGCATCCGCAGCCTCGTTCTTACGCCGGTCAATGTGCTCCACCTGATATCCTGAGAAAGACCCGGCTACTTTGTCCACCTCTCTGCGGTATGCTGCCATTGTTGCATCCTTCCTGTCCCACGCTCCTGAGACCTGTTGTACCACAAGATTCGAGTCTCCGTAGCACCTTATGCGCTTAACGCTCATCTCCTTTGCTACACGCAATCCATGCAACAAGGCCTCATACTCGGCCACGTTGTTAGAGCAATCGAAATGAATTTGCAAAACGTAGCGCAACTTATCTCCTTTTGGCGATGTGAGCACAACACCAGCTCCTGATCCTTCATATTGTTTGGAACCATCGAAATGCATAACCCAAGATTCTGAACTTGGCACCAACAAGGGTACGCTTGTCTGAGTCCAATCATTAACAAAATCAACGAGCGGCTGAGACTTGATCGCAGATCAGGGCTCGTAATTGATATGATAATCACCCATTTCGATGGCCCACTTGGCTACCCTTCCTGTAGCATCCGAATTTCTTATGATATCTGCCATGGGTATGGAACTTACCACCGTAATGGGGTGTTCTTGAAAATATGGCTTCAATTTCCGACTGGCCATGAATACCCCAAAAACTAGTTTCTGCCAATGCGGATAACGCTGCTTTGCTTCTGATAAGACCTCGCTCACATAATAAACCGTCCGCTGCAACGGGTAATCCTTGCCATCCTCTTTACGCTCAACCACGACTACTGCGCTAACTGGAGAGGCCCGCTAGCTGGAGAGACAGCGCATTGTTTGGTAGCTTGCATTACCTCCGGCCAGGCCCGCTAGCTGGAGAGACAGCACATCGTTTGGTTGCATGCGACCCAAAAAGGTGACCCGCACGAACTTGAAAGCACCTTGGGCCAGGCCCCGTGGGAACGACCGAAACGGCCGTTTCCATGGAGCCAGGCTCGTTCGTAGCTCCCATGCGCTGAGCTCATGCGAGCATGGAGATGGAGAGAGCTCCCGCACTGCATCGAAAAGAGGGACGGAAGAAATGTCGTGGGAAAGTCACGGCAGACGTTACCGGGGGTAAATTAGTTTGGGGCAAATCGACTCTGGTGTTTGGGAGAGGGTTTAGCTCGGATTGGACACAAGGTTTATCCTGGTTCAGCCTCTCCATTGGAGATAATAGCTTACTTCCAGTTGGGATCTTATTGACTATCGATCTAGAGGCCCGGACTGCAATGTCGCCAAGACTCCAAATCTAGGGTTACAAGTGCTTGCTCTCGTGTATCTCGAATCTAGGGTTCCTCTCGAAATCTCTCGACCTCTCTACACCACGAGGACCGGTTTATATATAATACCCGGTCTCCTGGCTTTCCTTCCCAGATACATCTGGAGTCCTATTCGGGGTCTACATATAACCCTAAATTACTCTCCGTGACCCCCAAGTCTTGGACTCCACGGTTTACACCGCCTCTCGGGTCTTCTAGAACTTCCTTTCCTTGAGCCGGGTTACCAATACAGTTGCCGGCCCATAATCATTTTACGAGGTCTTCGCCCAAACTTCCTCCAGTCGGGTCTTTATCCTTCCCTATGGGCCTATCGGGTTAGTATCCCCCCAATAAGAAATTCTCTCACCTCCCGTCGAAAACCCTCACCTATTTCTCCTCTTCAGTCTCACCACCCTCACCGAGCCCGCCATTTCCCTCCACCCGAGCTCTCTCCTCACTCCACCGAGCAGGTAAGCGGCGACCGATCTCCATCCTTCTCCGGTTGGCGGCAGCAGCGGACTCGATGGCGGCAGGTCTTCATCATCTCGAGTTATCCTCTACTCGGCCCAGCACCACCGATGGTTGTAAGTCATGAAAGCAAGTCTGTTCATGTGCATGTGATTATTCCGATCTATGAACACATGGTTATGTAGATCTATTGGTAGAACATGTTAATGGATGTGTTCTTCGTGCTTGTGCTCCGTAGATCTGTGTTCATGGCTATGTGTGGTTACTTTTGTGCTCTTCTCTAGTTCGTAGTTAACCGTTCCATTTTGCTTCCGTCGTCGATGTAGGAAATGTTCGACGATGAGTTTAGTCAGGCACTGGTACCGTCTGGGGACTCGTAGATCCCTTCCTATGTCGATAACCCACAACCCATGTCTCAGAATGGTATGGTCGGTCCGTCGCCGCCCTTGAGCTTCATTGTTGTGGACCTTGTGAGCGACGTATCTACCGTGATCAATGCAAATATTTCTAAGAGCACATCTCAATGGCACCATGAACTGGATGCCCCATGTGTCCACCTTCATTCTCAAGAACATGGCGTCGCTCATCAGGACTGGGTTGAGGACCGACAAAGGCTTCAAAGAGGT
Organism: Alopecurus myosuroides; assembly: GCA_028641055.1. Taxonomy (NCBI): domain Eukaryota; kingdom Viridiplantae; phylum Streptophyta; class Magnoliopsida; order Poales; family Poaceae; genus Alopecurus; species Alopecurus myosuroides. Next base: position 510,804,565 of record CM054057.1, read on the forward strand.
GCATCTGATTGCCTACGCCAAAGCTCTTTTTGAGCACTATGGTGCCGAGGTCACTTCAACTCAGGTGTACAACCACCCGAGGAAATGGAGGTTGCGATGGATCCAGGTGAGCAATCTGAGGGACCTGAGCGCCGCTCAATGGTGTAAGGAGACCCACACCATCATCCTTGAGAGCCAACACTATGTTGGCCATGTCTCGGTGAGCCCCTCGACTCTTGTTCATCCACTAACCTTGATCCAACGATTGAACTCACCGCTAACAAAATTTCCTTCTAGGTTTAGGATCACCCTAGGGACGTCGAGTTCCTGAACAAGCCAATTCTTAACTATGTTCAAATGCAGATCATCTTCTCATACAGGATGGACACCAGCAAATTTTCCATGGGCTCAGGCGATCTGTCGTGGGATGATCACGGCAGGTGTTACCAGGGGTAACTGATCTTGGGGCAAGTCGACACATGCGTTTGGGAGAGGATTTAGCTCAGAGGAAAACATGATGGAATTCAATCTGGTAGCCGGCGATGAAGTCGCCGGGTCTCCGATCTCGCTTTATTAACTCGATCTCTTTGTGTACAATGGATACTCGATATTCGGCGATATGACTACTACTTGGATCTCTGCAAAGCTAAGCATAGGGCCGGTTTATAAAGCACCTGTCCCCCTACCTGGCTTGCCCTCCAAGGCGCAGCTCGAGTCCTACCCGAACACCGCTTACAAACCCTAGCTTTCCTTACCGCAACCCACAATCCGGGTTACGAGGCCTACAAACTTTGGGCCTTCCAGAAGCGTCTTTATCCTTAGCCGGATCCTGCGCAGCGTCCTTTGGGCCGGGTTATACCTTGGAATTGGTCTACCGGGTTATTATCTCCCCGTCAGTAGTCCCCAGAATAGCTTGGGCTTCTCGAGATTTTCTTTGAAGCGCACGCTATTCCCTGCAAAAATACCAAACTCACCACTTCACGGGGGCCGGGTCAGGTTGCTTTGATAAACAGCTAGGCCTAACTCCATGGTGGCCATATAGCAACCCGACTTTTCTCCAAACCCATCACTCGTTTTTCCGATCCGGTAATCACGGAGAGATTTAGATCACATCTATCCCGGAAATCTCGTCTAACATTTAACGTATATCTCGAAAAATCCGGGCAGACACATTTTATCCGTAATTCCCGGTTCTCGTCCATTGGCCTAGGCTTATCCTGCCGCACTCTATAAATAGGCACTTAGGGGTTAACCTAATCCCAACGGCTCATTTCTCCTCCTTCTTCTCTTCGCTTCCGTGCTCGAACTCACGGAGCACCTCCACAGAAACCCTGCGCTCGTCTTTGGATCCATCCTATTGCAGGCTGCGGTCCGCTGCAATTCGTCCCGCGCCGCCGTCGACCCTCACCGACGCATCTGCGAGTATCTGGCCGGCAATCACAAAGGAGCATTCCTATCACGTTATTCGCCGCCGCCACGCGCTACTCTGATCTCCTCTGGTAAGCTTCTCACACCCAGCAATTTGACCTTGCAATTTCTAGATTCACTCCAGATTGGATCTAGGTCGATCCGCGAGCCGTCGTTCTTACCGCGTTGAATTAAACCGCTTAGATACTTGCTAGCTCCTTCAATAACTTGTTGGATGATCTCATACCACCCCCCTACCGCCATTAATCTCCAATTTCTTCGTAAAATCACTCGCGAGTTCTCCTAACCTAGATCCATTTCGTCCAAACTTCCGCGCGTATCATTAACACCCGGAAAATCCTCCTTTTCCAGTTATTTTGCTTGCAGTAGAGACATGGGCAACCATCCGTGCGCCCCAAACTCACCTCAACACGTAAGTGACCAATGATTTCCACAGCCGTACTCGATACCCGGACACCTCGCAATCTTTGCTCCGGGATGCGTTACCCAGATATTTTTAGTCTTCACACTTTCCGAATATTTCAAACTCGGGTAATCCAGCACTTCCGAGTCTTATTTCCTGCACCTCTTTTTCTCGCGCTTTGCAGGTTAACCCCATGGCTCCAAAAAGACAAGGGAAACAGCCGGCTCCGGTAAAGACTACCCAAACCATATCGGCCAATTGGGGTCGATCTACAGTAACAAAGGCCAAGTTGGACGAGCTGGCCAAACTAGGAATCCTCCCCTCTCAGAAGGACATACACTGGAGGGCACCAGGCGACGAGACCCGTCCCACTCCTGCCGACAATGAGGTAATTTGCTTCATTGAGCACGTGACCCGGGGATTCCGTCCTCCGGGTCACCCTTTCTTCCGAGAGGTCTTAAACTACTACGGTCTCCGGGTATTTGACATAGGGCCCAATTCCATGCTAAATATTACCCACTTCATCGTTCTATCGGAATCATACTTGTGCGTTCCGCCAAGTTTGGCCCTTTTTATTGAACTATTCCAGTGCAAGCCGTGCTGCGAAAGCAGTAACGGAACACTTCTTACTTGCGGCGGGGTATCCATCCAACGCCGCAAGCACTCACCAATGCCAACCCTCAACTTAAACTCCCACGTCAAAAACTGGCAATTGTCTTTCTTTTATTGCCATGATACCTCCCCGGACGGCGAAAGGAAGCTGCCGGGTTACTCGGAGAGTCTCCTCGAGCCTTCCGAATCTTTCAACGCCTTTGCCCCTGACTCGGACAGGGAGGCGATCCAGCCCTTGCTGGCTAAGTTGGCTGTTTTCTCGGCCCAAGGCCTTCTTGGGCTCAACTTGGTGAAGACATGGGTGGATTTCCGGATCCAACCCAACTCCATTCGCTCCAAGTTGATGCACGAGTACTCTGGGCACACCACGGACGCGCTCCGATATTCCACTAAGAACTTCGCAACCGGCGACACCATCAAGACCATCAAAGGCTTCCTGACTGAGAAGTTAGAGGTGATAAGAAATATCGCCGGGTTACCCCCATTCACTCGAGAAAACCCGGCTCCAACAGTAAGACCCGGTCCCCAGAACTTATTTCAATACTTTAACTTGATACTGCCTCTGACTCTTGCTTTCATTTCCTCGATTATAGGCTGAAGACCCCTTCTGGAGGATTGAAACCTCCCCCCCGTCCAAAGACCCGGAAGTGGAGGACGAACCGGCCGATGATGATGAAGGTGCTTTCCCAAGTCTTACATTAGCCTTTTACCTATACTACTTTCCTATCACCCATCTTTCTTCTTGTCTGATACATACTCGACTTTCAGGGTTGGAGGATGAGGAAGAAAAAGAAGAGGATGACCCGGAGGCCACCGAATCCGACCAGGAAGCCACAGTCGGAAACAAGAGGAAGGCCAGAGGGGTGATTGCAAAGGTTCCTTTCTCCTTCATTTCTTCTGAGCCTTACTCCTTCGAAACTATGCGCATCCTTAACGAACGGTTGTCACACTCACCACTCTTGAAGGATCTCCTCTCGGCTAAGCGCAGGGTAACCCGGAGTTCCCCGGGGGACGATCCCCTTAACCCGGGTATCCCCACTTCCCCTGCTCACCGAGCCAACATTCCTCCCCCTCAGCGCCATCCATCTCCTAACCACCCACACGCTGGGAAATTCCGGGTACCGCAGCCGGTACCATTGACAACTTCGTCCGCCTCCAGCAGCGAGCTCCCGCCGGGTTATGCCATAAACACCGGGTAAAGGTCCTTTACTTGATGTCCTTTTACACTTATTAACTCTTTAATATGTACTACTAACCACTCTTTCCTTTTTCCCTTTTAGTGCCCAAGTGACCACCGATGACCCGGAAATTCCTGAAGCAAGAAGGCAAGGAGAGGAGGAGCCGCACATTAACACGGATGCTGCAGCTGATGATGAGGCTGAGGACGGGCAAGAACAAGACCCCTTCAAGGACCCAGTTAAGCCGAAGAATGCATCCCCCAAATCCTCTGAAGAGGTAGATGAGGACATTATCTTAGAGACCAAGCCGGGCTCTCCTAACCCGGATATCCAGACGATCCGGGTTTCGACCCCAAAAGTCGGAAAACTCCTTCAACCAGAAGACCAATCTGCCGGTCCTTCACGAATTCGTCCTGAAGACATGACGTTTGCCCAAATGCTTGATGCCCTCTACACCTTGAGGTCCGACGAAGAAAATATTTTAGACGCCTTGATAACAAAACACAAGGTAAATCCGAGCAATATCATCTGCATCCTTGTATAGTCCCCAAGTTCCGAGTGAATTACTGATTGATTTGCTTGGAACTTTGTGCAATGGCTCCAATTAACCCTTTTCCCTTGTGTTATCCATCTAGGACTTTGCTACGCAATCTGAGAAGAAACTGGCCAAAGCTGCCAAACGCATCGAGAAGGAGACCGCTCTGCGCGAAGCAGCGGAAGATGAAGCGCGTAGAAGCGGAAAAATTACAAGGAAATACAGAAAAAGGGCTCATATAGCTGAAGATAGGCTGACGACTCTTTCAGTGCAGATTGCTGATATCTATCGCGTCGCAACTGGTACAATTTCTGAACTCTGGCGATTATGACCCATATTTCATTTGGTTGGATAACCGGATTTCTTACTCGTTACTTTCCTTGCTTTTCAACAGGTCCGGGTGAAGCTGCCCCTGAAGAAGAAGATGATACCGCCAAACTGCAACTGATTAAAGATACTATCCGGCAACTTGGCGCCGGTGTTGGATGGATTCTTGACGAGCTACGACTGCCGTGCGCTGCGCCGGGTAGCATGAAAAAGTTGCTGGAGGCCTGTTCCACCATTCCTGAATGGATTTGGCATTGGAAGCGCTCATCCTGCCATTTTGGGGTAACCCGGGGACTCGCCCTGGCTAAAGCTTATATTCCAAAGCTAGAACCGGCCAAGATGATAGCCGGGTTTCCGGAGTTCAATCAGGACGGGTCCAAGTTTTCGCCGAAGGATTTCAAAGCCATTTAAAAGGAAGTTCGTCACCCGGCCAGTGTGATCGCCGATAGCCTGATCATTGACACTATTCTTCCTGCATATGATGCCAACGACAAAGTCATTAAAGCAGATCGCCCCAAGCCATTCGATATGCTTGCCCGATGGAAGGAAGACGTTGCCAAGATGCGAGAAGAAGCCGCACAGAAGAAGGCTGAAGCCGACTCTGCGCCCGCTACCTCGACACCTGTCGTCCCTCCACCTGCGCGAGTCGGCGGTGCTACCCCAAGTGACGGCAAGGGTAAGGCCAAGATGGATCCAGCGGCCTAGAGTGCCGAGTAATATCTGCCACTTCGTTCTCGTTAGTCGGCCGATGTGCCGTTGAAACAATTATTATTTGAATGGTGCGCTTGTGCGCCTTTGATACTCTTTGGTAAAAAATTTGTAATGCACTCTAAGCTCCTGATACACCTTGTGCCTCTTCTGGCTGAAATCTATCTACTTTTGAACTCGTTCGCTCTTGATATCCAACCTTCTTTACCCTTGATATGCAACTTTCTTTGTTCTTGATATCCGTCATTCTTTATTTTTCCCTTTGTGAGACTCGGCATCCGGGTTATATGGGTGTTTGGCAAGCGGACTTGCTTCTAAGTCCCCAAGTCCCCAAGACCCGGATGTTTGGGTTTGTTGGAAATTAAACAACTAAGCAATTTTTCCCTTCCAAGACCAAAGTCCCCCTGACCCGGTCTTCCGGGTTTAGGGCACGTGACTTTTTAGAGGAGGACAAATTGCCTGCTGCTAAATTCGCAAAGGCCCCAGAGTCGTTTCACATGGGGTTTGAAGTTATGCTTAATAATCATTGAGTTTCCGGCTATTAGCCTTGTACTCTACATAACTTGTGGTTTAGATGACCCTTTTGACTATCTTGTACTGTAAGCCGGCTTTCGCGTGGATACCATGTTATTACATCTATACGAAAACGAGGTCAGGCAAGTCCCATTGGGCTTCATGGCTGCCTGTAATCGCAAGCGAACAAATCATGCCACTTTAGTGCGAGTCACATAGAGCTTAAGTAAGAATAGCCAAGAAATTTGGACTTCTTTGTCCGATTATAAGATTGCAGCCGTATTCGTTTGCGAGTAATCGGCCCTTATAACTCATAGGCATCGAGGCCGGGTCTTTTGAGTTTGCAACTGCGCTTATCAAGCAATCAGCCCTCAAGACCTAAATGTACGCATCATGCTGAAAGTATAAGACTCAATTTATAATCACCTCTATTCTCGATAATCACCTCTTTATTTGATATGAAAAATTAGGTCAGCAAGCCGCCTCATTAAAAACCCGTCCAGTCCCCAAGGGTGCCCTGGATAGGAAAAGAGTGCGTCTGAAACCTGCTGCCTGTTACATCGTTCAATTCCACGTGCCAACATAATCCTTGCTAAGTATAATACGGGCGTAGCTGGGCCACGTTCCACGGTCTGTCTCTTTCTTTCATAGACGAAGTGGTATGAGCGGTGTCATTAACCATGGCCGACTCTTCCCTTGCGTCTACCAAGTAATATGACCCATTGTGCAAATTCTTGCTTATGATAAATGGTCCTTCCCATGGTGGTGATAACTTGTGTTTTCCTTCGTTTGACTGAACCAGACGCAGGACTAGGTCTCCTTCCTGGAAGACCCGGGTTTTCACACGCCGGCTATGATACCTCCGTAGATCCTGCTGATATATCGCTGATCTTTCCAGGGCTTGTTCCCTTTGTTCTTCTAACATATCCACGACGTCCTGCCGGCTCTTTTCGTTCTCCACTTCAACGTAAGCTGACACTCGCGGTGAATCATGAATAATGTCACTCGGTAACACTACCTCTGCGCCGTATACCATGAAGAACGGCGTCATCTGAGTGGATCTGTTAGGTGTTGTATTGATACCCCAAACCACAGCAGGAAGTTCTTCGACCCATGCACCAGCAGCCCTGATACAGGGGACTCGTAGACGTGGCTTTAGTCCGCGAAGCAGTTCTTGATTCGCCCTTTCTACTTGTCCATTGGCCTGTGGATGAGCTACCGATGCTACGTCAAGCCGGATTCCGTTGTTACCACAGAACTTCTCCATCTCGCCAAGGGACATGTTGGTTCCGTTGTCGGTGATTATGCTGTGAGGGTACCCGAACCGATAGATAATTCTTTTCAGGAACTTGACTGCTGTAGCTGCTTCACAATTAGTGACTGGCATAACTTCTACCCACTTGGTAAACTTATCGATAGCTACCAACAGGTGTGTCTTTTTGCAAGGTGACATATGAAAGGGGCCAACCATGTCCATACCCCAGACGGCGAACGGCCAAGTTAGCGGGATGGTCCGTAATTCCATAGCCGACACGTGGATTTGGCGGGCGTACCGTTGACATCCGTCACACCTTGCTACCAATCGTTCCGCATCTGCCAGAGCCGTGAGCCAGAAAAACCCGTGTCGATAAGCCTTGGCCACAAGTGACCTTGTAGACGCGTGATGCCCATAATCACCTTCATGAATCTCCTTGAGGATCTGTCGGCCTTCCTCTGGTGCCACACAGCGCAGGAAGACCCCCGTGGCGCTTCTCTTATATAACTCCCCATTAATAATAGAATATCCCTTTGCTCGTCGCAAAATTTGCCTTGCTAATACCTCCTGCTGCGGCAACTCGCCTCGTGATAGGTAGGCCAAAAAAGGTTCTGTCCACTCAGGAATAGCGCGTACAGTGGCCACGAGCTCCAAGCCCGGGTCTTGATTTGCTAGCTCTTCCTCAGACTCTGTTTTAACTGATGGTCGCCATAATTCGTCCAAAAATACGTTAGGTGGAACCAGTTCTCTGCGCGAGCCGAATCTGGCTAGGGCGTCGGCTGCCTCATTCTTTCTCCTGTCTATATGCTCCACCTCATACCCGGAAAAACATCCGGCTACCCTATCGACCTCTCTGCGGTATGCCGCCATAGTTGCATCCTTTCTATCCCAAGTTCCTGATACCTGTTGTACCACAAGATCCGAATCTCCAAAGCATCGTATCCTCCTAATGTTCATCTCCTTAGCTATTTTTAAGCCATGCAATAGGGCCTCGTACTCGGCTACATTGTTGGAACAATCAAAGTGAATCTGTAATACATAACTCAACCTGTCTCCTTTGGGTGACGTTAGCACCACTCCAGCTCCTGAACCCTCGTACTGTTTCGATCCGTCGAAATGCATGATCCATGACTCGGAGTTTGGAACTATGGTAGCCATGCCTGTGTGTGTCCAATCATTGACAAAGTCCACCAAGGCCTGTGATTTGATTGCCGACCTAGGCTCGTAGCTGATGTGATAATCCCCTATCTCTATCGCCCATTTGGCTATTCTTCCGGTTGCATCCGAGTTTCTGATGATATCCGCCATTGGTATTGAGCTGACTACTGTTATAGGGTGCTCCTGGAAGTACGGCTTTAGTTTCCGGCTGGCCATGAAGACCCCGAAAACCAGCTTCTGCCAATGCGGGTAACGCTGTTTCGCCTCAGACAATACCTCGCTGACATAGTAAACCGGCCTCTGAACCGGATAACCCTTTCCGTCCTCTTTGCGTTCCACGACCACTACTGCACTGACGGCTTTGGGGCCAGCCGCAACATATAACAACATAGGTTCTTTAGGGCCCGGGGCCGCTAATACTGGTGCTTCAGATAACTGCTTTTTTAGTGCCTCGAATGCCTCATCCGCCTCTTGATCCCATACGAATTTGTCGGATTTCCTCAAAAGCCGGTACAGGGGCATTGCCTTTTCTCCCAACCTGGATATAAACCGGCTCAAGGCTGCTATGCAGCCTGTAAGCTTTTGGACCTGCTTCAGATTTTCCGGCTTTCTCAGACTTTGGATAGCTTTGATTTTGTCCGGGTTTGCCTCAATTCCTCTCTCGGAAACGATAAAGCCGAGTAACTTCCCAGCTGGAACCCCAAATACGCATTTTGTCGGGTTGAGCTTCATCTGATATCTCCTTAGATTTTTGAACGTCTCCTTTAGATCGTCTATAAATGTCTCTGCCTTCCTGGTCTTGACAACCACGTCATCCACGTAAGCATGGACATTGCGTCCAATTTGGTCTTCGAAGCACTTCTGAATGCACCGTTGGTAGGTTGCGCCTGCGTTCTTCAGTCCAAACGTCATTGTTTTGTAGCAGAAGGCTCCAAAAGGGGTTATGAACGATGTTTTCTCCCAATCCTCCCTTTTGAGTTTAATCTGATGATATCCCGAATATGCGTCCAGGAAGCACAACAAGTCGCTCCCGGCTACTTCGTCTATTATTTGGTCTATCCTTGGTAGTGCGAACGGATCCTTTGGGCAATGCTTGTTGAGACTTGTGAAATCGATGCACATCCTCCACTCGTTGGTCTTTTTCATTACTAGAACCGGATTTGCCAGCCAATCCGGGTGGAACACTTCCATGATGAAGCCTGCTGTTAATAGCCGCGCAATTTCTTCGCCTATTGCTTTCCTTCTTTCCTCATTCATCTTTCTCAAGCCTTGCTTCACGGGCCTGGCCTTGGGATCTACATGCAAACTATGCTCTGCTAACTCCGTGGGGATACCCGGCATGTCGCTGGGTGTCCAAGCGAATACGTCCGCATTAGAACGAATAAACTCCACCAGCGCCTTTTCCTGCCCGCTTTTCAGATTAGACCCTATAGTAAACTGCCTGGTGGGATCACCTTCAACAAAATCTACTTTCTTGGTGTCCTGTGCTGCCTTGAATTTCACTCTTTCATCCTCAGAATCCGGCCTTCTCAACGCTGTTCCATCATCCGGATCCACCTGGGATCGGTAATACTTGAGTTCTTCTTTTCTGCAAGCTTGCTCAGCCATCACTGAATCTCCTTCATCACACTCAGCCGCTATATCCCTACTTCCTTGTATGGTGATGGTCCGCTTAGGACCCGGAATTTTTAGCTGTAAATATACGTAACACGGTCTGGCCATGAACTTAGCGTAGGCCGGTCTTTCGAACAACGCAGGATAAGGACTACGCAACTTGACCACCTCAAATGTGAGCCACTCAACTCGATAATTATCCACTGATTCTCCAAAAGCAACCTCCAATGTGATCTTTCCCTCAGGGCGCGCTGAGTGACCCGGCACAATTCCATGAAAAACTGTTGAACTTTTCTGCAGCTGGGATTCTTTGAGGTTCATACGTAAGAAGGTTTCCCAATACAAGATGTTAATACTGCTTCCCCCATCCATCAAGACTTTTTTCAACTCATAACCAGTGACCTGCGGCGCGACCACCAATGCCAAGATTCCTGGGCGTTCTATTCCTTCCGGGTGATCCCTTCTGCTCCACGTTACTTCCTGTTCCGCCCATCTCAGGTATCCCGGAACGGCCGAGGAAACCGAATCTACCGTTTGCTTTGGTGTTTCTTTATCCCTGCTAGAAGTTCCTGTAACATGCACATGATATTGTCCTTTTAAGTCAAACGCACGTACCATACCGACGAAGATGTTGATCTCGCCGACTGTCACGACAGATCCGGATTCGAGGTGATCCGATTCTGGCCCCCAGCCGGAGTCGTCCACCACCTTCTCCCCTTTGTGGTCGTCGTAGATCTCTCCGACGACGAGGTTCCTCATGCTTTTCCGAGCTTCTCCCGTGATGTAAACACCTTTGGACGCAGGCCCCACGGTGGGCGCCAACTGTCGTGGGATGATCACGGCAGGTGTTACCAGGGGTAACTGATCTTGGGGCAAGTCGACACAGGCGTTTGGGAGAGGATTTAGCTCAGAGGAAAACATGATGGAATTCAATCTGGTAACCGGCGATGAAGTCGCCGAGTCTCCGATCTCGCTTTATTAACTCGGTATCTTTGTGTACAATGGATACTCGATATTCGGCGATATGATTACTACTTGGATCTCTGCAAAGCTAAGCATAGGGCCGGTTTATAAAGCACCCGTCCCCCTACCTGGCTTGCCCTCCAAGGCGCAGCTCGAGTCCTACCCGAACACCGCTTACAAACCCTAGCTTTCCTTACCGCAACCCACAATCCGGGTTACGAGGCCTACAAACTTTGGGCCTTCCAGAAGCGTCTTTATCCTTAGCCGGATCCTGCGCAGCGTCCTTTGGGCCGGGTTATACCTTGGAATTGGCCTACCGGGTTATTATCTCCCCGTCACGATCCCCTCGGCACGCCCCTCCCGGAGGATGCCGACACACAGGAGTTCGACACCGTCATCCTCGATGGACCTCCGGAGAAGTCCGTACACCCTGGCAAGAGAAAGAGGGGAGCCCTGGGCGAGGGCGAGATCCATGCCTTCGCCAGCATGACGGAGGTGGTGGAGGAGGTGGCCGCGGCCATCAGGGAGAGCAAGCCTACAGACATGCACCCGGACCTCTACACGGCTATCATGGATGCCGTTGGCTTCGCGGATGAGGCCCTCATGATAGCCCTCGGCCACCTCATGGACAACAAGGCCCAGGGTGTGAACTTCGTCGGCATGGCGCAGCAGCACATGATCCTCTGGCTCAGGACCTTCCTGGGCAAGTACTACAAGGAGTGAGTGTGCCTTCTGGGGGTAGCGGTGGCAGCAACAACATGATGACGACGAGGATGATAATGATGATGTTGTTTTAATTTTTTTGGTAGCTATGGCTTCAAAACTTCTCTTATGGCATGTATATTTTGATGAGGTGGTATATGTACTAACCCCTCTATGATGCTAAACTTGCTGGTGGTGTTGGTGGCAATAGGATGACATCCAATTTTGATGTGGTGGTAGGTTAACATCATAGTGATAGGATGAACTTGTGTTCCTCTTTTGCTAATGAACATGCATGCTGCTTTAGGTTTATGTTGGACTGAAATTGTGATGCATGATCTGATGTTATTTCATGCGTGCTATATTTATGATCTTGTCATCTGTCTTTGCGGATGAACTGGTATGTGGTGTATAGAGGGAGGCGTTCTAGAATGTATAGTTCGCGGAGAAGCTGCCAGGTTCAAGTCAATGGCTACTCGAACAACATTTATGAAGGGTTTGAAACTTTGGAGGAGTCACAACAGAAATACTACAAACTCGTCAACGCCATTGATGTGGTATCTCATGAGATACCAGCTCATCCGTGGCAAATGAGGTCCGAAGTAGTAGGATCAAAGATTTCATCATCATCGTTTTGGTTGTGGTAATTAACTCAAGTTTGATTGAATGTATGAAGGACACTGTTAAACTCACCATATTTAAACAAGGTAACCACAACTGGGCTATTGCATGCTACCAAACACGGCGTGGCCATTTCAGCTGAGTCCCAAAGCAAGCAATGCATGATACCAAACACAACGCACTCAAATAACCAACTCATGGAGCCAACTTGTATGCAAGTTACCAAACTAGTGACACAACGTGGCTAAGATCCGTATGAGCGTGGCCAAGCCCTATCCAGCCTGCCCGCAGCGAGCCAAGAATTCTCTGCAGACTACCAAACACGCCCATAATAACACGATGGAGTGGCAGGTTCCGTTGAATCCTACGTACATGATTTAAAAACTGTATGAATTTATATTACGGTGCTTGACAATGCAAGAAAAACAAAAAATTCTAACAAAGAGATTCAAGCGGATGAAAAACTTCCTTCGGAAGAAAGGGCGAGTAAATCTTTTAAAAAAATTTCTTAAGAGCATCCGCAGCGCGACGGTACAATGCGGGCGCCAGGATCAAAATCTTGTGGATGGCCAGTTGCTTCCTTTGTTCCTGGGCGCCTGACGCAAATATTGGCTCTAGCGCTACTTGTTTTTTGAGTTAAATACATCAGTAGTAACTCAACTTATCGACCAAAATTATACCGGTCACCGTACACTCAGAATACCATTTTACGGTCACTGAAGACGTACTGGAGTGTCACATACGGTCACTTAGTCTGCTGGACCGGTGTATTGGCTGACGTGGCATTCTGCAGGACCCGCTGTCAGTGACATGTGACTCTTGGGCTATGGGGCCTGCTTGTCGGGTTCCATCTGTGCAATTTTGGCAAAGAACCCCTTCTTCCCTTATTTTCTATTTTTTTTCCTTCTCCCAGATCCCGCGTTGACCAAACCCCCACAACTAGTCTTGCCACCTTGGAGGTCACCCGTGATGCCGTCGCGTTGGTGGGGAAGAGCTCGTCGGGGCCCATGCGTGTCAGGGGCAGTCGAGGACCGGCGACGATGCAAATGGGTGGCCAGGGTAGCGAGCTGGGGCGGCGTCGGGGCAGTCAGGGAACCGCGGGAGCACCGATCCATGGCTCCCGCGCGAAGACCCAGGTCCGGCCGTGCACCGTACCTTCTGCGCTCACCGGCGAGGCGCCAAGGGAGACCGGGAAGACCGCTGAGGAGCTCGTCGCCTCTGTGTAGCGCCAGCTCCGGCGTGCGTTGACTCGCCTCGGTGCGCATCTATGGAAGGGGAATGGACGCCCAACGGCAGTAGGCCGCGCGCCTCGGCCGTGTCGCGGTGTTCCGTGTGTGCACGCACGCGAGCAAGCCGGCGGCCACACACGACGCCCGTTCGTGCGAGTCTGCGTCGTGGAGGTTTTTACGTCGCGCTTGCGGCGGCCGAGCACCTATCGAGCCCCGCCGTCGCAAGCCTGAGCTCCGGCGCTACTGAGCCATGCCGCCTACCGCGCTATGCTGTCCGTCGCCCTACGCGCCTGAACGCCTCCGGTGATGCGCCCTGCCGTCTGCTCGCGCAGCAACCGGAACGGCGTACGGGACGCCACCGGAATGCAGGTGACGGGGCCGGGCGCCACTGTCCGCGCGAGATGCAGGGGACCCATGGCTAGGGTAGTCGAGGAAGCTGACGAGGACGGTGCACAGGAGTGGCTGAGGTAGCAAGCTGGGGAGGCGGCGCGGCGGTCGGCAAACCTTGGGAGCACCGGACCATGGCAACGAACAGGAGCAGGGGACGAGCTGGAGGTAGGGATAGTAGATGCGTGCGGTGGTTTTTTTTTAATGGGGAATTAGGGAAGGAGCTCTATTGAAAAGGAAGCAAAATTTGAGGGTTTTATTGTAAAATGAAATTCCTGTGGATAGGGTCAACACAGCCCCGCGTCAGCAGATACGCGTGGCTACGAGATGCAGTGACCGTAGTTGAGCCATCCAAACGTATTCGATGACCGTATTGAGCGTACATTGCCATACGGTGACCACGGCGAGCTAGTCAGACAAGTACAATGACCACCGATGTATTGTACTCTTGTTTTTTCTGCCCAGCAGCCTGGGAACGGAGGCATCCGAGTTAAATTAGCGTCTCAAGTTAAGAGCCTAGAGTTGCGATGGATGAGCGTTTCGCTATAAAACAGAGGCAACTGACTTAATTAATTAGCGCCTTCTTAAGCGCTTTGCACCGTGGATGCTCTAATGTCCTTTCAACCGAACAACCCACAGGGGAAAATGCTAAAGAATCGAACTTTGAAAAAACGTTTTTTTTTTGTCAAATGAGCCCTAAGTCCATTCGTGGAGGAGCTCAAGCTCAATCAGAAGTGACCCTAGTGCCATGTGAAGCCGAGTCTTTTTTTTTTTTTTTTGAACAAGGAGGGGGTCGAAGACCCAGAGCTGCAGATCCATTACACGTGGTGGGTACCAATTACATCCAGGTCCTTTACAAGTCTTGCACTATGGACCTTTGACTTCGAAGGAAGGACTGGAAATTTACAACGAAGACCCTGTAGAATGCGCTGCTCACCATTTGTTTACTGTCTGCTGAGGGATCCTGTCGACCCGGTGTCCGGTGATTCCACCAGGTTACTTCGTGGTACTAATCCCTGACCATGCCGGTGGTTTTAAGTACTGTACATAAGTATACATCTACCAATGTCTAAGGTGTCAAAGTGTGTATGGGTCAGCTAGCTCTAGGTCAATGCATGGGGATCAAACGGTGAGCACACGCCACGACCTAGACCGTTGCTCCAAGTTTCTACGAAGCCAGACACCAAAATATGCTTTTTCATTCTCCTTTTGGCAGCACAATTTAACTCCAAGCCAGGAGTGAATTCTAGCGTCCAATAGCCGTTACAGAAAAAACATACTCTCTCTTTTCCATATTAGTTGTCGCTAGAACGAATGTATCTGGACGTAAGGGAGAGTAGGATGTAAGGTTTCATATTTTTGCAAAAGCAGGATGGACGATAGAGAATTAAATACTAGTACAAGCTTCGATTGCATGAGTGAGTGACCACCATGCACGAGAGATGGGATCTCGATCTAGTGCGTGTTAGAATGGATCGTATCCATAACTATATGGTGTGTTCGGTTTTAAAATTAGGTGGAATGGAATGAAACCGTTCTGCACCTGGAGCCTGTTCTTGTGTTCTGTTGGGAAAATGAATGAAATCAGGTGGTTTCTTAGAAGGGAATATTCCCCCTATATCCGAAATGCACTCGTCTGGCCAAATCGGCCGGACCGAGTGGAACGGCTCGCTAACGAAATCATAAGCCCTCTCTAACCTCTCTCCCTCGCTAACCTCTCATCTCTCTTCTCTCGACCAGCAGCGGCCAGCTCGAGGCCCAGCCAACCCGAGGCACGTGGCGCCGGCCAGCCATCACGAGGCGTGCCGACCGTCCAGCGAACCAGTCGAGGCGGCGGCCGGCCAGGAACCAGTCAAGGTGGCACCGGGCGAGACGGCGGCCGGCCAGCCAGGAACCAGGCGAGGCGACGCGGCAGAGCAAGGGCAGTCGCGGCCAGGCGAGGCGGTGTCGCGCGGAGCAAAGGGGCAGCCGTGCGGTGCATGGAGCGGCCGCACCGGACAGAGCAAGGGGCGGCAATGGCAGCGCCGGAGGCCACGACGGAGCAAGGGGCGGCCATGGCGGCGCCGGATGGCCACGTAGGAGCAAGGGGCGGCCACGGGGCGCCTCACGAAGCAAGGGGATTGTCCCTAAATTATTAGATTAGTCTAATCCTAAATTACAAGATTAGTGCTAATTTTGAATTAGGTCTAATTGGATTGCTAATCCTAGATGAACCATTCCATTTCATCTCATTTTTTTCTAAATGAACACCGGAATGGAATGGTTCCATTCCGTTCCACCTAGTTTTAAAACGGAACACACCCTTAGTTATTGGCAAGATCGTTCGCGAGATGGACACCGAGACCTAAGATCCTCAACAACGGCACACCGACCTAGAGGAAGAAGAAGGCATGGTGCCATCTCAAAACCACACGCAGATTGGCCTTCTTCGTCCGAAGATCATATCGGTGAACATGCCTTCCGTGGATGAACTCCGCAATTGAGCATCATAATTGATCCCCGCAGCTTCAGCTCCTCGCATTGTAGCCTACCTTCCTCCTCCATGGCGGCCGGAACAAGCGACCATGGCAGGAACATAACACAAACCGGGCTGTTAAGCTTATTTAGGGATACATCACTAGATCTAGACCCCTCCATCTCCAACCACCATGGACAACCATATGGGAGCGAAACTAGCAACCACGTGGTGGCGTCACATCTTCCATGGACAAGCTCTAAACTAGAGATATAAAGGCCAAGCAAACCCTAAAACTACTGTATACAGAGGGGGCTACACCCTAGCCCATCTCTATACCAGCCATCACGGGCGCCAGCGACGAGAGGAGCTAGATCCGGGAGCTCTCGGTTGACTCTCAAGGGGAGGTGGGCACGAGCTTCTAGAAGGACTGTACCATGATCACGTAAAGTGACTAAAGTGCGGTGGGAGACATGGTTTTTTGTTTGTTTGTAATATTACAATGGTGTTTACATACAGAACATGTATGGAACTCCTTACATTACAATAAGATATTTTGTTAGGATTATAAGGCAGACTTATTTACTTAGAGGAAGAATGAAGACTTGATTTGGCATATTTTATCAAGTCTAGGACCATTCTTGGTAACCAGAGTTGAAAAAGAAGAGAGACTACGGTAGGTCATAAATAGACATAAAATTTATTCTATTTGGCAAATAAAACATCACCCTTGGTTTGAATCTTCTATATGTTTGGTGCTTATCTCTGATTTTGATTTGATCACAATGACAACCAATGGATTTTTTTTTGGAATAAGCAAAAAAAACAATCTTTCATTTGTGAAGAAAAAATAAAACAACAAGCCCAAATGCAATAGAAGAACAAATAGGAAATATTCTAATAACAATAACTTAGGAATGACTCTCTCACCATCGGCATGATAATACACCAATTCTTACTTGGGCAAGGTGCAAAGTGATTGCCTCCACCTTGTCTCCTTGATGCAAGCAATGATGATTAGAGGGGAGGTCTCGGTATGCTTCAAAACTATGTCAATTTTCTAATTCCATAAGTGTCTAGCCGACTACTCGGACATAATAGAACCCAACCATGATTGGCCGCAAAAATATGTAGGAACCAATGGAGACGACGATGGAAAGGAAGAACATATTTCTTTTTTTAATGGGAAATGCCACGAAGGGCCTAGAGCTTCATTAAAACTTGAGCAGTTACAACTCAAAGCCCACACAAGAACTCGCATAAAAAGGGAAATATCACCTAAGCCCTTAAATTTATGAATAGGACCCTAGAATCGATTAGAAAATTGCAGTCGGGTCCACAACATATTTTTCCCACATGTAGGCTCGTCGTCATTGGTAACGCACCACTTGGGGTTATGATACCATCGCAACAGCTTGCATATGCTTCGAATTCCACAAAGAATATGCAATTACCTCCCTTATAGCACTCTGGCTGGGAGGGAATAGACATCCGCCATTTAGTCAGAAGGGTCCATAGTGCGATGCAGAAGACATGCAACCAGCGGGTGTCGTACGTCCAACAGATCAATCGCTGCTGATGAAACACTCTGAACCCACCTGGAGGGACCAGTTCACCTTGCATAACCATTTCTCCATCTACCTCAATGTATGGTTGAAGCATCATAGGAAGGGGATGAATATACTTCTCCAAATCAAGGCACTAACTGAGGTTACTGAAGGACATGCCGATGATGATTCATGCAACAACTAGTAGCACCAGGCCACCATCACCAACGAGAGCATCGCCGCTAGCTAGCCACCTCGCGCTACTCGTAATACCATGCGATCACGCTCCTCTGTGGCATATCGTAAGACCTAGGCATCACACCCAACACACCCGAAGGAAAATAACCTGCTAGTATGTACAAGAATGCCCCCATCACTTCTTGGTCAAATGATGTCGGCGGAGTGGCCGTGGGACCAGGACGCAGACGAACTCTCAACTGTAGCGATGGAAGAAGGAGACCGTCTGATGGGGTTGTTGTCCTAAAACACTCTTGGAGAGAGGCACTATGTGGCCAACACAGAGGCGGGCAGGCGTGGACGTCTATATGATGGTCAAATGAGGCAGTAAAAAATAAAGGGTGGGTGCTCTCTCGGCCTGACTAACATCTACAGTAGTAGCTGCATAGGTTTAGGACATGAGATCAACGGTAGAAAATATTTCAAATTTGGTCAAAATACAAAAAACAATACTCTCTCCTCCAAATTGTAAGATGATTTATATACTCCCTCTCTCATATTAAGCTCCGGCGCTAAAAATCGATGTAACTAGACATGTCGAGACATGTACATACGGACCGAAATGTGTAAAACTAGGCATTAAAACGGCGTCCATATACATGTCTTTCGAAATAAAGTTAAAACATCTTTGTAATTTACGTAGAAAGGATGGGACAGAAAAGAGAGGCACAATCGGCCATTTCTGTCAAGTGTCCAATTTTTTTCCAACGAGTCGAGGCTGACCGGACACAAGTCTTCCGGCGCTACAAATACGCCGGGGCCCCCACATTTCCTATTCCCCAAAGCCCCCTTCCTCCCTCCCAGTCCCAGATCTAAGAACAAAAAAATGGCCGACTCCTCCACGCCGCACTCCAACGGCGGCGCCGCCGGCGAGGAGGAGAACCCCTCGGTGCCCCGTTCCCTGGCGCCTCCGCGGAAGGTAGCGCTGGTCACTGGCATCACGGGGCAGGACGGGAGCTACCTGACAGAGCTTCTCCTCTCCAAGGGCTACGAGGTGCACGGCCTCATCCGCCGCTCCTCCAACTTCAACACGCAGCGGCTCGACCACATCTACCACGATCCTCACGCCACCCCCTCCGCATCCCGCCCGCCGATGCGCCTGCACTACGCCGACCTCTCCGACTCCTCCTCCCTCCGCCGCGCGCTCGACCATGTCCTCCCCGACGAGGTCTACAACCTCGCCGCGCAGTCCCATGTCGCCGTCTCCTACGAGATCCCGGACTACACCGCCGACGTCACCGCCACCGGCGCGCTCCGCCTCCTCGAGGCCGTCCGCCTCTCCGCCAAGCCCATGCGTTACTACCAGGCCGGGTCCTCCGAGATGTTCGGCTCCACGCCGCCGCCGCAGAGCGAGACCACGCCCTTCCACCCCCGCTCCCCCTACGCCGCCGCCAAGGTCGCTGCGCACTGGTACACCGTCAACTACCGTGAGGCATACGGACTCTTCGCCTGCAACGGCGTGCTCTTCAACCACGAGTCCCCCCGCCGCGGCGAGAACTTCGTCACCCGCAAGATCACACGCGCCATCGGCCGCATCAAGCTCGGCCTCCAGACCAAGGTCTTCCTTGGCAACCTCTCCGCTGCCAGGGACTGGGGCTTTGCCGGGGATTATGTTGAGGCAATGTGGCTCATGCTGCAGCAGGACAAGCCCGGTGACTATGTTGTCGCCACCGAGGAGTCCCACACCGTGGAGGAGTTCTTACAGGCTGCCTTTGGGTACGCCGGTCTGGACTGGAAAGATCATGTGGTCATTGACAAGAAGTACTTTCGCCCTGCAGAGGTGGACAGCCTCCAGGGGGATTCATCCAAGTCCAGGAGAGAACTTGGGTGGAAGCCCAAGGTTGGGTTCCAGCAGCTTGTTGAGATGATGGTCGATAACGACATTGAGCTTGCTAGGAAGGAGAAGGTCCTCGTGGATGCTGGGTACCGCGACCCCAAGCAGCAGCCATAGACTTTGTAGCTTTACTTTGATCAATGGAGCTTGGTTTGTTTTTTCCCCTTGAAGCAGATACAATATCTTTGCATAGAGGTTTGCTGGAGGTATTGTTGTTTATCCCAGGGTCCTACAATATCTTTGATTACCTTGCTACATTATGTGTTTTTATCAAATTTGAATGAATCAATGGATGCATTTCTTGAAAGAAAATCATCAGTGTCTGATTAGGAGACAATATTGGCACATTGTATTATGTGTGTTCTGTATTGTTGATTGATCCAGCCTCAGTTAACTGTTTTAAGCTGTTATCTTGGGCATCCATCTTAGTGGCATTTCACATTACCATATTGGCACATTGCATTGGGGATATTTAAATCTGTAGAGTTATAAAATGTAGCAAATATGCATAACTAACATGGTGATTGTGTAGGCCCATAGTTCTCATACGCGAAAATCATGAGTTGAATTAAACTACTGCAGTTGAATGAAATGAGTCATAGCCTGAAGCTTCCTCCGTTTGTTCCATGTGCGTGATTTCTTCTTGCCTATCTGTATAAGATCTCTAGTTTTGAATTATACAATAGGCATCATATAGAAGTAACACCCACTCAGTGTACATCCAGGAAGGACAGGAAAGATCCTACATATTCAAACAAAATGGACTTCAAGTCAGCATTGTAATATAGTATTGCATTCTATTTGTTTGCTACATTTGACAGGTTGCTGGTAGAATGAGACTAGTATATCTGTCTTTAGGCTTTTTCAGCAGCCAAAATTGTAGTCTAAAATGGGCAGAAGGAAAAGTCATCAGTATTGTTGATTGATCCAGTCTGAATTAACTGTTCTAATAAGCTGGTATCTTGGGCATCTATTTTAGTACTAGCATTTTGCATTAACATAATTGCACAATGCAGTGGAGGATATTTAATCAGTACAGCTCTAAATTATTTAGTTATATAAAATTCTCTACATGGAGAGCGAACTACAGCCCTACAGTTAAATGAAATTTGGCATGAAGCTTTCATTTGCATGCTTTCTTCTTGCGTATTTGGCTATTTGCTTTTAAAGTATTATAGGCATTTTGTCCCGAGTAAGGTCACTATTTTTGAATGATGTAACTGGCATCATATAGAACCAACTCCTAGTCGGTGTGCATCCATGAAGGACAAGAAAGATCCTAGACGATTCAAACCAAATGGGCTTCAGGACAAGCATTGTTATATTTTAGTGCCTTTTGTTTGTTTGCTGTGTTTGACAAGTTGCTGGGCAGAAGCTACATCTGACTTCAGGCTTCAGCAGCCAAAAGCATAGTCTAAATTCCATCCTGATCATCTTTGGGTGCTTAGACAATGATCTTATTACTATTCCATTGCCGGCGACAATTCATTTGTAATTATGCTTGCTGGTCTGGGTTCTAAGAACCTGAAGAGGATACTTTGCTTGCTGGTATGAGTTCTAAGAACGTGGAGAGGATGGTCGCTTGCTTCGCTTAGTTCCTCATGTACGATGTGCTTAGATTTTTCTTATTAGCATTGAATAAGCTCAAAGTAATGATAATCTGCAACTGATTTTTTCTTTCAAATTCTTATTTCGTCAATGTTTAGGATATTGTTTACCGTTAACTTATCGGTCGGCCCATGGTAAGAGATATATCGGCTTATCGGCCCGATTTTATCGGTCACTATTTATTGGCCATTTTTCTCGTGATCCTAAATTGTAGCACTAAAACATCTAAAATATGCTATAAAAATATATCATATTGGCACTAAATCTCTAAATTATGATATATAAATATATTGTATTCAATAATACTAAAAGTTCTATGATGGATGTCATTAATCACATGTTTCAGTGATGGAAAATCGATATATCGGTTAATTTATCGCCATATCGACCGATAAAATGGCCCGAATGATAAACTCCACCGATATTCATTTATCTTATCGGTAACCACCGATAAGCGATAAATTGGCATATCGGATGATATTTTGAACAATACTAAAAACATAGAATTGTGTGGAGGGGGTTCTTACATACTCGCCCTTATGGGCGTGTTTGGTAGCCTGCCGCCCTTTTGAGGCTAAGCCGAGGGCAGGCCGGCCAGAGATGAGAAGTACTCCCTCTGTTTCTTTCTACTACGCGTATTAGGATTGTCTTGAGTCAAACGTTCTAAAGTTTGACTAAATTTATAGAACAAAATATAAATATTTGAAATATCAAATGGGTATAACATGAAAATATATTCCATATGATTAATCGTATGATATTGACTTTGTATTGTTAATATTGATAGTTTTTTCTATAAAGTTGGTCAAACTTTAGGAAGTTTGACTTTTGGCAAATCTAATATGCAGACTAAAAAGAACGGAGGGAGTATGCATGTTGTGCAACTTGTTAGGTAGCCTGCATTGAACTTTCGTGTATGAGTTCGTAATTTGAGTGCACCGTGTTTGGTTGCCTGCATAGCTTGCTTTGGGGTAAGCTGAAACGGCAACGCCGTGTTTGGTTGCATGCAGTACACAAGCTATGTGTCGTGGTATCGATCGCGGTAGCACCAAAAGGGAGATCCTAGAGGTGTTTAAACAGGGGACATGCTAGCAAGCGGTGGCGTTGGCGTGAGATTGGATAGCGAGCGTGTAGACACACGATGTACCCAGGTTCAGGGCCCTCTCGTCGAGGTAAAGCCCCTACTTCTGCTTCTCTCTTCTTTCTATTGATGTATAGTTTACAGGATTATTCTCTGAGCTCTCAGTCTCTCGAAGGTGGAAGGAAAAGGGGCTCCGTCCCTTGCTACTGAGGCCCGGCCAGCCCTTATATATTGTCGGGCTGGCCGGCTTACAGCTGGGCCCGGCAAGTACAAGACCAGCCGGGGACATTCTCGGGACAAACACCCTCGTCCTTGGGCCCTCGAGCCCGGTTGGCGCCGTACCGCGCACCGTAAGCTGGCAGCGCCTTGCCCATCTTGGAGTACCCGGCAGCCACTCCCGACTGCCCGACTGCCCATGCTTCTGTACCTGAGCCGTACGCCGGGTACCCCAAGCCCATCCGGCGAGTACCGGGCGGAGTAGGCAGGTACCGGCTAGCCTGAGTTGATATATCGTGGGCCGTACGCGGGTACGGCCCAGCCCATGCCGGAGAGAAGGTGTACTGTGTCGCGTAGGGGGGCACTGTGGCCCTCGTGAGCCTAGGAGTTGGCGTGTTGGCCATGCTTCATCGTACGGGTTGACCTTGGAGGGCAGCCGGATCGCGGCAAAGCTTGGCTGGTTGGTCCGGTTACTTCTTCCTGTCGGCTGCCCAGTCGGCAAGCGGGCATCCGCCTCCGTCTGGATGGTGGGTAGAGGCTCGATCGTTAGCCTGCGCACTTGGCCTTGTAAAGACACGGAACATAGGCACCAGGCTTCTTTTCCCCGCGTCATCAAGGTACCCGGGACCATTCGCCCGACACTAGCCCCCGAATAGGTTGGAGTTATGGAGCCGGTGCGCCGGGTGCGAGGCTCCCGTTCGCTTTTGCCGGCTCCTCCAGCCGGTGAGGCGTACGATGCCTAGGCATCTCCGCGGAGCCGGCTGGTGGTGACGTCATGGTTCGCCCGGGTGACGTTGGTGATGATGCGAAGGGTCGCGTGGGCCTGCGGCCGCAGTCAAGTCGATGTCGTCGCTTCGTTTCTCGCGCTGGGATCTTCTGTGGCTTGAAGAGTCGTTACGGATCCTTTGCGGCGCACTACCCGCGACTCCTCGTTTCTTACGCCACGTGGAGCGATCGTGGGCAGCGGTTTCCGCCACGTGCCGCGCATCCGCCGGCCCCAGGCCGCTATAAGTAGGGGCGAAGGGCCCGTTCGTGGTCTTCTCTGCCACTTCCATTCTCGAACGCTTCTCCCTCTCTCGTGCCCTTCTCGCTGCTCGCTGCGCCGCCGCTACGTGCTGTCTTCAACTTCCCCCACACCCCCGGCGAGGAACATGGCCTGCTCGAGGAGAGCGATGGCCGTCGCCGACGAGGCACCGAAGAAGGGCTCCTGGGCGGGCTCTTGCGTGACCCGGGGGACCTCCGCCACTACCGGGGCATGGGCTTCTTCGGCCCATCGTCGACGGTGGCGGTGACGAGCTGCATCAGGACGGAGGAGACCGAGCTCGACGAGGGGCTCCGGACGGTGCTGCGCGCGCCGCCGGATTTCGAGTTGTCGCCGCAGCCGCGGCCGAACGAGCGCGTGTTCTTCCTCACCCATCTCGACCGCGGCCTCGTGCCCCGGGACCCGGGTAAGCGCCTTCATCATCGCCTTCCTCTCCCACTTCGGGCTCCAGATCCACCATCTAGGGCCCAACGCGATGACGTACTTGGCTTACTTCATAAGCCTGTGCGAGAACTACCTGGGCATCTGGTCCAGTTTGGATCTGTTCGTCCGCCTGTTCTTCCTCAAGGGAGGAAACGAGGTGGTGCAGGGGCCGCTGGTGAAGTGCGGCTGCGCGATCACCGTAGCCCGGCAGGGCACCCATCTGCCCCGGCTGACCCTGGTCGAGTCGGCGCGGATATGGCAGCAGACGTACTTCTACGTCGAAGACCTGCAGAGCGGCAACAAGATCGACCTCGATCCTTTGCCGACCGGCTGCCCAGCTCCGCCAACTGGACGGACAGGTCCCGCGGAAACACGAGGGAGTGCGAGGAGATGGTGGCCCGGATCCAAGAGCTCGTCAACAGCGGGCTGACCAGCCGGGACCTGATGCTCGCGTGGATGGCGCCCCGACTGATGCCCCTTCGCCACCGGTCGCACAAGATGTGCTTCACCTCCGGACCGGATGACCCCAACCGGCTAGGTCGGGCGGACGCCGACTGGGCGTGGCTGTAGAACCAGATGCGAGCCCTGGCGCCCAAGGAGGTAGTGAGCGAGCACTGGGAGTACGTCTTGCAACCCTACAATCTCCAGCGTCGCCCTCTCCAGGTAATAATCTTTGTTTCCCGGCTGGTTCTCTTTGTCTCTTTTCCGGCTGGTTCTTGATATTTTGCGGTGGGTTCCAACTCTTCGCGATCCAGCTCACGGAGGACGGGCCCGACGGCCCGCAATTTCTCCCGGAACTGCCGCCGCTACCGCCTCCAGCGCAGCCGGCGGTGGATGCCGCGGGAGAGGCGGAGGAGCAGCCGACGCCAACCCGTGACGGTAAGCACCCCGGACCGGACGATGAAGTCATTGATCTCGACGAGGGTTCTGACGTCGATCCGCCAGCTTCTTCGCCAGCTCCGACCAAGCGGCGCCGTGATACCGGCTCAAGGAGCCGGCAAGCGGCGGAGGAGGAGCCGAAGGCCAAGCGCGAACGCGGCGCGGTGCCTCCGGCTGGGAGCGGCCGGCGACTGAGGAGGGGCCTGCCTCCCGTCGTGTCGGGGTGAGTTTTTCCGTCTTCTTTGTTCCTTCTCCCTTAAGGCACGTTCTCATACTTAGCCGCCTGTTTCTTCTTCATCGCAAGGACGCAGTCCCTTCCAGGCCGATACCGACTCTGGCTCCCTCGCTGGTTCGGGAGGTCGATCCTCTAGCCGTGTGATGCATGTAAAATGCATAGATGAATTTTGCATATTTTCACATGGTTTTCTATTACATATTGCATCATATAAGGGTATAATTCAATGTTTTATAGTATTTTGGGGTTAAATTACAAAGTCCCCCAACTTTTATGGAATTAACCCTGCCTGTCAGAAACCCCGTTTTCTATATTTTTGACGTTTCAGGGGGCAAACTTCCGCGAAATCATCTGAAAATCTGCGGGGGTCATTTTCTTGGAAGGAGAAGACTTGCGGGCGAAGGATCCAAGAGAATTGGGCAAGGAGGCCCAAAAGAGGACCCTCCACACGGCCAGATTCCTTGGCCGCGTGAGAGGCCCCCTTTTGGCCCCTGTGGCCCCAATTCCTTCCATCTTCGACTTACCGACTCCGTCTTGACCTAAAACCGACTATAAAAAGGGTCCCCCGTACCCTTACGGAGAGGAGCGCCGCCGAAACACCGAAACAGAGACCAGAAGTTCCAGATTGGAGGGGGAAAACTCCGGCAGGGCGCCGCCGGTGTGATCTCCTACCCTTCAACGTCATCTCCATCGACATCTCCATGAAGAGGGAGTAGCCCACCCCATGGCCATGGGTTTGTGGAAGTAGCACTTGTATCTCTCTCTCTATGTGCTTCACTAATTAGATCCGTATGAGCTGCCTCACATGATTACGGGCACCGTTGTAATTCCTATGTGGTGGATCTTTTCTATGAGTTATTGAATCTGAGATTGCAATTGTTTCTCTTGAGTTATTTGAGTAGATGTATCTTATGTACCCCGTTCTTATTTGCTAGCTTTGATCAATCTAGTTCTTGAGAGCGTGTGTGGGGTGATGGGTGCATTAGTTGGAGTAACGGGGGGTGGCTAGTGCTGTGAAAGTGACAGAAGTTCAGCGATCCACTTAGGTTTTGTTAAACCTTTCTTAGTTACCTCACTAGGGATAAAAAGGAGTACCTTGTTACCGGGGATTTGAAGTGACACTAATCAATCTCCATGACTAGATCTAGCAAGTTCTTACTTCAACTTCATGTCACATTGCTTAAAGCTATACTCTGGTTTTTCCTTAATTATCGAGGTGTTATGATTTATTTCGCATCTTGGTGGAGTATAAGAGGGATCAATATGACCGTAGAGATCTCTATGCTAGGACGTGATGCCCATATGAAAGTACTCAATGTTAAACATGTTATTGTAATCTCACATGTAATTCTTTATGTCCACCGTCTACTACTTTATTTGAGAGAATGCAAGTGTGAAACCATGAACCCCGGTCCTATTTTAAATATAAGAAAACACTCTAGTTACTTTGCTGCAATTTACTTTACTTGCACTTTACTATACTTGCATCTCCAATTCGAATTTACATTATCTCCATCACCACTTGCATCACAAAAATACAAAAACAATCCATTGCATATTTATTTTCTCATTCGCATTTAGTAGTAGATTTAATTATTGCACATTTACTTTCAGTTTTGTATTGCAATTTAGAAGTCGCACACCTTGTGCTTGACAACCACTTGGTGAGGTTGAGGGCACAAAACTCTCTATTTGTTTGCAGGATCCTGGAGGAAGCTTGGAAGACAACTGCTGAAATACTGGCTCCCCAAGAGTTCGATATAAACCCTCGAGTCACCCTCGTGGGGAAGAAGGCTTGCCACTAGCTACACACTCTGCACTTGGAGTCTCAACCTAGCCATCAAGCGTTTTTCTAGAGCCGTTGCCGGGGAGCCATAGGTGAAGGAGTTGTCCAAGGGAGCTCACAAGAAGTCTTCATCACCAACAAGGTGTGCAAACACCTAAGCTTGGGGAGGTTGCACCTACGTGAGTACCGTCCTTTCTATCTCCACCTTCTTTCAAGTAGATTGTTTTGTTTCTTGTCTTGTTTTTGTTTTTGTTTTGTTTTTGTTCTTGTTTTTGTTTTGTCTTGCATATTTTATTTTAGTTTGCATTTTAGTTTTGCATTTAGTTATCTAGTTTATTTTAGTATTTTGGATTTGCTTAGTTACTTTACTTTTGTTTTGCATAAAAAATTAAAAACTACATAAAAACTTGGAAAATGGAGCAGAGAACTTATTGGCCATTCAGTGTTAGGAATTTCCCTCAAGAGCTAAATATTCCCGTTGAAAAATTAGAGGTAGATCCTAGTGTTATTAAAATGATTTATGAATCTCGTTTCTATGGAAAGCCTAAAGAAGACCCTTTGTTCCATCTTAAGAAATTTGATGAAAGATGTAAAACTTTGAATTTCAATCATGCAAACATCAACACTACTAAAGTTAAACTCTTTCCCTACTCACTAGGAGGCAAAGCATTAGATTGGATATTAAGATGGCCTCCTAGCAATTTTACTACTTGGTTCAACTTAAGGGCTGCATTTATTGAAAGGTTTTGTCATGCTGAAAAGAATTACAATGTTAAACAATTGCTCATTACCTTTAAACAAGAAAAAGATGAATCAATGATACAAGCATGGGAGAGATTTAGAAGTAGAGCATATGGAATGGGCATGGCTTAGAGATTGATACGTATGCATATGTTTTATAAGGGACTTCTGAAACTTCTAGAGCCTTTTTAGATATGAAGGTGGGGGGTCTTTTACTAGTACTAATGCTGCAAATACCCATGTTTTGCTTGAAAGTTTGCTCTTAGAGGTTAAAATTAAAGAGAGCTTAAAAAAGACTGAAGTACCCGAGGATATTTTTGATGATCGCTATGAGATTTTTTAATATGCATAATAGAAAAGGAAAAGTAGAGGAAATTATGATGCTTACTGAAATTAAGGATCCATTGCTTGATATAGAAAAAAGTAGCTTGCAAGAACCTATTGCTACTGTAACAGCCCTAGGCTGCTACAGAAAGCTACTGCAAAATTTGGGTAAAATTTTCACTTTTCCCTTTCTTCATGCATCATGGCATCCATATTAAATTGCTAAAAATAAATCGAGCAAGTTGCAAAGCCTTAAGAGAAAACAAATCCACTCACAAAGAAAACCATTTCTTGATCTTCCATACTTTTCAAGGAAGTTCCAAGAATTAAATTGATAGTTTGGCAGCTATAATAAAAATGCCAATTGTTTTAGAAAAAGAGAGGCATGCAATCTAGCTCCATTCAAATTGTTTTCAAAACCAAAGTTCATTACTGAATTGCTAAGGTTAATGTAAAACAAATGTTGAAAACAAATTAAAGAGGTGGTAGTTCCATCCTTGCAATATTCTTCTAAATTGAAAATTGCTCAAAGGGAAAAACAAAACTATTTTGTGAGCTTCCAAATTGTTGAGGAGGTTCCAAGATTGACTTTTGGAAGTTGTGAAAACTTTGGAAAAATTCCAAAAGTTAATAAGAGAAAAGGCATATAAAATTGCTCACCCAATTTGGAAATTAAATTGTCAAAACTTTGCAAACTCCAAAACAGAGGTGGTGGGTTATGTTAAATTGTTATTACCAGCATCCACTTATATTTTGGCAAGGTTTGGTGGGAGAAAAACAAATGCTTTATTATTTGAAAAATGCCAAAAATGCCAGAAGCTGAAAACTCAACCAAGTTACTTCTGGAAACTTTCTCCAATTGAGCTAAAAACTTAACCAAGACTTCCTTATGTTAAATAAGGGTCACACAAAAGAGGGAACCAAAAATTTGAATTGATTAAGGCCCTGAAAACAACAATTTTCTTTACAGCAATAAACAAAAAGTAAAACAAGTTTGTTCTACAAACTTTAACCAACTGCTTTGAAATTTGTACCATAGGCTCTTTATGACAAATAAGGAATAATTGCAAGAACCCATGAATTTTGGAAGTGGTTAACCAATTTTAATAAATCAGTTTCTTTTCTGGCAGATTTGAAATTAATTCAAGTGTGTTCTACAAAATTTCTCAAAATGATCTCAAATTTCTACCAGTACTTCCTAATGGCCATTAATAAATTTCCACCAAATATCATGAGGTTTTGAATTAATTAAATGTCTTAAATAAATGTTTTTAATAAATGGAAGAGCTGAAAGTAAAACAAGTTTGTTCTACCAAACTCATCCAATTGAGCTCAAATTTTGATCAGTGGTTCATCTAATCAAATTAGATTTTTCCACCAAATTTCATCTAATTTTGATGTTCCTAAGGGCCTGAAAACATCAATTTACAGAGACAGGTTTGCTGAAATTTTTAAGAGAAGAGAAGATGCCAGGGGGTTATTTGGAAATTTATGTCCTTCTTCTTCCTGTAGCTCGTACAGCCATGGCAGGGGTGGAGCTGAGCCACTCGATGGCTCCCTCCACACGTCGGCCATCCACAGCCCTTGGCCAAGAATAAAACCACCGAAACCGCGCCTCACTTCTCTGCCGAAGCCAACTCTAACCCTAGCCGCTCTCTCTCCCTCTGTTTCTTCTGCAACCGGACCACCGCCGCCATTGACGGGCTCGCCGCCGTCAACTCAAGCGGTCCCGGGCAGATCGGAGTGGAGGGATCGCTCCGGCGTGACTGCTTCTCCCTCTCCGCCGAAGGAATAGAGCCGGGACGCCACCATTGAGGAGATCGACGCCATCTTCTCCGACCGGCCGAGCACGTTCGCCGCGCCAATGCCGCCGTTTCCGTCCACCTCCGTCCACGCCGGTCGTTCCCACGCGTCGAGGGTGAGATCCCGGTCCGATTTCCGCTGATTTACTGTGTGCTGTGTGTCGTAGTAGATGCATGCGCGCCGGTTCAGTTCGCCACCGTCGGCACTGCCATGCTCGTCGTCTTTCAGTCACGTGCAAGTCTGAAACTGCTCCGTTTGAAAAGTTCAGTTAACGAAAAAAATAGAATCTTAAATATGCAGATCTGTTATTCAACACGAAAACAGGAATAGCCCAGTGGCTACAGCCTCTGGATCCCGCCCTGGAGATCTGGGGTTCGAATCCCACCAGAGACAATGCCTCAGTCTATTTTTGTGCATTTGTCCCCGCAGCCTAGCCCCACCTGTCATCGGTCCTAGGTGCCAGCGTGCCTCTGGGCCCACGTGTCTGCGAGTAGTAACGCGTGGGTATGCCCGCCCCTGGTGAAAAACGTTCGGGACGTTTTGTTGTTTTTTTTCCTGAGTTATGAAAACTAAAACAACAGAAAAACAGATTCAAACCATTACTCGTAAAATCAATAACTAAATGAAAAATGCTCCAATTTGAGTGATTCAAATTTCTATAGATTCAGAATTGTGAGCGCTGTCCAAGTATGTAAAAGTTGCAACATGTTTCTGTAATAAATTGTGCACTAAATAATTAAATACAGAAATGGTTATTAAAATTGGAAACTTTGGAAATTCATAACTTTGGCTCTGTCATTCTAAATTGAGAAAACTTGATCTCTAAAATTTTATCTTAACAAACTCTACACAATGGTATTTTATTTGGGCAGATTTGGATAAAGTTTGACCAAGAAAACATCTTTTTTCAGTTTTGGTCAGAAAAGAAAAAGGAAAAAGGAAAAGGCTTAACTAATTGAATAATGATCCAAAAATTATGTTTAATAGCTCAAAATGTTTAATGAAACATTTGCTACATGTTTTGAGGCATTTCAATACAATTTGTCCCTTAAGGTACTCCTGTTTAAATTGTTTACCAAAAATGGCAGAAATGAAAGCAATAAGAATTAATTCATATTTATTGTTTTCTTCACCCCAAAACTATGGAAATTATACAAAAATGTTAATCACAACTAATACTAACATATAAAATCATTTTCATGCATGTTGACAAATTAATTAGGTACTGGCCTTGTAGTAACAATTAGTATGACACTAAGGTAAATATGGGTGTTGCCAAATAATGCTTAATTATTTGGGAACAAACATTTAACATGAAGATCATGTCCATGATCTCTTACTTGCATTAAAATGTCATGTCATCATGAGTGTGCATTGCACCTGTTGTAATTGTTGTTTATTGTGTTTCCTTTCCGAGGTTGTTTGTGCTTCGGTAGATCGAGGAGTTGAAGTGCAACCAAACTTCTTCGACGATTCCTACCTCTATCATTTCAACAAGGCAAGCGTAAATCCCCTTCTTTGAGCATCTCTCTTGACCTATGTTTTCCCTCAAGTATTTTCTCCACCATAATATTGCATTCGATTCAAATGTTTTGGCTATACTATCCTAGTAGTTGCATTTTGTTCCGGACACCATTACATGTTTCCTTCCTATATCCTTAGTATTGTTGTGTGGCCCAATATACTGCTATATGCTACTTAATTGCTTAGCCATGCTTAGTTGAGTGCCTTGGGTCCGATGATGGATCGTGGTTGGAAGATATTATGTCATGTCCGGATGTGTTGGGGACCGGTTGTCTCCAATTAAAATGTAACAGGCATGGATGAGTTGCCATCGGTGAATGGTGGTGTTTTGCCTCACTCATGCCCCTAGGAGCGAGTTCTCCTCATCTTGAACCAAGACCGAGCGTGCTTCCATCGGTGGGACATATGGACTCCCTAACGACCAACTAACTTGCGAGGGTGTAGCCCGGGGTCCTTTAGTTTGAGCTTTCCATTTGCATGTGCGTGAAGACGATGGACGAGCTGTGAACGAGGACGATGGTGTTTAGGAGGTGGCAGAGGACCAGGGTGTCGGAGGCACTGAACCTGGACCCTGCTTCCCCAATGACCTCGGGATAGATTCATGCAAGCCAAAGGTTGTAACCGCGCCCGCTCTGCCGGCCTCCCAGGAAGAGGATGTGATCATGCATGATCAGGCAAGGAGCCGGACGGTACTGGTGGTTAATATAGTACACCCCTGCAGGGTATATCTTTTCGAAAAGCCGTGTCCACGGTTATGGACATCCTTGGGAACGGAGCTGAGATCATAGAGAACTTAAACAATAAAACTTGAGGTGGCGGATGTGATGCTGGGTTGACGGATGCCTTGTTCAGAAGTGAAGAAGAAGAGTTACAATTTCTATCTTATTTCAAAACCTTCTTATAGACGTTGCCAAGTTGGTCTTTTAAAATAAAACTAGTTTTCTGCAAAACAACTACCATAAAGCCTTGCTAAAGCCTCATTCGAGCTATAGCTCTAGTAACCTTGCGAGTGCCTCCTGTACTCACCGTTGCTTTGTTGAATTTTTATTGTATTCTAGCAGAGGACTTCCCGGAAGTCAAAGGTGGTTCCTTCATGGACGTCGACGAGTAGTCTGGGTTTTCCAGGTGGCAGCCTGGGGTGGTTAGGAGCAAGCTGGCGCTGACTTGTTTATCTGCAGGCCTCTTAGGCCATATTCTGGTTCTTGTTGTTTAGAACAACTATACCTGCTTCCGCTTGTTGTATTGTTGGGTCCGTGACCTCTGATTGTATTTTGCTATATTTTCTCTGTTAAGAGTTCCAATATATATGCTTTGTGTCGTAGAGACTGTGATGTGCCAGTTTGTTCCGAGTCTTGATCTCTTTATTATGCAACTTGGTTGGGCCCGACGTTATGTCATGACTGAGGGGTTGTGGGCCGATGATCCATGACCGAGCCGCGCCTGCTAATGTGATTCAGCCTGGGGGATGGTAACCCTGGTAACCTTTAGTCGGGTATCGTAACCGGTGACATCCAGCACTTTGCATAGTTCCGAGGTCGGGGCGTTACAGCTACTCTACAAAAATTTGCTAGTGATCCCACTATAAATGTTAATCAACCTGGGTTTGGATCTTATATTGCTAATCATGTCTTGCAAGAAAAAATTGCTAGGTACAAGAATGAGGCCATGATACCTCCTAAGCTTGGGGATGCATGGATCCCAAAGGTGCTAGTTTCATTTGGAAAAGAAATTCACCATGCTATGTTAGATCTAGGTTCTAGTGTATCGGTACTCTCTAAAGAATTATATGAATTGCTAGAACTAGAAAATTTAGAAAAGTGCTCAAGTGAATTTGTCCTTGCTGATAACTCTACTAAACATGCTGTAGGAAAAGTAAAAGATTTTATGATTGAATTGCACATGATTTCGTACCCGTTGATTTCATTATTATGGATATGGGGGATAAATCCCCTAGTCCTATTATTTTGGGTAGACCTTTTCTTCGTACTACAGGTGCAATCATAGACTCCAAGGAAGGGAATGTCAAGTTTCAGTTCCCTCACAAGAAAAGCATGGAGCACTTCCCAAGGAAGAGGGGCACGCTGAAGAACAAGCTCCCTCATGAGCTTTATCCCTCTTGATTATCAAGTAAGTAAAGCCTAGATATATGGCTATAAAGAAAACGCTTTACGGGATGCAACCCGATTGTTTTTGTTTGGATTTTCCTAGTGTCCTCTTGCTGTCTCAAGAGATTAGTTTTTTTGTTTTAATTCTGGAGTTTTCAATAAAGAGTCAAGTCAAACCCATTTAGACTTATAAGTTGCTATCCTAGTGCATGAAATTTCTGTTTCAGCACGAGTCTGCTCACCGTATGATTTTAAGTTTTTTATTGGTATGTAGGATTGAGCTAAGTTTTTATTATGTTCTGCAACTTTTCGTCCTCTGTAAGCACAAAAATTGGCTTAATTTTTTGACGAGTCTAGCTTAGGGAAAAACGTTCGTTTTGCTGCTGCTGCTTTTCTGGACAGATTCTGCCTTCTTTTGTTTTATGCACTCTTTGGGCTTGGAAATCGAATTTCCATGATTCTTTCAAGAAAGAGAGTGAACATACAACATAATGAACCTTATTTTCTATCTACTGGATCATTTGATTTGGAATTTTGCACAGCAAGCATGTGATTTGTTTGTCCTTGCTAATCTCACCCCACAGAAAAAGAATGGGAGAACCATGTTTTGTGAAGTTTTTTTCACAGGGAATAGAGGAGTTGTGCCTCATGACATCCAAGAATGGGTAAATCCATAAGTTTGGGGATGTGATGAACACCCCACTGGAGCTACACTCTTTTGGTTAGCACACGTCTACTTTCTGTTTTTCTAAGCAAAGCATTTATCGTAGAGACTTGAAGCGTCTAGTTTTTGTTTTTATTTTTGTTTTGATAAGACCACCACCATCATTTTATATGAGATTGAGATAATGGAGTTTGGGGTTGGAATGTATTGGATTCTAGTATTATGACTTGGAATAGGGATGCCATGGTTGATTTGAAGAGCTACATATGTTTGCATGATTTATAGGCTTTTTATGTGTAGAAATTTGCAATAATGTTGTCTTGAGCTATCTCTTATTCATGTCCTTGATGTTAATTGCTGGTTTATTTAGTTTGTCATGAAATGAGTAGTTCTATGGACATATGCATGCATAGTAGCTGGTCAACTATCTCCCTCTTGCTAGCCAAAAATTTAAAAATTCCAACAAGTAAAAACTTGTTTCCAACACTCCTTAGCCAAGTATTTCCAGTGAGTCCACCATATCTTCCCATTAGCTTCATTGCTATTCTGAGTATGTTCACCATGTTATTGTGTTATTTATGTTCTAAATTAAGATATTCACTTTATTAATTGTCATGGGTTGAACTTGGGATAGGACTCTCACGAACTTTTGAAGGCACACTTTACTTTTTATGCATCTAATAAACATGACCCAATAATGGGAGCCACAAGTTTTGCGTTTGACAAGTGTGTGGTTGGGAGCTAGCTATAAACGTGTATCACCGGAAAGCTTTCAACATTGCACAAAAATTTACATTTGGTTGATATCATGTACTTTTGTTTTTGGACTCCTGCCATGCCAAAATGAAATAGAGGAATAGTAAGTTTTGATGAGTAAGTATCTATATGACTAGAGAAACGCATTGGGCCGCTAACCCAAGCCATGCTTTATCATGGTAGAAATTTACTTACAGCTTGAGTGACTCTACAAAACATCCTACAATAAAATAAGAAGCTATGCATAATAGTGAATGAAAATAAAAAGGATGACGAGTCTACTCCGTTTGTTTGTCTTGTCATTGTGACATGGGCTTGTTTCCATGTCATGGGGCAAGAGGTACCTCTTTGCGGTTCTCTATGATGTCATTAATACTTATTATGATTGTACAAAGCTTATTAGGAATCTTAAGTTGAGTAATCATGAAGTAGGTTTTCACACTCACGGGGCATGAGGCTTTCAACCACCTTGTCATTCACATTACTTCAACATTCACCATTTAAGATGCTAGCGATAAAGGGGCAATGAGAGTCCTAGATCAATGGATACCACATTTCAATTAGTAATTTTAGTTGAATAATTTAGAGGCTAAATAAGACTTGATCATGTTTTACCTCTACTCAATTTTCTCCAAAGTGTCCACCATATTTTCTATTCTCCATTATGCTATTCTTTGACCAATATAGGATTTTATTTTTCATTTTGTGTATGCATTTGGTCCATAGTGCTTTTATTTCATTATACACTTTGTGAACTTTCATGAAGCATCTTTGCTAGCATATTTGATATTTCTTACAACATGAATTGTATATTGCTACTCATTTCTAGTATAAATCATTTGATTATATGTAGCATGAATAATCCTCCTTGATATCCCATGATTGTTTCAATATGCAAAACCCATCTTAGTTTTATCACCTTCATACTCGAGGACGAGCATGGGTTAAGCTTGGGGATGTTGATGCATGTAAAATGCATAGATGAATTTTGCATATTTTCACATGGTTTTCTATTACATATTGCATCATATAAGGGTATAATTCAATGTTTTATAGTATTTTGGGGTTAAATTACAAAGTCCCCCAACTTTTATGGAATTAACCCTGCCTGCCAGAAACCCCGATTTCTATATTTTTGACGTTTCAGGGGGCAAACTTCCGCGAAATCACCTGAAAATCTGCGGGGGTCATTTTCTTGGAAGGAGAAGACTTGCGGGCGAAGGATCCACGAGAATTGGGCAAGGAGGCCCAAAAGAGGACCCTCCACGCGGCCAGATTCCTTGGCCGCGTGAGAGGCCCCCTTTTGGCCCCTGTGGCCCCAATTCCTTCCATCTTCGACTTACCGACTCCGTCTTGACCTAAAACCGACTATAAAAAGGGTCCCCCGTACCCTTACGGAGAGGAGCGCCGCCGAAACACCGAAACACCGAAACAGAGACCAGAAGTTCTAGATTGGAGGGGGAAAACTCTGGCGGGGCGCCGCCGGTGTGATCTCCTACCCCTCCAACATCATCTCCATCGACATCTCCATGAAGAGGGAGTAGTCCACCCCAGGGCTATGGGTTTGTGGAAGTAGCACTTGTATCTCTCTCTCTATGTGCTTCACTAATTAGATCCGTATGAGCTGCCTCACATGATTACGGGCACCGTTGTAATTCCTATGTGGTGGATCTTTTCTATGAGTTATTGAATCTGAGATTGCAATTGTTTCTCTTGAGTTATTTGAGTAGATGTATCTTATGTACCCCGTTCTTATTTGCTAGCTTTGATCAATCTAGTTCTTGAGAGCGTGTGTGGGGTGATGGGTGCATTAGTTGGAGTAATGGGGGGTGGCTAGTGCTGTGAAAGTGACAGAAGTTCAGCGATCCACTTAGGTTTTGTTAAACCTTTCTTAGTTACCTCACTAGGGATAAAAAGGAGTACCTTGTTACCGGGGATTTGAAGTGACACTAATCAATCTCCATGACTAGATCTAGCAAGTTCTTACTTCAACTTCATGTCACATTGCTTAAAGTTATACTCTGGTTTTTCCTTAATTATCGAGGTGTTATGATTTATTTCGCATCTTGGTGGAGTATAAGAGGGATCAATATGACCGTAGAGATCTCTATGCTAGGACGTGATGCCCATATGAAAGTACTCAATGTTAAACATGTTATTGTAATCTCACATGTAATTCTTTATGTCCACCGTCTACTACTTTATTTGAGAGAATGCAAGTGTGAAACCATGAACCCCGGTCCTATTTTAAATATAAGAAAACACTCTAGTTATTTTGCTGCAATTTACTTTACTTGCACTTTACTTTACTTGCATCTCCAATTCGAATTTACATTATCTCCATCACCACTTGCATCACAAAAATACAAAAACAATCCATTGCATATTTATTTTCTCATTTGCATTTAGTAGTAGATTTAATTATTGCACATTTACTTTCAGTTTTGCATTGCAATTTAGAAGTCGCACACCTTGTGCTTGACAGCCACTTGGTGAGGTTGAGGGCACAAAACTCTCTATTTGTTTGCAGGATCCTGGAGGAAGCTTGGAAGACAACTGCTGAAATACTGGCTCCCCAAGAGTTCGATATAAACCCTCGAGTCACCCTCGTGGGGAAGAAGGCTTGCCACTAGCTACACACTCTGCACTTGGAGTATCAACCTAGCCATTACCGTGGCGGCCCTGGACGCGGCCGCAGGCCAGGCGGTCATTGAGGCGGCGGCCCCGGCAAGCCAACCGCAGCCGGAAGCCGCCACGCAGCCGACGGCGGTGATCGAGCCGCGGACCGTCGCGCCGGCGCCCACCACGGCCGTGGCGTCGCCTGCTGGTCTTGCCTCGGCCGCTCTGAGTGCCGCGCTCCCTCTGACGTCCTCCTGCACCACGCTGGCGGTGGTGACGACCTCCTCCGGCGCGTACCAGGGCTTGGGCATGCCGTCCTCCTTCATGGCGCCGACGGGGGCTTTCCCCCTTGCCCCTCGCGTCCAGCTCGACGATGCTGGTGGTCCTTCTGCCGGCTGTGGGGACCATCCTGTCCCCCATCAAGCCGCTCGATGTCGGGCGGTCCCTGAAGAGGGACTTGGAGGCGGCGGCGACGACGGCGGTGGCCTTGGCCAAGGACCTGGCGTTGGTAGTGGAGGCCAGCGAGGTCACCAACGGGTTGATGCAGGTACGAGTTCCTTCGTTCTTCTTGATTTTAGCGGGTGCCCGTGCGGCGTGCTTATCCTCTTGTTTTCGCCTCAGGACGCCTACCGCCAGGAGGGCCGCATCCGGTTGGTCGGCCAGCAGGTCATGAGTAAGTTTCCCTCCCCCAATCTGTTGGTTTTGCTTTCTTCAGGTGAGGTTGATGTGCGTGCTTCCTTTTGCTCCGTAGAGGAGCTGACCGAGCTGAAGGAGACAGTGAAGAACTCCATCCCGGCTGCCCAGGCGGCCCGGATGCTGGACGAGCGCGATAAGAAGCACTCTGAGGCCACCACCGACCTCCGTCGTCGCGCCGAGCAGTCAGACGCCCACCGAGCCGAGGCGACGCCGTACCTAGCCACCGCCCTCGCGACTGCCCAGTTGGATCATGAAGCCGCCATGACCAGCCAGTGGGAGGCCTTCCAGCTGCTCGAGGCGGAGCTGGAAAAGGCGAAGAAGGACAAGGAGGACGCGGTGCAGCCCCTCCAAGACCAGCTCGACCTCATCAGCAGCGCCGCCACCGGTATGTTTCTCCTTTCCCGTCGGTTATGAGGCGGCGTGGGCCTTCCCGTATGAGCATCGTTTTCGCGTGCAGGTTACTACCCGGAGGTGGACGACGTCCTTCGCCGTGGCCGCGCCCTTGACCTCAAGGTGGCCGCGGACTCTGAAGCGGTGACCAGCTGGGAGCCCACCGCAGAGGACCGGGTGTCCGCCCTTGGTGAGGAGGCGAAGGTGCTGCGGGAAGATGGGCAAGCCGTCTTCTCAGCGGTTTGGGACGACAAGGTGATGCCGGACAGCATGGCGGACTTGGCGACGCGCCTGTAGGAGGTGCCCGAGGTCGTCGACCGCATTGGGGAGTCGGCGGTGCTGTCGGGTGCCGAGATGGCGCTAACCATGATCATGTCATGGTTCACCCGCGGCTTCGACGAGGCGGGCCTCAAGCGCATGACTCGCGGCTTCCGCCAGGGGACGAGCTTCGAGGCGCTCCGCGTGCTTCCGAGTGTTCGCCAAGTTGCCAGCCGGCTGGTTGGCTGCGTGGACTTGGACGCCTTCTTTCCCGAGGAGCGGGAGGAAGATGCGGCCGCGCAGCCGGAGGTGCCTGCCGATGGCGCGGCTCGGGCCCGAGTCGAGAATCCGGCCGCGGGTGTGCCTCCTGCTCCTTTTGCGACGGCGCCGATTGCTGGTGAAGGAGTTCCAAGAGCCGATTGAGTCCCCGAGATGCCGGGCGTAATTGTTTTTTATCGTCTTTGACTTGTGAAGTTTGTCCCCGGGATGCCGGGTGGAACTATAGTACTTTGGATATTTTGCTTCATAAGTGCTGAGTGGTTTGCTCGTCTTATTGCGTGTTGCTTGTTTTGCCATATTTTTTCCTTACCCGGTGGTGGCGTTCTAGCCCGCCCACCTGGTATAGCCCCCGAGATTGGGGCCGGCTGTCCTAGCCAGGCGGGCCTGATCTCAAAAACATGGTTAGGGAAAAAGTTGGCCGGCTGCGCCCTGTGGCCGGGTAGCTTCTGCTCTATCAAATAACTTCAAACTGTTAAATCATTAGTGCATCAAAATGGAAAGTTGATGGACAACTTTTAATTTTTGTCGTTTTCTCTTAGGGAAAACTCGCACTAGTTCGGCAGGCGGGGTTTAGCGTGTGAGACCCTTGCCGTCTGGTCCCCACTCTTGCCAATGTGTCAGCCGGGTTGCTGTCTGCAGCTGGAACCGAAGAGGGGGGCCGTCTTATCGGGGGCACAGTGGCGAACGGCCGCATGGTCGAACTCGGGCGAAGTTTTCGTTGTGTCGCTGGGCGACCGGCTTTGTCTCAGTCCTTAGTCATTTTTTCACGTTCCGGCTGTTTGGCTTATGCTCTAGCCGGCTGAACTGCCGGGTTGCGGTCTGCAGTCGGATCCACAGAGTTAGCTTTCGGCGCCGGGTACGCTACATATTCGACTAATTTCTAAGGCGTGAGCCGGTGGCTTTTGCCGGTTAGTGATGTGAGTGTAGCAGATATGTCGCAAAGGACGGGCCTCGCAAGCGTTCAGCTCGAGGGTGTCGCCTGATTTTATTGATAACTTGGGGTACAGGGTGTTACACTTAGGCGTGGAACAGGCATAGTAGCTCTGCGTTCCACGGGCGCTCCGTCTCGTCATAGGAGGTGTCTTATTTGTCCTTGCGTGGCTCGCGCACGTCGATGAGGTAGTAGGCGTTGTTGCTCAATGACCGGCTGACGACGAAGGGGCCCTCCCAGGGGGAGGATAGCTTGTGAAGGCCCTTCGTGTCCTGGATCAGCCGGAGTACGAGGTCCCCTTCCCGAAAGGTGAGCGGCCAGATCCTCCGGCTGTGATACCCGTGAAGGTCTTGTTGGTAGACGGCCGATCTGGACAGGGTCAGGTCGCGTGCTTCCTCGAGCAGGTCCACCCCGTCCTCGTTTGCCCGCCTTGCATCCTCCTCGGTATACATGATGGCTCGAGGGGAGTTGAACTGTATATCAGCCGGGAGGACGGCTTCCGCGCCGTATACGAGGAAGAAGGGCGTGTAACCGGTGGACCGGTTGGGCATCATCCTCAGGCTCCATAGGACGGAGGGGAGTTCTTCAATCCAGCAGTGTCAGACCCCGGACCCAGAGATATACATACTGTTATGTGCTCCTAGCCATGGACTCACAAGGGCTTCAGGGTTACCAGCCCCGGCCGTAACAAACAACGGCAGGCAGACCGGATTCATCGGCACGTAGTCCGGATCCCCGGTCAACTACTCCTTGTATCCATGCTAGTCATAACCAATTATGCATACCCAAGCGTCCGCGAGTCGGATGAAACTGAAGGAACGGGACCAAAGTTATACAGAGCTGCTATGTGTCCAGAAAGTGCAACAACAATCGAGGGTTACTGGGGTTACCTCGCCCCAGGCCGATCAAATCGACAGGCGGGCTCGGACATGGATCATCGGCTCCACAACCCCTCGACTGCGACAACTATGCAGGCATAGCCAAAACTGTATAACAATGAGCTCGAAACCAACAACCGATCAAAGCAGTACTCTAAACATGAAGCTTTATTAAACAGGTGTTACTAGAGTATAGCTTACAAACAGAGGTCACACGACCCAACATTACATCAGACAACGGAAGGCAAATTATGTTGCTAATCAACAAGAACCAAAAAGGCCTAAGAGGCCGCAACATAAGGCGACGTCCCAGCCCATAGGTTCCAGGCTGCTACCTGGGAACCCCGAACTACTCGTCGATGTCCACGTTGAATCACCACCGATGTGAGATCTTCTCCTGAACCAAAATTAAGCAAACCTGAGTACGAGAGGTACTCAACAAGGCTTAGTTAACCTATTATATATCTGCTATCTTCAGAAAGGTTTTATGAAGGTTATTTGCATAAAGCCATCTTTGTTTTGCAAGTTGAGGAAGGAATAACACGTCTCATGGAGTATTTTGAAAACAGATGAGAAAGCTACTCAGCTACTGGTATCATCATCTTTTAATCCACCAAAACATTTCAGCACCTCGTTCTTCAAAGATCACCTCCTCCAGTTGTTCCACACTATCTCATACTACAAGGTAACCCCTCTCGGCATCTCCGAGGAGGCATCCTTCATTCGTTATCAGCAAGTTTTAATCATTCCGTTTAAGTTATCTATGATCACAGAATCTGTCACCAAGTCGTCTTTAACCGCAGACACGGCTTTTCGAAAAGATTTAACCCTGCAGGGGTGTACAACTTTACCCACACGTACCAACCGACTCTTAGTGCCACCGGGTTGGCACTAGTCCGGGAAGTGCCGGCAGAGGGTGGTCGATTCCCGGCCTTTACCTTGTCAAACCATATCCATGAGTCAACCCAAACAGGGCCACCCCGTCAACAGGGAGTTGGCCACCTCCTGACGGCACCTATTCTGTGAGTCGGGATCAAGATCCGTGTACGTCCATCACTTGTCCCGGTCACGACCTAGTTTTCTCCAAAACATTTTCCGACACACACGCAGATGGAAAGCTCAAACTACGTGGCTCATGGATAAGGTTAAACAAGTTAGTCAGCCGGGCGGGGTTCATCGGCCCACGTGTGGCTGTACGCTCAGTCTTGGCTCGAAGGCGAGAACTCGCTCCTAGGGGCATGAACAGGACAAAACGCCACAACCCATTGTGGCCTCACATCCATGCCGTGATTAGTCAAGTTATCAAAGGTAATTCAAACCATAAACACCTGACATAGAAGATTCACGCATTGACCAGATTCATCAACTAGGCATGGCTAAGCAAGACTCACAAGGTTTAGCGAAGCGCGCACAAACAAACCTATAGCTGCTAGGAGAAGTGGATCAGGATATCTAGGTTATGCGATATATAGGAGAACTCTATCTACTGACATCAGATATTTTTGAACCGAATGCAAATTACGAGATTCAAATCACTTTGAAATCATATATGAGCAGATAAGAGGTTATGCTTGCCTTGGTTATAAGAAAACCAGATAAAGTCTTCAGGGATAAGTGCTTGACTTGTCGGTTAAGATCAAGTATTCGCCATTGGACTGCTGGCCTTCTCTTCGGAGTCATGTTCTACCGAGGGGGACAAACACCGAAACAAGAAGAACAATCAACCATGGCATCGATGCAATGCGCAATATGTATGCATGAGCAGGTTAATGCACCGAAATAAAGCCCTAGACATGATCAATGGTTTGCTAGGGTTCGCATGTCAGTTATGCATTTTTACTGAAATTAGTCCGAAATAGGCCCCGGAGGGGTACTTCGGGTGATTATGAAAGTGAGTACTATTTTAATTCCTCAAATGGGTTTGAAAACACCATAACTAGATTGTACTTGTCATTTTGAGCAATTTGGTATATAACTTTTAATTTTCTAATTTTAGTGAATAAAAACTTATTTTTCTATTTTAAATGATTAAACAATATTAAATAATGTTCAAAAATAAAGGTTGTCAAACATGTAGGAAAAGTACATATTTGGATAGATTTTATTTTTCTGAACACAACCATATGTTTATCATATCTTTCTGATAAATATTTTGAGAGATATTAATTTATCAAATTTTATTCATCTCCTGCAATTTCCTGGAATTATTAAAAAGAGGATTATGACATCAGCGTGATGTCACGGTGACATCACGTTACCCTGTTCTTCACAGATAGGATCGAATTCGATCGATTTCGCGCGCAATGTTTGAAACAAAATACACATAGAGGAAGAGGAGGTGGAGGGGGAGCTAGGGGTGGCGCCGGTTGACCGTATGGTCGCCGGATTCCTCGCCGGCGACGAGGAAAGGCGGCGGCGGACACGGGTTCCGGCGATGTGGAGTTTCAGAGGGAGAGAGAGGGAAAGGAGTGGTCCGTGAGGACCGTTAGCTCACCAGGAAGCTAAAGGAGGGAACGGTGAGGCTCGAGAGGGCCTCCATCGATGGCGCCACGCGGAGGAGGCCGGCGGCCATGGCGGACGGCGGCGAGAAATCCCGGCGGGTGGCGGCCTCCCGGCAAGCGAGGATGGATGGGGAGGTAGAGGTGGACGAGGCCCTCCTCCTGGTACTTTCCATTGGGCCGGAGATGTCCGGAGTAGACGGCGATTCGCCGGCGGGCGTCAGTGAAGTAGAGCTAGGGTTTGTTCATCGGCAGGAATTACAGAGAGAGAGGGAGAAGATGACGGCGAGTGAGAGCGAGAGGAGTTCGCACGGCTTCGACCGGGAAGCGTCTTCCACTCGCGGGGGGGGGGGGGGGGTGCACACACCCAGGCAGGAGGTGGCGCGGCCGTGCTCGACACGCAGCTGCTGCCTTCTGTCCTGAGGAAGAAGAAAGCAAAAAGAAAAGAAAAATTACGATAACCTCCTGGAAAACCGTGAAATTCCATCGAGGTCCTTTTTCTATCTTAAAACAGCACAGAAACAACTGTTTTGGGGGCCTTTTGGAAAACAGAAAATTT
Source organism: Alopecurus myosuroides (assembly GCA_028641055.1). Taxonomy (NCBI): domain Eukaryota; kingdom Viridiplantae; phylum Streptophyta; class Magnoliopsida; order Poales; family Poaceae; genus Alopecurus; species Alopecurus myosuroides. The sequence continues at coordinate 510,848,545 of CM054057.1, forward strand.
GGCAAAAATTATTTTTGGAAAGCTTATGAAATTCCCAACAAAACCAAGTGTTGCTTTGGTGTGTCTGAAATATTTTCCAACACAAAATTTTGGGAACCAAAAGAAGTACTTTTTGTGGGATTTTTCTCAAACCATTTAAATTCATAACTTAAATTGGTTTAAATTGGGTTCAATTTTTTTTTCATGCATGTATGGGATGAACACACACCACACACCCTATTATAGCAAAATTGGGATGTTACAAGCAGCCAGGCGCTCGATCGAGCGGGTCGACCAGACGGGGCTTGATGCCGGCTAGGATCAGGCCGTTTGCCCTCTCCACCTGGCCGTTTGACTGGGGGTGCACTACGGACGCCAGGTCCAGCCGGATCCCTTTGTCCCCGCAGAACTGCGCGAAGGCGCCCTTGGCAAAGTTCGTGCCGTTGTCGGTGATGATGCTGTGCGGGTAGCCGTAGCGGTAGATGATGTCCTTGAAGAAAGTGACGACGGTTTGGCCATCCAGCTTCTTGATCGGCTTCGCCTCGATCCACTTTCTGAATTTGTCTACGGGGACTAACAGGTGAGTCATGCCGCTTCGGGCTATCTTGAATGGTCCCACCATGTCCAGTCCCCATACGGCGAACGGCCAGGTGTTGGGATGGTCCTGAGCGCCGTGCTTGGCGTGTGCTTTTGTGTTCTGAAACGCTGGCAGTCGTTGCAGGTCTTGATCATCATCTCGGCGTCGGCTGCTATGGTTGGCCAGTAGAAGCCATAGCGAATGGCTTTTGAGCATATCGCTCGGGACGACGCGTGGTGGCCGCACTCCCTCTTGTGTATTTCTTCAAGGAGGTGGACGCCTGTCTCTGGCTCGACGCAGCGTAGATAGATGCCGCCCGCGCTCCGCTTGTGCAGGCTGTTGTTGATGATGGTGAATTCCTTTGTGCGGCGCTTGATCTTCCAAGCGAGAACCTCGTCCGGGGGGTGCTTGTCTTGTGCGAGGAAGTCGAGTTAGGGTTGCGCCTATCCAGGTGTTGGGTACTTGACGAAGGCGTCGTGTCGCAGCACCTCTAGTCGTGCTTTCTCTGTCATGGTTGACCCGGGTTGGAGAGCACCCGGACTGAGCAGGCGAGCCCCGGGTCCAGCTGGAGAGCACCCGGGCTGGGCAGGCGAGCCCCCGGGTCTGGCTGAAGAGCACCTGGGCTGGGCAGGCGAGCCCCCGGGTCCGGCTGAAGAGCACCCGGGCTGGGAAGGCGATCCCTCGGGTCCAGCTGAAGAGCACCCGGGCTGGGCAGGCGATCCCCCGGGTCCGGTTGAAGAGCACCCGGGCTGGCAGGTGAGCCCCCGGGTCCTGCTGGTTGGTGATTGTCAGGACCTGGGGTGGAGTCGTCTTGGAGCCGGATGGCTGTGTCGTGGAGCCGGCTTTCTCTGGGTCCCCTGGGCCGGCAGGGTCAGCCGGCAAGATGATGGAGTCGGAGCCCGGTGAAGGGGTGATTGACGGCTTGTGCAAGTGCTCGAGGGAGACACCAAGCGGTATCATTTGCCTGGTAGAGGCGAGCATGTCGGCTGTCTCGTCGAGTGCCCGTGGCACGTGGTGGAACTCACATCCTTCAAAATAGGTGCAAAATTGCTGCACGACGAAGCGGTAGGCGGCCATGTTGTCGTCCTTGGCGTCCCAGTCGCCGGAGGTTTTCTACACAACGAGGTCGGAGTCGCCGAAGCACAGGATGCACCGAATGCTCATTTCCTTGGCCAGCCGGAGGCCGTGGACGAGTGCTTCATAATTGGCGACGTTGTTCGAGGCCTTGAAGTGTATCTGGAGGGCGTACTCCAGGCGGTCGCCCTTGGGCGAGGTGATCACGATCCCGGCTCCCAAGCCCCCGCGCATCTTGGAGTCGTCGAAGTGCATCCGCTAGTAGGCGGAGTCCGGAACCGGGGGGAGGTACTGGGTTTCCGCCCAGTCGACGATGAAGTCCGCCAAGGCCTGTGACTTGACGGCTGTGCGGGGTTGGTAGAGCACAGTATGTGCGGCGAGGTCGACGGCCCACTTGGCGACGCGGCCGGTGGCGTCCTTGTTGCCGATGATCTCGCCAAGCGGCGCCATGCACACCATCGTGATGGGGTGCTCTTGGAAGTAGTGGCGCAGTTTTTTGGCGGCGAAGTAGATGCCGTACGCCAGCTTCTGGTAATGTGGGTAGTTCTGCTTGGACTGCGACAATACCTCGCTGAGGTAGTATACCGGTCACTAGTCCGTATGGTCCTTTCCTTCTTCCGGGCGCTCGACCACCAGGACGGCGCTGGTGACGCGGTTGGTGGCGGTGATGTGGAGCAGCATGGGCTCGTTTGTACTAGGCGGAGCCAGGACGGGAGCCTGGGTGAGCGTCCGCTTGAGTTCGCGGAACGCGGCGTCCGCCTCGTGGGTCCACTTGAACTTGTCCGCCTTCTTCAGGAGGTCGTATAGTGATAGGGCCTTTTCGCCGAGCCAGCTAATGAACCGGCTTAGCGACGCTAGGCAGCCGGCGAATTTTTGCACGTCTCCCAAGGCGCTTGGCCGCTCCATCCTCTCGATGGCGGAGATCTTTTCCGGGTTCGCCTTGATTCCTCGTTCCGACACGAGAAAATCGAGGAGCTGTCCGGCAGGTATGCCGAAGACGCACTTCGTGGGGTTGAGCTTCATCTTGTACCGCCTCAGGTTTGCGAAGGTTTCCCTGAGGTCGTCGAGGAGAGTGGATTTCTCCTTTGTCTTGACGACGATGTCGTCTACGTACGCGTGTACGTTGCGACCGATTTGCTCATTCAGGCATTTCTGCAGGCACCTTTGGTAGGTGGCGCCGGTGTTCTTGAGCCCGAAGGGTATGGTGATGTAGCAGTATGCCCTGTATGGGGTGATGAACGCTATCCATATTTGGTCGTCCGGGTTCAGCGGGATCTGGTTGTACCCATAGTACGCGTCCAGGAACGACAGCAGGTCGCAGCCGGCGGTGGAGTTGATGACCTGATCGATCCGGGGCAGTGCGAACGGGTCCTTCGGGCATGCCTTATTGAGCTCGGTGTAGTCGATGCACATTCACCATGTGTCGTTCTTATTTAGGACCAGGACTGGGTTTTGCCAGCCAGTCCGGGTGGTAGACCTCGGTGATGAAGTCGGCTGCCAGCAGCCGGGCGATTTCTTTGCCGATGGCCCTTCTTCGCTCCTCTCCGAATCTTCGGAGGGGTTGCCTGACCGGTTTCGCGTCCGGCTTGACGTGGAGAGAATGCTCAGCCAACTCCCTCGGTACACCCGGCATGTCTCTTGGTTCCCATGCGAAGATGTCCCGATTCTCATGGAGGAAGGCGGTGATCTCGTCGTCCTATTTCCGGCTGAGGGCTCCTCCGAGGGTGAGGAATTTGTCGTCTGGGTGGCCGTGGTTCAACGGATCTGCTTGGTGTCCGGGCGGCCTGGAACTGTGCTTCGCCCATGGGCCTCTTCCCATCTGGGATTTTCGGCTGCTCGGTCGCTATTTTCCGCTTGATCTCTTTCAGCTCTTGTGCCACCATGAGGGCTTGCGCCCTTCGCGAGCCGACTGCAGCACAGTCGATGGACAGCCGGTAGTCGCCTACGGCTGTGATGGTGCCGAATGGTCCCGAAATCTTCATCTTGAGGTAGTCGTAATACGGCACCGCCATGAGTTTGGTGAGGGCCGGACGCCCTGGGATGGCGTGATACGAGCTGTTGTGGTCCACGAGCTCAAAGGTGATGGTCTCCCGGCGGTAGTTGGTGACGTCGCCGAATACAATGTGCAGCCGAACCGTTCCAAGAGGAACGCAGCTGAGGCCGGGGATGATGCCGTGGAAGGTCGTCCAGCTTGGTTCGAGCTGGTGCTCGGTGATGTTCGGCTTCTCAGCCGTATCCTTGTACAGGATGTTGATGTTGCTTCCCCCGTCGATTAGTACCCGGGAGAAGGTGCAGTTTGTTTTGTCGGTGACGATGATGGTGTCGAGGAGGATGGCGTATGAGCCCGGGGACGGTAGTACGTCCGGCTGATCAGCCGGGCCGAAAGTCAAGCAGGCCATGGACCAGTCCATCGGCTGGCGAGTTGGCGGCGCGGTAGCGTTCACCTCGGCGTATCGGCGACGCTCGCTGTATTTGTCGAAGTGCTCGATGACGTTGATGACGTATGTCACGTGATTACGCGGGAAGTGTTCGCACGACCCTCCGGCTACATCAGCCAGAGGCGGGCGTGGACGCTCGGGGCGTTTGTTGTTGTTGTTGGCGGCGGAGTTAGCCGGCGCACCGGCTGGTGGCGGGGGTGGTGGAGGGCCTCCGCGAGGCGGCAATCCTTCGCCTTTCGCCAGCCGGCTGGTCCAGCTGCACTCATATGTTGTGTGCGTGGCTGGCTTGCGGGGGGCTGAGTGGTATTTGCACGGCTAGCGCAACATGTCCTCCAGCGTGTACTTTGGCCGGTCCTGCCACTGGACGTCGTCTTGTCGGGGGCGAGGGTATCGCCCTTCTCCAGCCGGAGTCGGTCGTTCCGCCTCTGCGATGTTCACGGCTTGCGCCGCGCCATACCGTTCCTCGGCCATGGCTCCGCTCCGCTTTCTGGTGCCACGGTTGTTGTGGTAGGGGTGGTTGCGCCCGTCGCGGCCGTCTGGCCTGCCAGACGGGTGGCTCGGGCCGGCTCCGTCTGCTTTCTCTGTTTCATCGGCGATCAACGTGTCGTTGGCGTCTAGCCGAATCGGGATCTTCATGGACAAGTCCGCCGTGGCGTACTTGTCCGCGACGATCATGAGGTGCTCCATCGATTTGGGCTCCGCCCGGAACAACTTGTGCTTCAACATGGTGCCATCGAGGCACCCGTGGATGAAGTAGGTGACGGCCTGGTGCTCTTGCACCCCCTCGCACGTGTTGCGTAGGTTAGACCATCTGGTCAAGTAGTCGTGATCCTTCTCGCCCTTGCGCTGGACGCAGTTAGCCAGGTGTTGCGGCCGACCGGGCCGCTTGTAGGTGCTGGCAAAGTTGGTGAGGAAGGCCTTCTCGACGTCCAGCCATCAGTGGACGCTTGCGGCGGGCAGGCTGTTAACCCACGTGCGTGCCGCATCCTTCATCATGAGCGGCGCGTAGCGCACCGCCACTCTCCGGTTGCCGTCGGCGATACCGACTCGAGTGACGTAGTCGACCAGCCAGTCCTCCGGCTTGGTCGTTCTGTCGTACTTGGGCGTGTCCCGTGGGAGCTGGAACCCCCGAGGGAAAGTCTCCGCCGTGATCCGCGGCCTTAAGCACTGGTGGCCGGCCATGTCTTCCTCCTCGAGGATCCTGGAGGCTTCCAAGGTGTTGATGCGTTGCCGGGCATCAATGCCGGTTGCTGGGAGGAGGCGCCCAAACGGTCGCGGATGTTGGTGAGGGGGATCCAGCCTCCCGGCTCCGCCTGCCGGTAGCCGGCGTGAGAGGCAGCACGCGCCGGCTGATACTCACCGATGTCGGGCAATGGTCCGCCTCGAGTAGCCGGTTGATAACCTCCTGGGGGAGGCGGCTGGTAGTAGCGACCTGCCGAGGGAGCCGGTTGCGAGGTGTAGTAGCTCGGCTGCCGGTTGTCATTGCCGCGGTGCCGGCTGCCTCCCGTAGCTGGTTCAGTTTAGCGCCTCAATTGGTAGCCGGAGTTTACGCTACCGTCGCTGCGTGGCGGCACGCGACCTGGGTTTTGTGAAGACGCCTATCGGCCGGCGTGGGTGGCTCCGGCTTCAGGGTGTTCGGGATCCGGCGCGTCCGGCTGGGCGGCATCTTTTGGCTTGGCCGCTGGCGCCTGGCTAGGCGTTTTGGACGTGGCATGGCGACTCTGCGTCGCGTGCTATTTATTGGCGGCGATGAGGATGTCTTGTAGGCGACGCTGCTGACGTAGCAGGTCGTCGCCCTGGAGTCCGGGTAGCTCGGCCGCAGCAGCTTCCGCGGCCCTCATGTTCTTAGCTGGGTTGCTATATACCGGCTGGCAGAAGCCGGGCGGGACGCTCAGATCGGCCGTGATCCCCAACTCCTGCACGACGTTGCCCTTGCGTTAGCGCACCGCTCTCATCCGGCTGGGCTCAGCCGGGACGAGAGTGAAGTTGTGCACCGCATTGAACTCATGTACTTGGGACTCCACCCGGCGCTAGGTAGAGGCCACGTTCTTGGCGCTGTCGAGGAGGCGCTGGCGCATCAGCTCGAGACCTACGGCCACTTCCTCGTGATCCGCGTCCGAGCCAACGGGCGCGGCGAGGTTCTCAAGGACGTCTTGGACGGAACCGAGCGGAGCGGCGTTCCGGCTGGTCTCCGGGTCGTCGCTCGGGTGATGTGTGACCATGCACTCTGCATGGTCCCGGGTCCTGCTGTCTTCTTCGTCGATCACCTCCTTGCAAAGGCGGTCGGTATAGGCCTGCACCTTGGCGGGAAACTCGGGGACGACGGCGACGAAGACGCGATGCTCGCTGAACTGAACGACAGAGCCGTTGTCCGGGAGAGTCGGGCCCTCGATGGCCCTAGCGTTGTTGATCACGCAGTCGATGGTGCCGAAGGTCACTACTAGGCTAGTGACGACGCGGCCTCCGCTCATGGATGAAGGTGGTCCCACGCAGAACTCAGACCCATCCGCGCCAACTGTCGTGGTATCAATCACGGCAGCACCAAAAGGGAGATCCTAGAGGTGTTTAAAGAGGGGACAGGCTAGCAAGCGGTAGCGTTGGCGTGGGATTGGATAGCAAGCGTGTAGACACACGATGTACCTAGGTTCAGGGCCCTCTCGTCGAGGTAAAGCCCCTACTCCTACTTCTCTCTTCTTTCTATTGATGTACAGTTTACAGTATTATTCTCTGAGCTCTCAGTCTCTCGAAGCTGGAAGGAAAAGGGGCTCCGTCCCTTGCTACTGAGGCCCGGCCAGCCCTTATATACTGTCGGGCTGGCCGGCTTACAACTGGGCCCGGCAAGTACAAGACCAGCCGGGGAGATTCTCGGGACAAACGCCCTCGTCCTTGGGCCCTCGAGCCCGGTTGGCGCCGTACCGTGCACCGTACGCTGGCAGCACCTTGCCCATCTTGGAGTACCCGGCAGCCACTCCCGGCTGCCCGACTGCCCATGCTTCTGTACCTGAGTTGTACGCCGGGTACCCCGAGCCCATCCGGCGAATACCGGGCGGAGTAGGCAGGTATCGGCTAGCCTGAGTTGATATATCATGAGCTGTACGCGGGTACGGCCCAGCCCATGCCGGAGTACCCCGAGGAGCGGAGAGTAGGTGTACTGCGCCGCGTAGGGTGGCACGATGGCCCTTGTGAGACTAGGAGTTGGCGTGTTGGCCATGCTTCATCGTACGGGTTGACCTTGGAGGGCAGCCGGATGGCGGCAACGCTTGGCTGGTTGGTCCGGTTACTTCTTCCTGCCGGCTGCCCAGTCGGCAAGCGGGCATCCGCCTCCGTCTGGATGGTGGGTAGAGGCTCGATCGTTAGCCTGCGCACTTGGCCTTGTGAAGACACGAAACGTAGGCGCCAGGCTTCTTTTCCCCGCGTCATCAAGGTACCCGGTGTAACACCCCAATTTTTGTAACATTAGGGGGTGTGGTGTTGTGTTCATGTCATACATGCATGAAACAAAACTTTAAACCATGTTTGAACCAATTTAAATTGTGAAATTAAATAGTTTCAGAAATTCCCCCAAAAAGTACTCAATTTGGTTTCCAAAATTGTGTTCTAAAAAAATAATTCAAATACACCAACCAAGAACATGGTGAGTTTGCAAATTTGACAAGGTTTCCAAAAATAATTTTTGCCAAATTTTTTGTTCACAAAAAGGCCCTCAAGACTTTGTTCTTGTTCTGTTTTTAAAGAGAAAAGGACTCGTTTGCAGTTTTCAGAAAAGTCAGGGGTTTTTTGTAAGTTGGTCTTCCCTGTCGTCTTCCTCCTCGTGACAGTAGGCCGGAAGGTCTCCGACGGCGCCCCGCACCAGTCTTGCTCGCCTCCTCTCGAGGGGATAAGGGAGAGGAGATCCCCTCCATCACTTCTCTCTCGCCTCCCCTACCCGCGCCCTCCATCCCGCCCTCTGTATCACCTACTGTGAACGAACCAAACCCTAGCCCAAAACCATACCGGTGGCCGCCGCAAATCGCCGCCGTTCCGCGCAACCGCGAGCCCCTCTGTGACTACCACCGGAACCGCCATCTCCTCCTGGTCCTCCTCGACCTCGCGCAGCCGCAGGGAGCTCTGGGAGAGCTCCAATTCACCGCCGCCATCTGCCACGGCCACCGTCGAGTTCTCCTCTCCGCCGTCGTTTGCCGCCGGCCCTCGCGCTTCCGTCCACTCCGGCGTGCTCGTGGTAACCTTCTCAGCCCGTGGGTGCTCTCTGCTCTCCCCCTAACCCTTTGTTTCGCCCCGTCATCGTGCACCGCCGCGTGCGGCCGCTCCGGTGATCGCCGGAGCTACCACGGTTACCATTTTGGCCACCCTTCGCTTCCCACACGCTTGCCTCAAGCCCCTGCAGCTCCCCTGTGCATCCAATCCGCGAACGAATTGTCAAATTCGTCGAATTCGAGCTCGGCTGTGAGATCAAGGCAGTGTTGACGTCATGGTGACGTCAGCATGACGTCACCGTGCTATTTTAATTTTAATTAGAAAAGAACACTGCCACGTGGGGCCTCTACTTAATAATTTCAGAAATGATTAAATTTGTAAAATTAATAACTATTGATTTATAATTCAGAAAAATAAAAATGAGGTACCAAAATGCTCATAAAAATAAACTCTACAAGAATATGCTATTTTCACACATATTTGAGAAAGTTCAAAAATAAGCATTTATTTAATACTGTTTAATCATTTAAAAATAGAAAAATAAGTTTTTATTCAAGAAAATTAGAAAATTAAAAGTTATATACCAAATTGCTCAAAATGACAAATGCAACCTGTTTATGATGTTTTCAACCTCATTTGAGCTTTTAAAATGGTACTCACGTCCAGAATCGCCCGAAACCCCCTCCGGGGTCTATTTCGGGTTAATTTCAGTAAAATTTCATAATTGCCATATGAACCCTAGCAAACCAACGATCATGCTTAGGGCTTTATTTCAGTGCATTAACCTGCTCATGCATACATATTGCGCATTGCATCGATGCCATGTGTTGATTGTTATTCTTCTTTCCGGTGTTTGTTCCCCCTCGGTAGAACGTGACTCCGAAGAGAAGGCCAGCAATCCAATGACGAATACTTGATCTTAACCGACAAGTCAAGCACTTATTCCTGAAGACTTTATCTGGTTTTCTTATAACCAAGGCAAGCATAACCTCTTATCTGCTCATATATGGTTTCAACGTGTTTTGAATCTCGTACTTTGCATTCGGTTCCAAACTATTTGATGTCAGTAGATAGAGTTCCCCTATATACTACATAACCTAGATATCCTGATCCACTGCTCCTAGCAGCTATAGGTTTGCTTGTGCGCGCTCCGCTAAACCCTGTGAGTCTTGCTTAGCCATGCCTAGTTGTGATCTGATCAATCCGGTTGATGAATCTGGTCAATGCGTGAATCATTTATGTCAGGTTGTTGTTAATTGTATTATCTTTGATAACTTGACTAAATAACGGCATGGATGTGAGGCCACAATGGGTTGTGGCGTTTTGTCCTGTTCATGCCCCTAGGAGCGAGTTCTCGCCTTCGATGCCAAGACTGAGCGTGCAACCACACGCGGGGCCTAACAGACCGCGCTCGACTAACTAACTTGTTTGGCCACGTCCATGAGTCACGTAGTTTGATCTTTCCATCTGCGTGTGAGTCAGAAAACGATTTGGAGAAAACTTAGGGCGTGACCGGGACAAGTGATGGACGTACACGGATCTTGTTCCCGACTCACAGAACAGGTGCCGTCAGGAGGTGGCCAACTCCCTGTTGACGGGGTGGCCCTGTTTGGGTTGACTCATGGATAGGGTCGAGCAAGGTAAAGGTCGTGGCCAGCCACCCTCTGCCGCGCTCCATGGACGAGCGTACATGTGGCGTTAAGAGTCGGATGGTACGTGTGGGTAAAGTGTACCCCCTGCAGGGATAAATCTCCTCGAGAAGCCGTGTCCACGGTTACGGACGACTTGGCAACGGATTCTGTGATCATAGATAACTTCAACGGAATGACTAAAACTTGTTAACCATGATTGAAGGGTGCCTCCCCGGAGATGCCGGGAGGGGTGGTCCTTGTAGCATGAGTTAGTGTGGGAATGAGAAAGACTTGGTGGAATACAAGAAGATGATGATCTCAGTAGTTGAGTAGCTTTCTCATCTGTTTCAAAATATTCTATAAGACGTGCTATTCCTCCCTCAACTTGCAAAACAAAGATTGCTTTACGCAAAACAGCCTTCATAAAACCTTTCTGAAGATAGCAGATATATAATAGGTTAATTAAGTCTTGTTGAGTACCTCCCGTACTCAGGTTTGCTTAATTTTGGTTCAGGAGAAGAACTCCATCGGTGGTGATTCAACGTGGACATCGACGAGTAGTTTGGGGTTCCCAGGTAGCAGCCTGGAATCTATGGGCTGGGACGTCGCCTTATGTTGCGGCCTCTTAGGCCTTTTTGGTTCTTGTTGATTAGCAACATAATTTGCCTTCCGTTGTCTGATGTAATGTTGGGTCGTGTGACCTCTGCTTGTAAGCTATACTCTAGTATCATCTGTTTAATACAAGTTTCATGTCTAGAGTGTTGCTTTGATCGGTTGTTGGTTTCGAGCTCATTGTTATTCAGTTTTGGCTATGCCTGCATAGTTGTCGCAGTCGAGGGGTTGTGGAGCCGATGATCCATGTCCGAGCCCGCCTGTCGATGTGATCGGCCTGGGGCGAGGTAACCCCAGTAACCCTCGATTGTTGTTGCACTTTCTGGACACATAGCATCTCTGTATAGCTTTGGTCCCGTTTCCTTCAGTTTCATTCGATTCGTGGACGCTTTGATATGCATAGTTGGTTATGACTAGCATGGATACAAGGAGTAGTAGACTGGGGATCCGGACTACGTGCCGATGAATCCAGTCTGCCTGCCGTTGTTGCGGCCGGGGCTGGTAACCCTGAAGCCCTTGTGAGTCCATGGCTAGGAGCACATAACAGTATGTATATCTCTAGGTCCGGGGTCGTGACAAGTCTTGGTATCAGAGCAGGACTGCCTGTAGGAAAACCTTACTGCTTGGTCGATGTTGAGTCTAGTGTTTGTGAAAACTACTTTGAAACTCAAAATGAATTGTAAAAACCTTCTTAGGATTCTTTTTACTCCGTATCTGGTATCGCTCTAAGTCTGGGTTTTCTTACCTGTTTTGGATTTGAAAAGGTTTTTCTATCCCTTCTAGTCATTCAAAACCTAGGTGCCTTCTCTGGCAAGGACGTCTTTTAACCAAGTTGACCTAGTGTTAAAGTTTCTAGAGTTGTGTGTGTTCCATGTTCCGTTATCTCTTAAACTGGGAGATTTTCTTTCCATCCCAATCTCTCAGAGTTGTCCGGATTCCACATTCTTACGTGTTCCAAAAGTCTGAAATCCTGTACCTCGAGATCTGCTTTTCATCTCGAATGTATTCTTCCTCTTTTGCTCAAGTACTTCCGGAGCTAAGTTTGTCCTCTTGGAAAGATACTCCGTGATTGCTTTTCGTAGTGTTCTTCGTGGCACTAAGATAGTAGTTACTCCTTTCTCAATGTTTTTAACCTTGGACTTGAACCGAAGGTCCCGGAATGTGCTGAATTGTGGTGAGTTGAGTTATGTGGTTTCATAACCATGTGATTCTCACTCTATCAGTACAGGATGCTGACCTTTAACCCAAGTTCCGATTCTTTGGATGCCGAAGGATCCGTTCTACCTCAAGATGGCTAGGTAATCTCAGCTCTAATAGCCATAGGTTTTCTCTAGGAATCAAAAGGATCACGACAAAAGTGTTCTTATTATTCTCATATCTTTGTTCTTGGTTCAGCTATAACAACCTTTTGGCATGGGTTCTACACATGAGTATGACCTCGTGCATCCAACGTGATCTCGGGTTTTTCCAAGAGCACGTTCCTATTCTTTGCTTGCTTCCAAATCTCATCTACTGTTTGGAATACAAGTTTCATATGGGTATTGGATTCTTCCAGTGCATTTGCTCTCGTTTTCTGTCAAAACATTCCACCTTGAAATGTCAGGAGAAACAAACTCCAGAACCTCGTTCATCTCTAGGACCAGGTCAAAGTTTTGTAATTCACAGAATAAAGAAGTTTCATCAGTTTCTGTTCTGTTCTACCTTCGAGTATCACACTCTTCTATATCAAGAGGTTGTGTTGAGTTTCATGGCCTCATTGATGAAGTGATGCTATTACACATTTCCACTCACCCTTAGTCCAAGCTTGAATGCTCGAGAACTTTGGGTGTGTTATGAGGTATGTATCAGATATTCCTAGCAATTTCTATTGCTTTGAAAATCTAAGAAACATATGTATCCTTCTTAGCACTATTGGACACCCGGTCTCTGTTTGAAGTTGACTGCGTTATCAAATCCGTTCGTTCCGGTGCATATTCTTGGTCAAGGAGTTAGATTCATACCAAAGCTCTCAAGACCTTATCGGGTGCTTTGAAAAGCAAGTTTCCTTCCGAACTTCGAGACATACCGGTAGGTTGTGATATTCTGGTTGTCTTTCTAGAAGTATCACCAGGTTTGCTACCTGACCGTGATGTCTAAATGAGGGGTAGTTTGAACCACTCCTTTCTCCAAGGAACCCTGCTGGATACCCTGGACTAGTTGGTTGAGCTTAATCACTAACTTGGAGAGTTGAAAGACAAGAGCTCCGCCTAACCTGATCCTCTGTTAAGAGATGTCTAGTTTCCTTTGTGTTGAAGCATGATAGTATCTCTTTAATGGACATGCTGTCATTCTACCTTGATTTGATTTGGGCAATCGTCAGATTAAGTCCAGATTCAAGGACTATCCTGATGGTGTTTTCACTCATGGTGTTTGGCCCGAGTAAACCTCATGTCCTTTGGTCTGACCAATGTTCTGCCTTGTTCATATATCATATGAAACCCCTCTTCTTGGAGTGTTTTGATAAGTGTGTTTCGAGCCCATCGATGACATTCCTATTTCTCCCAAGTCGCAAGAGGTTCATGCTGAAAACCTGGCACTAATGTTGGAAACTCTCGAGAACCATCTTTGTTTCAGTACGAAGATCGTGTTCTGGATGTTCGAAGTGACTTTCTCGGATTCGTGTGCTTTTGGTGAAAGTTGTCGCCATGGGTTCGAGTAAAGTTTCCTTGTTCCTTCGGGAATAATCCCAAGTCAGTCATGCTTGTCTGGACTATTCTTGCGATGGTAGGTTGTTACCTCCGTTTATTTGAAGAAGTTTGCGTCCACACTAAGCCACTGACTGATTGTTCGTAACAGAGAAGAAGTCCAAGATCTTGGTGATCTTCGTTATCATCCTTCCAACAAGGACTCCGATGTGTTCTTTCGCAAGTAAGCCATGTAGGTGCAACCGTCTTTCGCAAGTTGCTAACACATGAGTTCTGCAATCCTGCTCATCTTCTTGAGCGTGGCATCGCAGTCCATACCTTGAGAATCTAGTAAATGTATCTCAATTGTAACCGGTGCAATTCTGCTGATCAAACATACCGAGCCTGAGCTATACATCCACTAACCAGAGCTGAATCTCAAGCAGCAACGATGGTTGGTGTTTCCTCAGGAGTATTGAATTAGGTCTATTTGGAAATCTGGCATGGTTGATGTGGTGGTTGACACAATTAGCCGGAAGACCTAATGTCATATCTCTTTGAATTCGTAAGAACAACCACTCCCCGTGAGAATTCTTGTCTGGCTTAATTCTAACAAGTTCTCCTCACTGATCTTCCAAACCGGAGTTTTACTTTCACCTGATAACCTATAGAAGGCTTGTCGTGAGCCTGCTGTCGGTATCTAGAACATCCAGGAGAACCTGGAAGTTGATTCTTCCAATGTCTCTTCGTTGATCCTCCAAACCTTTGTTTCAGTGGAAACAAGTTCATCAGGAGAACATCTCTTGGTGTTTTGTAACCGCCGTTGATCAGTTTCCTTTTTCAAGTTGTTTAAACTTGAAGTTCTGTTCATCCCACACATTGTGTGAATTTGTCAGTTACTTCAGCCATGGGATCTTAACCATGTGGTAAACATATTGCTACGTCCAAATCACAATAGGAAAAAGATTCCCTATTTTCTTCCCGTGCTTCAATCCCTCGTTGGTTAACCATCCTTATGGTGTGACCAAGAAGTTTTCCTTCATTACGGTGTTCCATCATCCTTTGGTTACTCATATTCCGTTGTGAAGTAACATCCCGATCTTTGACAAGGATTCCAAGAAAACTGTTATGGAATGGTTGAAAGTTCCGTTATCTTCCGTGTCCACTCCGAAGAGTGAACATGATCCTGTATCCACTTTCCTCCGATGCATGATTCCAGTGGTTCCTCGTGTTTTGTTTTTCTCGTCTACGAATATTACTTTGTGGTATCCAAGACCAAACTATCCATCTTGGTTTTCTAGTTGAAGAAACCTCGGTGTTATAAGTTGTCCAACCTTTCTTTTTCAAAAGGATTTAAAGTCTTGTGCAAAGCTCATATTCTAAATCCTTTCAAGAACAATCGTCTGCAAACTGGAAACCATCTTCTATTCACTATGTTACCTTGATGTGTTTCATGCCTGATAACTCAAAAGTTCTTTATGAACGTTCCTGTCGTGAGTTAGCCATGAGATACTCGATCTTCGTGAAGATCATTTCCTAAGAGTTTTCCCTCTCACCTAAGGTGTAGCCGCTGAAGAATCTTCGCAAGTGCTACGGATCAGCCTCTTCGAGAAAAGAACCGTAAGGTTCAAGAAGATCGTTCAAAACCGGTGTTCCTTCTTTCTTCTCCTTCGGGAATCTCGGGACGAGATTCTTGTAAGGGGGGTAGATTTGTAACACCCCAATTTTTGTAACATTAGGGGGTGTGGTGTTGTGTTCATGTCATACATGCATGAAACAAAACTTTAAACCATGTTTGAACCAATTTAAATTGTGAAATTAAATGGTTTCAGAAATTCCCCCAAAAAGTACTCAATTTGGTTTCCAAAATTGTGTTCTAAAAAAATAATTCAAAGACACCAACCAAGAACATGGTGAGTTTGCAAATTTGACAAGGTTTCCAAAAATAATTTTTGCCAAATTTTTTGTTCACAAAAAGGCCCTCAAGACTTTGTTCTTGTTCTGTTTTTAAAGAGAAAAGGACTCGTTTGCAGTTTTCAGAAAAGTCAGGGGGTTTTTGTAAGTTGGTCTTCCCTGTCGTCTTCCTCCTCGTGACAGTAGGCCGGAAGGTCTCCGACGGCGCCCCGCACCAGTCTTGCTCGCCTCCTCTCGAGGGGATAAGGGAGAGGAGATCCCCTCCATCACTTCTCTCTCGCCTCCCCTACCCGCGCCCTCCATCCCGCCCTCTGTATCACCTACTGTGAACGAACCAAACCCTAGCCCGAAACCATACCGGTGGCCGCCGCAAATCGCCGCCGTTCCGCGCAACCGCGAGCCCCTCTGTGACTACCACCGGAACCGCCATCTCCTCCTGGTCCTCCTCGAGCTCGCGCAGCCGCAGGGAGCTCTGGGAGAGCTCCAATTCACCGCCGCCATCTGCCACGGCCACCGTCGAGTTCTCCTCTCCGTCGTCGTTTGCCGC
The DNA here is from genome assembly GCA_028641055.1 of Alopecurus myosuroides. Classification (NCBI taxonomy): domain Eukaryota; kingdom Viridiplantae; phylum Streptophyta; class Magnoliopsida; order Poales; family Poaceae; genus Alopecurus; species Alopecurus myosuroides. The sequence goes on from CM054057.1 coordinate 510,864,174, forward strand.
CGGCCCTCGCGCTTCCGTCCACTCCGGCGTGCTCGTGGTAACCTTCTCAGCCCGTGGGTGCTCTCTGCTCTCCCCCTAACCCTCTGTTTCGCCCCGTCATCGTGCACCGCCGCGTGCGGCCGCTCCGGTGATCGCCGGAGCTACCACGGTGACCATTTTGGCCACCCTTCGCTTCCCACACGCTTGCCTCAAGCCCCTGCAGCTCCCCTGTGCATCCAATCCGCGAACGAATTGTCAAATTCGTCGAATTCGAGCTCGGCTGTGAGATCAAGGCAGTGTTGACGTCATGGTGACATCAGCATGACGTCACCGTGCTCTTTTAATTTTAATTAGAAAAGAACACTGCCACGTGGGGCCTCTACTTAATAATTTCAGAAATGATTAAATTTGTAAAATTAATAACTATTGATTTATAATTCAGAAAAATAAAAATGAGGTACCAAAATGCTCATAAAAATAAACTCTACAAGAATATGCTATTTTCACACATATTTGAGAAAGTTCAAAAATAAGCATTTATTTAATACTGTTTAATCATTTAAAAATAGAAAAATAAGTTTTTATTCAAGAAAATTAGAAAATTAAAAGTTATATACCAAATTGCTCAAAATGACAAATGCAACCTGTTTATGATGTTTTCAACCTCATTTGAGCTTTTAAAATGGTACTCACGTCCAGAATCGCCCGAAACCCCCTCCGGGGTCTATTTCGGGTTAATTTCAGTAAAATTTCATAATTGCCATATGAACCCTAGCAAACCAACGATCATGCTTAGGGCTTTATTTCAGTGCATTAACCTGCTCATGCATACATATTGCGCATTGCATCGATGCCATGTGTTGATTGTTATTCTTCTTTCCGGTGTTTGTTCCCCCTCGGTAGAACGTGACTCCGAAGAGAAGGCCAGCAATCCAATGACGAATACTTGATCTTAACCGACAAGTCAAGCACTTATTCCTGAAGACTTTATCTGGTTTTCTTATAACCAAGGCAAGCATAACCTCTTATCTGCTCATATATGGTTTCAACGTGTTTTGAATCTCGTACTTTGCATTCGGTTCCAAACTATTTGATGTCAGTAGATAGAGTTCCCCAATATACTGCATAACCTAGATATCCTGATCCACTGCTCCTAGCAGCTATAGGTTTGCCTGTGCGCGCTCCGCTAAACCCTGTGAGTCTTGCTTAGCCATGCCTAGTTGTGATCTGATCCATCCGGTTGATGAATCTGGTCAATGCGTGAATCATTTATGTCAGGTTGTTGTTAATTGTATTATCTTTGATAACTTGACTAAATAACGGCATGGATGTGAGGCCACAATGGGTTGTGGCGTTTTGTCCTGTTCATGCCCCTAGGAGCGAGTTCTCGCCTTCGAAGCCAAGACTGAGCGTGCAACCACACGCGGGGCCTAACAGACCGCGCTCGACTAACTAACTTGTTTGGCCACGTCCATGAGTCACGTAGTTTGATCTTTCCATCTGCGTGTGAGTCAGAAAACGATTTGGAGAAAACTTAGGGCATGACCGGGACAAGTGATGGACGTACACGGATCTTGTTCCCGACTCACAGAACAGGTGCCGTCAGGAGGTGGCCAACTCCCTGTTGACGGGGTGGCCCTGTTTGGGTTGACTCATGGATAGGGTCGAGCAAGGTAAAGGTCGTGGCCAGCCACCCTCTGCCGCGCTCCATGGACGAGCGTACATGTGGCGTTAAGAGTCGAATGGTACGTGTGGGTAAAGTGTACCCCCTGCAGGGATAAATCTCCTCGAGAAGCCGTGTCCACGGTTACGGACGACTTGGCAACGGATTATGTGATCATAGATAACTTCAACGGAATGACTAAAACTTGTTAACCATGATTGAAGGGTGCCTCCCCGGAGATGCCGGGAGGGGTGGTCCTTGTAGCATGAGTTAGTGTGGGAATGAGAAAGACTTGGTGGAATACAAGAAGATGATGATCTCAGTAGTTGAGTAGCTTTCTCATCTGTTTCAAAATATTCTATAAGACGTGCTATTCCTCCCTCAACTTGCAAAACAAAGATTGCTTTACGCAAAACAGCCTTCATAAAACCTTTCTGAAGATAGCAGATATATAATAGGTTAATTAAGTCTTGTTGAGTACCTCCCGTACTCAGGTTTGCTTAATTTTGGTTCAGGAGAAGAACTCCATCGGTGGTGATTCAACGTGGACATCGACGAGTAGTTTGGGGTTCCCAGGTAGCAGCCTGGAATCTATGGGCTGGGACGTCGCCTTATGTTGCGGCCTCTTAGGCCTTTTTGGTTCTTGTTGATTAGCAACATAATTTGCCTTCCGTTGTCTGATGTAATGTTGGGTCGTGTGACCTCTGCTTGTAAGCTATACTCTAGTATCATCTGTTTAATACAAGTTTCATGTCTAGAGTGTTGCTTTGATCGGTTGTTGGTTTCGAGCTCATTGTTATTCAGTTTTGGCTATGCCTGCATAGTTGTCGCAGTCGAGGGGTTGTGGAGCCGATGATCCATGTCCGAGCCCGCCTGTCGATGTGATCGGCCTGGGGCGAGGTAACCCCAGTAACCCTCGATTGTTGTTGCACTTTCTGGACACATAGCATCTCTGTATAGCTTTGGTCCCGTTTCCTTCAGTTTCATTCGATTCGTGGACTCTTTGATATGCATAGTTGGTTATGACTAGCATGGATACAAGGAGTAGTAGACTGGGGATCCGGACTACGTGCCGATGAATCCAGTCTGCCTGCCGTTGTTTGTTGCGGCCGGGGCTGGTAACCCTGAAGCCCTTGTGAGTCCATGGCTAGGAGCACATAACAGTATGTATATCTCTGGGTCCGGGGTCGTGACACCCGGGGACCATTCCCCCGACACTATGGGTACCTAGTTTAAATATGGTGAGTTTACCGGTGTCACCACTACATCCGATCATACTACATACTACAGTAGAGCTAGAAGAAACAGAGCTTCACAATCACCACAACGACGATGAGGATGATGAAGTCCTTGATCCTACTACATGGGACCTCATTTGCCACGGCGGGTACAACTTCATGAGCTGGTAGCTCATGAGGTACCTCATCAATGGCTTTGAGGAAGTAGGAGTAGTTCCACCGTGCCTCCTCCAAAGTTTTAAATCCTTCGTAGGTGTTGCTCGAGTAGCCATTGACTTGTTCCTGGTAGCTCCTCCACGAACTATACACTCAAAGACGCCTCCCTCTGTTCACGACATAGAAGTTCATTTGCAAAGAGATCACAAACATGAGAAGATCATCACTATAGCACGGCTGAACCAACATCACATCAAGCGTCACAAGTTCTAGGCAACATAAATCTAAGGCAACATGCATGTCCATTTGGAAAAACAGGATTACAAGTTCATCCTACTACTATGGTGTTAGCCTACCACCACATCAAAAGTGGGTGTCATCCTACCACTACCGCCACCACCACCACCAGCAAGTTCACCATCATCTGAGGGGTTAGTATATACCACCTCATCAAAATATAAAGACCATAAGAGAAGTTTTTAAGCCCTAGCTAAACCAAAATATACATCATCATCATCATAAACATCGTCACCCTCACCATCATGTTGCTGCTTCCTCCATCCCCACAAGGCACTCTCAGTTGTAGTAGTACTTTCCCAACAAGTTCCTGAGCTAGAGGGTCCTGTGCTTCTCCGCCATGCTGACGAAGTTCGCACCCTGGGCCTTATGGTCGACGAGGTGGCCGAGAGCCACCATGAGGGCCTCCTCGGTGAAGGCAACGACGTCCATGCCATCAGCGTAGAGGTCAGGGTGCAGGTCTGTAGGCTTGTTCTCCCTGATGGCCGTGGTCACCTCCTTCACCGCCTCGGTCGTGCTTGAGAAGGCATGGATCTCGTCGTCGCCCAGGGCACCTCTCTTCCTCTTGGCACCGAGGATGGGGGCATCAGCAGCCTTGTCCTTGTCCGCACCATTGTTGACGACAGTGTCAGATTCCTGCGTCTCGGCATCCTCCGGGAGGGGCGTGCCAAGGGGATCCCCTGACCCCATGGCATGTTTGCCGGTGGCCAGCCCGTAGGAGAAGATGACCTGCATCTGAATATAGTTCATAATGGGCTTGTGCAGGAACTCCGCATCCTTTAGGTGATCCTAAAATTGGGAGTACAGATTGTTAGCAGTCAGGTAGATTGGTGGATCAAGTCTAGTGGATGAACAATAGTGGAGGTGCAGTTAGCTAACCGAGACATGCCCACGGTAGTGCAGGTCTTCCAGTATGATGGTGCCGGTTTCCTCATCCCATCCTGTGCCGCTTAGGTCCCTCAGCTTGCTCACCTGGATCCACCACGTCCTCCATTTTCTCACGTAGTTGTACACTTGAGTGGAAGTTGTAGGAACGTGTAGAGATAAACAAAAACTTTTCTACGCGGTTCTCGCAAGATCTATCCAAGGTACAAGGCCACGAGGATTACCACTAGATGCGCAGGTGTGGATTATCGAAGAAGCACGTCGATGCAGTGTAGTCCCACGATCCGATCGAGCCGATCCAATCCCGAGATCGTCGAAGTTTTGAACGGATAGCACCTCTGCTGGTATCCACACGTACGAGGAGGATCTCCGACGGCGGACTGCTAGGTCCGGTGCGGCGGCTGGAATGAGTGGGGCTAGGGTTCCCAATGCATGGGAGTGGAAAACTTGTGCCCGTTGGGCAACCTGCGCTCCTCTTTATATAGCGAGTGAGAGTGGGCTCCACAACTCTTGTGGACCATTCCCTCCATGATTCCAATTCACTAATTCAGTCCATTTCCGATTTGGGTCCAACCCGGCCAATATAGTTGCTCCTGCTTAAGTGTGTGACCCTGTAGGCTCTTGGCGACTTGGACACGATTGGAGTCCGACTCCCAATCGATCAACCGGTAGCGGCTCCTAGCAGAATGTGCCGACTCCCAAGTGCCATAGAGTCATGACAACATACCTTCCAATCTGACTTTCATCTGAGTCCCTTTTGCCTCACTTTATACCTTGTCGAACTATAGGCGAATTACCGTCATCCCTTAAATAGCTCAACTCTCTTCTCGGTCCCTGATATATGATTCATCTGACTAACTCTTAGACTAGTCACGATGGGGTATCATAGGTGGTATCATGCATGCCACGTTGGCCAAAAGCTGATGTGGCAGTGTAATTAATGATGAGAGAGATGATGATACCGTAACATAATGCAACCCAAGAAAAGATGAGTCTACAACGTAATAAATGCACTACTATACGATACCACGAATATGTTACTACCCATTGTGGAGTAGTAACATATACTAGTATCATATGCATGATACTAGTTTATGATACTCCCCATTGTGACTAGTCTTAGTCAATATACATGGTTAACACTTAAGCGAACCGTGCATGGCCATGCTTCCGGAATCATATTAACTGAGAGGGCCCGGAGAATATCTCTCCAGTCGGAGGGGCAAAATCCCATCTTGATTATCCACATCGCGCAACTTGCTTCTCATTCGACCCGAACTCTGCCTTTATAACTTCCTTGTCACGGAACAACGTTTGACATAACCTAAGTCGGTCATCCACAACTTGGATTGTGCGACAACCTCAAGTCTAAGGATTACATTGATTGAGACATGAAAATGACGACTTACTCGTTGCATCTCAATATGAGCCAGTCCGACTTGCTAAAGTCTTTAGCCGAGTCTGTGAAAGTTGGAATAGCATCACCATGCCTATGACAAGTGGAACCGAGTCATCAGCCAACACTCACATTAGTCTAGATTGTGTGTCCAACACAACCTTAATGACCAAGGCCAATTTAGCATGAACAACATACATAGTTCCACAATCAAATCACATATTGAATGATATATATCAGATGTTCAAAAAAAGCACAACTTAATAACTTTATGAATACATTGGGAACTACATCATACATGATTTCCTCTAGGTCATATTCCCAACAGAAGTCACCTCCGCGCCACAATGCTCAAACAGATCCTTCGCGCAAGCATGGAGATGGACCTCCTTGAACCCCTTGTCGGTCCTCACCCCGTCCCTGATGAAAGAGGCCATGTGCTTGAGGACGAACATGGACTGGTGTGGCAACCATTTCATGGTGCCTTTGACCTAGGTCTTGGTCTTAGCAATGGATGTGTTCACGTTGTTCGACACAGAGCGAACAAGGTCGTGAACAATGGTGCTACTAGCCGGCGTTGGAGTGACCTCGGCATTCTAGGACATAGGTTGGGATTCGTCAACATAGGAAGGGATCTGCAATTCCCCTAACGGAACAAGTGCATGACAAAACTGGTCGTCCTCGAACAGTACCTACATCGATGACGAAAACGAACATGGATGAACACGAAAACAAGTAGCTCAAACGAAAAGGGATGAACGCAGAAACATCAAGCACAAGATCAAACACACAAGGATCTAGAGATCTACGGACCACGAACACGCAGCAGACAACCATGAACATGCTCTAGCAACAGATCTTCATAACCCTATGTTCAGATACCTACAAAATCACATGCACATGAACCAACCAAGGGTGAGACAACTTACGGTCATCGCCGCTTCTTGGACGAACGGTGAATATCTATTGCCGCTGCCGCCGACCAGAGTTGGAGGGAGAAGAGTCGGCGCTTACCTGCTCGGCGGAGTGACGAGAGACCTCGAGTGCACGGGAAATGGTGGGATGAGTGAGAGCGGTGAGAATGGAGGGTAGAAATATGTGAGAGCTTTCGGCGGGAGGTGACTGATGTCTATGCACACTTCTATTCTTGTAGACGGTGTTGGGCCTCCAAGTGTAGAGGTTTGTAGAACAACATCAAGTTTCCTTAAGTGGATTACCCAAGGTTATCGAACTCGGGGAGGAAGAGTTCAAAGGTATCCCTCTCAAGCAACCCTGCAATTACGATACAAGAAGTCTCTTGTGTCCCCAACACACCTAATACAATTGTCAGTTGTATAGGTGCACTAGTTCGGCGAAGAGAGAGTGAAATACAAGTAATATGGATGATTATAAGTGATAATAGCAATCTGAAATAAAAATGGCAGCAAGCAAACATGTAGCAGAGCTGATTGTAAATGGTGTTTTAATGCTTAGAAACAAGGCCTAGGGATCCTACTTTCACTAGCGGACACTCTCAACAATGATAAAATAATTGAATGCATAAATATATCTCTTCGCTATGCTACTCCGAACCACTCTCCGGTCGAATAACAAACACCAATTCATTGCGTAGGGCTGTAATAGTACTCCTCAAAGTCGCATTCCCATGTCTAGTTAACCCCACGCTGTCACTATGGGCGTCCTAGAAGGTACTAGACAAACACCACAATTTCATAGGGTCATCATCCAACACAAGATATAAATATCATGCTAAACCACACGGTGCACACACTGTCACCTTTACACCGTGATCAAAGTGTTTACGGAGATCTCATAACAAAACCACTTGAGTAGCATAACATATGAAGAGTAACATCTACTAATTCAACTAGATTATAAAGCTCACAATCACATAAAGATCACACCACGGAAGAGAGAGATGAAACACATAGCTATCGGTAAAGCCCTCAGCCCCAGGGGAGAACTACTCCCTCCTCATCATAGTAGACAGAAACGGCGATGAAGATGGTGGTGGAGTCGATGGATATGGCTCCAGGGGCACTTCCCCGTCCGGCAGGGTGCTAGAGCAGAGATTTCTGTCCCCCGAAACTTGTCGGCAGCGGCGGCGGAGCTACAGATGTTTTTGGTAGAAAAGGCCGATTTTTTTAGGGTTTATGCATCGGGGGGCATATACAGGCGAAAGGGCGATGTCGGTGGGTGGACAGGGGGCCCACACCACCTAGTAGCGCGGCCAAGGGGGCCCGGGCCACCCTATGGTGTGGCCACCTTGTGGCCCCCCCTCCGGGTCTATTCGGGACTTCCTTGACCCTCCGGAACTTCTAAGACTTCTGGCTTTTAAATCGTCCAATTCCGAGAATATTTCCAAAACAACTTTTCTTAAACTAAAAACATCAGAAAACATGAACTGGCTTTGTGGCATCTTGTCAATAGGTTAGTCCCGAGAAATCAATAAAAATGACATAAAGAGTAAGGAAAACATGTAGCATATGACATGAAAACAACATGGAACATCCAAAATTAAGAATACGTTTATGACATATCAACATCCCCAAGATTAGTTCCTACTTGTCCTCGAGTAGGTAAACGATAAAAACACAATATTTCTAAGGTGACATGCTACCAACATAAACTTGACCATCATAGTAATGTAAAGCATGTAAACTAGGATCAAATGAACAAACGTTGTTGTTTATAGTTGATATCAAAGAGTAATGTATAAACCATTAGGAATAACAAAGTAAAACTTTTCAATGAATCAATACTAAAAGACAATCCACTGTGCAAAGTATATTAGAGATTATTTAAGCTTCAAGAACAAAAATATAATAATCCAAGGCATGAAACTCTCACAACAACTCCTGTTAGTATCAAGTCAAGTGACAACAATATGCACATAGGAAAATCATTCAAATAATTGTGCACTCAAAACAAGCAGGCGTTCTGTATTGGTCCCTGGCACCAGGATGTTATGGCTAAAAGAACATTATGGGGGTTTGGATGGTCAATGGAATAAAGTCTCACACAACTGAAAGTGATCATTAGACAAGAGGAAGTTTTATAATCGAAGTTATGCAAGGAGTAGTGATTGCCACACAACGGATGCACATAGAGCTATAAGTGTATGAAAGCTCTCCAATGGAACTAGTGGGGGGCATCCAACCTGCTTGCTCACGAAGACCTAGAGCTCTTTTGAGGAGGCTCATCATTGGAATATACAAGCCAAGTTCTATAATGTAAGTTCCCCACATAGTTATGCAAGTAATAATATGAAAACTCTCTCCAAACTGAAGTAATGATGCTAAACCAAGCACAAGTGTGGAATAAATGATAGTAGTGCTACCCCCTCTCTCTTTATTTTCTCTCTTTTTCCCTTTTTCTCTTTTGAGCTTTTTATTTTTATTTTATTTTTTATATATATAACCTCACTGGTAGGGGCAACACTCTGTTTTACAATGAATCAACACACTTTTAGTACTCATAACTCAAACTGAAATATCTTTGATGAATAAAACTAAATGCTCCTACCAGTGTAGTAGTATGCAAAATAACAATGAAGCATGAGAAGTAAGATGATGATGATGGATGTTATATGGCAATATATCTTGAAATGGCTATGGAAATGCCATGGTAGGTATGCATGGTAGCTGTTTTGAGGAATATAAATTTTGGCTTATGTGTAGAAGAACAAAGTTCTCCCACGGGGTTTGGATGTACTGGCAAAGTTTGCACCAATTCTCAACGTGAGAATGAGCAATGCACAGTACCGAAGAGCCTAGCAAATATGGATGGTGGAAGTGCCAGAAAACCGCAACATAGAATTGACAAGTTAAAATATTCCAAATAAAATCATGATATGATAAGGCATAATGAAAATCACTCCAAGAGGGTCTGTGGAAGTGACAAGTCACTGTTAGCTACCCCGACCGTAGCGCGTAAGAAAAATCCATTACGACTGCTATCAGCAAAGCAAGTCATATACCATTATCCTATCAACTGGTTATTTGAGTGTGGCATAGTGATACATCATAAACGTATCCTTAATTTACGATGTTCCATGATGTTTCCCACATGTTTGCTATACACTTTATGTCATTTTTATCGATTTTCCGCACTAACCTTTTGACAAGATGCCACAGAGGCAGTTCCCTGTTTTTAGTTTCAGAAAAGTTGTTCTGGAAATATTCTCGGAATTGGAAAATTCGAAGCCTAAAAGTCTTAGAATTCCCGAAGGTTCCACGGAGTCCCAAAGAGACCCAGAGGGGAGCCACACCATAGGTCAGCGCGCCCCCTGGCCTCGCCATGGGGTGAGTTGTGGGGCCCACAGGCCTCCACCGCCTTTGCCCTTTCGCCTATTTAATCCCCCGAGACGTAAACCCTAAATATATTCCACTTCATCCTGAAAAACACCCGAGGCTGCCGTCATCGTCATCCTGAGATTGGGAGGGTTCTGGAGCTCTCCCCAGCACCCTGCCGGGAGGGGAATTCATCACCGGAGGGGTCTACACCACCATGCCCTCCTCCGAAGTGATGCATGAGTAGTTCATCCCTGGACTACGGGTCCATAACAGTAGCTAGATGGTTGTTCTCTCCACTTTGTACCTCATGTTTAGATCTTTTGAGCTTCCTAACATGATCAAGATCATATTTATGTAATGCTACATGTTGTGTTTGCTGAGATATGATGAATGTTGAATGCTATGATAAATTAACACGGTTAAGATTTTTATATTGATGAAAAGCTTAGGAGATATTGGGAATCGTTATATATAAGAGATGGATTGAAGCGCCTGATATGATTGAAGCCAAATTACATAGATGAAATATTGAAGTAAGTCAATATCGAAATGACAAGAAGGAGTTCTTGCCACATGGAAAACAATTGAGCAATATTCAAGTGTTTTGACACATGATGAGCATAATGAAATTGAGATTTGTAAGTTACACGTTCCATGCTATGTACACAACCAGATGAGTCCTATGCTATAAAATGTTATAGCAGGATAATTCATATGATGATTAGACAACAGTGGGAGAGATCCTTATGCCATATTAGAAATGCTAAGGATGCGTTTTCCTATATAGTAATGACAAACTATTTGTTGTAATATGTTACACTAATAGTCTTGTCATATATTCAAATAATTTTATCTCAATTAAAATATGTGATGAAGGGTAGCACAATAGGCTGGAAGAAAGTTCCATGCTGGATTTGAAAGAGTTTCAAAATTAAAGTATTGTGACGAGTACTACAAAGGCTAAGTATATCGTTGTGTTGACAACAAATAATAAGAGTATTTTGTGTCAATGAGTTCTTTATTGAACTTGGTGAATTTTCAAGAATGCTGACACTATGAAGCTACATTTTCACAATGTTAGTAACATTGGTTTAAGCTGAGGAATTAAGGTTTCACCGGTTGACCAAATATATACAAAGCCATCTCATTAGAGAATGAGTGATGTGTGTAGACGCAAAGAACATGCAAATACAATAGGACCTGAACAGTTCAGATCTTTTTTATGATGTTTACCACATGCAAAGCATGGTAATAACACTGGAACGCCATATGTGTTAAGTGCTTACAGACTAGATTATTGACTCTAGTGCAAGTGGGACACTGAAGGGAATATACCCGAGAGGCAATAATAAAGTTGTTATTATCTTATTCCTTGTTTATGATAAATGTTTATTTCTCATGCTAGAATTTTATTAACCGGAAACGTTGATACATGTGTGTTTAATAAACAAACAATGGTTCCTAGTAAAGCCACTCTTTTAACTAGCTCGTTGATTAATAGATGATCAAGGTTTCCTGATCATGAACATTGGATGTTGTTAATAACGGGGTCATGTCATTGGTAGAATGATGTGATGAACATAGACCCAATATCAAGATAACAATACGATCAAGTCATTTAGTTTATATTTGTATATCTTGCATACAAAGTAACTTATTCCTTAGACCATGAGATCATGCCAATCACTGGTACCGGAAGGGTGCTTTGATGTCATCAAACGTCACACCATAACAGGGTGACTATAAAGGTGCCGTTAGGTATTCGGAAAGTATTAGTTGAGGATCATGGATCAAGAGTGGGATTTGTCCATCCAAATGACGGAGAGATATACTCTGGGCCCTCTTGGTGATATCACATCGACACCTGTTGCAAGCACGTGATATGATCACAAGGATGTCATATCACGAAAACGAGAAAAGAGTACTTGTCAGGTAACGAGATTGAACAAGGTATGGTTGATACCAATGATCGAATCTCGGACAAGTAAAATATCGCGAGACAAAGGGAATAATTCACGACGTTGATGGTTCACACGATCACGAGAGTCATCGTTGAATATATAGGAGTCATCACGGATCTCCAGATCCCGCTGTTGATTATTGACCGGAGAGGAGTCTCGATCATGTCTATCTTATTCACGAGCCGTAGGGTGACACACTTAAGGTCCGATGACGCATTTGAGAGGATACGAAATATCGAAGAATGTTTTGGGCAGCACCGAAATTGTTTCGGGGAAAATTGAAATAGTTCAAGTGGTTTTTTGTCGAATGATTGTTAATAGAATTAACAAATGATTTGAGGTGCTATATGCAAATGTTTGTTCATCGAATTAACAAATATAAATAAAGAAATAAAAATGTTTTATTTATTTATTAAAGAAAAACTCTTGGATTTTCTAAGTGGGAAATAAAGGAAGGATGAGTGGATGTGAGTGGAGTGTCTACTCACATGAAGATGGAAGAGGTGGGGGCACCACCATGGCTGGCCGCACCCCAGCCTTGGGATGCCTCCCTCTCCCTATAAAAGGAGGGTGAGGGATCCTCCTCTCTCACACACTTGCCCACCTCACTTCCTCTCCACCCGCTGCTCCAATCCATGGTCTCTGGCTTGGCGAAGCCCTGACTGTGGGATTCTTCACCACCACCACACTGTCGTGCTGCTGGAGTTCCGAGGGATCCTCTACTTCCGCCTCCCCGCTGGATCGAGGGAACGTAGGTCGTCATCAACCGTACGTGTGACCAATTGCGGTGCACATCTTCTCGCTCTCAAGATCGGTGTGAGTACGAGTATGCCAACAACGGGATTTGATCTCATAATACTTTGTGTCTTCGAGGGTATGTTCTTCTTAAGACTCTCTATATGCCCGTTGCTTTCATCTCCTAGATTAGATCTTGGTCTTTCGGGTGTCTCTCGCGTAGGATTTTTTTTGTTTTCTATGCAACGACCTCTTCATATTAGCCCTGTCATATTTTGGTAAAGTGTCCTCTTTTATAATACTTTGTATGTAAGTATTTGTGTGGCAATTATTAACACAATAAAGATGACAACCATGCAGGACACTATTCATATCAAGAGCACTCATATCTACCAAAGAAGTTTTTCTTGATAACTCTTCACACCCAAAAATAATGTAAGTTCATCATGATGATTAGGAGTGATCATGTCATCACAATACAAACTTGCAGTATTTGAATAGCTATTACATCCCGAGCATTGAAAATTCAAATGACCCACTTTACAGCAAAGTTCACAAATAAAAGGATAGAGGGCACAAACTTTTTTTTACCAAGATCATCTAAAGCCCTGTCCCACTTTCTAGTTTTTTCATTCCTATGATGGATGCAATATCCTTCTTCGGTTTGATTCTTTTCACAAGGTCTAAGTGCTCCACAAAAATTAACATGCTTATAAGAAATAGTACTTACAGAAGTTTGAGCATGTTCATTGCAATCATTAATAACACTTTCATTTTTCATGCAAGTGTCTTTAAATGGTTCATGATGTATGTCCTCATTTGATTTAGGAACATTAATATAAGAAGAAAATGATATATACCAACCAACAATCATTTGAGGATCAAGACCATATTTAACACTAAGCTCTTGAAAATCAGCTGTTTCAGCGAAAGACTTAATGCAATCATACTCATAGTTTATACCATATTCTTTACCTTTGTCGTTACTCCAACCTTAATTATTGGTTTGAATTGTTTCAATAATATCCCATTTAGCTTCAACCTTCTTGCTTGAGAAAGAACCCTCTGAACAGGCATCTAGATAATCCCTGTAATGTCCTGAAAGCCTTGCATAAAAATTAGTAACAATTATTTCCTTAGGAAGATCATGGTTAGGACATTTGAGTATTGAAGTTTTTAGTCTTCCCCAAGCTTGAGCAATGCTTTCTCCATCACGAGCCCAAAAATTATAAATGTAATTCCTATCTAAATACAATTCATGAGAAGAATAAAATAGAGATTCAAGCTCCTTCCACTCCAAATGATGAGGATCATCTAGTAGCTCATAACACTCCCTTGCTTTGTCCTTAAGTGATAAAGAGAATAGACTCCTCTTAACTTTGTCCATTGAAATACCTGTACACTTGAACAACCCGCATAATTCATGTGTAAAGAGTAAATTATCACGAGGATGGACAGTTCCATCTCCAAAATAGCAGTTATCCGTGACACGTTCAACAATTTTCATAGGTATTTTAAAAGGAATACTTTCAGCAGGAGGTTTCAAAATATCACAAGCATCATTAGATTAATCACATATGGGAGATAAAGTATCATCAGAGAAAATTTTCTCCTCTAAAGCCGGGGAACTAAAAATATTATAAAAACTACTCTCCCCAAGCTTAGACTTTTCCATAGCATTAGAAATAAAGGTATCCAAAGAATTAGTGCTAATAACATTGCTACTAGCATGCAAATAAAGCTCTCTCATATTTTTGTTGTTTTCCATTAAGACTAACTAGTAAAAATAAAAACAAGCAACAAGTAAAAATAATCCTAACTAGTGAAAACAAGAAACAAAAAGATATACTTGCAGAATCTAAAGGAAATAACTTCGAGCACTCACACCCAAGGATGTGAGTACCTTTTACCTTACCTCCCCGACAACGACACTAGAAAAGAGCTTGATGTCTACACATGCTTCTATTCTTGTAGACAGTGTTGGGCCTCCAAGTGCAGAGGTTTGTAGAACATCAGCAAGTTTCCCTTAAGTGGATTACCCAAGGTTTATCGAACTCAGGGAGGAAGTGGTCAAAGGTATCCCTCTCAAGCAACCCTGCAATTACGATACAAGAAGTCTCTTGTGTCCCCAACACACATAATAAAATTATCAGTTGTATAGGTGCACTAGATCGGCGAAGAGAGAGTGAAATACAAGTAATATGGATGATTATAAGTGATAATAGCAATCTGAAATGAAAATGGCAGCAAACAAACATGTAGCAGAACTGATTGTAAACGGTGTTTCAATGCTTAGAAACAAGGCCTAGGGATCCTACTTTCACTAGTGAACACTCTCAATAATGATAAAATAATTGAATGCATAAATATCTCTCTTCACTATGCTACTCCGAACCACTCTCCGGTCGAATAACAAACACCAATTCATTGCTATGGCTCTAATAGCACTCCTCAAAGTCGCATTCCGATGTCTATTTAACTCCACGCTGTCACTATGAGTGCCCTAGAAGGTACTAGACAAACACCACAATTTCATAGGGTCATCATCGAACACAAGATATAAATATCATGCTAAACCACACGATGCACACACTGTCACCTTTACACCGTGATAAAAGTGTTTACGGAGATCTCATAACAAAACCACTTGAGTAGCATAACAAATGAAGAGTGACATCTATTAATTCAACTTGATTACAAAGCTCACGATCACATAAAGATCACACCACAGGAGATAGAGATGAAACACATAGCTACAGGTAGAGCCCTCAGCCCCGGGGGAGAACTACTCCCTCCTCATCATAGGAGACAACAACGACGATGAAGATGGAGTGGAGTCGATGGAGATGGCTCCGGGGGCACTTCCCCGTCCGGCGGGGTGCCGGGACAGAGATTTCTGTCCCTGAAACTTGTTGGCGGCGGCGGAGCTACATATGTTTTTGGTGGAAAAGGCCGATTTTTTATGGTTTATGCGTCGGGGGCATATATAGGCGAAAGGGCGATGTCGGTGGGTGGCCAGGGGTCCCACATCACCTGGTGGCGCGACCAGGGGGACCCGCGCCACCCTATGGTGTGGCCACCCTGTGGCCCCCTCCGGATCTCTTCGGGACCTCCTTGACCCTCCGGGACTTCTAAGACTTCTGGTTGTTGAATCGTCCAATTCCGAGAATATTTCCAGAACAACTTTTCTAAAACTAAAAACAACAGAAAACATGAATTGACTCTGTGGCATCTTGTCAATAGGTTAGTCCCGGGAAATCGATAAAAGTGACATAAAGTGTAAGGAAAACATGTAGCATATGTCATGAAAACAACATGAAACATCAGAAATTATGGATACGTTTATGACGTATCAGTGACCGAATTTCTCCCGCACCTCGTTTCCTCTTTTGGGCTACGTGCATGAGATCCCACCATCTCCATGCTCGCACGAGCAGAGCGCAAGGAGATTGGGAATTTGCATCGAGGAGGTGGGAACGAGCCAGGCTGGGCTGGGTTTGTAGCTGGCGGGCTTGGCCGGAGTTGATGCAGGCTACCAAACGCGCCCTATATATCTGAAGGCCAGCTGAGGCATCTCGAACCGCCCCTATACCTACTCTCCCCCACACTATGTCCCGGTGTACCCTCGCATCCTTCAGACCTGGCCCATAAGCTCGGTACGTTGACATCCTTGAACCCAACCCATATCTGGGGCGGATTTGGGCCGTATAGGCGCGTCTGGCTGATAGTCTAGACCAACGCGGGAGGCTGGCCGTGGCATTGTTTAGCCTTCCGCATCCATAACAAGGATCTTCTTGATGCTTCTTTTAATGGTTCCTTCACGAATAAAAAGATTGATGATAAATGAGATCTTGTTGATAGAATTCAGTGCAATACTGAAGATTGGGAGATGGATAAAGATAAATAATCATGTATAAATTATGAATATGATTGCATTAATTTTTTTGTTGAAACTAAACATTCTGAATACGTTTCTGAATACGTTTCTGAATGCGACGTTTGTCAACGTGTTAAGGCAGTCCATCAGAAGACAGCAGGTCTACTCCAACCTCTGAAAATTCCTGAGTGGAAGTGGGACATGATTGAAATGGACTTCGTTACTGGGTTTCCAAAGTCCAAAAAGGGCAATGATGCAATCTTCGTTGTTATTGATCGTCTCACTAAGGTTGCTCACTTCTATGCTGTAAAGGAAACTATCTCAGCTAGCCAGTTAGCAGAGCTCTACACAGCAAAGGTTGTTCCCCTTCATGGTGTTCCATTGGAAATAAGCTCAGACCGTGGAAGTATCTTCACTTCTCATTTCTGGAAAAGCTTTCAAGAAGCATTGGGCACTAAACTTCTGTTCAGCACAGCTTATCACCCTCAGTCTCAAGGGCAAGTCGAAAGAGTCAATCAGATTCTCGAGGATATGCTCAGAGCATGTGGTCTCTCCTTTGGCATGAAATGGGAGGATTGCCTTCCATATGCTGAATTCTCCTACAACAACAGCTACCAGGCAAGCCTAGGCATGGCACCATTTGAGGCACTGTATGGTCGCAGATGCAGGAGTCCAATCAATTGGTCTGGAGCTGGTGAACGTTCACTTTTAGGCCCTGACATTGTTAAGGAAGCCGAGGAGAAAGTTCGTATCATTCGTGACAATCTCAGGATTGCTCAATCTCGTCAGAAGAGCTATTATGATAGCAAGCACAGAGATATGGTCTATGCACCTGGTGATAAGGCATATCTCCGTGTAACTCCCCTCAGAGGCACTCATCGTTTTGGTGTGAAAGGAAAGCTTGCACCAAGATACATTGGCCCTTTCAACATCCTCTCAAGACGTGCAGAGAATGCTTATCGTCTTGAACTTCCAGAAAAACTATCCAAAGTGCACGATGTGTTCCACGTATCACAACTCAAGAAGTGTTTCAAAGATCCAGATCGTGCAGTTGATCATGATTCCATTGAACTGCAAGATGATCTGTCTTATGAGGAGCACCCTATTCGTATTCTCGATGAGACCGAGCGTAAGACTCGCAACAAGAGCACCAAGTTCTTGAAAGTCCAATGGTCGCATCATTCTGATAAAGAGGCAACGTGGGAGACCGAAGAGGATCTTCGCAAGAAGTATCCGGACCTGTTCATTTCTCAGTAGGGAATCTCGGGGCGCGATTCCTTCAAGGGGGGGCGTTTTGTAACATCCCAAGTATGAAAATACCCCTAGAATGCTTTGTTCCTTGTTTTATTTCAAGCAATGCATCATGTCATCATGTTTACTTATTGTTTGCATTTGTTTTCCATCTGTTTTATCATGTTTTCACAACTCAAATTCAAACCCTTTTTCAAACATGGTTTCATACTTGCTCTGTTACAACCTTTGGAACCAAAATAACAAATAAAAACAACCCCTTTTATTCCTTGTTTTCACTTATTAAATTGTTGCTTTAAATCCAACCAATAATTCAATCAAAAATTCTCAAATCACCTTTTTAAATTCCCAAACCAAGTTCAAATCAGTACCTTTTGGTAACCATAAAAATCACCAAACATTTCTTCCCTCTAAATCATTCTAAAGCCCTAGGGGTAACCCTATTTTTATTCATGTTTTATCAAGATTTTATTAAACTCAAATCCCCTATTTTGAATTCAAACACAAACCATAATTTTAAATTTCAATTTTTGACATCCAAGTTTACTATGTGGTTTCTAATTGTTTAAAAAGCTTAACTTAATTTTTCTATAATTTTTCTCAAATAAAACCTTAACAGTTTTCTCCCAAAAGCAAAAGTACAAAAAAAAATAAAAAACAGAAAAGAATAAAAAGGAAAACGAGCAGCAGCACCTAATCTACCGCTTGGCCCAAGCCCATCTAGCCCTAGCGCGCAGCAACCCAGCCCGCGCAGCGCCAACTTACCGCTTCGAGCGCGCGGAGATTCGTGCGCGCGCTCTCCTTCGTCTTCTTCCCGTACGGCGCCCATCGGAGGCCTCCACGGCGACCGCGAGCGACCACGGCGGCCACCGCAGCGCCTCCGCCCTATATAAGCTAGCCTAGGGCACCCCTGTACCCCCCCTAAGCTCTAGGGTTTCCGCCTCCACCTCTCCAGCGCCGTCAATCGCCTTCCTCCTCGAGCTGTTCCCCTCTCTGCAACTACCCCGACGGCGAGCTTCTGAAGATCTTCATGGCGCCGCCGCGTCCAGCTCCCACCTAGCCATCCACCAACTGTAATCGACGCGCCTCTCCTCCCTCCTTCCGTTGGACACCTGCAAGAACCACAGTGAGTCCTCGTTCGACGCCGCCGTCCCGTTCTTCTTTCCGGCCACCGTGGCTCGTTTTTCTGAATCCGACCACCGCGTCGCCGTTGCAGGCCACCTCCGCACCCACCGTCTCCTGGAACAGCACCGCCACCTCGCCCTCGACGCGTTGAGCACCAGAGCGCGCACGGGGGAGCACCACATCGACGGCGCCGTCCACATCGTCTCCGCGGCCACCGTCGTCACCCCGGCGTCATCAGTTCGTCATCGTCGCCTCTCTGCTCCCCTGCAACCCCGGTGAGCGTCCACCGTCTCCTTTCCTCTCACCCTCTGTTGTTTCCGAGCGCATCCAGCATCACGGCAGCCCCGCAGAACGAGCACATCGACGTTGATCGCCGCCGTTGAGTTTCTGTCAGGCGAGCACGCGCGCGTTCTTCAGTTTCGTCAGTGTAACGTGTTTCTGAAACTTATCCTCCCTGCGCGTCTGTATCTGACAAACGCGGCGCGACAGCGCAGTTGGTTCAGTCGAGCGCGCGCGAGGGAGAGATGCTGGGTTCGAACCCCAGCACCCGCAAAAATCCCACCTTTTTTCTCCCGAGTGCTGACAGGGAGGGCCCCCTGTCAGTCACTCATGTGGCCACGTAGGCACAGCAGCACTCGGGCCCCCCTGGCAGTGGCTGGGTGTGTGTTTATGTGCGTATAAAAAGATTAACACAATTTCTGTTTTTGTTTTCTAATTATTTAAAATAGCAGATTAAGGAATAAACTTTAAAATGCAATATCTTTTGTTTTATAAACCCAACAAATACAAACTTTATATGAAACTTGATCTAAATTTCATAATCTTTCCAAATTTGCAATTTGTGTTCTGTTTTGAATATTCAAAATTCATTTAAATTTCAAATTTGAACAATTCAAATGCAAATTGAAATAATTCATAACTAATTCATACTGTTTTCAAATAATTCAAATAAAATATGTTTTTCACACCTTTTTGAATACTCTATTCAAATATAAAATTTGTTTTCTGGTTTGAACAATTTAAATTGCCTAAACTATTTAATTCTTGTTTAATTCAATTAAAAATTGTTTAATTTTGTTTAATTCATAAATAATTAATCCTAAGTCCAATTTCAAATTGTGAAACATGTAATTCAACTAAAATTTGATAAACTTTTCAAATATAAAATTTGTAATTGGTTTTGCATACTTTAAATTGTTGAAAACAATCAATACTTGTTCAACACCATTAAGTACCAATAATTCCAAACTTGTTAATGTTTTCTAAAATGATTAACTATCATTCCAATTGCAATTAACTTGTTATCTTATTGTTCCTCATCATGCATGCATCATACTAAGTCACCTACACATGATGCTTAGTGATAGAACAATTAATCCAACTCCAAGCATGGGCTTCCATATGCATCCCTTTGCATATGGAATCCATTTAAACTTGTGTTTCATGTCAAGCAAGTTATTTTTGTTGCATCTATTAAACATGACATGCATCATCCAATGTTTGTGCACTTATGCCATGTATTGATTGCCTGTCTTCCTTCGTTGTTGTTTTTGCTTCTTCTCGAATAGACGACGACGTTGGTACCGACGAGCCTTACGACACCACTACTCAGGACCTAGCCCAGTACGAGGCTGAGCTGCCAGGCAAGTTATCACTCACATGAATCATTGAGTTCCTTTCCACACTTGTTGTCGATACTATCTTTTTGTCTACTATTGCTAGCCCTATGTATCGTTGCTTGTTCTCCGAACCCATCACATGATACCTTGAGCCATGATATTGCCACCACCTCCCTACCTACAGCCATTGCTTGTGCCTGTTATTACCTAGTATGCTTAGGGTTGCTTTTACTCGAGTCTGTTGTCGGTTACTACTGTTACTATCTTATTATCTTGTACCGGGGCTCGTTATTAATCAATCAATCCTGTTAATTGCTAATGGTAATAATAATTTGATGATAAGGCACCGGCAGGAGGCCCATGAGTGGTTTTGGAGCCTGCTAGTGTCGACCCTAATAGGAAAAGGGTCTTGTCTACTGATCCATGATGAGCGCACTACCCGCATTTGGGAAGCGAGTATGGGCGCCCCCCTCAACTTGACCTGATTCGCATCTCGTCCAAATCGCCTCATTTAGTTCGTGTTTTCCATTTGCCGCATGCATGTTTTTGCGAGCCCAGCGCAGGGTGGAACTTTCGTAGTCGGCATATAGGGGGACACGGTCTTAGAGTGCTATGATGGTCCATTTTCTTCTGGGCTTGATTAGCCGTGCGCCCAAGGTTCTTTGGGCTTGATGCGAGGAATGGTCGGTTGTGTTGAGTGCCCCGCTTGGTGGGAGGCATCCCATCTGGCGGGATATTCATGAGTGTACGGCCAAATTGGTGCAACCCTGCAGGGATAATCTTCTCGAGAAGCCGTGTTTTCCGCGGTTATGGATTACTTGGTGAAAGTACTGGCTAACAAGTACTCAGGACAACTTCAACATAATGATCAATCATGTTTCACCCAATGATTAATAACCTGACTAGTAATAGGTTATTCACACAATAACTTGATTCACCTTATCACAACTGTGTGAGTTATCCTCGGATTGCTTCTTTGGATAAGGGGCGAGATCCAGGATGGGTTTGGTTGAAGTTATCTTTCAGTTGGTTACAATCCTCGATCTCATCTTTTCTATTAGCCGGAACTTGTAGTTATATTCTGTAGTTGTTAGAGCAGCCAGCAGCAACTTTTATATCACCCCTTCCTTCCGTTGATCCCAAGCATCCATGCTTGTGTTGACGGGTAACTCCTTGATGAAATGTGAGTCTTGCTTGCCAGTACTTGGATGTACTGACCCCGTTGGGGCTGTGGTTTACGCAGAGTACTACTACGACTACGAGGCTTCCCAGGATGGCTACTTTGTGGAGTTCGACGAGTCTGCAGACGAGTAGTTAGCTGGACCAGGGCAGGATCCAGACCTACGTGGATGGGCTTCGCTTTTCTTTATTTTCTCCGGCTTCTTAAGCCATGGATTTGTCTGTACTCAGACCCTTTGATTGCTTCCGCTGTTGTAATGGATGATATGTTGGGACATGTGTCCTCTGGATGACTGTATTCGATATTTTCTGCCTTAGTGAAGGCCAGTTGCACTTATTTCATTCTTTTGTGTCTTAGAGACATTCTGTGTTATCATTCGTACCAAACTGTTGACGTACCGTGCGTGTTTGATTATGAAGTACGTCGACAGTAGTGCCTTTAGGTTCCTAGCGGATAGTTTACTTCGACGGTGGAAGCAGGGCTTGTGTTGTCGCGCATAAGCGCAGGCCTACCAGGAAGCTGGGACGTGGGAGCAGATATGCCCCATAATCCAAGCACCTGACTTCCAGTTCGTGCGAGGAGTATCCTCTAGAAACCCAGGGTGCGACAAATGGTATCAGAGCCTGTCTGCCTGTAGGATCCCTTTTTACTGGTCGCAGTTGAGTCTAGAAACTATTTTGTAGCTATATAGGAAAAATGAAACGTGAGAGTAGGAATTCTGCCATTTTTCTTCTTTCCCCACCCACCCACCCTTTTCTGGTAAGGAAGTGAAACATTGTTTTCTGTTCTCACCTAAACTTTCAATTTAGGATTTCACGTGTTTTGGGTTCTCTGTAGTACCTCAGGACTTTTGGTCTCGTTTTCCCGATGTTGCTTCGATATCATGTTCTTTTCAACATCCTTTTCGTCCGTTCAACCTTGTTGTTGTTTTCCACATCCTTTTTCATCTACCGGAGTCTAATCAAAACCTTCCAAATAATCTGCAGATGGGTCTCAACTACTATCCGCAGGTGGTTCGCATGACTCGCTGTGAGAGCACCGCCGGTTTCCCGGAGTTGCTGAGAGACATGGTTACCTATCTGGGGTTCCATTGGGCACCAGAGTACCAGGTCTACGAGCACCAGCGAGAGTGTGACCAGACTTGCTACCGGGCTATCGTCTACATTCTGTCGGATGATGGCAGGAGCATTGCACACCAGTACGAGGCAGTAGGGTCCACAGTGGATATGGCAGTGCAGCAGGCAGCGTACGTGAGTGTCACCGTTCTCCGTGCTGACTACTGGGGGTTTGATAAGTCCAGTTTTCGTCACATCCCCCGTGGTTACATCACGGCAGCGGGAGCTCACTTCACTATCCACCGCGACATGGATACCTACGAGACTGATAGCTCCAGGCTCCAGGTCACCTGCCCAGTTCGCTAGTCACAGTGATGCCGTTGCTTCCGCACTTTCTCAGGAGTTAGCCTCAGTCAGGGAGCAGCTCCGCCTTGCTCTCACTCGTCTGGCGACGTACACCACAGACTTTGTTGGAGACGAGCGCTTCGCACGTGTCGTTCAGCCAGCTGGTCTTCCGTTGCCAGATGCTGGAGGTTACGAGCCGATCAGAGGCCCACTTCTCGACCTCGGAGCTGGTTACACAGGGATTCCCCGCTATGGAGCACAGGGATACGACGCTTCCTACTTCACGACACCGAGAGTTCCTCTCAGAGCAGTTCCTATCTACATGGATCGTCGTGATACCTACTTCCGTGGGATTCCTCCTCACCGTATCTCTCGTCGTACTACTCACCGCCGTCCTGCGTGATGAGCATGGGAGTACCGTTGTATCCATTACTAGCTGTGTCTAGTCTATCCTTTCGTTTTCGAACCATGTATTGGTCTGTTGGATATTCTGATGTATTTGAACATGTGATGATGTACCTGTTGGTTATCTATTCATGCGTCGGAACAATCTATCTTTCGGTTACCAAGTCTATCCTTTTCTGTTGTTGTGCTAAAATGAATTTCTGTTCAGGATGCCTCCAACCAGGAACAACCCGCCACCGCCACCACCAATGGGGGAGCTGTTGGCTCAGATGACCCAAGTGGTGACACAGATGGCCCAGATCCAGGCTAACCAGCAGCACAACCAGAATGCTCCAAGGGTCACCATCAAGGACTTCCTCAGCTTGGGCCCAAAAGCTTTCGTGGCAACACGTGAGCCCCTGGATGCTGATGACTGGATCCGTGACGTAGCAAGAGCTCTGGAGATAGCTCATGTTGCTGAAGAGGATAAGGTCAAGTACGCCACCTACCTACTGAAGGGTCAGGCAGCTACTTGGTGGGAGAACTACCAGGCCATGAGGGCTGGCTTTCCTATCAACTGGGGATGTTTCAGAGATGCCTTCCTGAAGCACCACATCCCGGATGGTCTCATGGAAAAGATGCGTGAGGAATTCTGCTCTCTCAGACAGGGCAAGCTGGACGTTCTCGGCTACCAGAACGAGTTCAATCGTCTCGCTCGGTACGCTGGTGACGAAGTGTCCACCGAAGCCAAGAAGATGGCGAGGTTCCGCCGAGGTTTTAACCCGGAACTGAAGTACGCACTCACCAACATCAAGTGCAAGGACTTCGTCGAGCTTGTGAACACCGCGCTCAATGAGGAGAATGGGCGCAAGGCGTTCGAAGAGTCGCGCAAGCACTCGCGTGAGGGTGGTTCCTCCTCCAACATGACCACCCCTCCGCAGAAGCGCCGCATCTGGGTGCCAAATGGTGCTGTCACTCGGGCTCCAAATGCCCAAGCTTCTCCAGGCTTTGGTCCCCGCCCACCCAACCCATCTCAGATGCAGGGTCAGAGGTTCCCGATGGGGCAGCCAAGGCCAGGTCCTTCTCGTGTCGTCACTTGCTACAAGTGCAAGGATACTGGACACTATGCTGACAAGTGCACTCAGAAGCAGCTACCCCTACCTCCTCGCCCCAACACCAACCAGGCTATGGTTCGTGCTCCTCCGGCTAAAGCTTTCAACTCCAACAATAGGCCTGTCGGGAGGAACGCGAGGGTGAACCATATCAAGGCCGACAAAGCCGAAGAGGCTGCTGACGTCGTTCTCGGTATATTACCCGTAAACTCTATTCCAGCTAAAGTGTTGTTTGATACTGGAGCATCGCATTCATTTGTGTCAAAGATCTTTGCAAAAGCATACAACCTAGCTCTGGTTCCGCTAAGCAATCAAATGACTGTTCACTCTCCGGGACCGCAAATGTTGACTTCCAAGATAAGCATGGACAATGAGATCCTAATTGGAGGTCGCTTATTCCTTGCTTCACTCATGTTGCTGGGAAATTCTGACATTGATGTCATTCTGGGTATGGATTGGTTGAAGACCCACAAAGCTAAAATTGACTGTGCTCAAAAGTCAATAACTCTCTCCCACACTTCAGGCCAGATAGTCTATTCTCCATATGGAACAACTTCTGCTCAGCTGTTCAGCCTTGATGCCAAACCCCTTCCGGCAATTGAAGATGTTCCGGTGGTTTGTGAATTCCCTGACGTCTTTCCAGAAGAGTTGCCAGGGATGCCTCCGGACAGAGCAGTTGAGTTCGTGATCGAGCTTGAGCCAGGTACTGCTCCAATCTCTAAGCATCCATATAAGATAGCTCCTCCTGAACTGAAATTGTTGAAGGAGCAAATCGATATGTATATGGACAAAGGTTTCATTCAGCCTAGTTCCTCCGCTTGGGGTTGCCCAACTCTGTTTGTTGCCAAGAAGGATCAAACAAAAAGACTCGTGGTTGACTATCGTCCTCTCAACGAGAAAACCATCAAGAACAAGTATCCACTTCCACGTATCGATGATCTTTTTGATCAACTTGCTGGAGCCTCAATATTCTCAAAGTTGGACTTGAGGATGGGGTACCATCAGATAAAGATCAGAAAGGAAGATATTCCTAAGACAGCTTTCACCACTCGGTACGGTCTATATGAATACACCGTCATGTCCTTTGGTCTCACCAATGCACCGGCAACGTTCTCAAGACTCATGAATTCTGTCTTCCATGAATACCTCGACAAGTTCGTTGTGGTATATCTTGATGACATTCTAGTCTACTCCAAATCCGAGGAAGAGCATGGAGAACACCTTCGTCTCACTCTCATGAAACTTCGCGAGCATCGTCTGTATGCCAAGTTTTCCAAATGTGAGTTCTGGATTCCAGAAGTTGCATATCTTGGTCATATCATCTCTGCCAAAGGCATTGCCATTGATCCTGAAAAGGTTAAGGCAATTGTTGATTGGAAACCCCCTAAGACGGTGAAGCAAGTTAGAAGCTTTCTTGGCTTGGCTAGCTATTGCCGTCGTTTCGTCCAAAACTTTTCCAAGATTGCTAAACCTCTCACTGATCTCACAAAGAAGGACAAAAAGTTCGTTTGGACTCCACAATGTGATGAGAGTTTCAACCTCCTGAAGACTAAACTCACTTCCACACCTGTTCTAGTTGGCCCCGACACCACCAAACCTTTCCAGATATTCTGTGATGCATCCCTCCAAGGACTAGGAGCAGTTCTTATGCAAGAACGTCAAGTTGTCGCTTATGCTTCACGTCAGTTGAACCCACATGAGCAAAACTATCCCACTCATGATCTTGAACTTGCAGCAGTTGTGTTTGCCCTCAAGAAATGGAGACAATACTTGTTGGGTAACAAAACTGAAATCTTTTCCGATCACAAGAGTCTGAAATACATCTTCACTCAGCCAGATCTGAACCTCAGGCAAAGGAGATGGATTGAGAAGATTAAAGACTTTGATCTCACCATTTCTTACACTCCAGGCAAGGCTAATGTTATGGCCGATGCTCTCAGTCGCAAATCCTATTGCAATAATCTCATGATCATGGAAAGCCAACCTCCACTTCATGAAGAATTCCAAAGCTGAACCTTGGTCTTGTTCCTGAAGGATACCTTGCTAGCTTGACAGCCAGTCCAACTCTCGAGGACAAGATTCGTTCTGAACAACTTCGTGATAATGAAATCAAGAAGATTGTGGATCACATCAAGGAGGGCAATGATAAATTCAAGTCCTTCTCAATTGATGACAAGGGAACTGTGTTCTTCGAAGGACGCATTGCAGTTCCTCAGATTCAAAGTCTCAAGGATATCATTCTCAAGGAGGCTCATGAAACTCCTCTATCCATTCACCCTGGAAGTACAAAGATGTACCAGGATCTCAAGACTCTGTATTGGTGGCCTGGCATGAAACGTGAAATTGCTCAATACGTTTCTGAATGCGACGTTTGTCAACGTGTTAAGGCAGTCCATCAGAAGACAGCAGGTCTACTCCAACCTCTGAAAATTCCTGAGTGGAAGTGGGACATGATTGAAATGGACTTCGTTACTGGGTTTCCAAAGTCCAGAAAGGGCAACGATGCAATCTTCGTTGTTATTGATCGTCTCACTAAGGTTGCTCACTTCTATGCTGTAAAGGAAACTATCTCAGCTAGCCAGTTAGCAGAGCTCTACACAGCAAAGGTTGTTCCCCTTCATGGTGTTCCATTGGAAATAAGCTCAGACCGTGGAAGTATCTTCACTTCTCATTTCTGGAAAAGCTTTCAAGAAGCATTGGGCACTAAACTTCTGTTCAGCACAGCTTATCACCCTCAGTCTCAAGGGCAAGTCGAAAGAGTCAATCAGATTCTCGAGGATATGCTCAGAGCATGTGGTCTCTCCTTTGGCATGAAATGGGAGGATTGCCTTCCATATGCTGAATTCTCCTACAACAACAGCTACCAGGCAAGCCTAGGCATGGCACCATTTGAGGCACTGTATGGTCGCAGATGCAGGAGTCCAATCAATTGGTCTGGAGCTGGTGAACGTTCACTTTTAGGCCCTGACATTGTTAAGGAAGCCGAGGAGAAAGTTCGTATCATTCGTGACAATCTCAGGATTGCTCAATCTCGTCAGAAGAGCTATTATGATAGCAAGCACAGAGATATGGTCTATGCACCTGGTGATAAGGCATATCTCCGTGTAACTCCCCTCAGAGGCACTCATCGTTTTGGTGTGAAAGGAAAGCTTGCACCAAGATACATTGGCCCTTTCAACATCCTCTCAAGACGTGCAGAGAATGCTTATCGTCTTGAACTTCCAGAAAAACTATCCAAAGTGCACGATGTGTTCCACGTATCACAACTCAAGAAGTGTTTCAAAGATCCAGATCGTGCAGTTGATCATGATTCCATTGAACTGCAAGATGATCTGTCTTATGAGGAGCACCCTATTCGTATTCTCGATGAGACCGAGCGTAAGACTCGCAACAAGAGCACCAAGTTCTTGAAAGTCCAATGGTCGCATCATTCTGATAAAGAGGCAACGTGGGAGACCGAAGAGGATCTTCGCAAGAAGTATCCGGACCTGTTCATTTCTCAGTAGGGAATCTCGGGGCGCGATTCCTTCAAGGGGGGGCGTTTTGTAACATCCCAAGTATGAAAATACCCCTAGAATGCTTTGTCCTTTGTTTTATTTCAAGCAATGCATCATGTCATCATGTTTACTTATTGTTTGCATTTGTTTTCCATCTGTTTTATCCTGTTTTCACAACTCAAATTCAAACCTTTTTCAAACATGGTTTCATACTTGCTCTGTTACAACCTTTGGAACCAAAATAACAAATAAAAACAACCCTTTTATTCCTTGTTTTCACTTATTAAATTGTTGCTTTAAATCCAAACAATAAATCAATCAATAATTCTCAACTCACCTTTTAAATTCCCAAACCAAGTTCAAATCAGTACCTTTTGGGAACCATAGAAATCACCAAACATTTTCTTCCCTCTAAATCATTCTAAAACCCTAGGGGTAACCCTATTTTTATTCATGTTTTATCAAGATTTTATTAAACTCAAATCCCCCTATTTTGAATTCAAACACAAACCATAATTTTAAATTTCAATTTTTGAAATCCAAGTTCACAATGTGGTTTCTAATTGTTTAAAAAGCTTAACTTAATTTTTCTATAATTTTTTCTCAAATAAAACCTTAACAGTTTTTCCCCAAAAGCAAAAGTACAAAAAATAAAAAAAAACAGAAAAGAATAAAAAGTAAAACGAGCAGCAGCACCTAATCTACCGCTTGGCCCAAGCCCAGCTAGCCCTAGCGCGCAGCAACCCAGCCCGCGCAGCGCCAACTTACCGCTTCGAGCGCGCGGAGATTCGTGCGCGCGCTCTCCTTCGTCTTCTTCCCGTACGGCGCCCATCGGAGGCCTCCACGGCGACCGCGAGCGACCACGGCGGCCACCGCAGCGCCTCCGCCCTATATAAGCTAGCCTAGGGCACCCCTGTACCCCCCTAAGCTCTAGGGTTTCCGCCTCCACCTCTCCAGCGCCGTCAATCGCCTTCCTCCTCGAGCTGTTCCCCTCTCTGCAACTACCCCGACGGCGAGCTTCTGAAGATCTTCATGGCGCCGCCGCGTCCAGCTCCCACCTAGCCATCCACCAACTGACATCGACGCGCCTCTCCTCCCTCCTTCCATTG
The DNA here is from genome assembly GCA_028641055.1 of Alopecurus myosuroides. NCBI lineage: Eukaryota > Viridiplantae > Streptophyta > Magnoliopsida > Poales > Poaceae > Alopecurus > Alopecurus myosuroides. The sequence goes on from CM054057.1 coordinate 510,893,333, forward strand.
GACACCTGCAAGAACCACAGTGAGTCCTCGTTCGACGCCGCCGTCCCGTTCTTCTTTCCGGCCACCGTGGCTCGTTTTTCTGAATCCGACCACCGCGTCGCCGTTGCAGGCCACCTCCGCACCCACCGTCTCCTGGAACAGCACCGCCACCTCGCCCTCGACGCGTTGAGCACCAGAGCGCGCACGGGGGAGCACCACATCGACGGCGCCGTCCACATCGTCTCCGCGGCCACCGTCGTCACCCCGGCGTCATCAGTTCGTCATCGTCGCCTCTCTGCTCCCCTGCAACCACGGTGAGCGTCCACCGTCTACTTCCCTCTCTCCCTCTGTTGTTTCCGAGCGCATCCAGCGTCACAGCAGCCCCGCAGAACGAGCACATCGACGTTGATCGCCGCCGTTGAGTTTCTGTCAGGCGAGCACGCGCGCGTTCTTCAGTTTCGTCAGTGTAACGTGTTTCTGAAACTTATCCTCCCTGCGCGTCTGTATCTGACAAACGCGGCGCGACAGCGCAGTTGGTTCAGTCGAGCGCGCGCGAGGGAGAGATGCTGGGTTCGAACCCCAGCACCCGCAAAAATCCCACCTTTTTTCTCCCGAGTGCTGACAGGGAGGGCCCCCTGTCAGTCACTCATGTGGCCACGTAGGCACAGCAGCACTCGGGCCCCCCTGGCAGTGGCTGGGTGTGTGTTTCTGTGCGTATAAAAAGATTAACACAATTTCTGTTTTTGTTTTCTAATTATTTAAAATAGCAGATTAAGGAATAAACTTTAAAATGCAATATCTTTTGTTTTATAAACCCAACAAATACAAACTTTATATGAAACTTGATCTAAATTTCATAATCTTTCCAAATTTGCAATTTGTGTTCTGTTTTGAATATTCAAAATTCATTTAAATTTCAAATTTGAACAATTCAAATGCAAATTGAAATAATTCATAACTAATTCATACTGTTTTCAAATAATTCAAATAAAATATGTTTTTCACACCTTTTTGAATACTCTATTCAAATATAAAATTTGTTTTCTGGTTTGAACAATTTAAATTGCCTAAACTATTTAATTCTTGTTTAATTCAATTAAAAATTGTTTAATTTTGTTTAATTCATAAATAATTAATCCTAAGTCCAATTTCAAATTGTGAAACATGTAATCCAACTAAAATTTGATAAACCTTTCAAATATAAAATTTGTAAATTGTTTTGCACACTTTAACTTGATGATAACAACATTTGCTTGTGTGCCATGTTAAGTAACAAAATTCCAAATTTGATAAATGCCTTTCTAAATTGTTAATTATCATTCTAATTGCATTTAAAGTGTTATGTTATTGCTATTCATCATGCATGCATCATACTAATTCACTTACCCATGATGCTTAGTGATAGAACAACTAATTCAACTCCAAGCATGGGCTTCCATATGCATCCTTTTGCATATGGAATCCATTTAAATTTGTGTTTCATGTCAAGCAAGTTATTTTGGTGCATCTATTAAACATGACATGCATCATCCAATGGTTGTGCACTTATGCCATGTATTGATTGCCCGTCTTCCTTCGTTGTTGTTTTTGCTTCTTCTCGATTAGACGACGACGTTGGTACCGACGAGCCTTACGACACCACTACTCAGGACCTAGCCCAGTACGAGGCTGAGCTGCCAGGCAAGTTATCACTCACATGAATCATTGAGTTCCTTTCCACACTTGTTGTCGATACTATCTTTTGTCTACTATTGCTAGCCCTATGTATCGTTGCTTGTTCTCCGAACCCATCACATGACACCTTGAGCCCTGATATTGCCACCACCTCCATACCTACAGCCATTGCTTGAGCCTGTTATTATCTAGCATGCTTAGGGTTGCTTTTACTCGAGTCTGATGTCGGTTACTACTGTTACTATCTTATTATCTTGTACCGGGGCTCGTTATTAATCAATCAATCCTGTTAATTGCTAATGGTAATAATAATTTGATGATAAGGCACCGGCAGGAGGCCCATGAGTGGTTTTGGAGCCTGCTAGTGTCGACCCTAATAGGAAAAGGGTCTTGTCTACTGATCCATGATGAGCGCACTACCCGCATTTGGGAAGCGAGTATGGGCGCCCCCCTCAACTTGACCTGATTCGCATCTCGTCCAAATCGCCTCATTTAGTTCGTGTTTTTCCATTTGCCGCATGCATGTTTTTGCGAGCCCAGCGCAGGGTGGAACTTTCGTAGTCGGCATATAGGGGGACACGTTCTTAGAGTGCTATGAGGGTCCATTTTCTTCTGGGCTCGATTAGCCGTGCGCCCAAGGTGCTTTGGGCTTGATGCGAGGAATGGTTGGTTGTGTAGAGTACCCCGCTTGGTGGAAGTGCATTTCCATCTGGCGGGTTATTCTTGAGTGTACGGCCAAATTGGTGCAACCCTGCAGGGATAATCTTCTCGAGAAGCCGTGTTTTCCGCGGTTATGGATTACTTGGTGAAAGTACTGGCTAACAAGTACTCAGGACAACTTCAACATAATGATCAACCATGTTTCACCCAATGCTTAATAACCTGACTAGTAATAGGTTATTCACACAATAACTTGATTCACCTTATCACAACTGTGTGAGTTATCCTCGGATTGCTTCTTTGGATAAGGGGCGAGATCCAGGATGGGTTTGGTTGAAGTTATCTTTCAGTTGGTTACAATCCTCGATCTTATCTTTTCTGTTAGCCGGAATTTGTAGTTATATTCTGTAGTTGTTTAGAGCAGCCAGCAGCAACTTTTATATCACCCCTTTCTTCCGTTGATCCCAAGCATCTATGCTTGTGTTGACGGGTAACTCCTTGATGAAATGTGAGTCTTGCTTGCCAGTACTTGGATGTACTGACCCCGTTGGGGCTGTGGTTTACGCAGAGTACGACTACGACTACGATGCTTCCCAGGATGGCTACTTTGTGGAGTTCGACGACGCTGCAGACGAGTAGTTAGCTGGACCAGGGCAGGATCCAGACCTACGTGGATGGGCTTCGCTTTTATTTATTTTCTCAGGCTTCTTAAGCCATGGATTTGTCTGTACTCAGACCCTTTGATTGCTTCCGCTGTTGTAATGGATGATATGTTGGGACATGTGTCCTCTGGATGACTGTATTCGATATTTTCTGCCTTAGTGAAGGCCAGTTGCACTTATTTCATTCTTTTGTGTCTTAGAGACATTCTGTGCTATCATTCGTACCAAACTGTTGACGTACCGTGCGTGTTTGATTATGAAGTACGTCGACAGTAGTGCCTTTAGGTTCCTAGCGGATAGTTTACTTCGACGGTGGAAGCAGGGCTTGTGTTGTCGCGCATAAGCGCGGGCCTACCAGGAAGCTGGGACGTGGGAGCATGTATGCCCCATAATCCAAGCACCTGACTTCCAGTTCGTGCGAAGAGTATCCTCTAGAAACCCAGGGTGCGACACTCTACCAGGCTGGTGCCAATGTGGGCTGTAGGGAGGGGCGGTAGGGGCGCTACCGCCCGTGGCGGGGCGAGAGGGGGCGGTAGGGCGGGGCGGTAGGGGGCGGCGGGCGGTGGCGCTGGCGCCCGGCCTATAGCCGGTGTCGCCCGGCTTGCCGCCCGCATAGGCGGGGCGGTAGCGCAGGGCCGGGGCGGTAGGGAGGGGCGAGAGGGAGAGAGGGTGGGGCGGTGGGATGGCGGGGCGGGGCGGTAGGGCGGGGCGGCAGGGAGGAGCCGTTGGGGGCCAACGGCTAGCTGACGTGGCGCCCCCCTATTGGTCCACGTCAGCTAGCCGTTAGGGTTACCGTTGCTGTCAAAAAAAAGTGAAAAAAAAATCGAAAAATTTGAAATTTGGAGCTGATCCCTCCTATAAATACCCCCCCATATGCTGCACTCATTCCACACCAACTTCATCCTCTCTACTCTTCATTTCCACCCTCTCGACGCCATGTCTTCGTCAAGCAGCAGCGATTCGAGCGAGGGACTGGAGGGTGAGATGATCGCCGCAATGCAGGCGGCAATGGAGGCCGAGTACGAGGCGGCGCTCCAAGCGGTGCCAAGACCGCCGCGGCGCCGTCGACAGTTCATCAGGCGTGATCGTGTTGGCGCCGCCGAGCGGCTCTACGACGACTACTTCGCCCCCAACTGCGCTTATCCTCCGAGCTTCTTCCGGCGAAGGTATCGGATGAGGCGATCCCTTTTTCTACGCATTGTGGATAGATTGGGTGAATACTCTCCGTATTTCACCCAAAGAGTTGATGCTCTGAACCGTACGGGTTTTACTCCGCTACAAAAGTGTACTACGGCGTTGCGTCTGTTAGCTTATGGATCCGGTGCTGATACGATAGATGAGTGGCTTAAGTTAGCTAGACAAACTTCGTCAGACTGTCTAGATAACTTCTGTGAGGGCATCATCGACTGTTACGGTGAAGAGTTTTGCCGTCGACCTAACGTCGCGGATACTCAGCGTCTGTTAGCGAAAGCCGAGGAGCGCGGCTTTCCGGGAATGCTAGGGAGCATAGATGCATGCATTGGCAGTGGAGGAACTGTCCAGTTGCGCATGCCGGTCAGTTCACAAGGGGAGACATCAAACACCCTACCATAATCTTAGAAGCCGTTGCGTCGTATGATCGTTGGATCTGGCATGCTTTTTTTGGAGTCGCCGGGTCCAACAACGACATCAATGTGCTCAATCAGTCGCCATTGTTCACGGATGTGCTTAGAGGAGAAGCACCCATAGTGAACTTCACGGTGAATGGACACCAGTACAACTGGGGTTACTACCTTGCCGACGGCATCTACCCCTCCTGGCCGGTGTTCATGAAGGGTGTTACTCTTCCACAAAGTGACAAACAACGTGTCTTCACTGCTGCTCAATCGTGTTGGCGCAAAGATGTGGAGTGTGCATTTGGAGTGTTGAAGTCTAGGTTCAACATTTTAGCAGTTCCCGGACGCTCCTACTCCATGCGCACTCTTGGGTTGATCGTGCGTGCATGTGTCATTCTGCACAACATGATCATCGACGATGAGCGTGGTACCAATTTGGAGAACAGCTATGAGACAGTTGCGAGCAACGTCGGCCCTCCAATACATACCAATGCACCACCAAGCCTGGCAACAAGGATTCAGATGGACAACGATATGCAGGACTCGCCGATGTATACACAGCTCCAGGGGGATTTGATTGAGCATGTGTGGGCTCATCAAAACTAGATTATGTAATTTTTTCATTTTTTATGTAATTTTTATTTATTATTATGTAATCGGTACAATTTTAGTTGAATAAAATAATTTCTTCTATTATTTGCAACGTTTTTAATCTTCAAAATATGTGTTGACGTGGAGGAGAGAGAAAAGCTGATGTGGCAGAGAGAGAATCTTATAGCCCGGGCTATAGCCCGTACACTGGCACTGTGCCCGTGAGAGTGGCGTGAGAGTGGTGAAAAAAGGTGACGTGGCGTCGCTATAGCCCGTGAATAGTGGGCGGTGCATTGGTACCGGCCTCAGCGGTATTCATATCTCGCGACACGAAAAGCGTATTTTAGGGCTGAAAACTGCTCAGACGGAACATGCCGGTAAAAGTTAGACTGTAAAATCTCTACGGTCTTTTTCTTCCTGCCAACATCACCGTACATTTTTCAGTCCCACCACTAAATTAAGAAGAGTGAGTTAGCTAGGTAATACGATAGGCCAGCTGATCATTGTTTGAGCTACCTAGCTGGTTGCACGGATGGATCGATTGGTTTCAGCTAGCTGCTGGGTAGATCTGATATGACTGGTTCCTAGCTTTACGAGCTGTTGGGTACATGGTAGCTACGACCCCCCTCCCCGCAAGCTAACTGCTAGCACGGATGAATGCTCACGTACAAACCCCCCCGCAAGCTAGATGTGACCGGCGCTGACGACAGAAGAGGGTGGCCGACGGCGGAGCCGGCAGACGCGCGGTGGGATGTGGATGGTGGGGTTTTCATCTCCCAAGTTTTGACCGGTTTATAGGACATCTTCGGTTTTGCCTTAAAACAGAGAATAGAAGAATTGTGAGCGTGGATGTTCCCCTGTAAAAAGTTTACGGGTTTGACCACTTTTATGTGTACAGAACCAAACTAGCATGACAGGGTAGCCCACGCGGTGGGTCTACCCAGTCCACGTTTTACCTGGTCCCTCTCCACGATAAGTGGGTACTTAGGGCATCTCCAGTCGTTGCGCCCCCCCAGGACGCAAAAACACTCGCTTTTTTGCGCCGCGGCGCGAAACGGCGCTATTCTCGGAACTGGGGGGCGCGTTTCCCAGCCGTGAACCCAGGCCGCCCCCCCAGCGGCGACTCGGCCAAATTTGGGCAATCAAAAAAAATCCCACCAAATAAATAGAGTTTTGCCACACAAATAAATAGAGTTTTGCCACACAAATAAATAATTCAACAATTTAAAAAAAAAAAGTACACTAGTCATCGTCCTCAACATTGTCATTCCCCTTTCGCGCCCACAAATGCTGCACCAGGTCATCCTGCAGAGCATGATGTGTTGCAGCGTGTCGAATCTCCTGTCGCTTGGTGAGGAAGTCTGTCCATGATGCCGGCACCTGGTGATCAACATCTGCAAGAGGGCCCTGCCGGTAGTATGGTGTGCTTGCCTCACTGTCAGGCACCGGGTCATCCCGCTCACTCTCAATGATCATGTTGTGCAAGATCACACAACACTGCATCACCTCCCACATGTTGGACTTCGACCAAGTCATAGCTGGGTACCGGACAACAGCGAATCGAGATTGCAGCGCACCAAATGCCCGCTCAACATCCTTACTTCAAGCCTCCTGGCACTTGGTAAACCAAGCTTTTGCGCTTCCTGGGATAGGGTTGGAGATGCTCTTCACAAATGTTGCCCACTTCGGGTAGATGCCATCTGCAAGATAGTACCCCTTTGTATACTGGTGTCCATTGATCTCATAGTTCACAGGGGGGCATGGCCTTCGACAAGATCGGCAAAGACATTCGAGCACTGCAAGACATTGATGTCGTTGTGACTTCCAAGCATACCAAAGAATGAATGCCAAATCCATAGATCGTACGAAGCCACGGCCTCGAGAACCACCGAGCACTCTCCCTCCTTTCCCTTGTACATCCCCTGCCAGTCAAATGGGCAGTTCTTCCATGCCCAGTGCATGCAGTCGATACTGCCAAGCATCCCCGGAAACCCTACCGTGGACTCGCTCATGCGCAGGTAGTCATCTTGTGCATCTGCGGGAGCACCGTATGCAAGCAACCGCATGGCCATCGTGCACTTCTGGATAGAGGTAAACCCTACCGTGCCGGTGCAGTCCTTCTTCAACTTGAAGTAGGTGTCGAACTCCCGGATGGCATGCATGATCTTGAGGAAGAGCGTGCGTTTCATCCTGAAACGACGCCGGAACACCTTCTCGTCGTTGGTGGGATCCTCGGCGAAGTAGTCGGAGTAGAGGATGCAGTAGCCCTCGTACCGTTGTCTCGGCCTGCTCTTGCGGCGACCGGGCTTCGATCCAGTGCGGCGCGGCGCGGCGTCCTGGGCCTGCAATCCGGCCAGGCAGCTCAGGACGAGCAGGTGCTCCTCGTCGTCGATGGCAGCCTGGTCTTCCTCGTCGAACAGCTCGGCGAGCATCTCCTCGGCGTCGGAGTCCATGGATCGGACAGAGCGTCGAACACCTTGCGGGCGGGTGGACGCGGCTCACCGGGTACAACCTCCTCCGCGGCGGAGACGCGATCGAACGGCGGCGACGATGTGGGGGACTAGCCGCCGGTGGTTTGTCTCGTCGACCTTGTGCGATTGTGACCGACAACGGCGGCGTGGAGCGCGACCGGTGGTGTGGCGACGGCGAGGCGGGCGAGCAGAAAAGACGAGTCGGGGGTGGGGAAAGTGGGCAAATAGCGCTCCCCTCGCCGACAGCGCTGGACCACGCGCGCTTTTCCTTTCGCCCCCCCCCCCCCAGGCCGAACCCAACTGGCTGGGTTCCGCCTGGGGGCGGTGGCGCTAATTTCCGCCGAAACGGCGCTTTTTCAGGTCCTGGGGGGGCGACTGGTGAAAAAACGGCGCTATTCACGCAAAACGGCGCTATTTTGCGTCCTGGGGGGGCTCGGGAGGGACGACTGGAGATGCCCTTATCCATCTAGCTCATCCCCTCTATATAACGAGGCAAAGATTGTACGTAGCTGGTTGCCAGAAACACATCAATAAAAAGATCTTGCCTATTCCCTTGTGTCATTTACTTTCCCGTACGTGTGTTGTCTTTCGCCTTCGTCTACACCGCCGCCGTCGCACACCCTCGGGACCGACCAGCCGGCAGGGGTTGTGCAACACGTTTTTTTGAAACATTTTCTACTGCAGGGGAGTCCCCCACAGCCCTTTATTAGCAACCAAAGAGTTACAATTACAGATATGTACAAATAAACATGGAAATAGACTAAGACAGTCTATCCCAGGCTAATGTAAGGAGTTAATCCATGAAACTAAATCAGCAGCCACAGAAGCACTCAACCTATGCTTGAGCATAAGGAGATCTAACATGAAGCCCACTTTCCATCCCATAAAGGAATGTCTTTCCGATTTAAAAATGACTCCATTCCTCTGTTTCCAAATATTCCAGCAAGCAAGAATCACTATCTCAGTGAAACAGGGCCCTTTGAAAGACTTTTTGGCAACAGTAAGATTTTGCACAAGTGTGTTATCACTCCAGCTGATTTGCAAATAATTCCAAATCCGGGAGCTAAAAACACATTGAAAGAACAGATGTATCCAGTCTTCATTGCAATGAGTGCAACAAAGAACACAATAATCCGTACCTTCAATCTTCCAATTTCTTCGTTTGATCATATCCTTTGTATTAATCCTATCCTTGAGGATCAGCCAAGCAAAGAATTTATGTTTTGACATGCATTTGGATTTCCATATCCACTTTGCAGGCCCATCTGGAGGTAAATGAGCAAATTGTAGCTGATAGAATTTGCTGGAGGTATATACGCCATTATTGAAATTGCATCTCCAACTGTCCTCACTGTCAGACAGCTGAACATTATTCACAATGACACTCAGATCATTAAACTCCTGGAAAGCTTCAATTGAAAACGGCAAGTGGAAAGCATCCGAGAGGTCTGTCATCAGTATTAAATCTCTTACTGAGGACAAAGGATCCTTGGTAAAAGAAAATAATCTCGGGAATTTTATAGCCAAAGGTTGTCCAATCCACGAATCCTTCCAGAAAAGCCCCGAAAAACCATTTCCCAAGACGCAAGAGGATAAGGAACACCAGGTATCTGCTAATTGCATAACTCCTCTCCACCAGAAAGAACCACAGGATGTGACAGCATGTGGTACTGTTTGAAAATAATAAGCATTCTTGACTAAATGGACCCAAGGGATATCCAAAGAATTATAGAATTTTGCCAAGAACTTCAGTAACAGAGCTCTATTTTGAATCTGGATATTGATGATCCCTAATCCTCCTTTGGATTTGGGTCTGCATACCATATCCCAGGCAGCTAAAGAATTCACTCTTTGCTTATTCTTGTTCTTTCTCCATAAGCATCTCCTCCTTGCTTTATCTATTATATCAATGACACCTTTAGGAATTACAAGAGTGCACATGTAGTATGAAGGCAAGGAGGAAAGAACCGAGTTCACAAGAACCAAACTATCCCCATAAGAAAGAAATGAGACTGTAGCCGAAAGTCTCCTCTCAATTCTGTCAATTAATGGTGCAAAATCCTTGATAGTTGGCTTAGTGGTTCCCATAGGCAAGCCTAAATATGTAAAGGGCATAGAAGTCTCTCCATCGAGCCTCCGTCGAGGCTACACCGAGCAGCCTTTCTGCAAAATCGCGCAGGTATAACTCAGATCTGATCGCAAAAATGGAATCGTCTCGCAATTTCTTTTCTATTTTTTGCGTTTTGCGTATTTTTAGATTGCATCTATGGTGTGGATTTCTCTCCTGGGGATCGAGCTGACACGCTGTCGCCGGCCAATGTCAATATCCCCGGATCACGAGAGATTTGTTGATTGCACTATAGAGAGACGGTACGCCACGTGATCCCGCTGATCACAGTACCGCCGCGACGCATCTGTTGTGCGTTCGTGCCGTCGAGTTCCAGATGAACTCACGAAAGATTTTTTTTTCCAAATTTTTGTTCCTTGGTCGTTGGCACCACGCATCCATGGCCGCCTCGCGCACTGGCCGCATCGGCCGCCGCCCACCTGTGCCCGCGCGCCGTGCCCCGCTGGCCGGCCGCCGCCGACCTGGACCGCGCCATGGCCGGACGCCCGCGCCACCTGCTGCGGCCGCGCGCCCGCCCCGGCCATCCGCGCAAGGACGTCATCCCTGTCCGTGCTGCACCGGTGCTCACCCGCGCCTCTGGCCGAGCGCCGCCTACCGTGCGCCGCCCCGCTGGCCATGGCCGCGTCAGCCGCCGCCGTCCTCGCCCGCGCATGGCCGCGCCCGCCTGCGTGGAGCCGCCGTCGTGCTCGCCCGCGCGTGACCGCGCCTGTCCGCACGGCGTGGCGAGAGCCGCCGTCGGCGCCTAATCGCACCGCATCCGCGCTGTCCCACGCCGGCCGCGCCGCCACGCTCGCCCGCACGAGGCAGGAGCCGCCATCGCTGCACTGCCGCCGCGACCTCGAGCTCGGGCTCGGTCGCGCGCGCGCCGCCGCTCGGCTGGCCGTCTCCCGCCCCTGTTGTCTCCCTGGCTGCGCCCGCCGCGTGGCCCTGCTGGCAGCGCTTCGCGCCGACGGCGCCCTGCCCCGCCTCTGTACGCCCGTCGTGGCCGCTCTGCCCCACGGCCCGAGCCACCGCTCGCCGCGCGTTGGCCGACCCACCGCCCCGACCCGCCGCGCCCCGCCGCACACCGCCCTGCACCTCCCACCCCCGTCCCGTCGCTGGCCTGGCCTTGAGCCACCGGACGGCCGGCCGCCGCCGCGACCTGAGCGAACGCTCGGTCAGCGCGCGTGGTCGCCTCCCGTTAGGGTTTGGCTGGGCCACGTCGAGGCCTCTGCTGGGCCTGCAGGCCAAGTTTGGCCCATTTAGCGCTGAGGGGTGTTAAAAAAAGAGAGAGAAGTGCGGTGCGGGAAGGAGGAGGGCTGCGGGCGGACTTTTGGCTGTTTTCAGCCCAATACGGCATGCTGCCGCGACGGACCGGGCCGAATTCGATTATGCGCGCATAATTTACGTTTTAGCACTCTCACTTTTCCAGAATTACGTATATTTTATTCCTGTTGAATAATTTTACCTGTAAAACCCTGAATTAGTCTGTTTTTGCTGAAATTGTATATTTGGTCATTAAATAAATTCGGAAAGTCATTTTTAGGGCCAATTTTCACGTTAAGAACGCGCTTAGCATAATATCTCTTCATACATGCTTTTATATCATGTTTTACTATCGTAATTAATTGTTTAATTCATAGTAGAGCATTGTTAGCATGTTATTTAAATTTTGGAACGCCGTCATATTGAATTTTTGTATCAACATCGCTTTATGCAATCGATTACATGATGTAATCTGATACATGTTTGCATAAATCGCAGATGGCCGGAATCATGAACCGGCAATTTGAGGAGTTGGCTCACACCGGTCTAAACTACTTGGCTTGGGCTTCGGACGTGGAGATCTTCCTCGAGGGCCGGAAGATCAAGGGAGCGTTGGTTGCGGGGACCGTGACGGCCCCCAGCACCACGACTGCGGCAGAGAATGTCCAAGCACTGCGTTTCCTCCGCCATCACATGTGTGCGACGTTGAAAAACTAGTACATGGCTGTAGGGAGCGCCTCAACCCTATGGACCGCCCTGAAAGTGCGGTTCGCTAGGTTGAAGTACCACATCAAGCCAAAGGCGGGGGCGGAATGGTTGCGTCTGAGGTTCATGGACTTGAAGTCGGTGACATCGTACAATTCTGCGTTACACAGGATTTGCACGGCTCTCGACATGTGTGGTACCAGAATCACATACGAGGAGAAGATAGAGAAAACTCTCTCCACCTTCCATTCGCGTAATCTCCAGAATGCGCGGAACTACCGCCAGGAGAACTTCATGCAGTACTCAGAGCTCATTGACGTCCTCCGGGTGGATGAGGCATAGGATGAGGTTCTGGAAAAAGAACTTCTCCTCGCAGCCTTTCGCAGGTGAAATAAGCCAGGAAGTTTAGCGAGATGGAGATCTCGGATGAGCCTGATGGTTGCCTTGCGGACCCCATCTAAACTCTGTTCATTTATTCGTGATTCATTATGGCAATAATTTGATACAATACATTCGATTTGGTTGTAAGCTCTATCAGAGCAACATTATTTGTTTCCTTAAACATTTATCGGCGCTTGAATGACTTCGTCATCATTTATTCTATTATTTTAAATAGAGATAATTATGTTATGTTCTTAACTATTTGCATGTTTAATTATTATTACTGTAGCATCTTACTCGCTCATATTTAATAATTAGACACTATATTTTAGAACACGTGTGGCGCCCGAATGGAGGAAACGTGCCTTGCCGATAGCGGTACAACCAATACCATTTTGAGAGATACAAAGTATTTTGAGTCCATCAAGAAAATTCCAGGGAGTATTACGACGATCGCCGGCTGCGGTCCTCATATAGTTGGCTCCGGACGAGCCACTATAACACTCCCCATGGAAACAACTTTTATCATTAATGATGCATTGTTGTATCCGGAAGCGACTCGTACTCTCTTGAGTTTTAAAGACATTCGTGTTAATGGGTTCCACATTGAGACCCACGATGATGACACCGGTAAGGAGTACCTACTCATCACGAAACGCGATGAAAATGGTAAACATGTTGTCGAAAGGCTTCCTTCGTTCGCTACAGGGTTGTACTACACTAAGATAGTAGCACTGCCCAATGTACACTACCCTTAAAACTGTTTTTAGATGCTCTGAACTATTCTGCCTTTGGCACGATAGGTTAGGCCATCCCGGTCTTACGATGATGAGAAATATAATTAACAACTCTAATGGTCATAATGTTAATGTGAAAAATTTCCCGAATCCTGATGATTTCGTGTGGTCCGCATGCGCTAAGGGGAAATTAATTATCAGACCATCGCTCCTAAAGGTGAAGGATGAAATCCCCGCGTTCTTGGAACGTATCCAAGGGGACATATGCGGTCCTATTCATCCCCTTTCGGGTCCGTTTAGGTACTTCATGGTGCTCATTGATGCTTCCTCTAAATAGTCCAATGTTAACCTGCTGTCAACAAGGAACCATGCTTTTGCAAAATTGATCTCTCAAATCATACAAATGAGGAATAAATTCCCTGATCATCGTATTAAGTCTATTCGAATGGACACCGCCGGTGAATTTACTTCAAAGGCGTTCGATGATTATTGCATGGCAATAGGAATCAAACTTGAGCACTCTGTACCGCACGTCCACACGCAAAATGGACTTGCGGAGGCATTGATTAAAAGAATTAAATTCATTGCCCGACCGCTCCTTCAGGGTTGTAATTTACCAACTACATGTTGGGGTCACGCGGTGTTACACGCTGCCAATCTCATCAACTTTCGACCATCGGGCTACAACATCCATTCTCCTATGCAGCTTGCGCAAGGGTCGGCACCGAAAATTTCCCACCTTCGTAGGTTCGGTTGCCAGGTATATGTACCAATACCACCCCCTCAGCGATCAGCAATGAGACCGCTCCGTAAGTCGGGGATATACATTGGTTATGAGACTGCGTCCATAATCAGGTTTCTGGACCCCGCGACAGGTAACTGTCATACGGCTCGTTTCGCTGATTGCATTTTTGACGAGGATCTTTTTCCGACTTTAGGGGGAGATAATCAACCCCTTGATGATAAAAGTCGAGAACTTACGTGGAAAGCCACGGGGATCCACGCTCATGACCCGCGCACTGCTGAGTTTAATAGAGAAGTTCAAAAGATAATAGATTTGCACTCGTTGGCGAATCAACTGCCTGATCACTTTAGTGACTTAAAGACTGTGACAAAGTCGCATGTGCCCGCGCGCAATACACCGGAAATGGTTGAAATACCAAAGAGAAATCATGGTATACCCGCTCCCGTTCTTAGGCCTAAGAGGACGAGGAATCCGGTTTCTCAAATCCCAAGTACTCGGGGACGCCCGAAGAAAAAGGATAAGAGAGATTTATCGCAGCCTACCCCTGCAAAGGGGAGCCAGTTGAGACCTGGCACAAGTACGGATGTTTCAGTGCACGAAATTCCGGACTTGAATTTTCCTACTTCGGAAATACCCAGCGAAGATGTGTGCGCACACATCGGAGCGGGAAAGCTAAAAGACCTTGCTCCTGGAATGGGAAATCCGGTGGAGGGAGGGAATGTGCCTGATGCACTCCATGACGAAATGGCCATTAATTATATTAATTCGGACGAGTCAATTAATTGAGCTATGGCAAATGTCGACATTTATTGCCAAGAAAATTGCCCCAATCATAGATCTTGACCAAGAGCTTAACACTCTCGCTGATTGTAAGCAAATGTCAGATTGGAAAGATTGGAAGAAGGCAATAACTGCTGAGTTATTATCTCTCAACAAAAGAGAGGTGTTTGGATCTGTTTGTCTAACCCCTCCCCATGTGCGCCCCGTTGGCCACAAATGGGTTTTTGTTCGAAAGAGGAACGAAAATAACGAAGTAGTGAGGTACAAAGCAAGACTCGTTGCTCAAGGTTTCTCCCAGCGACCAGTTGTCGACTTCAAGGAAACTTACTCCCCAGTCATGGATGGAATTACCTTTAGATACTTGATCTCAATGGCAGTAAACTTGGACTTGACAATGAAACTTATGGATGTTGTTACCGCTTACCTTTATGGTAATTTGGATTCAGACATATACATGAAGGTACCAGAGGGTATCCCTGTTCCGAACCAAGATAGAGCTAACAGAGGTTTATACAGTGTTCAGCTTAAGAAGTCACTGTATGGACTTAAACAGTCAGGTAGGATGTGGTACTCCCTCCGTCTCATATTAATTGTCTCAAAGTTGGACAAAAGTGGATGCACCTAGCACTAAAATATGTCTAGATACACCCACTTTTGTCAAAGTTTAAGACAATTAATATGAGACGGAGGGAGTATAATCGCTTAAGCGATTTCCTTCATCAGAAGGGCTACACGAGCAATGAAGATTGCCCATGTGTTTTTATACGGAGATCACAAGATGATTTCTGTTTTATCTCGGTGTACGTGGACGATTTGAATATAATCGGTACACCTGAGGATATTGAGGAAGCGAGTTCCTACCTGATGTCGGAATTCGAAATGAAAGACTTAGGCAAAACCAAGTTCTGCCTAGGTTTGTAACTTGAACATTCCCCTGCTGGGATCTTAGTGCACCAGTCTGCATACACCCAGAAGGTGTTGGAAAGATTTGGATTTGATAAGGCATATCCTTATAAGACCCTGATGATTGGGAGATCTTTACAGCAGGATAAGGACCCGTTCAGGCCTAAGAAAGAGGGAGAGGAAATTCTGGGACCAGAATTCCCCTACTTGAGTGCAGTTGGCGCACTCATGTACCTCGCGAATTGCACACGGCCGGACATTGCGTTTGCTGTCAATTTGCTTGCTAGGTACAGTTCTGAGCCTACCAAGAGACATTGGAAAGGCGTTAAGGACATCTTTCGATACCTACAAAGACCAAAGATCTTGACTTGTTTTACCGGAGGAATCAAGACCTCACGGTCGTAGGCTATGCTGATGCTGGGTACCTATCAGACCCGCACACATCTAAGTCTCAGGCTGGATATGTTTTCCTTTGTGGTGGAACCGCTATTTCCTGGAAATCGTCTAAGCAAAGCCTAGTGTCCACTTCGACGAACCACTCGGAAATCATTGCACTATATGAAGCATCACGTGAGTGTGTATAGCTTCGACGAGTGATCGGCCACATCCAGCTGTCATTTGGGCTGAACACCGTCCAAACCCCCACTATTATCTTTGAAGATAATGCCGCTTGTGTTGCACAAGTACAGACGGGTTATGTGAAGAGCAATCTCACGAAGCATATCAACCCCAAGTTCTTCTACGCACATGAGTTGCAGAAGTTGAATGAAATAAGAATCTTGCATACTAAGTCATGTGAAAATCCTGCTGATTTGTTCACTAAATCATTACCGACATCTTTTTTCGAGAGATGTGTTCGTGGAATTGGTATGATGGGACTTAGGGAGATGTAAGGTTCAGAGGGAGAATCTTCACAAACTCATCGCTAAAATCTCGATCCAGATGATTGAGTACTTAACTTAATGGTTAAGTGAGTTGTACTCTTTTCCCCTTAAGTGAGTTTTTATGAAGTTTCTCACACGAGATTTTTAATGAGACAATTGGTGCAACATAGCAAAAGTATACCATGTGCTTTTTCTCCATATTTTTCTCACTGGGTTTTTCGGAGTTTTAAGGCATGGCTATACGGATAAAACCCAAAGGGGGAGTGTTACGGAACCAAACTAGCGTGACAGGGTAGCCCACGCGGTGGGTCTACCCAGCCCACGTTTTACCTGGTCCCTCTCCATGATAAGTGGGTATTTATTCATCTAGCCCATCCCCTCTATATAACGAGGCAAAGATTGTACGTAGCTGGTTGACAGAAACACATCAATAAAGAGATCTTGCCTATTTACCTGTGTCATTTACTTTTCCGTACGTGTGTTGTCCTTCGCCTTCGTCTACACCGCCGACGTCGCACACCGTCGGGACTGGCCAGCCTGCAGGGTTGTGCAACATTATGGACTCTATTTGGGACGACAAAAACAGTAAAGATCCGATTTTACATGTTTAACCACTTTTACGGTGCTCTATTAACTACCTGTGGAGAGCAAACCCTACCTCTCTCTGCTGCTCCACTGTTCTGTTCTGCTACGCCCCCTAAATCTGTAGCTCGTCACTCCCACCGCCGGCCGCCACGACCACACAAATGGCTTCGCCCTCGCGCCCGCTTACCTGCACTCCGACGCCACCGATCGCCGCCGCCCCTCCGCCACCACCAGAAGCTGACGGCCCCTCGTCGCCCCCGAACGCCCATTCCCCTCTTCCGCCCTCGGAGGCGCCGCAGGTTTCCCTCCCCGGCGACCTCCTGGAGGACATCTTCCTCCGCCTCCCCACTCCGACCGACCTCGCGCGCGTCTCCGCCGCCTGCGCCTCCTTCCGCGCCCTCACGGTGGCGGTCTCCTTCCGCCGCCGCTTCCGAGCTCTCCACAAGCCCCCCGTCATCGGCTTCCTCCGCGACGACTTCTACCCGGCCCAGCCTCCCCACGCCTCCGCCCCGGCCGCCTGCGCCCTCGCACAGGGCGCCGACTTCACCTTCTCCTTCCTCCCCGACGCCGCCTGCTGGAGCCCCCGCGACACCCGCGACGGCCGCGTCCTCTTCTCCGCCGTCCCCAGCGCCCAGGGCCGCGGGAACTTCGCGGACGCCACCTCCCCCACTTTCGTGGATCTCGTGGTTGGCGACCCCCTCTCCCGGCGCTACGTTCTGATCCCGCCCGTCCCCGATGACCTAGCGGCCTCCGTCCAGGACTGCGGCATGCTGGATTTCGAGCCCTTCCTTGGTCCAGCCAGCGCCGAGGACTTGCGGGAGGACGATTCTCCCTTCAGAGTCATCGCCAAGGTGCTGTGCGATACCAATGTCACCGTCTTTGCCTTCTCTTCGCGCACCGGTAAATGGCGTAGTCACGGTTCGAGCGAGCTGTCCAATGACTTTGCACTGGATGCCTTGTATGAACGGCGCCACTACATACAGGGCTCCTTCTGTTGGCTCTTGGAGTGGGTGGAGAAGTTGCTCATGCTCGATGCAGATGGGATGGAATTCTCCATTATTGACCTCCCACCCGGCACCGATGAGAGACGGTTTGCCATCTTGGAGGCAGGACAGGACAGGATTGGGTTGTTAAATATTGGTAGGAACACATTGGACTCGTACTACAGGAATTTACGAAACAAAAGCGAAGGCGCGCAAGAGTGGCAGCATAGCACAATAGACCACCCTTTGCCTGACTATCACTGGCGCATCATTGGTTCAGATGAGGAGTACTTACTTCTAAGAGGGATTTCACTTGACTGTTCTTCAGAGAGTCCCGATATAGAGTATTTTGCACTAGGACTGAAGGAGTTGGTGCTCGAGCGGATGTACGTGTCGAAGCACAAAATGTTGCATGCTCACCTGTATAGAGGATTCCCACCACAGTTCTCGGCACCTAGTATATGAAGTGGTAAACTTGCTGCCATATCCTCCTTTATTTTCAGCAGTTGGGAGGTAGTATATGTTGTCGATGTGCTTTGCCATCCTTGTTGTTGCGCACTTTCTCTTTGTGCAGCAAATTTATCTTCTGCGCGCAAGTTCTCATGCTATAACTCATCTGTTGTTAATGATTCAGTACTGTATACCATCCATGGCTGAAGGCTGCTTTTTTTGCACTATTGGTTCTGGTTTGCAAAATCTTAACAGCCTAGTACAGTTACTATCTCATTAACTCTTATATCTGATTTGATATGGTAGATGAAAACAACTTTGCGTGATCATTTCGATTATCCATTAGTAAACAAATGGAGAGACTTTTATCGATTAGAAAGCCATGTTTATAATTTCCTATGTCCACAAAAGTACGCCGTATTAGCCATATGCACACTATTTTACAAAAAAAAAGCCACAGGCACACTAACTATAGAATAAGCTGAAATTACCAGCATTCGTTGCTCTTTGTCTTAATTGTGCTTTTGCATGTATTCTTCCCAAGGAAGCAAGAATTGCTTGTTCATTGGAGTAATGGTTTTGGAGCATAATATGAAGTGTAGAGGAAAAGGGCCTAAGAAATTGTAGACCCAACACATTTAATTACGAAAAGTTGCTAAGTGGCCTTCATCTGTTTCTAATATACTCCCTGCGTTCCTAAATATAAGATGTTTGAGCCAGCCCTTTTCCACATTCACATATGTCTACATGTATCTAGACAACTTTTAGTATACATGTTCACTCATATTAGTGTGTATCTAGTCACCATGAGAAATAGCTAGAACATCTTATATTTAGGAACGGAGGGAGTAGTACCTGACTAGGTACACACACTTCTCTTTTCTTTAGTTCGTACATGAGCAGTTTTGGGGCTGTAATATTTGTAATATATAATTCTACATCAAAGATTTTATCGGGAAAAGATAATTTGAAATTGTGTTTGCAAAGATACATGTGGCAATGCATTACCTTACCAAGTATGAGATCCTGTGTTACAAGTGTATGGTTGTGGTGTTTCCAGAAGTCCCTCTTATGCTTTTGATGAGCATGTGTGCCGATTCCTGTTGTGATTTTGTGTTCTTTTGCCAAGAATTTTGGCACGGTGGTCGGCTTGGTGCTGAAGTTTGTGATTTGCAGGTTAGCCTAGAACATTAGAAGGATTTTCTATTATATTTATTTTTTCCATTGCTGAGATCAGCTCAGCTGATGAAGGATGCTATGGTAGAGCAGGTGGTGACTCTGTTTTCTTGCTTTGTTTAGCTGGAAAAATTTCTGCATAACTGCTTGACTTGCTCTTGTACTAGTTGTAAGAGAACAGGGCAAAAGGGTAGCTAACTTTCAGCTTGAATATGTAATAAATAATACAGTAGCAGTTTTGAACGGCGATATTATATTGATTGTGTTGAGGCTATTAGCAACATATTAGCCTCAGAATTGGATCCTCATGCTCAAACCTATTATTCTAGCCTTGTTGACGACTTACAGCGGGTCCTGATGTGGATGCTTGTGTGAACTATTTCTGACCTGATGTTCATTCATTCATTCATGGACCAGCGGGTCCTAATTTCCACCAGGATATCGTTATCGAGACGACCTCAAGAATTTGAAGGCAGCTTGATCAGGGTCATCAAGAGGCTTGAATATTTCATGAATTTGACGGGGCTGGGTTCCAATGTTGCTAGGGATTCATGGATTGCTGGTTGTTTGTAGCATTTCCGTGGGAGCATGGTCAAGGAAGAAGAAAGAATGCTGGATGAGAAAACAAAGAAACAGATCCCTGTGAAGAAAGCTCGGCCGAGGTGGATTGCACCACCGCCCGGTATGGTCAAAATTAATGTCGATGCTGCTGTTGCAAAATCAGAGAGCAAGGGAGCAGTTTCAGCAATAGCTAGAGATCAAGAAGGTGCATATATTGGGATGCTCCATGGTTGCCTTTAAGGGTGTATCCGATCCTGGAACGTTGGAGTGCATAGCTTGCCGAGAGGCACTAGCGCTGGTTTGAATGTACTGCCTGGAGGTAGAGTGTCTTCAGGTTCTGGAGGAAGACGGGGAAGATATATGATGATCGCTCGTGAGAACCAAATTGCAGATGCTGCCTTCTTCTGTCATGAAGGAAGAACAAACAATGGTGAGGCTCAGTAGGAATGCTGCTACTCGTGATGTAGGCAGATCGGTATGGCTTCTTCAGCCACTGATGCAGCACTTATGTATCCCTGTAAACGTTTGTCTGAATAAAGTGTGTGATGACGCTAAAAAAAAGTCCTTGTGATAGACTAGATTTATGCCATTTCTACGGGCTAAAATATTTTCAACCTTCTTTATAAGTAACATTTATAGTTCTCCTCCGGCACTATCTAGGGTTCATGCCTTTTTTTGTGAGCAAGTCTACGTTCGTGAATCGTAACCGGCGACATGCCGAGTGCGAGCCATGCTGCGGCCGAGGCGTACAAGTGGGCTCTTCCGCGCTGTGATTCTGTGAATGACCTCTACATTGGCGGGCCGCCTGCTAGCCTTTGCCCGATTAGTAAGGCCGCGTGCTGGTCGTCAGCCCGAGTAACACTAGAGGAAGAAAATACAACATCGCTTTCGTAGTTCCGTTCCGTGCTAACAAAATTGATACCATACCGCTAATTGAGCAACCTATGCACCAGGATATATACATGCGATTTGTGATGGGAATCGGCCGGGCGTGGTGGTGCACGCCTATAACTCCAGCTTTGGAGGGCCAAGTGTTGGCTAGAAGGTGGGCTCGAGGCCATGGCAAGTTGGTTCAACATCCCTCCGCCACCTGGTGGAAATATGAGCAAAGATTAGCAGAAATGTCAGCAAGCCCTTTGGCTGTGGAGGGCACATGCGCTGCGGGCTAGCTCCCAGCGTTAAACCTAGTACCCCTCCGTATAAAGCCCTTGCCTTGGTTTCGCTCATCATATGCCTTCTCTTTTTGTTTCCGCAGTTTTTTCTTCTCGCAAACAACACACATTACAAGTGCGCCGGTGCCATGCACCTTCTCCTCACATCTCCCACTAATGACGTCCATTTTGGTGCTGTTGAGGTCTTCCTAGTGGTGAAATCGAGCGCTTCCTTCTAGGCGGTGGAGGCGCAGGGACTAGCCGAAGCCGGCGTCAGCCCGTGCTAACAGCGGCATGAGGACGTGCTGCCAGGCCACCTCCGATACTACCAGCCAAGGGCTACAATGGCGCCACTGACATCGGGCGATGCTCCCAGCGGGGTTGGCTTGTGCTACCAAAGACACAGGGACGCGCTGCCACAGACGACGAAGTGAAGGAATTATGCCCTAGAGTCAAATAAATAAGAGTATATTTATGTTATAATTCATTAAGTTTATAATAGTTTTATATCATTCTATGATCATATTAACAGGAAATCTTAATACATGTGTGGTATATAAACAATCAGTGGTTATTAGATAACCAAATTTACTAGTTAGCCTCTATATCAGTTTACAGTGGAGTCATCTCATTTGAGAATGAGGGGATGAACATACCCAATATAAGTATTGCAACACGATCGTATTACGAAGTTAAGTTCACTGTTGTAGTATTTAGAAATATAGTATCCTAATCCTTAGGCCGTGATATCATGTTTAATTGCTATCTCCGAGGTTGATTCAAACATCACACCGTAACTGGGTGATTATAAAGGTGTCTCTTGGAAAGTCGGAGGGATATGTTGAGACGTTTGATCAACATCGGGATTTGTTTATCCGCGTGACGGATAGATACTTTAAGCACACTCGGTGAGCTTATATCCATGAAGCTGCGCAACCTATGACTAGGTCATGAGGATGTAAGACCGTGGTAACGAGTAAAACAATTCTTGTCGGTAAAAAGATTGAACATGACATGAAGATGTCAACGATCAAATCTCGGAAAAGATAAGTATCGAAGGAAACAAAAGGAATAGGAATCTATGTTAAGGTTCAACGCCGTTTTATTCGTGGAATGCATAGAGGTCATTATGGGTGTCCAGGTCCCGCTATTGATCATTGATCGGGGAGGAGTCTCAACCATGTCTGTAGTGTTCCCGAACCGTAGGGTAACACGGTTAAGGGTCGACGACGCTAGGAGATCTTTATGAGCATATTGTAATTGTTGAAGAGAAACTAGAAGGGTTCCGGAGAAGAGAGATGAACACCGGAATCATTCCGGAGAAAATAAAAGGGACACGGGAAGTGTTCCGGGATGCCGAAAAAGTTCGGGGTGGTCCGAAACGAGTTCTGCATATACGGGAATTAATTTAGTATTAAGTAGTATATAGATAAATAATTGAGAATTAATTATATATATATATATATTAATTTAATATTAAATATAACTTAATAATATGTAAATATATTTATTTTGGAATTAAATATATTCACATATTAATTTAATATTGAAAATAATTAATTGATGTAATTGAATATGTTAATCAATTAATTAATTTAATAAAAAAAATAAAGAAGGAAAAGGAGTCACTCACGTTGGGAGCTATGCTCCCATGCGCCTTGAGCCCACACGTGCAAGAGGTGGTGCGGCCTAGGAGTTAGCCGCATCCCTCCACCTCTCCCCTCCCCCTTAGAGCTCATTTGGTAGCAAAGAAAAAGCCCGGGATCCCGGCCTTTTTCCCGGGCGAACCTGGCCCGGGTAGCCATACGGGCCCATTTGGCGCTCCGCGGGGCGCGGAAATTTGGGTCTTCCGCGACATATCCCCGGGTGAGGTTTCCCATAGTCCAGACGTCGGGGAGGAAAATCCCTCGCTTCCCCTCTCTCGCTCGCGGCGGCGGCGGTCGTTGCCAGGAATAGGTGAGGTGGAGGGGCGAGGCCTTCCTCCGCGACCAAGGCTACCGCGGATTCCAGGTCACCTGCGACGCCAACCGCACGGCCTTCCTCAAGAACTACGACGGTGACGGCGACATCTACTTCACTCTCTCCTTTGACGACGACGACGCCTGCAACGTCGACAAGCTCAACGGCGACGGCGCCTGCAACATCGACAAGCTCAGCATGTGCTCACGGTACTGGTGCTTCTCCCCTATCCTTTTCTCTCTCTCCTCTCTCTCTCACGATTTGTGCAGCGCTGGATCCCCCGCCGCCCCACCGCGTCACCACCTCTTCCCCTTACCTCGCCGGCAGCAGCTGCAGCTCCCCTGCGCTGGAGATCTGGTCTTGGAGGCAACCTTTCCCATTTACGAGGGAGCTGCCTGGTGACGGAATCGGAGACAGGCAGATGTGGATGCGTGCTGTTCTTGAGTATTGGGACGAATTCTTGCATCGTTTTTCACTGTCAGCAGAAATCATTCTTATTCTTGCATTGTTGTTACAGTCATAATCATAGAACGAATTCTTGCATTTTTGTTTGTTTGAGTTGTCGAGACATCGTAGTAGAATTCATAGACGGGGGTGCCATGAGACTACCGATAGAGATGTAGGGGGGCGTGGTCGTATGACAAACAATGACACTAGGGTTTTACCCAGGTTCGGTACGTCGCGATTATGCGGCGTTCCTACTCCTGCAATCTCACTAAATCAGGGCTGAAGCCTGAAGTATAAAAAGTACAATGTGAGTTAGGTTTTAGCCACTCGACAAGGATTAACCTCTCGGCGAGTTAGCCTCTAGCTTGTTGTCTCTTACCTCTCGCCGGGCTTTATGTAATAGCCGGGTTAGGGCTTACAGAATAGGAAACCTAGAAGACTACGGTATGTTCTAACTTGGAAGGCAAGAATCCGCCTTCTACTCCAAGCCGTACCACGTGGGCCGTGGTCCGGGTCCTTCTAGAATCCGGCTTCCGCGCGTCAGCTTACTGGGCTGCCTAATGGACCGTAACCCATTACCATTCAGGCCACCCTGGCAATCCGACACTTTAGGACACCATATGATATACCCCTAATTGGTATATATCCGACAGTAGCCCCCAAGAAGGATTAAGACTTCAATTCGCCGTCTTTCGTCAAAGTTGCATTCTTTCCGAGAAATATTGGCTTTTCGTCTTGATTCTTCTTTTCCTTCAAATCATGCTATAACGCGAAACTCGGATTCTGGATAATCCGGCTTTTTCTTCCACGAAACTTCGTGGAGAAGGAACTTCCTACGTCAGCGATAAAATCATGCTGACGTCAGGGACGCTTGGGTTTCGAGTGTGAAACCCTGAAACGTATCTCTGACAGATTCTCGCGGGAAACGAGGAGATAGCAATAATCACCTGGCGATTCATTTCCTGGATTTTCCGGCGAGTGACACACGTTGAGGATCCAACGGTCAAAAGTGCCGTTAGCGCGCATCATAAAGGATTTCCGGCTATAAATAGCCCACTTCATCCCCTTCGGCAATCCTTCCGCTCTCCTCTCACCTTCCAGCTCAAGCACCATAGCCCCCGAGCCTCACTCCAGTGAGAACAAAGCAGAGCCCGTGCTCGCGCAAGCACCGTTCCCGGACTTCTCGTCGGGAGCTCGAGGTCCTCGTCGCGCCGCCAAAGAATGGACTCACCTCTCGCATCTCAGGAGCACTCCATCGCCGCGGACATCGACGACATCATCAATACGATGGATCCTTTGGTCGATTCGCCGAGCCGCGCCACCGTCGACGTGCCGGAGAAATCTTCCGGCGGCCAGGCCCGCGAGGATCTGTATCTCGCGGCCGATAACCTGGCCGCGTCTTCCTCTGCACCGCATCCGCCTCTCGCCCTTGAATCAGCGGAGAAAAAATCACTCTTGTTGGAGAGGAGCTCGCCGCCGGAGCCGAAGACGATGTCGCCGGAGCAACATTCCTTCCTCCCTTCTTCCGACAATGGAGAAGGAAGGGTTGATTGCGAAAGGAAAATGGCGGCATGAGGAAGAAGAGTCTGAGCCTTCGCCCAGAGCCGGGGAACGAGTCCTTCTTACCTCGCACATTGCTAGAGGTATGGGAATCCCGCCTTCCGCCTTTTTCCTCGAAGTCCTTAGCCATTACAATATCCAGCCTCACAACCTACCACCAAATTCTATCCTCTATCTAGCCGGCCTCCAGTCCCTTTTTGAAGGGTATTTAGGAATAGCGCCTAGATTAGATTTCTGGCAGTATTGCTTTGGAATTAAGCGAAACCCTACAGAGGGCGCTCTTCCAACCTGTGGAACCATATCTTTCACCCTGCGTAGATTCAGGGAAGATTGGTTCCCGAAAATAAGAACATCGGAATCCGTCAAATTCTGGACGGGTTCCTTTTTCTATCGACAAGACATCCCATTTCCTGGAAGGGAAACCAGAGTTCCACCATTTGTCAATGCTGCCGCTATTCCCCAAGATAACTGGGATGCAGAAGCAGTGCAGACTTTGCCGGACGATTTGATGAAAATCAAACGGCGCATCACCAAGATCACTTCATCAAAACCTTCTCTTACCGGAACCGATACAGTTTTGTGTTGGTTCGGACGTCGCATCCAACCTCTTGCACATCGAACCCGGCTTCTATGCGAATACAAGGGTCCGGAAGACGAGATGAGGGGGACGGATAAGGCCTTTTCAAAAAGGGACTTCAAGATGCGGGTCAACCATTTGGTTGCCACTCGCGACCAGTATGAAGAAAGTCGAGAGATGCATCATGAAGGGAACAAGATTCCAAAGGTATGTTCTTTTCTCTTTGGACAACTTTCTCGGATTCTCGTTTTTCTCCGTTTTCTTAACGTAGTCGGATATTTTGGCCTTTTCCATAGTTCGATGATCTCACCAAAAAGGATCTCGCAACTGACGCCGAACTTGACGAACTGTATGCCAAGTTTTACGGTGGTCGGAAGCGTAAGAGACCGGCAACCACTGAAGAGGTGGTGTCTCTTGACGGAGTTCCCGTCGCTACATCCAGGTAATTCTCTGGGTATTTTGTAACTTTGCCTGCTTTTTATTGCATAAGTTGTTTTGGTTTCTCGGAATATTGATTTCTCGGATTTTTCCTTTCCCTTTCAGCCTTGATCCAACTTCTTTGAAGTCAAAGAAGCTGAACAAGCATAAAGCCACTATCGGCAAGGGAGCGCCATCTCCTGCTGCAGCTCCACCTACCCCAGTTACTCTTGGGGGAGAAGATCGGCCTGCAAAGCCGGAGGAATACCCACTGCCGACTAGCCAGCCTATTGCATCCGAGACGGATGCGAGGGAAAGGGCGGAGCCGGATATGGGTGGTCCTTCTCGTATACCTGAGGAGGAGCCCATTCCCACTTTCAAGAGAGAATTCAAGGTAAAGGAGGAACACTTCGACGAACTCTGATATATTCGTCGATGGGCCAAGAAGTTCTTCGCTCCTGCTCCTCTGATCCGTCCTTGGCTGCAAGGCGGACTAATTGTAAGGAATAACTTCGTATTTTCACCTCGGTAGGTCATCCAGGACGTCCTTCACCACGTTGGGATTCTCTTTGCAGAGTATGCAGAAGAATTCAACGAAAACTTGTCAGGTTTACAACGGATGAGCCAGGTAATATCTCTAGCCCCCAAGCAATAAGCCAAATGCATACTTTTTCCTTAATGCTTTTTCCACTTTTATGCTTGTTTTTAACTTAAGCATTTTTCCACTTTTCCGTGTTTCAGCAAACCGCTGAAAACATAAACCTGGAAGTTTTCAACAAGCTTACCATCAAGAATAAGGAGGTGAAAAACCTTCTCTCTATTCTTGATGTTAAGGAGGCAGAACTGGTATCCACTCAGCATCAGCTGAAGGAAACAACAGGTAAGATATTTCTTTGCTTCCAGTTGTATAATTTTTTTTAAGTATTTTCCGAGTTTTCTAACTCGCCTTTAATTGCTTTTCAGCTTCTTTGGCGAAAGCCAAACAAATTGCTGAAGATGACGGCAATGCCGATAACCTGCATTGGGAAAACCTGGATCTTCACAAGATCAATGTGAAGTTGCAGCAAGACCTGGAGGCCAGCCAGCTGGCCGTTGGCATTGCCGAGTCCAATGCCTCCAACCAAGCGGCCAAGGACAAGGCTACTATCCGAGATCTCGAAAATGCCTTGAACCAGCGCTTGGAGGAGGGAACCGAGATGAACAAAATTCTCGGTAAGTACTTTTCCTTTTACCGGATTTTCTATGTTTGCACTGTTTCTCTGTTTTTCTCTAACACATTGGTGTTTTTACTGAAAACAGGAAATGACCCCCAGCTTACTCGGATTGAGAAAATCCGAGCTTTTGGGAAGGTGTTCACCGCAATCAAGACTGCGGGGATGTTGCTGGTCAACAAATGCCTTCCCGCCAGGACTGGGGAGTTCTCGGAAGTTGAAAAACTTTCGGGAGCTATCGTGGAGGTGGCGGAGTCCAGGGAGTCCATCCTGCGCTCCGCGGCTCGTGGTGGTGCGCGCATGGCTCTAGGGCTCATGTGCATGCACTACCCTGACGCCAAATCTTGGCGCGTGGCATCCGGCATTCCGCAAGGATACACGGAGGCGGAGCGAGCCAACATCTTTGAAGACATCAAAGGTCACACCACCAATATCGCCACCATGGTCAACATCTCCACCTTCTACCCGGAGGGAACTATTCCAGAAATTCCCGAGGAATCCAGCAGTGAAGACGACTCGGATGCCTGAAGGGAGATGCCTTGTCCTGGGTAGAAGATAGGAAATAGAAGCATTACTGATCTTACAATGTAAACTTATTGTAATGCTTTCTATTCTTTTGTATAAACAAGTACTCCGCTTTTGCAGCAATATTTATTAAGTCCTTTGCAAGTTTTCTGGGTTTTATTCCTTTATCTTCCAAGTTCTCTGGTTTATATGTTTTAACTGTCCTTAGTGTTTGAAATGACTCGCTAGTATTTTAATCTTCATGCCAAGTGACTGGGTATAACCAATCAGTCTAAACTCGGAAACATGGATCATACTAAAGGCATTTTTACTTACTAGCTCCAGCGACCCAGCACAAAAACAATCAGATAATACTTAGAGAAAAGAAAGGAATTTTGTGAACGAAACTCAGGCACGTAGGCACAATCTGGGTTTCCTTAAGCCATTTTTTAGGCTGAAAATCATTCAATTTTTTAACACCGAGCCTGCAGGCACAATTCGGGTTAACATTGAGTATTTTGAAAGATCATTGGAAAATAGATAAGACGAAATTATGCTTTAAACTATAATAAACATGTAGAAAACATAGATGTATGAATTCCGACAACTTTATTTCATGATCTCAAAGATGTTTACATAGAAATTGAACTAAGTATAGAAGGGACGTAACTGATGGATGCTCTAGGGTCTTTTGGTCTCCCCTAGTTCGTCATCTATCTTTCTCTTTCTTTTGCGATTCGGCTTTTCGGGATCATCTTCCGTGTCTCGTATATCTACAAGATAGTATGATCCATTTTTCATAGCTTTGCTGATGACGAATGGTCCTTCCCAAACTGGGGCCAATTTGTGCTTTCTTTGTTGTACCGATCTTAGCACTAGGTCACCTTCTTTAAAAGAACGATGCCTGATTTTCCGACTATGGTAACGTCGTAAAGCTTGCTGATAAATGGCAGATCTTTGAAGCACAAGTTCTCGTTCTTCCTCTAGGAGATCGAAGGCATCCTGTCGTGCGCTTTTGGCATCCGAGTCATTGAAATCATGCACTCTTGGGCTATCATGGATCATGTCTGTTGGAAGGACTGCTTCCGCACCATAAACTAGGAAAAACGGGGTTTGCCCTGTTGACCTGTTTGGCGTCGTTCGAATACTCCAAAGCACAGAGGGTAACTCTTCCACCCATGCTCCAACTGCTCTATGAAGAGGAGATTCGAGTCTTGGGCGTATTCCTTGCAGGATTAAACTGTTCATTCTTTCAACCTGTCCATTGGATTGTGGGTGTGCCATAGATGCAAGATCTAGGCGTTTTACCATTTGTCGGCAATATTTTGCCAACTCTCCAATAGAGAAATTTGTCCCGTTGTTGGTTATTATGTTGTGTGAAACGCCGTATCTCATGACTACGTCAATGATGAAATTTCTGGCTGTTGCACCGTCGAGCTTTTTGATGGGTTTTGCCTCAACCCACTTGGTATACTTATCCACTGCAACGAGTAGATGTGTAAGTCCACCTCTTGCAGTTTTGAATGGTCCCATCATATCTAGCCCCCAGACCGCAAACGACCATGTAATAGGGATAGTTTTGAGTGCTTGGGCTGGCATATTCGTCTGCTTGGCATAATACTGACATCCGGCACATGTGTTGACTATGTGTTCGGCGTCTGTCTTGGCTGTTAGCCAGAAAAATCCTGCCCGGAACGCTTTTTTAACTATGCTTTTTGATTGATCATGATGCCCGCAATCTCCAGCATGGATTTCTTGCAGAATTTCTCGGCCTTCTTCTGGCGAAATACATCGCAAAAAAATTGTAACATCCCTGTTTTTCTACAATAGGGTGGTGGTGTGTTGTTGGCATCTCATACATGCACAAAAACATTGGTTAAAATTTTGCATTTGAAATAACAAATGAAATGACCAAAAATCCCTTAAAGTGATCACCCAAATTTTGTTTTAAAAACAATTTCAATTTTGGAAAGCAAAGAGATGGTGAGCTTGCAAATTTCATAAGGTTTTCAAAAACTATTTTTGCCAAATTTTCTGTTTGCAAAAAGGCCCCCAAAATATGGTTTTCTGTTCTGTTTTGAAATAGAAAAGGACCTAAATGAAATTCCGTTGTCTCCCAGGGGGTTATTGTAATTTGTTTTTTTTTTGGCTTTCTTCAACCTTCAGACAGAAGGAAAGCAGCTGCGTGGCTGCACTGCCGACGCTGCCTGCCACCTCCTGCTGGCCAGCTCGACGAGGAGGAGAAGTCCTGGATGCCTTCCTCTCCTCTATCCCTATCCTCTCTGCCTTGAAGCCTTCCCCTCCCTCGAATGTCATCCCTCTCTGTATGTTCTCTGCCCGGCCGAAACCCTAGGTCTCGGGCCGCCGCGTTTTGCCATCGATTCCGGCCGCCCCGCGGAGAATTAGGGAGCCCACAAGCTCAGCCGGCCTCCCCTCTCACTTCCTATGAAGTCGTGGCCGCGGAGAAGCCACGGAACGGCCGAATCACCGCATCTCCTCCAACTCCGGCCGGCCGCCGCCGTGCCCGATTCCGGCCGGTCACGCCACTCCCTCGCCTCCATGTCCACGCCAACGGACTCAGTGTGCTCCGGTGAGCATCCCCATGCCCTCCATCTCCCCGCTCCCCCTCTGGTTCGTCCTGGTGCCGTGCACCCGTGGTCGCCGCCGCGGTTCCTCGTCGCCGGCGAGCTTCCGGCGACCTCCAGCAAGCGGCGCCGCCACCCCTAGGGCCCCCTCGATCTCCTCTACGTCGTGGTGCCCTTGGTTTCCCAATTGGCGCGCGAATTGAATCAAATTGATCCTAGCTGTGAAGAACAGAGAGCAGTTCATCCCTGGGTGATGCAAGGATGATGTCATCCTGACATCATATTTCCTTTTTTTTTAAGTTATTCCAGGAATTCCAGAAGATGGGTTATTTTGTAAAATAAATAACTTCTGTTATATTACTCAGAAAAATGTAAATAGTATATGGTTTTGTTCAGAAAAATAAACTCTACCCAACTATATCATTTTCACACATGTTTGAGAAATTCCAAAAAATGGCCTTTATTTAATATTGTTTAATCATTTAAAATGGAGAAAATGAGTTTTTATTCAATAAAATTAGAAAATTAAAAGTTATATACCAAATTGCTCAAAATGACTAATACAACCTATTTATGATGTTTTCAACCCCATTTGAGCAACTAAAATTGGACTCACTTTCAGAATCGCCCGAAACCCCCTCCGGGGTCTATTTCGGGATAAATCCCAGTAAAATTGCATAACTGACATACGAACCCTAGCAACCCAACGATCGTGTTTAGGGCTTTATTTCAGTGCATTAACTTGCTCATGCATACATATTGCGCATTGCATCGATGCCATGTTTGATTGTTGTTTCTCTTCCGGTGTTTCGCTTTTGATCGGTAGAACGCGACCCCGAAGAGAAGATCGACAACGCCATGGCGAATACTTGATCCTAACCGACAAGTCAAGCACTTATTCCTGAAGACTTTCTCTGGTTTTCTTGAAGCAAGGCAAGCATAACCTCTTATCTGCCATATATGATTTCGAAAGACTTTTTCATTCTCGTACAAATGCATTCGATTCCAATGTATCTTGAGTCAGTAGATAGAGTTATCCTATTTATTTGCATAACCCAGATATCATGATTCAATGCTCCTAGCAGACATAGGATTTGTTTGTGTGTATTGCCAGAGCCTCAAATATGCCATGCTTAGTCATACATGTCTGTTGATATCTGCTCCATCCGGTTGATGAATCAGAGTTACGAAATAATCTAGTATGGCAGGAAGTAGTGGTAAGTTAAAGAGATGTTTGATTAACATGACTTAAAGGTGTGGATGACGAGACCACAGAGGGTCTGTGGTGGTTGTCTCGTTCATGCCCCTAGGAGCGAGTTCTCGTCTTCGAGCCAAGACTGAGCGTGCATCCACACGAGGGATTGGATTCCCCGCGGTCTCAACTTGCCTAGTTTGTTCCATGAGTTGCCTAGTTCGGGCTTTCCATTTCGATTTGCGGGGATATCAAAACACTTTCAAAACTAGGATGTGGGGATGTATCGGCGCTCTGCGGGTAGGTAACCGTCGCGCATCGCGCACAACGATAGAGACCCGGCAGGAGATGGCCACTCCCTATTGGCGGTCCATCTCTACTCGGAGCGACTCATGGAATAGGCGAAGTAAGGGAAAGGTCATGGTCAACCTCCATCTGCCGGCACTTCCCGGAATAGTGCTAATCTAGTGGCATTAAGAGTTGGTTGGTACGTGTGGTTAAAGTTGTACACCCCTGCAGGGTTAAATCTTTTCGAAAAGTCGTGTCCGCGGTTAAGGACGACTTGGTGACGGATTCTGTGATCATAGACAACTTAAACGGAATGATTAAAACTTGCTGATAACGAATGAAGGATGCCTCCTCGGAGATGCCGAGAGGGGTTACCTTGTAGCATGAGTTACCGGAACAACTGGAGGAGGTGATCTTTGAAGCACGAGGTGCTGATATGATATTGGTGGATTAAAAAGATAATGATTTCAGTAGTTGAGTAGCTTTCTCATCTGTTTTCAAAATACTCCATGAGACGTGCTGCTCCTTCCTCAATTTGGAAAACAAAGATGGCTTTACGCAAAATAACCTTCATAACTCTTTCTAAGAGAAGCAGATATATAATAGGTTAACTAAGTCTTGTTGAGTACCTCCCGTACTCATGTTTGCTTCAACTTGGTTCAGGTGGAGTTCCTCAGTTCGGTGGTGTTTCGACGTGGACATCGACGAGTAGTTCAGGGTTCCCAGGTGGCAGCCTGGAATCTATGGGCTGGGACGTCGCCTTATGTTGCGGCCTCTTAGGCCTTTTGGTTCTTGTTGATTAGCAACATAGTTTGCCTTCCGTTGTCTGATGTAATGTTGGGTCGTGTGACCTCTGCTTGTAAGCTATACTCTAGTAACACTTGTTTAATACAGCTTTCATGTCTAGAGTGCTGCTTTGATCGGTTGTTGGTTTCGAGCCTGTTGTTATACAGTTTTGGCTATGCCTGCATAGTTGTCGCAGTCGAGGGGTTGTGGAGCCGATGATCCATATCCGAGCCCGCCTGTCGATGTGATCGGCCTGGGGCGAGGTAACCCCAGTAACCCTCGATTGTTGTTGCACTTTCTGGACACATAGCAACTCTGTATAACTTTGGTCCTGTTCCTTCAGTTTCATCCGACTCTTGGACGCTTGGGTATGCATAATTGGTTATGACTAGCATGGATGCAAGGAGTAGTAGACCGGGGATCCGGACTGCGTGCCGATGAATCCGGTTTGCCTGCCGTTGTTTGTTGCGGCCGGGGCTGGTAACCCTGAAGCCCTTGTGAGTCCATGGCTAGGAGCACATAACGGTATGTATATCTCTGGGTCCGGGGTCTGACAAAAGTTGGTATCAGAGCAGGACTGCCTGTAGGAAAACCTTATTGCTTGGTCGATGTCGAGTCTAGTGTTTGTGAAAACTATTTGAAACTTCAAATGGATTGTGAAAACCTTCTTAGGATTCTTTTTACTCCTTACCTGGTATCGTTCTAACTATGGGTCTCCTTACCTGTTTTGGATTTGAAAAGGTTCCAGTTATTCAAAACTTAGATGCCTTCTTTGGCAAGGACGTTGCTACCCAAGTTGACCTAGTGTTTAGTTTCTAGAGTCGTGTGTGTTCCTTGTTCCGTTATCTTTTGATTCAAACTGGGAGATTTCCTTTCAATCATAATCTCTCGAAGTTGTATGGATTCCACATTCCTACATGTTTCAAAGTTCTAAATCCTGAACCTCGAGATGTGCTTTGCATCTCGATTGTATTCCTTGCCTTTTGATCAGATACTTTCGGAGCTATGTATGGTTTCTGGAAGATACTCCGTGATTGCTATTCGTGGTGTTCTTCAAGGCACCCCGATAGTAGTTACTCCTTTCGTTGAGTTTTCAACCTTGGACTTGAACCGAAGGTCCCGGAATGTGCTGAATTGTGGTGGGTTGAATCATGTGGTTTTATAACCATGCGATGCTCACTCTACCAGTACAGGATGCTGACCTTTAACCCAAGTTCTGTTTCTTCGGATCCTAAGGAATCCGTTCTACCTCAGGGTGGCTAGGTAATCTTAGCTCCAATAGTCATAAGTTTTCCCTTGGAATCAGAAGGATCACAGCAAGAGTGATCATCCTGAATTCCACATCTTCGTTCTTATTTCAGTTATACCAAATCTTTTGCATGGGTTTTACACATGAGTATTACCCTGTGCTTCAATTTGATCTTAGGATCTTCCCTGAGCATGATTCTACCCTTCAGTTGCTTTCAAATCTCTAACCGTTGTTATGGACCCCAAGTTGCATATGGGTGTTGGATTCCTCCAATACATTTGCTCTTGTTTTCCGTCAGAACGTTCCACCTTGGAATGTAAGGAGAAACAAACTCCAGTACCCCGTTCATCTCTAGGACCAGGTCAAAGTTTTGTAATCCGCAGATTAAAGAAGTTTCATTAGCTTCTGTTCTGTTCCACCTTCGAGTATCACACTCTTGTATATCAAGAGGTTGTGTTAAGTTTCATGGCCTTATTTATGAAGTGATGCTCTCACCATATCCACTCCCCCTTCCTCCAAGCTTGAATGCTCGAGTATGATGGGTCAGTGCTTTGATGTGTGTATCAGATGTTCCTAGCAATTCTTATTGCTTTGAAAATTCTAAGAAACATCTGTATCCTTCTTAGCACTACTGGTCACCCAGCCTCTTTTCGAAGTTGACTGTGTTACCAAAACCGTCCATTCCGGTGCATATCCTCGGTCAGAGAGTTAGGTTCATGCCAAAGCTCTCCAGACCACATCAGTTGTTTTGAAAAACAAGCCTCCCTTCCAAACTCCGAGACATATCGGTAGGTTGTGAAATTCTGGTAGTCTTTTTAGAAGTATCATCAGGTTTTACCTGACCGTAACGTCTAAACAAGGGGTAATTTAATTGCTCCTTTCTCCAGGAAACTCTGCTGGATATCCCGGACTAGTTGGTTGAGCTTAACAACAACTTGGAGAGTTTAAAGGCAAAAGCTCTTCCCAACTTGATCCTTAGATAAGGGATGTCTAATTCTTTTGCACGGAAGCATGATAGTATCTCTTCTGTGGACATGCTATCATTCCAACCTTGATT
The DNA here is from genome assembly GCA_028641055.1 of Alopecurus myosuroides. Taxonomy (NCBI): domain Eukaryota; kingdom Viridiplantae; phylum Streptophyta; class Magnoliopsida; order Poales; family Poaceae; genus Alopecurus; species Alopecurus myosuroides. The sequence continues at coordinate 510,928,211 of CM054057.1, forward strand.
TGATTTGGGCTATCGTCAAATTGAGAAAAGATCCAAGGACTATCTTTATAGTGTTTTCACTCATGGTGTTTTTTCCGAGTACACCTTCATGTCCTTTGGTCTGACCAATGTTCTGCCTTGTTCATATATCATATGAATCCCTCTTCTTGGAGTGTTTTAATAAGCGTGTTGTCGAGCCCATCGATGACATTCCTACTTACCCAAGTTGCAAGAGGTCCATGTTGAACAATTGGCCCTAATGTTGGAAACTTTCGAGAACCATCTTTGTGTCATCACGAAGTTGTGTTCTAAATGTTCGAAGTAGCTTACCCCGGTCCATGTGTTTATGGTGAAAGTTGTCGCCATGGATTCGAGTAAAGTTTTCTTGTTCCCTAAGGAATAATTCCTCGGTCATGCATGTGTGGTATATGCTTGAAATGGTAGGTTGTTACCTCCACTCCTTGAAGAAGTTTGTATCCACACTAAGCCACTGACTGATCGTTCGTGAAAGAGAAGAAGTTTAAGAACTTCGTTATCTTTGTAATTGTTTTCCCAACAAGGACTCCGATGTGTTTCATTGCAAGTAAACCATGTAGGTGCAACCTTCATTCGTTAGTTGCTAATACATGAGTTCTGCAATCCTGCTCAGCTTTTCGAGCTTGACATCATAGCCCATGTCTTGAGAATCTAGCATAGGTATTTCGTTGGTAACCGGTGCAATCTCTTCGCTCAAACATACCGAGTCTGAGTTATAAATCCACTAACCAGAGCTGAATCTCAAGCAGCAATGATGGTTGGTGTTCTCTCAAGGGCCTTGAATTAGGTCCAGTCTAAAATCTGGCATGGTTGATGTTGTGGTTGACACAACTAGCCGGAAGGCCTAATGTCATATCTCTTTGAATCCGTAAGAACAACCACTCCCCGTGAGAATTCTTGTGTGACTCGTTCTCAACAAGTTTCCCTCACCGTTCCTTTGACCAAAGTTTAACTTCCACTTGATGACCTATTGAAGGCTTATGTAAGCTGGATATGGGTGTCGGAACATCAAGAAGACCTTGGAACTTACCATGTCCAATGTCTCTCTACCAATTCCCCAGATCATCGTACTCATGAAAACAAGTTCATCATGAGAACCATCTCCTGGTGTTTTGTGACCGCCATCGAACAATTTTCTTTTTCAGGTTGTTGGTACTTGAAGTTCTGTTCATTTCACACATTGTGTGAATTTGTCAGTCATTCCAGCCGTGGGATCTTAAATATGTGGTAAACGTGTTGCTACGTCAAATCCACCATAGGAAAGAGATTCCCTATCCCTTCTGGTGTTTCAACCCTCGTTGGTTACCCATCCTTATGGTGTGATCAAGAATTCCTCCCTAATTACCGTGGTCCAACTTCTTCTGGTTTCTCATCTTATGTCGTGAAGTATCATCCCGATCCTTGACAAGGTTTTTCGACAAACTTGAACGGAATGAAAGTTCCGTTATCTTCTGTGTCCACTCCGAAGAGTGAACATAATCATGTATCAAATTCTCTCCGACGCACGATTACAGTGTTTTCTCGTGTTTTCCCTCGTCTGTGGATATTATGTTTTGGTATCCAAGACCATTCCCTCCATCTTGGTTATCTGTTTGAAGAAACCTCGGTTTCACAAGTTGTCCAACCTTTCTTTTCCAAAAGGATTTAAAGTCTTGTGCGAAGCTCATATTCTAAATCCTTTCCAGAATCATCGTCCATAAACTTGAAACCTTCTCTCAGTTCCCTCCGTTATCTTGATGTGTTTCACGTGTGTTAACTCAAAAGTGCTTTGTGAACATTACTATTCTGAGTTATCCATGAGATACTCGATCTTCGTGAAGATCAAACCCTAAGAGTTTCCCTCTTACCTAAGGTGTATCCGTTCAATACTCCATGATGCTACGGATCAAATTCTTCTCGAAGAGAACCGTAAGATTCGAGAAGATCGTTCAAAACCGGTGTTCTTCTTTCTTCTCCTTCGGGAATCTCGGGACGAGATTCTTGTAAGGGGGGTAGATTTGTAACATCCCTGTTTTTCTACAATAGGGTGGTGGTGTGTTGTTGGCATCTCATACATGCACAAAAACATAGGTTAAAATTTTGCATTTGAAATAACAAATGAAATGACCAAAAATCACTTAAAGTGATCACCCAAATTTTATTTTAAAAACAATTTCAATTTTGGAAAGCAAAGAGATGGTGAGCTTGCAAATTTCATAAGGTTTTCAAAAACTATTTTTGCCAAATTTTCTGTTTGCAAAAAGGCCCCCAAAATATGGTTTTCTGTTCTGTTTTGAAATAGAAAAGGACCTAAATGAAATTCCGTTGTCTCCCAGGGGGTTATTGTAATTTGTTTTTTTTTGGCTTTCTTCAACCTTCAGACAGAAGGAAAGCAGCTGCGTGGCTGCACTGCCGACGCTGCCTGCCACCTCCTGCTGGCCAGCTCGACGAGGAGGAGAAGCCCTGGATGCCTTCCTCTCTTCTATCCTTATCCTCTCTGCCTTGAAGCCTTCCCCTCCCTCGAATGTCATCCCTCTCTGTATGTTCTCTGCCCGCCGAAACCCTAGGTCTCGGGCCGCCGCGTTTTGCCATCGATTCCGGCCGCCCCGCGGAGAATTAGGGAGCCCACAAGCTCAGCCGGCCTCCCCTCTCACTTCCTGTGAAGTCGTGGCCGCGGAGAAGCCACGGAACGGCCGAATCACCGCGTCTCCTCCAACTCCGGTCGGCCGCCGCCGTGCCCGATTCCGGCCGGTCACGCCACTCCCTCGCCTCCATGTCCACGCCAACGGACTCAGTGTGCTCCGGTGAGCATCCCCATGCCCTCCATCTCCCCGCTCCCCCTCTGGCTCGTCCTGGTGCCGTGCACCCGTGGCCGCCGCCGCGGTTCCTCGTCGCAGGCGAGCTTCCGGTGACCTCCAGCAAGCGGCGCCGCCACCCCTAGGGCCCCCTCGATCTCCTCTACGTCGTGGTGCCCTTGGTTTCCCAATTGGCGCGCGAATTGAATCAAATTGATCCTAGCTGTGAAGAACAGAGAGCAGTTCATCCCTGGGTGATGCAAGGATGATGTCATCCTGACATCATATTTCCTTTTTTTTTAAGTTATTCCAGGAATTCCAGAAGATGGGTTATTTTGTAAAATAAATAACTTCTGTTATATTACTCAGAAAAATTAAATAGTATATGGTTTTGTTCAGAAAAATAAACTCTACCCAACTATATCATTTTCACACATGTTTGAGAAATTCCAAAAAATGGCCTTTATTTAATATTGTTTAATCATTTAAAATGGAGAAAATAATTTTTTATTCAATAAAATTAGAAAATTAAAAGTTATATACCAAATTGCTCAAAATGACTAATACAACCTATTTATGATGTTTTCAACCCCATTTGAGCAACTAAAATTGGACTCACTTTCAGAATCGCCCGAAACCCCCTCCGGGGTCTATTTCGGGATAAATCCCAGTAAAATTGCATAACTGACATACGAACCCTAGCAACCCAACGATCGTGTTTAGGGCTTTATTTCAGTGCATTAACTTGCTCATGCATACATATTGCGCATTGCATCGATGCCATGTTTGATTGATGTTTCTCTTCCGGTGTTTCGCTTTTGATCGGTAGAACGCGACCCCGAAGAGAAGATCGACAACGCCATGGCGAATACTTGATCCTAACCGACAAGTCAAGCACTTATTCCTGAAGACTTTCTCTGGTTTTCTTGAAGCAAGGAAAGCATAACCTCTTATCTACCATATATGATTTCGAAAGACTTTTTCATTCTCGTACAAATGCATTCGATTCCAATGTATCTTGAGTCAGTAGATAGAGTTATCCTATTTATTTGCATAACCCAGATATCATGATTCAATGCTCCTAGCAGACATAGGATTTGTTTGTGTGTATCGCCAGAGCCTCAAATATGCCATGCTTAGTCATACATGTCTGTTGATATCTGCTCCATCCGGTTGATGAATCAGAGTTACGAAATAATCTAGTATGGCAGGAAGTAGTGGTAAGTTAAAGAGATGTTTGATTAACATGACTTAAAGGTGTGGATGACGAGACCACAGAGGGTCTGTGGTGGTTGTCTCGTTCATGCCCCTAGGAGCGAGTTCTCGTCTTCGAGCCAAGACTGAGCGTGCATCCACACGAGGGATTGGATTCCCCCCGGTCTCAACTTGCCTAGTTTGTTCCATGAGTTGCCTAGTTCGGGCTTTCCATTTCGATTTGCGGGGATATCAAAACACTTTCAAAACTAGGATGTGGGGATGTATCGGCGCTCTGCGGGTAGGTAACCGTCGAGCATCGCGCACAACGATAGAGACCCGACAGGAGATGGCCACTCCCTATTGGCGGTCCATCTCTACTCGGAGCGACTCATGGAATAGGCGAAGTAAGGGAAAGGTCGTGGTCAACCTCCATCTGCCGGCACTTCCCGGAATAGTGCTAATCTAGTGGCATTAAGAGTTGGTTGGTACGTGTGGTTAAATTTGTACACCCCTGCAGGGTTAAATCTTTTCGAAAAGTCGTGTCCGCAGTTAAGGACGACTTGGTGACGGATTCTGTGATCATAGACAACTTAAACGGAATGATTAAAACTTGCTGATAACGAATGAAGGATGCCTCCTCGGAGATGCCGAGAGGGGTTACCTTGTACCATGAGTTACCGGAACAACTGGAGGAGGTGATCTTTGAAGCACGAGGTGATGATATGATATTGGTGGATTAAAAAGATAATGATTTCAGTAGTTGAGTAGCTTTCTCATCTGTTTTCAAAATACTCCATGAGACGTGCTGCTCCTTCCTCAATTTGGAAAAAAAAGATGGCTTTACGCAAAATAACCTTCATAACTCTTTCTAAGAGAAGCATATATATAATAGGTTAACTAAGTCTTGTTGAGTACCTCCCGTACTCATGTTTGCTTCAACTTGGTTCAGGTGGAGTTCCTCAGTTCGGTGGTGTTTTGACGTGGAGATCGACGAGTAGTTCGGGGTTCCCAGGTGGCAGCCTGGAATCTATGGGCTGGGACGTCGCCTTATGTTGCGGCCTCTTAGGCCTTTTGGTTCTTGTTGATTAGCAACATAGTTTGCCTTCCGTTGTCTGATGTAATGTTGGGTCGTGTGACCTCTGCTTGTAAGCTATACTCTAGTAACACTTGTTTAATACATCTTTCATGTCTAGAGTGCTGCTTTGATCGGTTGTTGGTTTCGAGCCCGTTGTTATACAGTTTTGGCTATGCCTGCATAGTTGTCGCAGTCGAGGGGTTGTGGAGCCGATGATCCATATCCGAGCCCGCCTGTCGATGTGATCGGCCTGGGGCGAGGTAACCCCAGTAACCCTCGATTGTTGTTGCACTTTCTGGACACATAGCAACTCTGTATAACTTTGGTCTCGTTCCTTCAGTTTCATCCGACTCTTGGACGCTTGGGTATGCATAATTGGTTATGACTAGCATGGATGCAAGGAGTAGTAGACCGGGGATCCGGACTGCGTGCCGATGAATCCGGTTTGCCTGCCGTTGTTTGTTGCGGCCGGGGCTGGTAACCCTGAAGCCCTTGTGAGTCCATGGCTAGGAGCACATAACGGTATGTATATCTCTGGGTCCGGGGTCTGACAAAAATTCCGGTAGTACTGCATTTATACAGGCAACCATTGATTACCGTGTATCCTTTGCATCGACGTTTTATTTGTCTTTGCAAGACCTCATCTGCTCCATACGGGTACTTCTGATCTACTAAGAAGTTTATATATAGAATTGTCCAATCCAGGTTAACGAGCAGGACTTCAATTGACTCGGAAACGAGAGGATAGTCGACATCTCCACCTTTTATGGATGGTTCGTGCAAATGCTAGACAAACACACCTGGTGGTAGGGTTTTCACTCTTTCCGAGCCCATGCGGGCTAGTGCATCCGCGTTCCAGTTTTCTTTCCTTTTGACGTGAAGTACTTCAAATCTCAGGAAGCAAATAGCAAACTCGTCCACGTTCTCCGATATTCGGCCATGATGGGGCTTTTGGCGTCCCATGTTTGGTTGAGCTGATGTTGTACCAAATCTGAGTCACCATAGCATAAGATGCGTTTGACACCTATTTCTTTTGCAATGTGCAAGCCATGAAGCAAAGTCTCGTATTCTGCCACATTATTGCTGGCGTTGAAGTGTATTTGTAATACATACTCCATTGTATCTCCCTTGGGGGATTTTAGGATTACACCAGCTCCAGTGCCTTCCTTCATCTTGGATCTATCAAAGTGCATGACCCAGTATTCCAACTCCGGCATTGGTGTGTTTTCCATTGGTTCTGTCCAATCAGCGACGAAATCTGCCAACACCTGGGATTTTATTACCGTTCGGGGTTGGTACTTAATGTCGAACGCAGCTAACTCGATGCCCCATTTGGCTACTCGGCCTGTTGCGTCCGCATTGTTGATTATATCCCCTAGTGTTGCTTTACATACCACTCTTATGGAATGTCCTTGGAAATAATGACGGAGTTTTCGAGATGCGAAAAACACGCCATATGCCAATTTTTGATAGTGTGGGTACCTTTGCTTGGATTCGGAAAAAACTTCACTTATATAATAAACCGGATGTTGATCTGGTATGCTTTGGTCGTCTTTCCGCCTTTCCACAACTATCACTGCACTGATAACCCTGTTTGTTGCTGTGAGGTACAATAACATGGGTTCTTCGTCTTTTGGGGATGCCAAAATCAGAGCTTTCATCGAGGTTTCTTTTAACGGGGTTAATGCTGCATCTGCCTCTTCTGTCCACACAAATTTGTCGGATTTCTTCAACAATTTGTATAATGGCGGAGCTTTGTCTCCTAGCCGGCTTATAAACCTACTGACGGCAGCTGCAGAACCCATCAATCTTTGTACATCTTTTAAGCATGTAGGCCTTGAGATGTTTAGGACTGCCTTGATCTTTTCCGTGTTTACTTCTATTCCTCTGTGAGAAACGATGAAACCCAAAAGTTTTCCTGAGGGAACCCCGAATACGCACTTTAATGGATTTAACTTCATTTTATAAGTGCGCAGATTTTCAAAGGTTTCTCGCAAATCTTCAAGAAGCGTATCCTTTTCCTTGGAAACGACGACAATGTCGTCCACGTAAACGTGAACATTTTTGCCAATCTGACTATGCAAACATCGTTGCATGCAACGCTGGTAGGTTGCACCTGCGTTCTTCAGCCAAAAGGCATGGTTATGTAGTAGTATGTTCCATACGGGGTTATGAAGGAGGTTTTGATTTGGTCTTCTTCCTTCATACGTATTTGATGATACCCGGAATAAGCACCCAAAAAGCATAAAAGCTCAGAGCCAGCAGTGGCATCTATTATTTGATCGATTCGCGGTAACGCAAATCTATCTTTTGGACACAATTTGTTCAGGCGGTGTAATCTATACACATCCTAAGAACAGTACTATCTTTCTTCGGGACTAATACTGGGTTTGTAGACCATTCAGTATGTATAACTTCCTAGATAAAATCAGCTGTCAATAGCTAGATAATTTCCTTGCCAATAGCCTTCTGTCTTCTTCCGTCGAATCGACGGAGACCTTGTTTGACGGGTTTAGATCCTGGTATTACCTTGAGTTGGTGCTCATCAAGTTCCCTGGGTACACCTGGCATATCCGCTGGACACCATGCAAAAATGTCCCAGTTCTCACGGAGGAACTTGATGAGCTCGCTTTTCTATTTGTCGGTCATCCCAGTTCCTATTACGACAAATTGTGTCGGATCTTTGGGATCTAGGATAACCTGTCTTGTATTCTCGGAAGCTTTGAAGCTGTTTGTCGGCTTCCGGTTTTCTTTTCCTGCCGGCATTTATGTCGGCGATACTTCTTTTGTCAGCTCCTTCAGTTCCTCCTTTGTTGTCACTTTTTCTGCGCAAAGGGCGTTTTCTTTTTCCAGCTCGTTCGCCAATTTGAAGTCTCCCTTTATGGTGATTACTCCTCCTTTTGGCCCTGGCATCTTCAGCTTGTTATAGATATAACATGATCTTGCCATGAACTTGGCGAAAGCTGGACATCCGAGTATTGCGTGATATACGCTTTCGAACGGCACAACCTCGAAGGATACTTTTTCCTGCCGGAAATGTTCTTTCTCTCCGAAGGTTACGTCAAGGGAAATTTCTCCTAGGGATCGTGCTTGCCTGCGAGGGACGATGTCGTGAAAATGTATGTTGCTATGATTGAGCTGGGTCTCGGAGATTCGCAGATGCTTCAATGTGTCCAGGTACATTATGTTAATGCTGGATCCTCCATCCATCAACACTCTTTTAGGCCTAGTGTTTTGAACAATAGGACTTACAACTATAGCTTGTGTGCCGGGTTCTGGGATATTTCCGGGATGATCCGACTGATCCCAGGTAGTTGGTGTATTTGAGTACTTCAAGAATTTTGGGGTTGGTGGGACAACCGCGTTTATTTCTCGAAGTGTTCTCTTTGCCACCTTTGCTGATGGAGTTGTCAGGAAAGTTAGGTTGCACTCCTTGTCAACTCTCGGAAACTTAGGCTCGCCTTTTCGCTGTTGTTCCTGGATTTTTTCATCAGTGTCCGATTCACTGTCTTCTTTTCCAGCTTTTGGCTTTTGCTTGTAGAATTTCCTCTTGGAACTCTTCCCTTTGCTTCCGGATCCTGCACTGCCTTTAATGTGCTTGTTGAGCCGACATTGTGCGTTCGTATGGGTGGGATTCCCAAATTGCGAATGGTGGAATCAATTTTCCGACTTTATTCTTTCCCACTCTTCTTTTGTGTAGTTGATCGGTTATGTGCTTCGTCCTTTCCATTTGCTCCCATTTTCTCTTCCAAAGGCTATGTTAACTTCTTTGGGTTTTTACTATGCTTCTGGAGTTGCTTTTTTCTCAGGACGAGGGGTATTTTTGGCTTGAATCAAAGTGTCAATATTGCCACCTCTCGCTCTGATGTCGTCTTCGTCCGATGCGTGCTCATTTGCGGTCGTAAGCATAGATCCGAGATCTTTGTGCTTTTTGGAACCGATCATGAACGGTACGAGTCCGGGTTTTAAGCCATTGACGAAAGCATGCATTGCTTGTACGTCAGTTACTCCAGAGAAGCTGTTCTTCATTGCAGTCCACCTTGAGATAAAGTCCACGTATGGCTCATCTTCAAATTGGGTGCAGCGGTTTAACTGGTTGATGCTGTTGGGGTGTTAGTAGGTTCCCCGAAAATGCTGAGTAAAAACTCTAGCCATATCATCCCAGCTATCGACAGTTCTTGACGGAAGCCCGTTGATCCCATCTCTGGCTCCATCCAGTAACATAAGGGGGGGGGGGGAATTTACTGCCTCTAGGTATGTCCCATTGTTAATCTGGACGGCCGTGTAATAGTCTGAGAGCCAGGTATCCGGGTTTGTGCTGCCTGTATATTTTTGATATGTTGGACCAACTTTGGCGAAGCCAGAATGTAGAGTTATTCTTCGGATCCTGTCAGTGAAACACTTAGGTCCGAAGTATAGGTCATCTCTTTCCACTATATCAATGTGTGCGGAGTATCTACCGGCTGAATGGATAGAAGGGGATCTGCTCCTTTCTTTTCCATTGTTGCGCGAACGCGCTTTTCCGGGATTGTCTCTATTTCCTCTGTTATCGTGCCCTTTGGGATAACGTGGAGTTCTACTCCTGTGTCTTTCCTTATTCCTGGGGGGCGTACGGGATCTCTCACGCCTGTGAGGAATATCGTGTCTTCCGACTTTTTCAGCAGGGCGTCTTGGAGGCGGCATTGCTTTTCCGTCCTTCCAGTTTTGTTCTTCCCGGTCTCGGGGATTAATTCCATCTTTTGGCAGATGGGATCCGGTTCTGGACGTTGTATCCTTGTTATCGGGCCTTTTCTTGTCCTTTCTCGGATCTGATTTCTTCTCTTTCGAATTACTTGAATCTCCAGGTTCTTCAGGTCCAGGTGCTCTAGCGGCGCATGTAGCTGTATTGCATAGGGCCGATTCGTCATGCAACTTCCCTGATCTTGCTTGCCCTTGCTGTTGCTGTTGCAATGCCTTTCCTAAGAAAGCATACACCCCTTGAAGTTTTTCGCCATTTGAGTACATATCGTTGTTGAGGATGGCGAACGTGGCCTCCGTGTTTTCTGCTGCGGTTTTGTATATAGGTTCGCCCCTGGCATCTGTGTCGTTTACTTGCTTTTGCCAGGCCGGGTTTTGAAACCGTTCCTTTGGCGGCGGTACTTCCGGTCTTGTGATTCCGGGTAACCGTGTAGGTTTAATACCAGATCTATCCTTCTCTCGTACTCCTCGATTTCTTCCTGCTTTAACTTAATGTCAGCTTGGGGTTTTTGGAGATGTTCCCGAGTTCGGAATAGATGTTGATGTTGCCTTTGGAGAGCTTGTCTCCTGGCTTCCAGCACTTCAGGGGGTTCATGGGTCCCACTGGTGTTTGAAGTAGATCTTGTTCGTCTTGTTATGACATTGGCGGAACAGAGATTTCCTTCGTTTTCTTCTCCGCGGGCTTAACTCCACTTCCTCCTCCCGCTTCCGGGTTTTTGTTGGCTGGATCAGCTAGTTTTTCTTCCGAAGTTTGTATTGGAGTTTCTTGGAAGCTTTGTTTTTTTTCTTGAAAGAGGGAGGTTTCTTCCCAGGTTCATCTTCTGTCAATTCCTTGACATCTGGGTATGTTGGAGTGGTTTCCCCCTCTTCTCTCTCTTCCTCTGGCGGAGGTGTTCTAGGGCCTGACTATCGGCATCCGTGTTTTCAGCCGGGTTTGCCATTAGTACTTCATGGAGTCCCTCTTGAAGATATTTGATTTTTCTTTCAAAAGCATCCTCGTCTTCATCTTCGGAATCGAAGTCGTCTGATCCGGGTTCTGATTCTAATCTCGCCTCGATGGCGGCTAATACAGAATCAGCTTCCAAGTTCGTCGTCATATTGACGGATGTCGGATCTTCCACCTCTATTGTGGGATTGTTGTTTTCTACCTGTTCCACGTGACTGCTGTCATCCGTGTTTTCGGTGATCTCGGATTGCACCATGCCGATAAAGTGCGATTCAGCAGAGTATCGGCGATCAGAGCAAAATCCGGCGTCATAGTCTTCTTTGACTGGGTATAGGGTGGGTGGGATAGATTTGCTTCCACCACAGAATCCCATTGCTTCTGCGGTTAATCCGATAAAGATGTTTGCAGATCCAATCGGTAAAACACAGGCACTTACCAGATGATTCCATGCTGGCATTTACGATCCGTTGTCAAGGAAGTGCCCGACGTCGTTGTCGAATTCCAGACTTCCGACAGTTATGGTACTGCCAATTCCGTCGAGTATCCCCGATCAAAACATAACGCCTGACGTCGCTGGCCCCACGGTGGGCGCCAACTGTCGAGACATCATAGTAGAATTCATAGACGGGGGTGCCATGAGACTACCGATAGAGATGTGGGGGGGACGTGGTCGTATGGCGAACAATGACACCAGGGTTTTACCCAGGTTCGGTACGTCGCGATTAGGCGGTGTTCCTACTCCTGCAATCTCACTAAATCAGGGCTGAAGCCTAAAGTATACAAAGTACAATGTGAGTTAGGTTTTAGCTACTCGACAAGGATCAACCTCTCGGCGAGTTAGCCTCTAGCTTGTTGTCTCTTACCTCCCGCCCGATTTTATATAATAGCCAGGTTAGGGCTTACAGAATAGGAAACCTAGAAGACAACGGTATGCTCTAACTTGGAAGGCAAGAATCCGCCTTCTACTCCAAGCCGTACCACGTGGGCCGTGGTCCGGGTCCTTCTAGAATCCGGCTTCCGCGCGTCAGCTTACTGGGCCGCCCAATGGACCGTATCCCATTACCATTCAGGCCACCCTGGCAATCCGGCACTTTAGGACACCATCTGATATACCACTAATTGGTATATATCCGACATGAGTAGTTCAAATTCTCTCTGTTAGGGTGCAAACCTTTTTTATGCGTGTTTGGCTAATACAATGTCAATATTAATTCGTAACACTTCTTTTATGTGAGATGTTTAGATTGGAACAATTGTCTCTGCACTTTGCCTGTATGGTGCAAGTTGTTTCGGGTCTGGGTTGTCAGTGTGTTTTGGGCATCAGTAGTCCCTGCAATTGATAAAAGTAATTTTTTTTTTATAAAGGGCTTTATTACTCAAAAAGTTCAAGCATTACACCCGGCCTCTGCATCGTGAGATGCACACAGCCGAAATCCGAAACTGAAAATAAACAGAGCGACAATGCTACAAAACATCCGTTGTAGACTGTCGATGCTACGGAGCCTCAATCCGTAGATCAAGCGGTCATCCATGTGGGATAAAAATATCCCTCGCCACCTGCTCCAGTCGTGTACATGCCTCCGTAAAAAGGCCTCGTAACTCCCCTCGACACTTACAGAAGCATTACCACCTCGAGTATTAACAACGGACTGACAATGATGTTCTGGAAGGATTATTGGCTGAATAAAACCCTGCTATGTGATCGATTTCCTCGGCTTTACTCATTTGTGTTAGATGAAAACTCATCAGTGGCAGTGATGAAGTCCATCTGGGAGGTTAGCAATGTATTTGCACTCCCCTTATCTACACAGGCATTTGCAGAATTCAACCAGTTACATGAGATACTTGAATCCATTCAGCTTAATAATGATTTGGCAGACTCCAAATGCTTCCCTTGGGGATCCACTCAATTCACTGCCTCTAGGTTCTACAACTATATGTTCTCTCAACTCCCCAAAAAGGATTCCTTCATCTCCATCTGGAAATCTAAATGTCTCCCCAAGCTGCGTGTGTTTGCCTGGCTACTCCACATGGACAGACTTAACACTAAGGACTTAATGCTCAGGAAACATTGGTCATTTGAGGGGGGATCAAATTGCATTCTCTGTGATCAGACTGCTAGAGAAGATCATGATCATCTCTTCTTTTCATGCAAGTTTGCTGCCAAATGCTGGTCCTTTACTAGAATACATTGGGACATGTCTCTCTCCTTCTCCCAAAGATTTCTTCGAGCCAAAAAAGGATTTTAGAGGAGCTTTCTTCACTGAAATATTTGTTTGTGTATGTTGGAACATCTGGAGAGGCATAAATGATTTCATCTTCAATGGCATCACTCCAACATTTAACAGATGGAAGGTCACCTTTCAAAATGATCTTCTACTACACCAACATAGGGTTCCCCCCCTGATTGTTCAGGATATTTTTGATTGGATCTCAGTTATCTTTTCTTAATGTTTATTTACTTTCAAATTCACCTTTCCCTCCCTAATTGTAATCCTTTTGTAATCTCTCCCTTCCCTCCATTTCTTTGTAAGCTCCTGGCTTTCAGCATATAATTGAAATCTACACCATAGGGTCTTTGCCCTATGGTAAAATTTTCAAAAAATGTGGACCACGAACGGAGAATACCTGTGCTCCTGAATAGAACCTGCATACGAGAAAAGTTTTTATCGTTGAAAATATTTTCATTTCTACATAGCCAGAGCGACCAAATAACGGCAAGCGCTCCTACCCTAATAATAGTCTTAAATCGTTTATCAACCCCAATTAACCAATTGCCGAATATATTCGCAACGGAAGTAGGTTGATGTAGATTCGAAGCCATTTGGATTGCGCAAATGTGCAATCAAAGAATAAGTGTTTAATTGTCTCATCATGAGAACAAGAAACACACTTAGAGCTCCCATGCCAATTACGTTTGACAAGATTATCCTTTGTGAGTATGACCCCCTTACGAAGGTACCACGCGAAGATCTTAATCTTCAGCGGCACTTTCATACGCCATACATTTTTGAAAATATCGACTGGCATATCCGATTGGATCAGAGCCCTGTACATGGAGTCCACTGAGAACATACCATTCTTAGTGATCTTCCAACGAAATTCATCAGCGCCTGGTGTAAGAGTAACCATCGTTAATCTATCAACCAGGTTTTGCCAAGACGCAAGTCGAGGCCCGAGTAAATCTCGTCGGAACGTAACATTAGGAGGTGATGTTTGCATGACCGTAGCCAGCGTATCATCCTTATGTCGCGCTATCGTGTACAAGGCCGGATACTGTTCTCTGGGTGTGGTATTACCTAACCACTTATCCTCCCAGAACCGTATCTGCGATCCATCCTTAATCTTAAATACCCCATAGCGAAAAAACTTATTTTTGTTCGCCATGAGTCCAGCCCAAAAGTGTGAATCACCTGGTTTCCACATAACCTGTGATATTACTTTCGAACCTATGTATTTACGTTTCAAGAGGGCCTGCCATACGACATCTTCGGTTAGTAGTTTAAAAATCCATTTACCAAGTAGGGCTGAATTCTTGACTTGCAGGTCATGAATACCGAGCCCTCCCTGATCTCGTGGGTGAAAAACTACATCCCATCTGGCCAATCGATATTTGTTTTTCTCGTTGTCATCCTGCCAAAAGAATCTTGATCGGAAATAATCCAATTTTTTTAAGACTCCTTTAGGTAACTGGAAGAATGATATCATATACAGTACCATATTAGTAAGGACTGAATTAATGAGTACCAGTCGTCCACCAAGTGACAACAATTTTCCTTTCCAACTAGCTAGCCTTTTCTGCAAACGCTCTTCGACTTGAGCCCATTCTGCATTAGTCAATCTCCTGTAATGTATTGGTATTCCCAAATACTTAATAGGAAACTGGTCTTGCTCGCAACCAAATAGCTCGGTATACTGTGCAACTGCATCTTGTGCCTCGCCAAAGCAGAACAATTCGCTTTTATGGAAATTGATTTTTAATCCGGATAATCGCTCGAACGCTGAAAGAATTAATTTCAGATTCGCCGCTTTCTCTAAATCGTGTTCCATAAAGAGAATTGTATCATCTACATATTGAAGGATAGACAATCCCCCATCGACTAGATGTGGAATTACTCCCTCAATTAGGCCATTTTCCTTGGCTCGATCGATCATGATTGCTAACATATCTGCCACAATATTAAACAATACGGGCGATAGCGGATCACCTTGTCTCAAGCCTTTCTTAGTTTGAAAGTATCGGCCAACATCATCATTGACTTTGATAGCCACACTACCTTTAACTAGGAAGCTGCGAACTAGAGTGCACCACTCTTCTGAAAATTCTTTCATTCTCAGAGTCTGTTGTAGAAACTCCCAGTTCACTTTATCATAGGCCTTTTCAAAGTCTATTTTAAGAATTACCCCATTAAGCTTTTTCGTGTGCAACTCATGGACGGTTTCGTGTAAAGTCACGACCCCATCTAGGATATTCCTACCCTGCATAAAAGCAGTCTGTGTAGGTTTTATCACATGATCTGCCACTGAATTTAGCCTAATAGTTGCAACCTTTGTAAAGATTTTGAAACTAACGTTAAGAAGGCAGATTGGTCGGTACTGTTGTATCATTTCTGCGTTCAAAACCTTAGGTAACAAAACGATTTCCCCAAAATTAAGGCGATACAACTCCAGATGTCCACTCTGTAAGCAATCAAACATCTCTATGAGATCATGTTTAATGATTTCCCAGAAATGCTGATAGAACTCCGTCGGACAACCATCTGGACCAGGTGCCTTATTATGTTCCATTTGGAATATAGCCTTCTTTATCTCCTCTTCAGAGAAGGGAGCATTAAGAAAAACGTTTTCTTCCATTGAAACTTGGGGAATATCATCCGTGCGGCTCTCATCCATGGTAATATTACCTACTTCAGGAGCCCCAAACAGATCTTTATAGAACTTTGTGATATAGGCCTTGAGAAACTCTTGTCCCTCAATGAGACCTTCATCCTGATGGAGACATTGAATCCGTTTTTGGTTTTCTCCTTGTTCTTATTTCTCAGTAGTCCTTGTAATTGATAAAAGTATATTGTCCCTGTAATTGATAAAAGTAGTTTCAGGTTAGTTGCATCTAGAACTATTTTTTTTGTTTGTGCATAATTTTCTTGGTGCCCAAATGTCATCTGGTTGAAAGAATTTTGTCCTACAGTTTTGGGAAGTTTAAAACCTGAATCATGAGGTCTAGTGCATGTTATCTGGTTGTATCGTCGAGGAGCCAAGTACAAGATGTAATAGTTGGAACATTGTGCTCGACAAGTATATGTAGTAGGATTTTCTCAAGCATATGGTTCCAGTTCGCCCTTGTTGAAGTTTCTTTTACCATAACTACAACATTGAACCAACAGATAGTACAACACAATCAAATAAATATATTGTTTAAATTCCAAAAATGGGTACATAGTTCCAATCCATAAAAAAGTTCAACAAAAAGTACAAATTACAAAAAATAACATGTATAACTAGTTGTTATAATCAGCCCACATCTGAAGTGCGATCTGATCTCTAACCATGCTTATGGTCGAGGAGACCACCAAGTACAAGATATAATAGGCCGATGGCTCGCGTGGAGTTGACAGGTCGTGCTCGCCGGCGATATATACAACAAAGTTGCAAAAAATCAAATTAAAAAACTTTGTATTTTAAACTAAAAAAACACAAAAGTGTGGATCTAGATAATGCCTATTTTCAAATCTCTAGATCTTGTCATTTTTTTGTAGAGTAGCACAAACCAGTTTGTATTCCAAATTGAAATTTGGCACATTTATAGGATATACCATTTAATATAATCAGATTCTTTTTCATTTTTTTGAAATCTGTAAAAAAAAATTAAGTTGGGAGGAGCACTCGTGTTTTGTGCCAAAAGCATTTTCCGTATTTTACGAGTAAACTATTTCAACTAGGGATACAGAAGCGGGATCCTACATATGTTCATTTGTAGATTTTTAGTGCAAAATTTTGACAAAAAATTACACTAGAAACCCACAAATGAATTATAAGTGTGATAAGTGAGTACCACTTATGCATCCCCATTTTCACGAAATCACTAGAAAAAGGTTTCCCTCTCGGAAGGGAACCCGCGAGCGATTGTGCGCGTGACAAGTGTCGCGCTCTCGTTCCTCCTAGCCTCCACAGGGTACCCGCGTGCGTGGTAAGTGTCACCACCATATAGTTTTTGGGGGAATTTTCCCTTTGCCACGCACGGACGGGAGGTGGGGTGTGAACATATTTATTTCGTGATTCTTTTTTCAAAATGAATTATCTCCTAAACCGTATTTCGAAATTACAAACAGTTTTCATATTTGAGATTCTCGCGTCGAGATTTTCAAAACTAGATCACATGTTGATAGGTTTCGAGAAACTGTTTTTCTGTACACTCAGAATCAACACGGATGTACGTCCAGTTACACGTAAATGTACGCTCAGTCACAGTGACCGAAGTACGTCCCCAAGTGTAGTGCTGACGTACACCCACGTGCAACACGGGTGTACGTCCAGACGGTTGTACACTCAGATGCATCCGGATGTACACTCAGGCACTTGTACACCCAGTGAAGCGCCGACGTACACCCAGACGGGTGTACATCCAGAGAAGGGCCAGCGTAGACCCAGCCAGATGTACGGCCAGTCGGATGTGTACACCCAGGCGGATGTGTACCCACGTACACCGTGTGTATACTTTCCAGAATAGTTTTTTAATCCTTTTAGTAACAGTTTTTTGTACTTTCACATATAACATGTATACTTTTAGAACAACGTTTGTATACTTTCAGTAGCAATTTTTTTATACTTTCACATAAAACATGTATACTTTTAGAAATAACATTTGTATAATTTTAGTAACAACTTTTTAATACTTTTCAGATACAACACGTGTGTACTTTTTAGATGAAGGGTCGTAGGCGTTTTGTTCGAGGCGAAGTAGAGGGGTAGTACGGGGCAACGCCGAGCGGTAGCACGCACTACGACCAATGCACGCGTCGACCAATGCGCACAACGACCTATGTACCCCCTTCAAAATATTTATAAAGGGTTATCGAAGCGAAACCGAGCCGTAAAAAAATAGCGAGGCGGAGCTGAGCATCTCTGCTACATGGTATACATGGTGTACACACATGCGTGCTACCAAAAGTATAAAATATAAACAACATAATGTACAAAGTTTGAATGTTTTTTTTTCGAAACCTATCAACATGGGATCTATTTTATAGATATCGACGCGAGGAGGTCAAATATGAAAACAATTCATAATTACGAATTATGGTTCTGGAGATTTTTTGTTTGGAAAAAATGGATCTAAAAATAAACGCGTGCCACCAGTTTAGTCCTCCGCCCGGTGGGAAAGGGAAAACCCACCAAAATTCTATGGTTGTGACACTTGGCGCACATGCAGTGGCTCTCCTTTCCCTCTCAGAAGGTTAGGAGAGGGAAGTCTTCACCTGATCGCACCCCAATTTCAACCTTTTCTATAGGACGACGCTAAGCGTCCCCCGGGGCATAATTTGCCCCGATCCCCCAGGTGGAGCAAGCGACACGTGTCCCATATCTGTCAACGACGAGCGAACCCAACACGTCCGCTTCCCCGACCTCCGTTCCCCGCAGCAAAAAGAAAACAGAACACAAATTTCCATCAATGACACTGCTTCCTATCATGCAGTCGCCGGAGAAACTCCTAAGCATCTTCGCCGACTCGCTGGAGAAATACGCCGCGGTGCTCCATGGCGTCTCCTTGCAGCAACGCCGCGCCCGCCGACGGTAGCATCGCGGCTACCGTCGGTAGCAACACATCGCGCCGTCGATAGCAAAACCGCATGCCGTCGGTGGCACCACGCCGCGCCGTAGGTAGCAACACACCGCGCCGTTGGCAACAAAAACCGCACGTCGTTGGCAGCACCACGCCGCGCCGTAGGTAGCAACGCCGGCTACCGTTCGTCTACAGGAGCACCACCGCATCACTAAAGGAGCATCACCGCCCGCCTAAAGGAGCATCACCGTCCGCCCTAAAGGAGCACCACCGCATCACTAAAAGGAGCATCACCACCCGCCTAAAGGAGCATCACCGTCCGCCTAAGGGAGCACCGCCGCCCGCCGCCCACCCACGGAAGCACCACTGTGCATCCGCGGGAGCACCTCCGGCGGGAGGCGGCGATGCCTTGCCTTGAAGCTTCGTCTGGTCCCGGGAGGAAGCGCCAACCTCGAAGCTTCGTCTGTTCCCGGGATCTACAGCACCGCCATCCGCAGGGATGCTAGACGGGGCGCGGCGGCAGCGGTAGACGGGGCGGCGTTGCTGCAACGGGGGCCGGCGGCAGCGGTGCGTGCGTGAATGGCAGAGGAGCTTGGACACGAGGAGAGCGGCGTGGAGCATCGACCCCAAGAGGATGAGTGCGGTGTCTTTTCTTCCGGTGAGAAAAATGAAGAAGTGAGAAGAAAGGGGAGAAGGAAACGAGTGATGGACAGAGACTTGGGAGAGAATCCGACGCGATAAGATATGCCCCATCATTTTCTCGCCACGTCCAGGACGCGTGGCGCGTGGAAAGTCCGGAGGACGTGGACGCGCCGATCCCCCAGTTGTTTCTTAGTTTTTTCCTTTTTTTTATAGGGTTAATTGGATAGATGTCACTACAATTTCCGGCTATTTGAGAAACGCCACTGCAATTTTGCTCTTTTGAAAAATGCCACTACAATTCTGTGTACATTCCACATATGCCATTATGGCCACTTAGACATCAATGCGGGTCAGTATGCTCATGTATTCATATCATATATACGTATGAAAGGTGGGACTCACCAAAATAGTGACAAAAAAATATAGAAAGCATGGGATAAATTTGTGACATAATACTGTTTGAGAAAATAGTAAGAAATCTTATCATGGGAAAATACTGTTCGACAGCGTGAGGAAAATACTGTTTAATAAATTTGTGACATATCATATATACGCTGCTTTCAAATAGTTCCGTGTTAACATAATACTGTCGAGCAGCCTATAACTCCAGCTTTGGAGGGCCAAGGGTTGGCTAGAAGGTGGGCTCGAGGCCATGGCAAGTTGGTTCAACATCCCGCCCCTTGTAAATATGAGCAGAGATTAGCAGAATGTCCATGTCGTGACAAGTCCATTGGCTGTGGAGAGCACATGCGCTGCGGGCTTGCTCCCAGCCGTAAACGTGTACCTCCGTATAAAGCCCTTGCCTTGGTTTCACTCATCATATGCCTTCTTTTTTTTTTCCTTCTCCCAAACAACACACATTTCTAATACCAGTCGGCACCTCTCCTCTTGTGCGCCGGTCACCTCCTCCCGCTGATGGCGTCCGTAATGGTGCTGTTGAGATATGTCGTACGCCTATGTTCAGGTCTCCCTGGTGGTAAAATCGAGTGATCCCTTCTTGGCGGCGGAGGTGCAGGGACTATACAAAACCGGCATCGGTTCGTGCTACCAGCGGCGTGAGGACGTGCTGCCAGGCCACCGCCGGTACTATCGGCCAAGGGCGACGATGGTGCCACTAACATCGGGCGATGCTCCCAGCGGCGTTAGCTTGTGCTACCAGAGACATGTGGGCCCGCTGCCACAGACAACGACCGATGCCACCGTCCGCCGATACTGCCCTCTAGTGGGTTGCTACAATAGGCCTCAACGTTTGCTATTGTGGGCGTCGGTGTTTGCTACAAGGGGCGACTCAAAGTTCTACAAAACAGAGTCGCTGTGCTACAAGCCAGCCGGATGCTGCAATGAGGCCGGCGATAATGGTGCTTCCAAAGACCGGCGGCGTTGCTACGTCCGACTAGTGGTGGTGCTATGAAAGGCCCGTGGTGATGCTACGAGCGGCTGTCGGTGGTGCTACGAAGGACCATCGGAGATGCTACGAGTGGCCCACGACTGTGCTATTAGCATGGTCCTCTCTTCTCGTGCGCGCTGGTGCCACCTCCTCCTGCTGATGGCGTCCATAATGGTGCTGCTGAGATATGTCATACGCCTATGTTCAGGTCTCCTTGGTGGTAAAATCAAGTGATCCCTTCTTGGCGGTGGACGCGCAGAGACTAGCCAAAGCCGACGTCGGTCCATGCTAACAGCGGCTTGAGGACGTGCTGCCAGGCAACCGCCGATACTATCGGCCAAGGGCGACGATGGTGCCACTAACATCGGACGATGCTCCCAATGGCGTCGGCTTGTGCTACCAGAGACATGTGGGCCCGCTTCCACAGACAACGGCCAATGCCACCGTCGGTGTCCGCCGATACTACCCTCCAGTGGGTTGCTACAATAGGCCTCGACGTTTTCTATAGTGGGCGTTGGTGTTTGCTACAAGGGGCGACTCAAAGTTCTACAAAATGGCGTCCCTATGCTACAAGCCAGCCGGATGCTGCAAGGAGGCCGATGATGCTGGTGCTTCCAAAGACCGGCTGAAAGTGCATTTTCTTTATCTCTAAGGTTTTGTGTGTTAGTTAACAATACCAATGGCATTATTTATCAAGGTGTTAAGTGGTGCAGGTGTTTATTTATTCATCCACATTGAACACCGAAAAAGAAGGTGAACTTAGATAATCCATATTTGTCATAGAGACTTATCGGATATTTCTGATCCAACCGGAAATTCCGGTTGTGAAGATTTTTTATGGAAAATAGCTCCTGGAGTCAACCAGAAATTTCCTGACCAACCGGAGATCGAGAGCAAAAACGGATAAGGACTTGCAGTTTGTGCTCACAGAAGTCAACCGGAAATTTCTGGACCAATCGGAATTTTCGGTTGAAACATATTTTCAGCACAGAAGCGAGCCGGAAATTTTGACTGAATTTTTTGAAGAAATCGGAATTTCTGGTTGAGGTCAACGGCTTTAGAAATCCATATCTGAAGAAGAAGCCTAACCAGAATTTCCGTTTCAAGTTTGAACCAGAATTTCTGGGTGCAATTTTCATCTCCAACGGCCACATTTTTTAGGCGGTATAAATACCCCTCCTTCTTCCTCAAGTGAGCTAGTTCGTCCAAGCCACTAATGTGCATTTATTGAGCTCACCAAATCCTAGATTTCTCCCAATTTCTCCACCCAAAATCATTGATCTTTGAAGGATTTAAGGATAAGACCCCGGTCTACATCTTCACCAACTGATTTTCATTTCCCCTCTCATTTGCTTGAGGGATTCGAGTCCAGGATTTTTGTGTGGAAAATCTAGACTCCATTGCTACTCTTTTGGTGCTTGTTGGTGATTCTTGGGAGCCCCCAATTTGGTTGTGGGTGTGTACCTCAAGCTCATTGTAAAGGACTCGATTTCCGTCTCAAAGGGAATCAATAGTGGAAGGTGAACTAGGCCTTTATGGCGAGGTTCATCGGGGAATAGAGTGAGGCCTTTGTGGTGTTGAGTAGGCATTCGTGGCGAAACTAACACCCCTCCAACGAGACGTACTCCCCTCAAAAGGAGTAACTCGGGATTACATCATTGTCTATGCGTGCTTCCGTTATCGGTTATCTCGTTCCCCATACTTTACTTTGTGTTTGTATATTGTTGTTGTTATTGTCATATAGGTAAATTCACCTTAGTTGCACATCTAGAAAATTTACCTTCGTGTCAAGCCTTAATTTTAAGAAAAAATAAATTTGGTCCTAGCACCTATTCACCCCCTGATGGTGCAGGTCTTGCACTCGTTGGGAGACCCCAAGGGTAAGGTTTGATGAGCACAACAGCAAGTTCCCCAAGAATAAAACCATGGGTTATCTCCCAAGAAGTGCTTTTCTTTAACACCTTTTAGCTAGGTCGAGAAAAGTGGAATCAAGTGTTTTCAAGCGAAGAAGCATCCAAATTATTACGAGTCTTACGTTTACCTTTCTTGCTCTTATTCTTACTTTTAGGGAACTAATGGTCTGAGCATGGTTTGGAAGTGAAAGTCACGGTACCTTTCCCCATATCAATAGTTGCTCCTAAGAGCTTTAGCAGAGATCTTCCAAGGGTAATTTGGCCTCCTCCTACACATTCAATGACAAGATAATCAGTGGAGACCATTTTTCCTAGGAGTTTTGTAAACACTCCCTTAGCTATCCCAATGGGAAATATAGTAGTGCTATTAGTGATATGCATTTCTTCTCCTCCCTCAGAAAGTCCCCAAAGACTCAAAGATTCATAAATTTCTTTAGGAATCAGACAAAATTCACACATAATATCACAACAAGCATGAAAAGTTTCACCATTTATAGCAACCTTCACTGTAGGAATCATATTTGAGGCTTCAAAGTTTATTGGTACATAATCAAGGTGTTCATGAATCTGATTATGACCTTCTTTTAAACAAGAAACACATGACTCAAGAGTATTCAATATAGCATAAATGCTTGCAAAGGCTTTATCAGAGCTACTAGTTGAGCTATAGTTTCAAAAAAAATTATAGCATTAAAAGCTTGATCTCCATCACAATGAAGGAAATATCCTCCTACCACAGTATCCAAAGCATATCTATAGCAAAGAACAAGACCAAAGTAAAAAAAAAACTACGAAGAAACAGGCTTAGATTCATTTTAGGTTCAATTTTGCAATAGGAATTAAAAAAATCTAGACCAAGCTTCCTTAAAACTCTCATCACTCCCTTGTTTGAAACTAAACATCATTTCCTCATGTGACATGGTAAAAGGAGCAGGAGTACTCATTCTAACAAGACTAAAAACAGGATAAAAACAACACCTAGAATAAGAACTAATTTTTTGTGTGTGTTTTTGATAAAGAGAAGCAAACAAGACAAAATAAAATAAACTAAGCAAAACTATAACAAAGTAAAGAGATTGGAAGTGAGAGACTCTCCTTGCAGAAATTCTCTTCCTCCTCGGCAACGGCGCCAAAAAAGTGCTTGATGGTGCAGGTCTTGCACTCGTTGGGAGACCCCAAGAGGAAGGTTTGATGAGCACAACAGCAAGTTTCCCTCAGAAAAGAAACCAAGGTTGAATCGACCAGTAGGATAAAGAAGCAACTTTCAAAGGTTGATGCAGCTGAGGTGGTAGGGTGCACTACCAGTTCAGCAGCAACGTGGAACCTACACAACACAATCAATTCACTTTGCCCCAATGAAGGAGTGAGGTTGTCAATCTCACCGGTTTTGCTGAACACAAAGAGGTTAAACTTATGGTGTGGAAAATAGTATGAGAACAGTATGAAAGCAATAGTAGCAGTGTGAAAACAGTGGAAGCAGTGTGTGTGTTATCAGTATGAGAAATGGACCGGGGTCCACAGTTCACTAGTGGTGTCTCTGTATAAAATATAGCTAACAAGTGTGGTAAAAAAATTACAGCTGGGCAACTGATAGATAAAGAAACATGCATGCCATGATGATTACTATAAGATTCATGCGACCATGACAACAAGATACATAGATCGTCATCCAACTGCATCTATGACTAATAAGCCACCCTCCAAATATCATCCGGACAAACGTTGGGTATTAAGTTGCAAGCAATAGATTATCGTAGTAAGCAAAGTGTGTAATGTAAACAATGTAAACATCGTTGTTTTCTCCCTAATGGAAACAACACATCCTCCATCCGTCATGTTTCTGTCACTCGAGCACATAAGCAAAGGAGGCATGAACCGACTATCGAGCATGAATACTCCCTCTTGGAGTCACTAGTATCTACTTGGCCACAGCAGCTACCAACAACGGAGAGCATGGAAGATCATAAATAACATACACATGAAGACAACATGATAGATTGATAATCAATAGACATAGTATTCAATAATCATCGGATCCCAGCAAACACAACATGTAGCATTACAATAAGATTAATTCGATCATGTAGGGCAGCTCACGAGATCTAAACATGAGGCATAAAGAGGAGAGAAGAACCATCTAGCTACTACTGTGGACCTGTAGTCCAAGGATGAACTAATCACGCATCACTCCGGAGGCGGGCATGGTGGTGTAGATCCCTCCGGTGACGATTTTCCCTCCCGGCGGGGTGCCGGGGAGAACTCCAGAACCCTCCCGATCTCGGGTTGACGATGACGAAGGCATCAGGTGTTTTTCGTGGAAAAGTGGTATGTTTTTTGGGTTCACGCATCAGGGGGAATATATAGGCGAAAGGGCGATGGCGGTGGGCGCCTGAGGGGCCTGATGTGCTTTGTTGGGAACCCCAAGAGGAGGGTATGATGAGCACAATAGTAGGTATTTCCCCTTAGTTAGGAACCAAGGTTATCAATCCAGTAGGGGAAAGAGGATCTCCGAAAGGTTGATGCATGCCACTGATGATGGTGCTGGCGCTTCACCGGTGTCAGCAACAACGTGGAACCTGCACACAACACAACCAAAATACTTTACCCCAACGGTATAGTGAGGTTGTGAATCTCACCGGTCTTGCTGAAAACAAAGATTAGACATATAGTGTGGAAAACGTTGTATGCTTGCAGTAAGTAAAGAGAGCTGGAAATTTGTTGTGGTTTGTTTAACAGTGTGGAAAATGGACCGGGGTTCATAGGTTCACTAGTGGTGTCTCTCCATAAAGATAACATGCTGGGTGAACAAATTACAGCTGGGCAATTGACAAATAGAGGTTGCACCGTAGTGCACAATATAACATGATGACTACTATGATATTTAGTGCAGGCATTACAACAAAATACATAGACCGAAATCCATATGCATCTATGACTAATAATCCACCCTCAGGTTATCATCCGAACCACCTTAGGTATTAAGTTGCAAGCAACAGATAACTGCATTAAGTAATGTGTGTAATGTAAGCAATGATTATGCACGCGGGCACTCTCAGCGTTGTTTTCTCCCTAATGGCAACAACACATCCTCCCCCTTCACGTTTCTGTCACTCGAGCAAGGAAATGAGGAGGCATGAACCCACTATCAAGCATAAATACTCCCTATTGGAGTTACTAGCAACTACTTGGCCAGAGCAACCACTAGCAACGGAAATCATGCAAGATCACAAATAACATATGCAATAAAGACTATAATCAACTTGGCATAAGGTCAATATTCATCGGATCCCAGCAAACACAACACATAGAATTACATAAGATCAATCTCGATCAAGATAGGCAGCTCACGAGATCTAAACATGGAGGCATATAAGGAGAAGACAACCATCTAGCTACAGCTACGAACCCGTAGTCCAGGGATGAACTACTCACGCATCACTCTGGAGGCAGGCATGGTGATGTAGAAGCCTCCGGTGATGATTTCCTCTCCAACAGGGTGCCGGAAACAGCTTCAGAACCCCCTGGTCTAGGGTTGACTGTGACGGCGGCTACGGAACTTTTTCGGGGATTTTGATCAGGTGCCTAGGGAGTTCTATCCGGGGGGATTAAATAGGCGAAAGGGCAAAGGAGGTGGAGCTCCAGGGGCCCCACACCACCCCCTGGCGCGGCTAAGGGGGGCGCCACCCCATGGTGTGCGCCCCTGATGCCCCTCTTTGTCTCCTCTTCGGTCTTCTGGATGCTTCCGAGGAAAATAGGACTTCCGGGCTTCGAACTTTCCAATTTCGAGAATGTTTCCAGAACAACTTTTCTGAAACTAAAAACAACAGAAAATAGGGAACTGACACTTGGCATCTTGTTAATAGGTTAGTCCCTGAAAACGTATGAAAATGCTATAAATAAGGGAGAAAACATGTAGCAATTGGCATAATATCATCTTGGAGCATCAGAAATTAGGGATACGTTTATGACGTATCAAGCATCCCCAAGCTTAGTTCCTACTCGTCCTTGAGTAAGTAAACGATAAAATAATAATTTCTAAGGGGACATGCTACTATCATAAACTTGATCAATCTAATGTAAAAGCATATGCACGCTGAGATCATATAACTTCAAACACAAACATGGTAAATAGAACTTTAATAATAAAGCATAGAAATCACTTTGCGTCATGAAGAGTATATTAAATAAAAGATCATGAATAACAATGCAAAGAAAGATAAACGTTTGTTTCAGGTATAGAGAAATCATGGCAAAGTGATATTTCGCTAGTCCTTAAGAGTGGGGAAAAACATAAATGCCAGGACACTTTCAAAGTTCAAGAGGAAGACTAGAACAAATAATTTAAGAACAAATAATATCACATCATGAAGTAATTATTGATGTTTATGGGACAAATGCACATAGAACTCAGAATGGCAAAAATGCTCTCTCAACTGTGCATAAAGTTAGAAGATGGAGACTCAACATAAAAGTAAAAGAAAGGCCCTTCGCAGAGGGAAGCATGGATCAACTCATGTGCTAGAGCTTTTTATTTTATAAATCAGAGGTATTAAAAGTTTGACACTCGTCCCATCCATCTTTCACAAACCATGGCTAACCGAATCCTCGGGTGCCTGCCAACAATCACATACCATGGAGGAGTGTCTATATTTTAGGAGAGGTGTATGTTAAGGTCAACGAATGGTAAAGACACAATACAGTACGTCACAAGCCAACTAGATTCACAAGAGCATCTCCCATGGTGAAGGACGCAACTGGTATAGAAGGTCATCCCTTTTTCTCTTTTGTTTACACAATTATGCTTTGACTGATAAATCAGGGGAAAAATAGTGAAGAGAATTTGTTTGTATTAATTTGGGGATGGGCACCCCGCTGCCAGCTCTTCTATAAGTTGGATAAGCGGATGAAGCCACTAGTCCAGGGTGTGAAATCCAATCAACAAGTGAGATAAATATTCTCTATTGACGTCCTCATAAGCAAAAACAAGAACACAAAACAGGAATAATTTTGAAGGTTTTAAAGGTAACACATGAGCAATTTACTTGGAGTGGCAGTGAAATACCACATTTATGTAGGTATGGTGTACACAATGCGAAAACTTTGGTTTAAGGGAGTTTGGGTGCCTGAGTAGAGCTCATACTCAATACAGGTGGAGGCTAGCAAAATACTGGGAGCGACAAATCAAGACAGCATAAGAGCCATAATCATGCATAGCGACATAAGCATAATTAATTAAAGCATAAGAAGTATCACAAGTTCAAAAACTAAGTGGTCATGGAGGCTATTCGTGACTGGTTTGTAGTCATAAACATGGTGTGAGCATGCGCCAAGTCAATCAAATAAAACATTCGAAAGAGAATACCATATATTGATGCTTTACTATGACAAGAACAACTCATGAATCTTTCAAGACATGTTAAACACTCTCAGATATTTAAGGCTATTCATTCTACTCAATAACCACAAGGCTTTAAAACTAAAATAACATTTAGCATAGCATGAAAAAGTTCTAGCCACAGTCTAAACAAGCTTCTACTAGCACTGTTATAAATTCTACATCAAGCAGCAGTTTTCTTCTCCCAACAAGCACCATAAAAAACATGCTTTAACAAAAATACTCTTTATGATACAGCAAGAAAACATGAGGGTACTCACATAATACTACTAAAACTAACAACTCTGATAAGAGATGCATGCAAAACAGGAGCTAAATAAATGTAGCAGCCAAACAGAGATTAAGAATACAACGTATTCTCATGAAAAAGCGGAGCGTGTCACTCTCCAATAGAAGAATGCTGTGGTCCAACCAAGCTTATTGAAAAATTAAAAACAAACTGAAAACAAAAATAAATACGCTCCAAGTAAAGCACATAAGGTGTGACCGAATAAAAATATAGTTTCACTAGAAGTGACCTGATAATTTCTTGATGTAGAAGGGGATGCCTTGGGCATCCCCAAGCTTAGACGCTTGTAACATCCCAAGTATGAAAAATAGCCTTTAGAATGTTTGCTCTCTGTTATTTTATGTTTTGCATCATGGCATCATGTTGATTGCAATTGTTTTGCTTGTTTTCCTTTTGTTTTCCTCTGTTTTCATTTGTTTTCCAACTGTTTTCCTTTGTTTTCTATTTGAATTTCAAACCAAAATTCAAACCTTTTGTTTCATCCTTGTGATGTTACAATTTCCAAAATGTTATTCAAAATAAAACAATTGTTTGTTTCCATTAAAGTTGTGATTCCAAAGCTATTGATTTGTTTCTAACAGAAATTCATCTAATACCAAAAACAATTGAAATTCAAACAATATTTCAAATGTTTTGCTCATACTTGCTCTGTTACAATCTTTCCAATTAAAAGGTTCAATAAAAAACATCCATTTTGTTCCCATGAAAAATAAAAAGCTCAACTTTTTATCTGTTCTTTAATAATCCACTTAATCCAATTTGTTACCCAAATTCAAATACATCTCTCTAATCAGCAACCAATTTGAAATCATGAAAATTACACAACAAATCATAACCTTTTGCTTCCAATGAAAAATATATGTTCACCCTAATTAAATTATTGTTTTCAATAACCACTTAATATAAAGATGATTCAAATTTGAATTAATTTGCAAACCACAAGTTCTTTTGAAATTTTTGAAAATCAAAGTTGCCAAGTGGTTGTTGTTGATCTAATTAACCCACACAATTTTATTCCAAATTTCCCCTAACTCCAAACCCTCATCCTCTTCCTAATTCATTTCAGCAAAATAAAATAAAATGGAACAAATAATAAAAAGAGAGAGGAGCACACACAGCAGGCCCAGCCTTTTCCCCTTTGGCCCAACTCTCTCGCAGCCCATACCCCTTCGACCCCACTTCTTCTCCTACCTCCTGTACGGCAGTCATCCTGCACCTCCACGTTTCAGAGATGCAACAGGGAACGGTGGAGCTCCATCCCCTCCCCCTATAAACCTAAGCTCCTGCCCTAGGGTTCCCCCAACCTTCCTTTCTCCTCCTTCCTCTCCCCAGCCGCCATCTTCTTCCTCCCACCTCTCTTCTCCCTGCTTCCCTCTGTTTCCCTGTAACCTGAACCTGAACCACCGAAATTAGCTCCTTTTCCACCGGCGATCGCCGGCGTTGGCGTCGCCCTCCGGCCAAGCTGCGGGCGGGAATGGAAACGCCGTGGTGCGGGCTCCCTTCTCCCCCCATCGGCTTGGACCGGGAAGCATCGAGCCACCGCCACCGTCGAGGTTTCCCGCCGCCAACCTCCCTGTCCGCCTGCAGCGACCCATCTGCCCCGACCGCCTCTTTTATGCTCGAGGTGAGCCGCCTCCCCTTCCCCTCGATCCCATCTCCCTACTCCCTTGGCCGCATGCACACCTCCCACAGCGCCTCCACACGCCGCCCCCTCCGGCCGCGGGCAGCAGCCGCCGTCGATCTCCCTTCAGCCACGAACCCCTGTCGATGGTTCAGAACCCGACTGCACAAAAGTGCAGTTAGCTGTCAACTGCACCTTAACCAGCCCCGAGGCCACTTCCTATCAACCAACCGCAGCCACCCCACTAGTAGCGCATGCGCGCAGCGAACCCACAGCTCGCGGGTTCGACTCCCCATCCCCACCTTTTTCTCTGTTCATTTCTTCCAATTAAATTTCCTTGCAGTATCTCAACCTTAAGCCCCCTCGCCCCCCTTATCTGTCAACACACAGCAGCATAGCCCACTGGTTCTATCCCAGCGCTCACAGCAGGAGGTGGGGGGTTCGATCCCCCCTGCCCACCAAAATCCCCACCTTTTTATTTCTAATTGTTTTTGTCGAGACATCGTAGTAGTTTTCATAGACGGGGGTGCCATGAGACTACGGTAGAGACGTGGGGTAACGGGATAGCGTAGTAACACAGAACACAGGATTTTACCCAGGTTCGGTACGTCGCGACAGTACGACGTGCCTACTCCTGCACTTCTCACTAATTGGGACTAAAGCCCGTAAACAGGGTTACAATGTGAGGGTTTAGATCTAAGCTACTCGACGAGGATGAGCTTCTCGGCGAGTTGGCGTAGAGCTTCTCTGTTATCTCTCCTTTGTTGGTTGTTTTGTTTATCTCCCGTCCGGCTTTATATAATAGCCGGATTAGGGCTTACAGAATAGGAAACCTAGAAAACTACGGTAACTTGTAACTTGGAAAGCAAGGAATCCGTCTTCTCCTCCAAGCCAGATCACATGGGCTGTGATCCGGGTTCTTCTAGAATCCGGCTTCTGCGTGTCGGATTACTGGGCCGCCTAACGGACCTAAGCCCACTACCACTTAGGCCACCCTGGTAATCCGGCACTTGGCCTACCATCTTCTATACCCCTATTTGGTATATATCCGACAGTAGCCCCCAAGAAGGATCAAAACTCTGATTCTCCGCTGTTCGCCAAATATTCTTTGTCCGAGAAATATTGATTCAGCAGTCTTGATTCTTCTTATTCTTCTTTTGAAAAGATGGTGGCATGAAACTCGGAATCCTGAAAATCCGGCTTTTCTCTCACGATCCTTCGCGGAGAAGAAACTTCCTACGTGAGCGCACTCAACCATGCTGACGTAAGCGACGTTTGAGATTTACTCGGAAAAACCCAGAAACATATCTCTGACAGATTCTCGCGGGAAACGAGGAGATAACCATCATTACCCCGTCGTTTCATTTCCCGGATTTTCCGGCGAGTGACACGCGGCAAACATCCAACGGTCAAAATAGCCGTTGGCGCGTATCTTGACGGATTTCTAGCTATAAATAGCCATCCTCGTCCTCAATGAAAACCTTCCGCACTCTCACCGCTCTCGCCATTGACGCGCACAAGCTCCCAAGCGACGCACTGTTCCGCGCACACCTCACCTCCAAGCACCGGAAATGAACGCGCCGCCCCGAAAATGGCAGGCTCACCGTCGTCGCCCACTCGCGCCGCCATCAACGACATCATCAGCGACCTAGATCCCCAAGTCGGGTCACCCAAGCACGCCGGTGACGAGCCGGAGAAATCCACGGCCTCTGCGGCGGGCGGAGAAAATCTTTCCGCCACCGCGGACGTTGCGGGCGCTAGCTCCGCCGCCTCCCCGCCGTTCGCTCCTGAAACGGCGGAGGAGAAGATCCAGCTCGTCGGTGACGAGCTCGCCGCCGCAGAAGCGGCCACCGCCTCCGCCACCGGAGCAGATGAAGAGGCGGAATCTGCAGGCAACTGGGTTGCCTGCAGCATTCCCCCGGCCCTTCTTCAAAACTTGGAGAAAGAGGGCCTAATCCTCCAAGGGAAATGGCGGCTTCCCGAAGACGAGAATGAGCCGGCGCCAAGAGATGGCGAAAGGGTTCTCCTTTCTTCCCACCTTCTAAGAGGTATGGGGCTCCCTCCTTCCGCTTTTTTCCTCCAAGTCCTTTCTCACTACAACATCCAACCCCACAACCTGCCACCCAACTCCATTCTTTATTTGGCCGGGTTCCAGGCCCTATTCGAGGGTTACTTAGGTTTAGAGCCTAGGTTAGACTTCTGGATGTATTGTTTCGGAGTTAAGCGGAACTGCTCGGAGGGCGCACTTCCGACTTGCGGGACCATCTCCTTTACTCTTCGGAGGTTTAGGGAAGATTGGTTCCCCAAGATCAAGACATCGGAATCCGTCAAATTTTGGACGGGTTCTTTCTTTTATCATCCCGATGTGCCCTTTCCAAAAAAGGCCATCGGGGTTCCACCTTTTGCCAACACCGCCGCTGTTCCCCAAGAGAATTGGGGAACAGAAGCCGTTCAAGTCCTGCCGCCTGATCTACTAAGGATCAAGCGGCGCATCGCCAAGCTCACCTCCTTGGATCCGCCTCTAACCGGCATGGACACGGTTCTATGCTGGCTGACTAGGCGAATTCAGCCATTGGCCAACCACAGTGGCCGTCTCCTGTGCGAATACACGGGAGTCAAGGATCCGATGCGGACAACCACCAAAGATTGGCCCGCAAAGGAGCTTCGACGGCGCATCAACCAGTTGGTCGCATCACGCGACCAATACGAAGCAAGTCGGCCAATGTATACGGCCGACAATCCGGTTCCCAAGGTAATTTTTCAGTCATTTGGGTACAGTTTTATTTTTTCTCGGATTTTCTAACTTCTGATTCTGATCTTGTTTGTCCGACAGTTCGCGGATCTTCCAGATTCGTAATTGGTCTCCGAGGCTGAGCTGGACGCGCTGCGCACCGCCGCTACAGGTGGACGCAAGCGCAAGAAGATTATTTCCTCTGAGGAAATTATCGACCTTGACGGAATCCCCGTCGCCACTTCCAGGTTCTTTCATCTAGGTTCTTTCTCTTTCATGAGAACTTTTCATCCTTCTTCCGTGTTTTAACTTTTCTGGGTTTTTTGTTTTTTAGCCTACCTCCCTCCAGCCTGAAGCCGAAGAAGCTCAAGAAACACAAAGTTGTTTCCAGCCGAGGCAGCCAACCTTCTCCCGCCGTTGCCCCGGACACACCGTCCTCAATGGCGGAAGAGCACGCTGCAGCCCCCACGACCAGGCCGTCAGAGCTCAGCCAGCCCGTTGTGTCGGACACGGACACGAGGGAAAGGGCGGATCCAGAGGTGGAGAAATTTTCTCGGACTTTCGACAAAGAAATTCCCACTTTTGACAAGGACTTCAAGATTATCAATGACGGCCTAAGCGCGGCCGGAACTGCTTTTGCGGAATACGCAAAAGAGTTCAAGGAAAACTTGGCGGGTTTGCGCCGAATGAGCCAGGTATGTAACTCTAGCCCCCAAGCATTAAACAAAATTGCATGCCTGTTTTGCTTTGATGCTTTTTGTAACCATTCTTTTCCTTGCCATGTTGCAGCAAACCGCCGAAACCATAAACATGGAAGTTTTCAACAAACTCACCATCAAGAATAAGGAGGTTAGAAATCTCCTTTCTATTCTTGAGGAGAGAGAGGCGGAACTGGCATCGTCTCAGCTCGCTTTGTCGGAAACATCAGGTACACATTTTTCCTCTGAGGTTTGCGATTCAATTTTTTGTCTAAGTACTTATTCCGGAAATTTGATAAACCCGGAATTTTCTTTGCTTTCCAGCTGCTTTGGCTAAGGCCAAGCAAATAGCTGAAGACGCCGGCAATGCCGAGAATCTCCGGAAGGAGAATTTGGAGCTTCACAAGCATCTTGTGAAGGCTCAAAAGGATCTGGAGGCCAGCAACTTGGCCCTTGGAGTTGCCAACTCCAAGGCTTCTGAACAGGCGGAGAAGGATAAATCCACCATTCAGGATTTAGAAAATGCTCTGAACCTTCGCCTGGAGGAAATCTCCGAGATCGACAAGCTTATCGGTAATTTTCCGTTACCTTTTTTATTTTTCCATATCTTGTTTTTCTTCTCTGTTTTTTGCCTAACACTTTTGATTGTTTTGTCGGAAAAAACAGGAGATATCCCAGATGGTACCCGGCTTGAAGGGATCCAAGCCTTTGGGAAGATGTGGACTTCGATCCGTGCTGCTGGAATGCAGCTGGTGAACAAGTTTCTTCCCGCAAGGACTGGGGAGTTCTCGGAGGTCGAAAAACTTCCGGGAGCCATCATGGAGGTGGCGGAATCCAGGGATTCTATCCTGCGTTCCGCTGCACGGGGTGGTGCGCGTATGGCACTCGACCTTATGCGCATGCACTACCCCGGTGCTAAATCCTGGCGCGTGGCGTCCGGTGTCCCTCAAGGATACACGGACACTCAGCGAAATACCATCTTTGATGAAATCAAAGGCCACGCCACCCAGATTGCCTCCATGGTAAATATCTCCATCAATTATCCAGAAGAGGAGATCCCTCCAATCCCCGAGGACGACAGCAGCGAGGAGGAATCAGATACTTGAAGGGCTACCTTTGACCTGGATAGTAAAAATAGACAATAGGAGCATTACTGTTCTTTCAATGTAATCCAAAATGTAATGCTTCTGTTTGTATGAATGAAAAAATCTGCCTTTTGCAATTTTTAGTAATGAAATTTTTTGCAAGGTTTTTCGGATGTTACTATTCCTTTATCTTCTAAGTTCTCTGGCATATATGTTTTAACTGTCCTTAGTGTTTGAAATGGCTCAAATAGCAATATGAATCGTCATGCCGAGTAACTGGGCGTAACCAATCAGTTTAAACTCGGAAACATGGACCATGCTAAAGGCATTTTTACTAACTAGTTCCAGTAACCCAACACATACGCAATCAGATAATGCTTAGAGAAACAAGGAATTTTTGACCGAAACTTGGGCACGCAGGCAATTCAAGTTTCCTTTAGCCGTTAGCAGGCTAAAAAAACATTCAGTTTCTTAACGCCGAGTACGCAGGCACAATTCGGGTTAACATTGAGTATTTTGTAAGATCATTGGGAAATAGAGAAGGTGGAAACATGCTTTTACTATAATGAACTTGTAAAAAACATGGATACCAGAAATCCAACAACTTTATTTCATGATCTCAAAAGATGTTTACATAGATATTGAACTAAGTATAGAAGAGACATAACTGCTATGTATTCCAAAGCTTTGCTATCCACTTGACTTTGTCGGATTTCTTCAACAACTTGTATAGTGTTAGGAGTTTAGCCCCCAGCCGGCTAATAAATCTGCTAACGGCAGCTGCGGAACCCGTCAATCTTTGGACATCTTTGACGCAGGTAGGTTTTGTGATGTTCAAGATTGCCTTGATTTTTTCCGGGTTAACTTCTATTCCTCTGTGAGAAACGATGAAACCCAAGAAAGGTTTTCCTGAGGGAACCCCGAATAGCCACTTAGATGGATTCAACTTCATCTTGTAGGTGCGTAAGTTTCCGAAAGTTTCTCGCAAATCCTCAAGGAGTGTATCTTTTTCCTTGGTTACGATAGCAATATCGTCCACATAAACATGGACATTTTTTCCGATCTGACTATGCAAACAACGTTGCATGCAACGCTGGTAGGTTGCACCTGCGTTCTTCAGGCCAAACAACATGGTTACGTAATAATACGTCCCGTATGGGGTTATGAAAGAAGTCTTAATTTGATCTTCCTTTTTTTCATGCGTATTATGGTGGTACCCGGAGTATGCATCCAAAAAGCACAAAAGCTCAGAGGCCTGCTGTGGCGTCTATTATTTGATCGTTTCGCAGAGTAATGCGAACCTATCTATTCGGACACATTTGTTCAAGCTTTGTAATCTATACTCAATTCTAAGAGCAGTAGTGTCTTTTCTTCGGTACTAATACCGGATTTGCGGACCAGTCAGTATGGATCACTTCCTTGATGAAATCCGCTGCCAAAAGCCGGATAATTTCCTTGCCAATAGCCTTCCGTATTCTTCCGTCAAATCGACGGAGACCTTGTTTGACGGGTTTTGATCCAGGAATAACCTTAAGTTGGTGCTCAGCAAGTTCCCTGGGTACACCTGGCATGTCAGCTGGACACCAGGCAAAAATATCCCAGTTCTCACGGAGGAACTTGATGAGCTCGCCTTCCTATTTGTCAGTCATCCCAGTCCCTACGACGACAAATTTTGTCGGATCTTTGGGATCTAGGATTACCTGTCTTGTATTTTCGGATGCCTTGAAGCTGTCTGTTGGCTTCCGAGTTTCTTTTCCTGCCGGCATTTCTGACGGTGATACTTCCTTGGCTAATTCCTTCAGTTCTTCCTTTGCTATGACTCTCTGAGCGCAAAGGGCGTTTTCTTTCTCCAACTCGTTTGCCAGCTTGAAATCACCAGCTATAGTGATTACTCCTCCCTTGGGTCCTGGCATCTTCAGCTTGTTATAAATATAACAGGATCTTGCCATGAATTTGGCAAAAGCTGGACGTCCGAGTATTGCGTGATACACGCTTTCGAACGGCACTACTTCGAAGGATACTTTTTCCTGCCGGAAGTGATCTTTATCTCTGAAGGTGACATCTAGGGAAATTTCTCCTAGGGATCGTGCTTGTCTGCCAGGGACGATACCATGGAAGCGTATGTTGCTGTAGTTGAGCTGAGACTCGGAAATCTTCAGATGCTTCAGTGTATCCAGGTACATTATATTAATGTTGGATCCTCCATCCATCAGCACTCTTCTTAGCCTAGTATTTTGGACAATAGGGCTTACAACAAGAGCTTGTGTGCCGGGTTCAGGGATATTTCCGGGATGATCAGACTGATCCCAGATTATTGGTGTGTTGGAGTACTTCAAGAATTTCGGGGTTGCCGGAACAACCGCGTTTATTTCTCGAAGTGTTCTTTTTGCCACCTTTGCTGACAGGGTTGCTAAGAAAGTTAGCATTGCTTCTCCATCAACTCTCGGAAACTTGGGTTCGCCTTTACGCTGTTGTTCCTGGATTTTTTCGTCAGTGTCCGATTCACTGTCTTCTTTGTCAGCTTCTGGCTTTTGTTTGGCGGGTTTCCTTTTGGAACCCTTCCCTTTATTTCCGGACGCTGCACTGCCTTTCATGTGCTTATTCAGCCGGCATTGCGCGTTTGTATGGGTGGGTTTCCCAAATTGCGAGTGGTGAACGCAAGGTTCCGACTTAATCCTTTCCCACTCCTCTGGAGTGTAATTGATTGGATCTGGGTTGCGTCCTTTCCACTTATTTCCCTTTTCTCCTCCAAAGGCTATGTTCACTTCTTTGGGCTTCGTCGTTGTTTCTGGAGTGGCTTTTTTGTCAGAACGAGGGGTTTTCTTGGCAAGTATCAATGATTCAATATTGCCTCCTCTTGCTCTGATGTCATCCTCGGCTGCGGCATGCTCATTGGCGGTTGTAAGCATGGATCCGAGATCCTTGTGCTTTTTGGAACCAACCATGAACGGTACGAGTCCGGGTTTTAGGCCATTGACGAAAGCATGCATTGCTTGTACGTCAGTTACTCCAGAGCAACTATTCTTCATTGCTGTCCATCTGGAGATGAAATCCACGTATGGTTCATCCTCAAATTGCGTGCAACGGTTTAGCTGGTTGATGCTATTCGGGCGTTTGTATGTTCCCCGGAAATGCTGAGTAAATACTCTAGCCATATCGTCCCAGCTGTCCACTGTTCGTGATGGTAATCCATTGATCCAATCTCTGGCTCCGTCCAGCAGCATTAGGGGAAGAAACTTGACAGCTTCCAAGTCTGTCCCATTGTTGATCTGGACGGCTGTATAGTAATCCGAGAGCCAAGTATCCGGGTTTGTGCTGCCAGTGTATTTCTGGTACGTTGGACCGACCTTGGCAAAGCCAGAATGCAGCGTTATTCTTCGGATCCTGCCAGTAAAACACTTAGGACCAAAGTATAGATCATCCTTTTCTGCTCTGTCAATGTGTGCAGAATATCTTCCGGCTGAATGAACAGAAGGGGATCTGCTCCTTTCTCTTCCATTGTTGCGCGAACGCGCTTTTCCGGGATTGTTTCTATCTCTTCTGTGATCACGCCCTTTTGGATTAGGTGGAGTTCTACTCCTGTGCCTTTCTTTGTCCTTAGGCGGTGTCCGGGATCTCTCACGCCTGTGAGGTATATCGTATCTTCCAGCTTTCTCAGCTGGGTTTCTCGGAGGTGGCATTATTTTGCCGTCTTTCCGGTGTTTGTCTTCCCGATCATGGGGTTTATACCCATCTTTCGGGAGATGGGATCCGGTCCTAGACGCTGCATCCCGGTTGTCGGGGTTTTTCTTGTCTTTTCTCGGATCCTCTTTTTTATCTTTTGAGTTGTCTGAATCCCCGGGTTCTTCCGGTCCAGGTGCTCCAGCAGCGCAAGTAGCCGTCTTGCATAGGGCGGAGTTATCGTGCAGCTTCCCTGATCGCTCTTGGGCGCGCTGTTGTTGTTGCAATGCTTTTCCTAGGAAAGCGTACACCCCTTGGAGTTTTTCTCCATTGGAATACAGATCGTTGTTAAGAATCGTGAACGCTGCTTCCGCGTTTTCTGCTGCGGTCTTGTATATTGGTTCGCCCTTGGCATCTTTGCCGTTTACCTGCTTTTGCCAAGACGGGTTATGCAACCTTTCTTTTGGCGGCAGTTCTTCCGGTCTTGCGATTCCGGGTAACCTAGTAGGTTTTAACGCGGATCTATTCTTTCTCTCGTACTCCTCTATTTCTTCCTTCATGACCTTGATGTCATTATGGGTTTGTTGGAGATGTTGCCGAGATCTGAGTAGATGTTGCTGTTGCCGTTGGAAAGCTTGTCTCCTGGCTTCCAGCATCTCAGGGGGTTCATCTGGTCCCACTGGTGTTTGCAATAGCTCTTGCTCTTCCTATTCCGTCATTGGCGGAGCAGTGATTTCTTTAGATTTCTTCTCCGCAGGCTTTGTTCCGCTAACATCTCCAACTTCCAGGTTTTCATCAGCGAGATCAGCTGTTTTTTTCTTCCGGATTTTGTATTGGAGTTTTTTAGCAGCACGGTGCTTTTTCTTGGAAGAGGGAGGTTTTTTGACAGGCTCACCTTCTGTCATCTCCTTGACACTGGGGAATATCGGAGAAGTTTCTCCGTCTTCTCTCTCTTCCTCTGGCGGAGGGGTTTTAGGGCTTTCCTGGCTGCCGGCGTCCGTGGTATCAGCCGGTTTCGCCATTAGAACTTCATGGAATCCCTCTTGAAAGGACTTAACCTTTCTTACGAAGGCGTCCTCATCTTCGTCTTCGGAGTCGAAGTTATCCGATCCGGTTTCCGACTCCAACCTCGCCTCAATGGCGGCAAGCACGGATTCTGCTTCCGAGTTCATCGTCTTGTTGACGGATGTCGGATCTTCCGCCTCTGTGACGGGTGTTTGATCTTTCGTCTCCATGACGGGTGCGTTGTTGTCTGCCTCTTGCACGGGATTTTCGTCATCCGTGTTTTCGGCGATTTCGGACTGCACCATGCCGATGAAGTGTGTATCACTTTTTTGTCGGCGATCTGAGCAGAATCCGGCATCGTAGTCATCTTCGACTGGGTATAGGGCGGGTGGGATAAATTTGCTTCCACCGCAAAACCCCATTGCTTCTGCAGTTAGTCCGATAAAGATGTTAGAAGATCCTATCGGTAATACGCAGGCACTTACCAGGTGGTTTTGCGCCGGTATGTAGGATCCGTTGTCGAGGAAGCGCCCGACGTCGTTGTCGAACTCCAAGCTTCCGACAGTGATTGATCTTCCGATTCCGCCAAGTATCCCAGATCGGAATCTTACGCCTGACGTCGTTTGCCCCACGGTGGGCGCAAACTGTCGAGACATCGTAGTAGTTTTCATAGACGGGGGTGCCATGAGACTACTGTAGAGACGTGGGGTAACGGGATAGCGTAGTAACACAGAACACAGGATTTTACCCAGGTTCGGTACGTCGCGACAGTACGACGTGCCTACTCCTGCACTTCTCACTAATTGGGACTAAAGCCCGTAAACAGGGTTACAATGTGAGGGTTTAGATCTAAGCTACTCGACGAGGATGAGCTTCTCGGCGAGTTGGCGTAGAGCTTCTCTGTTATCTCTCCTTTGTTGGTTGTTTTGTTTATCTCCCGTCCGGCTTTATATAATAGCCGGATTAGGGCTTACAGAATAGGAAACCTAGAAAACTACGGTAACTTGTAACTTGGAAAGCAAGGAATCCGTCTTCTCCTCCAAGCCAGATCACATGGGCTGTGATCCGGGTTCTTCTAGAATCCGGCTTCTGCGCGTCGGATTACTGGGCCGCCTAACGGACCTAAGCCCACTACCACTTAGGCCACCCTGGTAATCCGGCACTTGGCCTACCATCTTCTATACCCCTATTTGGTATATATCTGACAGTTTTGATACAGCACCTTCTCAGTAATCACAGCTAGGTCCCTGTTAAATAAATTTAGACCCCTGCAAAATTATTTCTAAGTCCCTAGAGGTGATAAAAATGGCAGATTTGCACCTTAACTTGTAAAATGCATAAGAAATTCATCCCAACTCCAAATTCAACATTTTTAGTATGTTTTCTGTACAAAATTAAATGTTATACCCAAATATAAAATTTGTTCACTGTTTTGAATATTTTAAATTGGTGCAATATTTGAATTCTTGTCTAATTCACCTAATTTTGCAAAAATCATAACTTGGGCATAAAAATTCCAAATGCAACAAACTTAATATGTTTTCCAATCAAACTTTTCATGTACTTTCCAAATATAAATTTTGTTTGCTGTTTTGAATTATTTAAATTGCTGAAAACAACGGTTTCTTGTTTAATGCATTTAAAATTGCCAAAATAATAACTTGCTCATTTTAAATCCAATTTCAACAAATGAAATATGTTTTCCATGCAAAATTAAACCACCTTTTAAAATATAAAATTTGTTTCATGTTTTGAATAATTAAAATTGGTTAAATAATTTAAACCTTATTTAAATCATTTAAATTTGCTAACTCATAACTTGCTCAAATTAAATTCTTTTTGAAACTATAAAATATGTTTCCAAACCATCAAAGTATAAACTTTTCAAATATGAATCTCACTTAATGTTTTGAACAAATAAAAATTCAACTAAGTTCTTGTTTGAATTAAATTCAATTAAAACTTGTTCAAACTTGTTTAATTCATAAGTAATTCATCCAAAATCCTTTTCAACAAGTGAAACATGTATTCCAACTAAAATCTTGTTGTCTTTTCAAATATAAACTTTGTTATCTATTTTGAACAATTAAACTTGATGAAAACAACAAATGCTTGTGTGACACCTTTAAGTAACCAAAATTCCAAAACTTAATAAATGAATTCCAAAACTTGTTAAACCTTATTTCCAATTGGTTCTATTGTTGTTATTTTGTTGTTATCATCATGCATGCATCATGCTAAACAACTTTCACATGATAATTAATTGTAGTCCATTGTTTCCACCCTAATGCATGGACCTTTTCCATATGCAATCCAATTGCACAGGGGTCCATTTAAATGGTATCACTTTGTCAACTAGCTTAGTTTGATGCATCCATTTAACTTGACATGCATCATCCCATGATTGTGCACTATGCCATGATATTGATTGTTTATATTTCTGTCTTGTTTGTTTGCTTCTTCTCGGATACACGACGACGTTGAGGCCGACGATACTTACGACACCCCTTCTAAGGAGTTAGCTCAGTACCAGGCTACTGAGTTTGCAGGCAAGTTATCACTCACATGAACCACCGTGTTCCTTTCAACATTGGTTACCGATACTTTCCGTTGTCTATTTCTGCTAGCCTTAGTAGTAGTTGTTTCTGTTACGAACCTATCACATGAATCCCTTAACCCTGATGTTGCCTCACCTCCACTCCTACAACCCCTTTGTTTGAGCCAGTGTCTTACTAGCATGCTTAGGTTGTTTTGCTCGAGTCTGTTACCCGTCACTTTCTGTTACTATATCCTGTTATGTTCTGGGGGCTCGATGTTAATCAATCAATCATGCCAATGTTATTGTTAAATAATAATTTGATGATAAGGCACCGGCAGGAGGCCCTGTGTGGTTTTGAGGCCTGCTAGTGTCGACCCTAATAGGAAAAGGGTCTTGTCTACTGATCCATGATGAGCGCACTAACCGCATGTGGGAAGCGAGTATGGGCGCCCCCTCAATTTGATTCGATTCGCATCTCGTCCAAATCGCCTCATTTATTTCGTGTTTTCCATTTGCCGCATGCATGTTTTTGCGAGCCCAGGCCAGGGTGGAACTTTTGTAGTCGGCATATAGGGGGACACGTTCTTAGAGTGCTATGAGGGTCCCCTTTCTTCGGGGCTCGATTAGCCGTGCGCCCAAGGTTCTTTGGGCTTGATGCGAAGAAGAGTTGAGTTGTGTTGAGTGCCACGCTTGGTGGGAGGCATCCCATCTGGCGGGGTATTCTTACGTGTACGGCCAAATTGGTGCAACCCTGCAGGGATAATCTTCTCGAGAAGCCGTGTTTTCCGCGGTTATGGTTAACTTGGTGAAAGTACTGGCTAACAAGTACTCAGGACAACTTGAACCTAATGATTCACAATCTCACACCCAATGATTTACAATTTGACTAGTAATAGGATTATTAACACAATAACTTGAGTCATCTTTAATCCAACTGTGTGAGTTATCCTCGGATTGCTTCTTCGGATAAGGGTCGAGATCCAGGATGGGTTTGTTTGAAGTTATCTTTCAGTTGGTTACAATACTCGATCTTATC
The DNA here is from genome assembly GCA_028641055.1 of Alopecurus myosuroides. NCBI lineage: Eukaryota > Viridiplantae > Streptophyta > Magnoliopsida > Poales > Poaceae > Alopecurus > Alopecurus myosuroides. The sequence goes on from CM054057.1 coordinate 510,970,736, forward strand.
TTCTTTCTGTTAGCCGGAAGTGGTAGTACCTCTGTAGTTGGTTAGAGCAGCCAGTTGCAGCATCTTTTATATCCCCTTTCTTCCGTTGAACCCAAAGTATCTGTGCTTGGTGTTGACGGGTTACATTTTGGTGAACTGTGAGTCTTGCTTGCCAGTACGTTTATGTACTGACCCCTTTGGGGCTGTGGTTTCCGCAGACTACGTTTCCGAGGATCACCATGGTGGCTACTACGTAGAGTATGACGAGACTGCTGACGAGTAGATAGCGGACCTGGGCAGGATCCGAGACTTCGTGGATGGGCTCCGTCTGTTCGTTTCCGGCCTCTTAGGCCTATTTGGTTCTTGTCTGTACTCAGACATTTTGAATGCTTCCGCTGTGATGTAATGATGAATTGTTGGGACATGTGTCCTCTGGATGATTGTATTTGCTATCTCTGCTCTAGTGAGAGCTATTTGCAACTTATTTCAATCTTTTGTGTCGTAGAGATCTGTTGTGATATCACTTGTTCCAATGCCGTTGACGTACCATGTGTGTATGTTTTGAAGTACGGCAACGGAAGATCCTGATTTCTATGGGATAGTTTACGTCGACGCTGAACAGATAGGGGTTGGTTGTCACACATACGTGTGTTGGCCTACTCGTAAGAGGACGCGGGTGCCGGTAAGCCCCGTAATCCAATCTACTACTGTTCAACGGAACGGCGAGTATCCTCTAGAAGTCCGGGTGCGACAAATGGTATCAGAGCCTGTCTGCCTGTAGGATCCCTTTTTACTGGTCGCAGTTGAGTCTAGAAACTATTTTGTAGCTATATAGGAAAAATGAAACGTGAGAGTAGGAATTCTGTTCTTTTTCTTCTTTCCCCACCCACCCTCCCTTTTCTGGTAAGGAAGTGCAACGTTGTTTTCCCTTCTCATCTAAACTTTCAAGTTAGGATTTCACGAATTCTGGTTTCTCTAGGATGGTTATATCTACTAGACCATAGGAATGGAGGTGGTTGTGACATGATTTATCATGTTGCCTACTCACGATTGAGAACGGAGGCGTGTAAGCCCCGGAAGCAGATCCTCTATTCCTTAAGCAGTAGATATTGATCCTTTAGAAGCCCGGATGGGTTTTCCGTAGTACCTCAGGAGTTTTTGTTCTCGTTTTCCCCGATGTTGATATCCTGTTCTTCTCAACATCCTTTTCGTCCGTTGAAATCTTGTTGTTGTTTTCCATTTCAGTTCTTCTACCGGCGTCTAATCAAAACTCCCCAAATATCAAGTCTATCTGGCCAGAAAGGTTGTTGTTGTTGTTGTTGATTCCAGGCTATGAGAGCTGGCATTCCTATCACCTGGGGTTGTTTCGAGGAAGCATTCCTGAATCACCACATTCCAGATAGTCTATTCCCCAAATGAATCAAGTTCTCAGCTATACACCCTCCATACAAAACCTCTCCCTTTACTTGAAAATGTTCCGGTGGTTTGCAAATTCCCTGACGTTTTCCAGAAGAGTTGCCAGGGATGCCTATCGTTTTGAACTTCCAGAAAAACTATCAAATGTGCACGATGTGTTTCACGTGTCACAGCTCAAGAGGATCTTCCCAAGAAGTATCCGAACCTTTTCTTTTCTCAGTAGGAATCTCGGGGCGCGATTCCTTCAAGGGGGGGCGTTTTGTAACATCCCAAGTATGAAAAATAGCCTTTAGAATGTTTGCTCTCTGTTATTTTATGTTTTGCATCATGGCATCATGTTGATTGCAATTGTTTTGCTTGTTTTCCTTTTGTTTTCCTCTGTTTTCATTTGTTTTCCAGCTGTTTTCATTTGTTTTCCTTTGTTTTCTATTTGAATTTCAAACCAAAATTCAAACCTTTTGTTTCATCCTTGTGATGTTACAATTTCCAAAATGTTATTCAAAATAAAACAATTGTTTGTTTCCATTAAAGTTGTGATTCCAAAGCTATTGATTTGTTTCTAACAGAAATTCATCTAATACCAAAAACAATTGAAATTCAAACAATATTTCAAATGTTTTGCTCATACTTGCTCTGTTACAATCTTTCCAATTAAAAGGTTCAATCAAAAACATCCATTTTGTTCCCATGAAAAATAAAAAGCTCAACTTTTTATCTGTTCTTTAATAATCCACTTAATCCAATTTGTTACCCAAATTCAAATACATCTCTCTAATCAGCAACCAATTTGAAATCATGAAAATTACACAACAAACCATAACCTTTTGCTTCCAATGAAAAATATATGTTCACCCTAATTAAATTATTGTTTTCAATAACCACTTAATATAAAGATGATTCAAATTTGAATTAATTTGCAAACCACAAGTTCTTTTGAAAATTTTGAAAATCAAAGTTGCCAAGTGGTTGTTGTTAATCTAATTAACCCACACAATTTTATTCCAAATTTCCCCTAACTCCAAACCCTCATCCTCTTCCTAATTCATTTCAGCAAAAAAAAAATGGAACAAATAATAAAAAGAGAGAGGAGCACACACAGCAGGCCCAGCCTTTTCCCCTTTGGCCCAACTCTCTCGCAGCCCATACCCCTTCGACCCCACTTCTTCTCCTACCTCCTGTACGGCAGTCATCCTGCACCTCCACGTTTCAGAGATGCAACAGGGAATGGTGGAGCTCCATCCCCTCCCCCTATAAACCTAAGCTCCTGCCCTAGGGTTCCCCAACCTTCCTTTCTCCTCCTTCCTCTCCCCAGCCGCCATCTTCTTCCTCCCACCTCTCTTCTCCCTGCTTCCCTCTGTTTCCCTGTAACCTGAACCTGAACCACCGAAATTGGCTCCTTTTCCACCGGCGATCGCCGGCGTTGGCGTCGCCCTCCGGCCAAGCTGCGGGCGGGAATGGAAACGCCGTGGTGCGGGCTCCCTTCTCCCCCCATCGGCTTGGACCGGGAAGCATCGAGCCACCGCCACCGTCGAGGTTTCCCGCCGCCAACCTCCCTGTCCGCCTGCAGCGACCCATCTGCCCCGACCGCCTCTTTTCTGCTCGAGGTGAGCCGCCTCCCCTTCCCCTCGATCCCCTCTCCCTACTCCCTTGGCCGCATGCACACCCCCACAGCGCCTCCACACGCCGCCCCCTCCGGCCGCGAGCAGCAGCCGCCGTCGATCTCCCTTCAGCCATGAACCCCTGTCGATGGTTCAGAACCCGACTCCACAAAAGTGCAGTTAGCTGTCAACTGCACCTTAACCAGCCCCGAGGCCACTTCCTATCAACCAACCGCAGCCACCCCACTGGTAGCGCATGCGCGCAGCGAACCCACAGCTCGCGGGTTCGACTCCCCATCCCCACCTTTTTCTCTGTTCATTTCTTCCAATTAAATTTCCTTGCAGTATCTGAACCTTAAGCCCCCTCGCCCCCTTATCTGTCAACACACAGCAGCATAGCCCACTGGTTCTGTCCCAGCGCTCACAGCAGGAGGTGGGGGGTTCGATCCCCCCTGCCCACCAAAATCCCCACCTTTTTATTTCTAATTGTTTTGATACAGCACCTTCTCAGTAATCACAGCTAGGTCCCTGTTAAATAAATTTAGACCCCTGCAAAATTATTTCTAAGTCCCTAGAGGTGATAAAAATGGCAGATTTGCACCTTAACTTGTAAAATGCATAAGAAATTCATCCCAACTCCAAATTCAACATTTTTAGTATGTTTTCTGTACCAAATTAAATGTTCTACCCAAATATAAAATTTGTTCACTCTTTTGAATATTTTAAATTGGTGCAATATTTGAATTCTTGTCTAATTCACCTAATTTTGCAAAAATCATAACTTGGGCATAAAAATTCCGAATGCAACAAACTTAATATGTTTTCCAATCAACTTTTCATGTACTTTCCAAATATAAATTTTGTTTGCTGTTTTGAATTATTTAAATTGCTGAAAACAACTGTTTCTTGTTTAATGCATTTAAAATTGCCAAAATAATAACTTGCTCATTTTAAATCCAATTTCAACAAATGAAATATGTTTTCCATGCAAAATTAAACCACCTTTTAAAATATAAAATTTGTTTCATGTTTTGAATAATTAAAATTGGTTAAATAATTTAAACATTATTTAAATCATTTAAATTTGCTAACTCATAACTTGCTCAAATTAAATTCTTTTTGAAACTATAAAATATGTTTCCAAACCATCAAAGTATAAACTTTTCAAATATGAATCTCACTTAATGTTTTGAACAAATAAAAATTCAACTAAGTTCTTGTTTGAATTAAATTCAATTAAAACTTGTTCAAACTTGTTTAATTCATAAGTAATTCATCCAAAATCCTTTTCAACAAGTGAAACATGTATTCCAACTAAAATCTTGTTGTCTTTTCAAATATAAACTTTGTTATCTATTTTGAACAATTAAACTTGATGAAAACAACAAATGCTTGTGTGACACCTTTAAGTAACCAAAATTCCAAAACTTAATAAATGAATTCCAAAACTTGTTAAACCTTATTTCCAATTGGTTCTATTGTTGTTATTTTGTTGTTATCATCATGCATGCATCATGCTAAACAACTTTCACATGATAATTAATTGTAGTCCATTGTTTCCACCCTAATGCATGGACCTTTTCCATATGCAATCCAATTGCACAGGGGTCCATTTAAATGGTATCACTTTGTCAACTAGCTTAGTTTGATGCATCCATTTAACTTGACATGCATCATCCCATGATTGTGCACTATGCCATGATATTGATTGTTTATATTTCTGTCTTGTTTGTTTGCTTCTTCTCGGATACACGACGACGTTGAGGCCGACGATACTTACGACACCCCTTCTAAGGAGTTAGCTCAGTACCAGGCTACTGAGTTTGCAGGCAAGTTATCACTCACATGAACCACCGTGTTCCTTTCAACATTGGTTACCGATACTTTCCGTTGTCTATTTCTGCTAGCCTTAGTAGTAGTTGTTTCTGTTACGAACCTATCACATGAATCCCTTAACCCTGATGTTGCCTCACCTCCACTCCTACAACCCCTTTGTTTGAGCCAGTATCTTACTAGCATGCTTAGGTTGTTTTGCTCGAGTCTGTTACCCGTCACTTTCTGTTACTATATCCTGTTATGTTCTGGGGGCTCGATGTTAATCAATCAATCATGCCAATGTTATTGTTAAATAATAATTTGATGATAAGGCACCGGCAGGAGGCCCTGTGTGGTTTTGAGGCCTGCTAGTGTCGACCCTAATAGGAAAAGGGTCTTGTCTACTGATCCATGATGAGCGCACTAACCGCATGTGGGAAGCGAGTATGGGCGCCCCCTCAATTTGATTCGATTCGCATCTCGTCCAAATCGCCTCATTTAGTTCGTGTTTTCCATTTGCCGCATGCATGTTTTTGCGAGCCCAGGCCAGGGTGGAACTTTTGTAGTCGGCATATAGGGGGACACGTTCTTAGAGTGCTATGAGGGTCCCCTTTCTTCGGGGCTCGATTAGCCGTGCGCCCAAGGTTCTTTGGGCTTGATGCGAAGAAGAGTTGAGTTGTGTTGAGTGCCACGCTTGGTGGGAGGCATCCCATCTGGCGGGGTATTCTTACGTGTACGGCCAAATTGGTGCAACCCTGCAGGGATAATCTTCTCGAGAAGCCGTGTTTTCCGCGGTTATGGTTAACTTGGTGAAAGTACTGGCTAACAAGTACTCAGGACAACTTGAACCTAATGATTCACAATCTCACACCCAATGATTTACAATTTGACTAGTAATAGGATTATTAACACAATAACTTGAGTCATCTTTAATCCAACTGTGTGAGTTATCCTCGGATTGCTTCTTCGGATAAGGGGCGAGATCCATGATGGGTTTGTTTGAAGTTATCTTTCAGTTGGTTACAATACTCGATCTTATCTTCTTTCTGTTAGCCGGAAGTGGTAGTACCTCTGTAGTTGGTTAGAGCAGTCAGTTGCAGCATCTTTTATATCCCCTTTCTTCCGTTGAACCCAAAGCATCTGTGCTTGGTGTTGACGGGTTACATTTTGGTGAACTGTGAGTCTTGCTTGCCAGTACGTTTATGTACTGACCCCTTTGGGGCTGTGGTTTCCGCATACTACGTTTCCGAGGATCACCATGGTGGCTACTACGTGGAGTATGACGAGACTGCTGACGAGTAGATAGCGGACCCGGGCAGGATCCGAGACTTCGTGGATGGGCTCCGTCTGTTCGTTTCCGGCCTCTTAGGCCTATTTGGTTATTGTCTGTACTCAGACATTTTGAATGCTTCCGCTGTGATGTAATGATGAATTGTTGGGACATGTGTCCTTTGGATGATTGTATTTGCTAGCTCTGCTCTAGTGAGAGCTATTTGCAACTTATTTCAATCTTTTGTGTCGTAGAGATCTGTTGTGATATCACTTGTTCCAATGCCGTTGATGTACCATGTGTGTATGTTTTGAAGTACGTCAATGGAAGTATCCTGATTTCTATGGGATAGTTTACGTTGACGCTGAACAGATAGGGGTTGGTTGTCACACATACGTGTGTTGGCCTACTCGTAAGAGGACGCGGGTGCCGGTAAGCCCCGTAATCCAATCTACTACTGTTCAACGGAACGGCGAGTATCCTCTAGAAGTCCGGGTGCGACAACGCATGAGTCTTCTTGGAATTTTCTGGGATGTACCACTGGGGCATCCCCAAGATTAGCATTTTCATCTTCTTGATCACATCATATCATCCTCTTGTCTTGACCCTTGAAAACTTCCTTCACACCAAAATTCTCACAATCTTCATTAGCAACGTTAGTGCAATCGAAATAATAAATTCACATGGTTCAGTTTGAACACAAGACTAGCACTCAAAAACACATTAGCTACTTTCATAACTTATTTCAAAACTCTTTTTCTCAAAATAACACCAAAAGAAATAGATTAAGATGCAAATGCAATAATTGGCAGAAATCTGTCAAAACAGAAGAGCAGACAGAGATCGATTTTTTCGAAAATCTTCTGTTGTTAAAATAAAAAATTTATCAACTAAGAACAGTTGTATATATTGCTCAGGATTACGCACAAAAAAGCTCAGGCATTTTGAATTTTCTGTGATTTTATACGTAATTAACAGTGGACAGCAGAAATCTGTTTCCTGCGCAGAAATCCGAAATATAGTGTCAACTTTCCACTAGAGGCTTTACTTGGCTCAACAAAAACCCAAAAGAAAATATACAGCGGGGTTGCTAAGGAAATATACAACATCCAGGTGCAAAGCACACAAAAGAAAACAAATGAAAACTGAATGAAAACAGAGAAATAAAATGGGTTGTCTCCCGGTAGCGCTTTTCTTTAACGTCGTACAACTAGGCATAGAAAAGTGGAATCACGTGGATGCTCACATAAGAAATATGAATTGAAGAAAAAGAGAGCATAAATAAGAAAAGATAAAAAAAAATTAAGTCTAACTCACTTCCTAAGCATAGGAATCTTGTAAAGAAATAAATTAAAGAAGCTCAAACTAGAAATCATGGGAAGGTAAAACAAGAGCAACTTCAAAACTTTCAACAAAAAGAGAGGTGTTTTAGTAACATGAAAATTCCTACAACCATATTTTCCTCTCTCATAATAATTTTTAGTAGCATAATGAACAAACTCAACAACATAATTATCACATAAAGCATGTTTGTCATGTCCTAAAAGCATACAATTCATATCAAGCTCAAAAACAGTGGGATCAATATTTAAAATCAGCTCCTCTTTTTTTCCACTTTTAGCAATAGCAAATAAAGATGATCGATCACTCATAAAAGGTATAGGACACATTATAGCAATCCTATTTTCACTAGCATTATAATTCATAACATCAAGTAACATAGGACCATCATCAAGAGCATTATCATAAGATTTATCCAAGTGGCATGGATTATCATAAATAACAGTAGAAATATCATTCTCACAAGTTTCATTCATAGTAGTATCAAGGTCACAAGTATAGAAAGTATCAATTTCATCAAATAGTGTATGAGTTAAAAGAGTTACTATCATTGGGAGGTAGACATGGGTAGCTCCATTCTTCCTCCTCTTGATCATCACTCTCCTCCTCTTTTTCATCCAATGAGATTCCAGATTCAACAATTTCTTCTTCCATAGGCTCCTGCAAGGCATCAGCTACTTCCTTAGGTTGAGAGAGTTTATTAAGATATTGCATTATGTAGTAATTACAATCCTTGTAATTATCAAAACAATATTCAAGTATACCATAAATCTCATATTTATAAGGTGCATCATCAATACTATCAAGCAAATAGGCAATTTCAAATGCACCCTTCCAAGCAATAGATTCTTCAATTTGTTCCACATAATATAATTCATAATTTCCCTTAACATAAGAAGATATGGTAACATTATCATTATACTCACATTGAAAATGGAGGTGTTTATACCTCCTACATCAACAAGATTTATCAAAGCAATAAGTAACATTATAGGTGGAGCACAAGTTTTTAGCATAGTCATGCAATTTATTAATTTGCTCCCATAAGTGTATCCCTCTTTGTGACAAGCGGTGTTCCTTATAATGTTTTTGTTGTTCATCCGTGAACCCACCTTGCCTAAAAGATCTAGTTTCAAAGACATCAAACATTGATAGCAAGCATGATAAGGTAAAAATAGCAAGTGAATGTTTCACTTGAAAATACTTGAGTTGCTTTTTATGCTATAAAGTAAACTATTTTTTTATGTTTTTAATATAGAGAAGAAAAACAAGACAAAAAAATAAAAACAAGACAATAAACAAAATAAAGAGGTTGAGAGTGAGAGACTCCCCTTGCCAGAAGGCTTCCTTCTCCCCGGCAACGGCGCCAGAAAATATCCTTGATGTGCTTTGTTGGGAACCCCAAGAGGAAGGTATGATGAGCACAACGGTAGGTATTTCCCCTTAGTTAGGAACCAAGGTTATCAATCCAGTAGGAGAAAGAGGTCCTTCGGAAGGTTGATGCCACTAACAGTGGTGTTGGCGCTTCACCGGTGTCGGAAACAACGTGGAACCTGCACACAACACAACCAAAATACTTTGCCCAACGGTACAGTGAGGTTGTCAATCTTACCGGTCTTGCTGAAAACAAAGATTAGACGTATAGTGTGGAAACCGGTGTATCCTTGTAGTAAGTAAAGAGAGAGGAAAATTTTGTGGTTTGTTTAACAGTGTGAAAAATGGACCGGGGTTCATAGGTTCACTAGTGGTGTCTCTCCATAAAGATAACATGCTGGGTGAACAAATTACAGTTGGGCAATTGACAAACACTACTATATATTTAGTGCGGGCATTCCAACAAAATACATAGACCGAAATCCATCTGCATCTATGACTAATAATCCACCCTCATGTTATCATCCGACCCCCCTTAGGTATTAAGTTGCAAGCAACAGTTAACTGCATTAAACAATGTGTGTAATGTAAGCAATGATTATGCACGCGGGCACTCTCACCGATGTTTTCTCCCTAATGGAAATAGCACATCCTCCCCCTTCACTTTTCTGTCACTCGAGCAAGGAAATGAGGAGGCATGAACCCACTATATAGCATAAATACTCCCTCTTGGAGTTAATAGCAACTACTTGGCCAGAGAAACCACTAGCAACGGAAAGCATGCAAGATCACAAATAACATATGCAATAAAGACTATAATTAACTTGGCATAAGGTCAATATTCATCGGATCCCAGCAAACACAACGCATAGAGTTACATAAGATCAATCTCGATCATGATAGGCAGCTCACGAGGTCTAAACATGGAGGCATATGAGGAGAAGACAACCATCTAGCTACAGCTACGAACCCGTAGTCCAGGGATGAACTACTCACGCATCACTCCGGAGGCAGTCATGGTGATGTAGAAGCCTCCGGTGATGATTTCCTCTCCGACAGGGTGCCGGAAACAGCTTCAGAACGCCCATGATCTAGGGTTGACGGTGACGGCGGCTGACTTTTTCGGGGATTTTGATCAGGTGCCTAGGGTTTTCCATCCGGGGGGATTAAATAGGAGAAAGGGCAAAGTCGGTGAAGCTCCAGGGGGCCCACACCACCCCCTAGCGCGGCCAAGGGGGGCGCCACCCCATGGTGTGGGCCCCCTGATGCCCCTCTTCGTCTCCTCTTCAGTCTTCTGGATGCTTCCGGGGAAAATAGGACTTCTGGGCTTTGAACTTTCCAATTCCGAGAATATTTCCAGAACAACTTTTCTGAAACTAAAAACAGCAGAAAACAGGGAACTGACACTTGGCTTCTTTTTAATAGGTTAGTCCCGGAAAACGTATTAAAATTCTATAAATAAGAGAGAAAACATGTAGCAATTGGCATAATATCATCATGGAGCATCAGAAATTAGGGATACGTTTATGATGTATCAGGGCCCACACAACCTCTCGGCGCGGCCAGGGGGCGCGCCGCCTCATGGTGTGGCCCCCCTCCATGCCTATTTGGGACTCTGTGTAACCCTGGGGAATTCTAAGACTTCCAGACTTCTAATTTTCCAATTTCGAGAATATTTCCAGAACAACTTTTCTGAAACTAAAACAGCAGAAAACATGAACTCGCTCTGTGGCATCTTGTCAATAGGTTAGTCCCAGGAAATCGATAAAAAATACATAAAGTGGAAAGAAAACATGTAGCATATGGCATGAAAACAACATGGAACATCAGAAATTAAGGATACGTTTATGACGTATCACCCCCCCTCTAGGTGCTCATACTATCCGTTCAATTGGTATCAGAGCCTTGAATCTTCTATTGGGATTAACCGCCTAAGAGTTATAGTATGGTCAATGGAGCGAAAGCCGTCGAGCCCGTGACAAGTGTCACTATGGATGATCTCAGGGAATTGAAAGATTCCTTGACCTCATCCATGGACGTCAAAATGATGGATTTGCGAGATATGTTGTTGCAACTCTTGAAAGCCAAGGGCCCGGACTCCTCATCATCTATTCCTTCGGAAGAAATCCCGAAGAATAAGGAAGATGAGAAGGAGGATGGTAGAGAAACTAAAAGTGAATCTCGCTCTAAGAAAAAACCTCTAAGGAATTTGATGAGAAGGCCGAGTACCACAATGTTGAAGGAAGGTACTCTCCCGATCCTCCTATCCCACATCCTCATATTAATCCTAGAGGCGACCCCCTCAAAATTGATGCACATACTTTTGACCAATGGAAATATTACATGAAAACTCACTTGAACTCTTCTTGTATTGAGCTTTGGAGGATCACTCAAGAAGGATACTCTCCTCATGATCCCAAGAACTTGACGATAAGAGAAGTGGTAGATTGCCAACTCAACTACACCGCATTGTCAATGATTCAACAAGCCGTGGGTCCAAACCACATGCCTCATTTTCAACAATATTCCACCGCAAAGAAACTTGGTATGCTCTCGTCGTCATGTTTGTAGGAAATGAAAGCATGCAAATGAATAGGTATGATACCTTGTGCAATGAAGCCAAAGGGTTATATATGCTCGATGATGAGAGCCATGAGGAAATGTACCGAAGACTCAAGACCCTAGCTACCTCCTTTAGTGGTCTTTGTGCTAAATATGTGGATGATACTTGGATCAATAGGAAGTACATAAATGCCCTCTTGCCGTTTGATCCCGTGGACATGAAGATCCTTCAAGGAAAACACAACTTTTCCTCCATGTCCTCAACCGAGGAGATGCAAGAGATAGCCTCCTTTAAATTGCAATCAAAGATTTCCCATGACACTTGTGCTCGTGCTATTGGAATGCATGGAGGAGCCTCCATTGCTTTGAAGGCCAAGGTGGTGACCAAGATGGTGTATCAACATGAAGAGGTTGCCTTGGAAGAAAATGTGTCCCTGCTCAAAGATCAAGAATATGATCTCGTGCTTAAGGATTATGTTGCTCTAGCGGTGAAAAAGTTTTGGAAGAACCCTCCCAAGGCCAAGGCATATGTTGAAGACAAGACCAAGTCAAGCTATGGAAAAGAAGGGAATCAAAAAGTGAGGGCATGTTTCAATTGCCAAGACAAGTATCACTTTGTTGCCGAGTCACCCTTTGAGAATAGGGAGAATCGTGGAGGAAATCTAGTCCTCAAAGATAAGTCAAAGATCCCTAACAACAAGCCTAATTGCAAGAAGAAACCCTTCAACATGAAGCCATCATCAAGATATGTGCTTGTGACTCAAGAAGAGTATGATTCTGGTGATGAAGAGGAAGAAGAAACCACAAGTGAAGTGGCCGCTATTGCTATTGCATCTTCATCATCTCCTTCACTCTTTTAATCCCCCATTGAGAATCCTCAACCTTCCGCAAAATGCTTCATAGCTAAGGCCAGCGAGGTATCATCTTCTTCCACCACTAAGACTCAAAGTGAAATGAATAAATTGCTAAACCTAGTGTTGAAGATGAAATTGCCTCCTTGAACCTATATATGACTAACTTGCAAGGTGAGAACAAGAAGTACTTGGATCTTCTCATGAGTCAATTTGGAGAGGCCCAAGAGGCTCTTGAGAAGAAATGCAAAACCGGAATGGAAGATTACATTGAAAAGGGTTCCCTTTCAAATGCTCTTGAGGAGGAACATGAACTTCGAGTATCTCTTGAGGAGAAACTTGAATCTATTGAAGAGTCACACAATGAGTTAATTTCTAAGCTCACTAAAGAACATGACCATGCAATTGCTATATATAAGAGAAATCAAAAGAAGAAGGTTGATTTTGGTGTTGGTTATCAACATCTAACCTAGGAGCTAGAGAATCTCACCAAGGTTCACAAAGCCTTGGAGAGTGAACACTCTATCCTCAACAAGACTTGTGAACAACTTCAAACTCAACTTGATCAATTCAATGCGCCTTGTACTTCTACTTATTCTTATGATCATACAAATATTATTGAGGAGAATGCTAGGTTGAAGGAAGAGCTAGCAAGAATCAAGGTCAAGGGACCTAGTGTTGAGAAGGTTGTGGCTCCCAAGCCACAAGTGGTTGCTCCTAGACCATAAAATGGCAAGCAAGGTCTTATCTATGTTGCCAAGAGAAAGAACAAGAAGAAGAACAAGAACAAGTCCAATCCCGCACAAGAAAATAGGAATGTTGGTGCGAGTGGTATTGTCATTAGGCACAACACTACTCGTAGCAACTCCGTGGGAACTAACAATCCACACCCTTTCTTATTTGTTGATCATTACGGTCTTGCGCAAGCTAAATATGTTGGTCCTATTGAGGTCTTCATTGATTACTCTATCTGCGTTCCAAAGACCCTTGTTGCTAACATGAGAGGACCCTCCTTGGGTCCTAACTCAAGTCAATAAATTCCTTGTAGGACTATGCTTCCGGTGGGTCTAAATGGATAATCGACAGTGGATGTACGAGTCATATGATCGAAATCAAAGAGATTGTGACAGAGTTGCATCCAAACATAAATCAAGCAACCGTTACTTATGGAGATAAGTCCAAGTCTAAGGTAATGGGTTCGACAAGGTTGTTGTTGCTCCGAATATCACTATTGTTGATGTCATGCTTGTTGAATCCCTTGGTTTCAATTTACTTTCAGTTCGTGCTTTAGGGAAGATGGGTTTTTTCGTCTTCTTTGAACCTGACATTGTGGTACTTTCTGGAGCAAGACTCTAGACGTCGCATACGTGGGACATGTAGAAAATGAGTTGAATGTGGTAGACTTTTCAAAGTCTACCAACTCTCAAGCGATGTGTATTTTCGGTAAGGCGGATGTGGGATGGTTGTGGCATCGCCGCCTATCCCATGTTAACATGAGAACTTTGAAAAGTCTTCACAAAGGTGGCCTCATCCTCGGACTAAAAGAAAATGTTTACTTTGCCAAAGATTGTGTTTGTAGGCCTTGTATTGAAGGAAAGATGCATGATGCCTCCCATAATATAAAGACCATTATCTCATCAAAGAGGATCTTGGAGCTTCTCCATGTTGATCTCTTTGGTGGCGTGCCCGAGGCAAGTCTTTGAGGCAAGAATTATTGCTTGGTTATTTTCGATGATTATTCAAGATATACTTGGGTTTATTTATTCAAGTTGAAGAGTGGGACCCAACAAGCTGTCATCGACTTCTCCAACCAAGTGCAACGTCAACACAATGTTCCCATCATGGCTATTAGGAGTGACAATGGCTCCGAGTTTAAGAACTACACCCTAAACGAATTTCTTAGTGAAGAGGGCATTCGTCATCAATATTCTGCTACATATACCCCTCAACAAAATGGTGTAGGCGAAAGGAAGAATCGGACTCTCTTGGATATTTCTAGGACCATTTTGGCGGAGTATTCTTATCCCCAATATCTATGGGATGAAGCCCTCTCTATGGATTTCCACTCCTTTAACTGGCTCTATATTCGCAAGGGCTTAATGAAGACTCCATATGAAATTCTCACCGGCAACAAACCCAACATCTTCTACTTTTGTGTCTTTGGTTGTAAGTGTTTCTATTTGATCAAAAGGGTTCGTTTGTCTAAATTCCAATCTAAAACTATTGAGGGTACATTTTTTGGTTATGGTGCTAAATCCCACACTTGTAGAGTCTTTGACAAGGCCTCACGGATTGTCATAGAATATTGTATTGTGGTTTTCGAGGAAAATGATGGCTCCCAAGTGGCGCAATTTCATGTTTCTAATGTAGATGTTGAAATGACTCAAGAAGCCATAGGAAGGATGGGTGTGGGATTTCTCTGCCCCATTGAGGGACACCTTGTGGCGACTCGAGAAGAACTATGCTATACTCAAGTGGAGCCCTCCTCTACATTAGAAGATCATGCCAAGGGAGCAAGTGATGCACCAACCCAATAACAAGTTCAAGACCCTCCTCTTGTTGACCAAGTTGCTATGCAAGAACCAACCACTCCTATCATTCAAGCTAGCCAAGGTCACGGCCAAGATCAACCTTCTTCATCTCAAATTGAAGCAAGTCATGATGATTATGATGATCAAGGCTAGCATACCAGTCAATACGGGGACCCAAATGATCAATATGATCAAGTGATTCCTCCTTGCAATAATGAGGAGATTGAAGCCCGTCGTGCTAGAAGGATTGCTAAAGCCTTGAAGCGTATTGATGCATCTGATAATAAGGTGTTGAGTGATGTGAAAAACAATAAATATACAAGAGCTCAATTGGCAAGCTTTAGTTAGAATCAAGATCACATATCCATGGTGGAGCCAAAGAAGGTGTTTGAGGCTCTTGAAGATTCGTATTGGGTGGAAGCTATGCATGACGAGCTCAATAACTTTGAGCGCAATAAAGTTTGGAAGCTACTTGAGAAGCCTAAAGACTGCCACAATGTTATTGGCACTAAGTGGATATTCAAGAACAAGCAAGATGAGCATGGTATTGTTGTGAGGAAGAAGACAAGATTGGTGGCTCAAGGCTACACTCAAGTGGAAGGCATTGACTTTGATGAAACCTATGCTCTCGTGGCTCGTCTTGAGTCCATATGTATCCTCCTTGCTTATTGATGACTCCCAAGTGCAGGAGATAAATTGTAGTACCTTTCGATAAGTATTTGAGTGTCGAACCCACGAGGAGCTGAAGGTAAGCTATCTATTCTCTAAAGCCCTATAACCCTCTTATATGGCTGTTTATGCAAAGCAATAAGTTTGACTAAAAGGAACTAACTAATTAAAAGCAAGTGACGTGGAGTGTGGTTTGTCTAGTAACTAGTGAAGCAAGTTTAAAATGCAAGTAATCCTAGAGCAAGTTTCTAAGCAAGTTTCACAAGTAGCAAGCAGCAAATATCTCAAGTATCTCAAGGGAGCAAGTGTTCTAGCAATAGGTGTTTCGTTCGTGTGATTGTCACAATTAGTGAAGCACATGTTTTAGTCTTAGTTGTTTCTTATAGGAAGGAGCCATGAATAGGTATAGTCAAGTAAATGATCTACAACCCCTTATGATGGATCATGTGGCCAAGTAAATGACTGCACAAGATTGATTAAGACATAAAGTCCCACCATAGCCTTACATTCTAAGGTCCCCTATATATATCCCCCAATAACTTAACTTTGTGGCTCGGTCTCAGGTTACTGTCACTCCCAAGTCACCACCACTCCATTATGCTACCGGTGATCACCTTACATGCATTCCCCAACATATGCGTGCACTCATATATTGTACATAAAGATAACAAACTTGTATGCAACCAATCAACGAACTATTTCACCATTGCTAAGAACAATTCACTACTCAAACATAGACGGGGAGACACAATACATCAAGGGAATATAGTATTGCATTATACATCGTGTTTGCCAAGAGATTACAGTGGAGAGATGGAGCTGATCTTGCTGTAGATGTTGATGATGAACACGCCGGAGGGGGGTGGAGCCCTCCGGGGGTGATCCCGGCGGCGTTTCCCCCCTCCGATCTTCTCCGGCGGCAGCCTTCTGTCTCTCTGTTTCGTGGTTTCGTCTCTCGGCGCCGCCTCCTTCTCGAAAAGGCCAGGGGACCCTTTATATAGTCGTTTTTAGGTCACGAGACACTCGGGAGAAGAAAGATCGACGACATCGGAGCCACGGGGGCAACAAGGGGGCCCCACACGCGGCCAAGGAATCTGGCCGCGTGGAGGGTCCTCTTTTCCACCTGGTTGGCCTTTTGGCCCTCTACTTTGGCCCATGGTCTTCGTATCGAAAATTCTGAACCGTGCTCTTTGGCCTTGCCCTTTTTGGAGTCCCTAAGCTCCCGGAAAGTCTGAAACACTAAAAAGTACGTTTTCTGGAAAAACAGGGTTAGAACCAAAAGAAGGGGGATTGTTCAGAAAATCCCCCAAATCATTATAAAACATGAATATAAGTTGCTAATATGTAGGAAAAACAAGTAATAACATGCAAAGTTCATGTATGCATTTTACATGCATCACTTATGCATCCTCGTAACTTTAAATTGCAACAAATGGATGTCAAAAGTGCTTTTCTAAATGGTCCTTTGAAAGAGGAGGTATATGTTAAGCAATCTCGGGGTTTCAAGAACCCAAACTTCCCTATCCATGTCTACAAGCTCTCTAAGGCACTCTATGGACTTAAACAAGCTCCACGTGCGTGTTATGAGCACCTTAGAGAGTTTTTGCAAGACCGTTGGTTTGAAGTGGGCAGAATTGATCCCACCATTTTCACAAAGAGGGTAAAGGGAGAGCTTTTCATATGTCAACTCTACGTGGATGATATTATCTTTGGCTCAACTAACAAAGCTTTCAATGATGAGTTCTTAAAGCTTATGACTGATAGGTTTGAGATCTCTATGATGAGAGAGCTCAAATTCTTCCTTGGATTTAAGATCAAGAATTGACTCGTGGGACTTTCATTTATTAAGCCATGTATACCCAAGACAGAGGTTTAACTTCCAAGGTGCAAAACATAAGGTCTCTCCAATGCAAGTCAAATGCCACCTCAAGCGCAATCCGGACGGTAAAGATGTGGACCAAAAGTTGTATCGTTCTATGATTCGTTCTTTGCTTTACCTTTGTGCATCTAGGCCCGATATTGTGTTGAGTGTAGGAGTGTGTGCAAGGTATCAAGCGGCTCCTAAGAAAAGCCACTTGGTGACGGTCCATAAGATCTTTCGGTACTTGGTTCATACCTCGAGATTTGGTTTCTGGTACCCAAAGGGCGCACAATTATCTCTCGAGGGGTACACAGAGTCGGATTGGGCCGATGATCAAGATGGTAGGAAATAAACTTCTGGGGTTTGCCAATTCTTTGGTAGGTCGTTGGTTAGTTGGTCTTCTAAGAAGCAAAATTGTATATATCTCTCCACCACCGAAGTCGAGTATGTGGCGGCCGCCAGTACTTGCACCCAATAGCTATGGATGAGGCAAACCCTCAAAGAGTATGATGTTCACTCACTTGGAGAAAGTGCCACTCTTATGTGACAATGAGAGTGCCATCAAGATCGCCTACAACCCCGTGCAACACACAAGGACGGAGCATATTGAGATTCGTCATCATTTCATCCGGGATCATGTGGAAAGAGGTGATATTGAGCTAGACTATGTCCCAACCAAGGATAATCTCGTGGACATATTCACGAAGCCTCTCGATGATTCAAGATTCATGTTTTTGAGGAATGAGCTAAATATTATCGATTCAAGGAGTTTGACTTGAGAATTTTGCACACACACCTATAGTTAACTACGTGTTTGGGTTTAGGTGTAGGCATGGACATAGGGGGGCGCTATCCTACAACATTGGGTTCTCCCTCCCCCTATTATGCCCAAAGAAAAAATTCATTGTTTTCTCTCTATTTCTAATGTTGAATTGTGAACTAAAATGTTGAGAATTCGCAATGCACCCAAGATATATCTTTGTGGTGTCATACCATGATCTCTTACATGGTGGCTTAGGCCACCAACCTCTTTGTTGCGAAGAGTTGGATCTTAGTTGGGATTTTATTTGGATTTCATTGGGTTTCGTTCGTTTTCCTAGCTAATTGTTCTCATGGGAAACTTAATCGTTCTTGGCATTTCCTTGTTTGATTCTTGCAAGATCGAGGAACAAGTACCATTGTCAGTTTGGTTTTCCAACCCTAAGATTTCTTGTCTAAAGCCAACATCTTTCTAGCACATAAGTCTTGTTTTGAAACTAGGAAGTTTCGGTTCAGAAGGCAGCCAGAATTTCTGGCATATTTTTGTACCGGAATTTCTGGGTGGACCCGAAATATCCGGTTCAAACTTGAACCGGAATATCCGGTCTGGTGGATTTCCTTCAAAATCCAAGGAGGTCGGGGTGAAGGGAAGTTTCTTGACTTTCTTCCACCCCAACCTCCTCCTCCTCCATAGCCGCCGCCCCTTGGAACCCTAGCCCTCCTGGCTACTTCCTCCATTGTATTCCCAAAGTTTTGGCCGGATTCGGTGCTCCTCGTCCTTGGGAACGTTCTCATCCAAGCATTTGTCTCAATGGAAGCGGGTAACCTTCTTTTTATTAATCTTGGGTGTTCATTCCCTACCCCTTCTTGGAGACATGTAATTTTTGAAATTGCTTGGTGGTAGAAACAATAGGATAGCACCCCAATTAGTCGATCTAGTTTTACACCTAGTTGGAAAATAAATCTAGTTTTGAGTTTGTGGAACCGGAGTATCCGGTTCAGATCTGAAACAGAAATTCTGGTTGAGTTTTGTCTCTTTTTTCCCAAATTTCAGAACTTTGTTGATTTCTTCTAGGATTGATACATGATCGTATTGTGGATGTTATTCTATTATTTCTATGTATGATTCCTGTTTTGGCTTGTGTGCATTTACCTTATGCTACCACCCTATATGCTCTATTCACAGGTGGTTCTCGTGTTGACAAGTCGAGTAATCGCAAGCGTCCTTCCTATAAGGAAACAAGTGATGAGGACCCAAGTGACTCTCGACCTCCTAGGAAAGCTGTGGCCAAAGGCAAAGCCAAGTCCTTTGGTTCAAAGAAAGTCACCCCCAAGAGGAAGAAGGACAAGGAAACAGGGAATAACTATAGGTATGACGTCTCAACTGCTGAATATGCTCAGATTCGTAAGGGTGATTGGTACGAGACCCAAAGAGATGGTGAGATGGAGGATACTCGTTTTTGGTGCATGGAGCAATATCACATTTTCTTGGACATATATCTTGAGTACAAGTATCCCATTTGTCCTATGAATCCTACAAGGTTCCAACTCATCAAGGACAAGAAAGTGTTTGCCCAAGATGCTACTGTGGTTGAGAGGTTCAATCTTGTGAAGCTCATGGAATCCCGTTGCCCCTACAACCATGACCTTATGGTTTAGTTCATGTCCACTTTGGTGTTTGGGAAGGATATTCATTGCCATTTGAAGTGGATGACCGGGTCTACCTATTGTGAAACTCAGTTCTTCAAGTTTTCTCGGGTTGTTGGGTACAAGTGGTCCACTCACCCTCCTCTTGGACATTGTATGCATGATATGGATAGGCCACAACGTGAGAAGACTATGACATATATGTATGCTTCTGGATATGTGGTTGGAAAGGTGGAAGGTCTTCTACCTTTCTATGATCAGTTGGTTCGTATCTTCCGGCCTTTCATTGCTCCCAGTGGTGCAAACAATGATGCTCTCAGCATCTCCCTTTGCCACTTGTTGATCCTAGCAAAGGAGTGTATTGAGGATCCCGACCCTACAAAGTCCTATGAGGTGGATGTCATGTATTTCATCTTCCACGAGCTCTACAATGCTATGCTTGGTGGTAACACTATCCCTTATGGTCCCTATATCATGATGTTGATCAAGGAGACTACGAAGAATGATTTCAGTGAGTTGCCCATGGAAAATCATCACTTCAAGAAGCTCTACATCAAGAGGAAGTCTGCTCCTGCTACTGCTGCTGCCCTTGAGAGTGGTTCCTTTATGAGGGACGCTCGTGCTAGTGCTGCTCCTACCGCTCCTGCTCCCAAGGCCGACACCTCTACTGTGCACAATGTCGGGAAGTTTTCCTGGTTTCGGCGCAATGTGCTTTGCATGAAGGTGGATATCCACATGGAGCAATACCAGTCTTACCACAGGGACATTGCTATGTCTAGCTCTCAACAGAAGATCCTTCATCACGTGAGCGGTGCTTATGAGGATCCTCCTTATGACTTGGTTCCAGACTCATTCTCTCAGTGGTCTTCTAGGTCCACTGCTCCATGGGAACATATTGAGGAGGCTCTTCATTTCACTGCTGCTTCTTCTAGTGCTCCTATTGATCTTGATGATGATGAGGATGTTGATGAAGATCTCGAGAGGGATGCCGAAGGAGAGTCCGAGCAGTCCGCTGGAGAGGCCTCCGAAGACACCAATGCTTAGCTTGTCATGGGACGTTAGCATCACTGCTTCCTTCTTTTTTTGGTGTCTTGATGCCAAAGAGGGAGAAGTAGTCTAGTAGGCCTACGGGGATTTGCAAGGGTTCGGGCACAAGCATGTTCGTTTACCATTCCTTGAGAGCTTGTTTCCATTTAGTTTCTCGTTTTGAAACTATTTGCTTTATCGTATTGAACTATGTTTGTGTTGTTGTGAGACTATGCTATTGTGGATCATATAGTTGGTTATCTATCTATGTTGAGTTTATCATATATTGTGCTCCGGTATTATCTTCATATTATCTCTTCGCATGAGGTATAGTATTCATCTCAACCTCAATATAGTGGATATTATTTTGTTTTATCATATTGTGATGTTGTTGAAAATCACTCTCCTCTTACAATTGTATTTGCATGTCAAAGCAAAACAAAAGTATCCATACATGTAGGGGGAGAAATTTCCATTTCTTTCACTAGCATGATGTTGTATTTGGTTTTATTGCAAATCTTAGTATTGTCATCAAACACCAAAAAGGGGGAGATTGAAAGTGCATTTCTTTATCCCTAAGGTTTTGTGTGTTAGTTAACAATACTAATGACATTATTGATCAAGGTGTTAAGTGGTGCAGGTGTTTATTTATTCATCCGCATCAAACACCGAAAAAGAAAGTGAAGTTAGATCAGCCATATTTGTCACAGAGACCAACCAAATATTTCTAGTCCAACCAGAAATTCCGGCTATGAAGGTTTTCTATGGAAAATAGTTCATGGAGTCAAACGGAAATTTCAACCAGAAATTTCTTGGCCAACCGGATATTCCGGTTGGGAAAGATCGAAAGCAAAAAATGGCTATGGACTTGGAGTTTGTGCTCGCAGAAGTCAACCGGAAATTTCCGGACCAACTGGAATTTCCGGTTGGAACATATTTTTAGGACAGAAGCGAGCCGGAAATTCTGACCAGATTTTTTGAAGAAACCGGAATTTCCGGTTGAGGTCAATGGCTTTCAAAATCCAGATCTGAAGAAGAAGCCTAACCAGAATTTCTGGGTCCAATTTTCTGCTCCAACGACCACATTTTTGTAGGGGTAATAAATACCCATCCTTCTTCCCCAAGTGAGCTAGTTCGTCCAAGCCACTAATGTGCATTTATTGAGCTCACTAAATCCTAGATTTCTCCCAATCCCTCCACCCAAACTCGTTGATCTTCGAAGGATTGAAGAAGAAGACCCTGATCTACATCTTCACCAACCTGTTTTCATTTCCCCTCTCATTTGCTTGAGGGATTCGAGTCTAGAGTTTCTTTGTGGAAACTATAGACTCCATTGCTACTCTCTTGGTGCTTGTTGGTGATTATTGGGAGCTCCCAATTTGGTTTTGGGTGTGTGCCTCAAGCTCATTGTAAAGGACTCGATTTCCGCCTCAAAGGAAATCAATAGTGGAAGGTGAACTAGGCCTTTGTGGCGAGGTTCATCGGAGAATAGGGTGAGGCCTTTGTCGCGTTGATTAGGCCTTCATGGAGAAACTCACACCCCCTCCAAAGAGACGTACTCACCTCAAAAGGAGAAACTCGAGATTACATCCTTGTCTTCGCGTGCTTCCGTTATCGGTTACCTCACCCCTCCTATACTTTGTGTTTGTATCTTGTTGTTGTTATTGTCATATAGGTAAATTCACCTTAGTTGCATATCTAGAGAATTTACCTTTGTGGCAAGTCTTAATTTGAAGAAAAATTAAAATTGTGCATACCACCTATTCACCCCCCTCTAGGTGCCCATACTATCCATTCACCGACGGCGTTGCTACGTCCGACTAGTGGTGGTGCTATGAAAGGCCTGTGGCAATGCTACGAGCGACCGTTGGCTGTGCTACGAAAGACCATTGGATATGCTACGAGTGGCCCACGACATTGTTATTAGCATGGTCAGCACTGGCAAGGTCTCTCACAGGAGATGTATGACGGGGCGTGGGCACATGTGGTATGAACTGCAGGCGTGGAGTTGGTGGGTTTCGATCAATTCAGTGTGCTCCTTTTTTGGAGGGTGGGGATTGTTTTGAGGGATGATGCACGAAAATGAGTGAAAAGGATATAGTACATGTGTCAAACGTTGGAGGCGGGGGATCGGGAGTTCCGATCCTAGGCTCAGCACGATCCATATCAAAATAAGGAGATAATTGTACAATCCATTAATTAAAAAGACACTTAATATAGCGTGATTCATTGATTTAACCTGGTATCTCATGTCTAAAATATCAAAATTGCTACAGACCCATCAACATGCCAACATTAGAATATAGTGTGCGTTTTAAAATGGTATCACTGGATTCGTCTTTTTTTGAGGGGTCATATCGCAGTCACTATATCTCGCCCGCTGCGAGACGGAACAAGGACTCTCCCGTGTACGAATTCTAAGCGGGCCGTCCCATTAGTGCTTCTTTTAAAGAGAAAAGAGAAAATAAGATGGGAGAAGTAGGATTCGAACTTCCGTCCTAGGCATCGGGGTAACAAGGCACATCCACTGGGCTACAACACATTTCATATACAACTTTCGTTTTCCACCTTTTTATTGCGTTTTTTTTCTCTGTTTTCATTTTTTTCCCCATTTTCTTTATTGTGTCTTTTTTTTGTTCACCGATTTTTTTTTCAAAATTATTTTTGGTTCAAACCGAAAACTGTTCAAACTTTAAAATATTCAAAATTATATCATTTCCAAATTCGCAAATTGTTCGGATAAAAAATGTTTAAATTTAAAAATTGTTTAAATGAAAAATCGTTCATATCAAAAATTGTTCGAATTTGAGAATTATTCATATGTAACATTTGTTCATGTTTAAAATTATTTATATTTTGAAAATTGTTCAAACTGAAAAATTGTTCAAAATTAAAAATCGTTCATATTTTAGAAAAATATTAAAACATACAGCTTTGGAAGAAAAAAAAAGGCTAGCTAGGAGGTAATGGGCCGGCCCACGCGCGGGCGGTGAGCCGTTTCTTCCTGTCATATCACTGGATTTCGTGTGCATATATGCATGGTTGGGCTGTAAATGGACAGGCCGCACTCGACATGGTCCTAGTAGGCCTGATTAGTGAGCCCAAGTAAGTTGTTCCTGCTACTCTGCTGCTGCGGGCTGCAGCTGGTACTACTGCGCTCGTCTTCCCCTAGTCCTCTTCTTCCCAAATCGGAGGCACGCCGGAGTCCGCCTCCTCCTCCACCGTGGCTACCCGGAGTGGGGGACTAGACCGTGGATACTGTTGACCCCCACCATCCCCAAGTCCTACGGCTCTGACGCTCGTCGCCGCCATTGCCGTTCTCGCTTACTCCTTCATCGCGACATTACGCCCGCCCATTCGCTGCTGTCTCCACCCTATTCGCAAATCTTCCGGCATTGAGTTTCGAGGTACGGGGCTGTTCTCATCCAGCGATTAGTTACTGAAATCCTACTGCGGCCTTTCTCCATTTCTGATAGTGTGTACCCTACAGTCTGCAGGGAGGAGATTTGAGGGGGCTCGGCCGATGGGTTCCTCGCCCTCCAAAGCTGGCGGCGAAGATGCC
Organism: Alopecurus myosuroides; assembly: GCA_028641055.1. Taxonomy (NCBI): domain Eukaryota; kingdom Viridiplantae; phylum Streptophyta; class Magnoliopsida; order Poales; family Poaceae; genus Alopecurus; species Alopecurus myosuroides. Next base: position 510,994,997 of record CM054057.1, read on the forward strand.
CTAGTCATGTGCAAGGAGCGGCTGCGCCGCATCAGGCGGACTATCGATTCCAGGGACGCGCTGTCGGCGGCCCACCTCTCGTACACCCACTCCCTCCGCAGCGTGGGGACCGCGCTGCGGCGGTACGCGGAGGCCTCCAACACCACGCCGGAGTCGTCGCTCTCCATTTCGGAGGCGGGCAGGTCGCCGTCGCATTCCTCCATGGCGTCCCCGTCGCCGTCTCGCGCGGCGGCGGAGAGCACCGGCTCCCCGATGCATCACCGAGGAGGCCATCTAGCTTCCCCGTCGCCAAGGGTGCACTGCATGAGAGCCGCGGCAACCGCTCCTTTGACGTTCACGGTCGATCCGTCCGCTGCTGAGTTTGTGGGGCAGGAATCCCCCGTCTCTGCCTTTGTGCCACCGCCGCCACCGTTGCCCTCCGAAGAATTATGTGCCTCATGGGATTTCTTTGATGCTGCCGGTAGTGCCACACCAAACAACGTGGATGGGCTGACCCTGGACTTCAACAGGTTGAAGGGCTTGAGGGAGTCATGGGAAGCCGAGCTGGTGCCACTCAGTGAAGAACCAGCAGACAGAGCCGTTACAATGCATTCAGATTCTGAGATTGCTGATGATAATGCGGTTCCGAAGCAGGAAACCAAAACAACACAAAGAGGGATCAGTAAAACAAGTGGGTCGGCGGATGCTTCAAATCAAGGAGTTTCTTCTGAGCAGGTTGTGGCAAAGGCGGAGGAAGGCGATATGAAGAAAGAATCGCGCACAGACACAGAAGATCCTTCGGAGTTCATCACCCATCGAGCAAAAGATTTTGTGTCAAGCATGAAGGAAATTGAAATGCGCTTTATACGTGCAGCCGAAGCTGGCAATGAGGTTTCAAGAATGCTTGAGACAAAGAAGATCAGACTTGATGTATGTGCTAAGATACCAGGTGATAATCATACATGAGTTTGTCTTTTTGAGCCTCTCTTGGTTATACCAAAATTTTGAGGAATCTTTTTTGTTCCTTTTTATTCCTTCAAATCCTAGGTTCTCCAGGCAAACCTACTGCCCGATTTGTATCAGCACTTCGAGTCTGCTGCAATCGTCAAATTCTTCTCAACCAGGGTAAGCATGATGTATATGTATTCTGGCATTTTCTCATACTAGTATATAAAATTTTCCTAAAAAAATACCATTTATTATGTTTCTGTAGAAACTGCACAGCATGTTTCAAATGTTGTTACTTGGAAACGTTCAGTCTCATCCCTATCATCGTCATCTAAAAGTCCGCTTACAACTTCGATAATTCAAGATGATGTGGATGATAGTAATAATGATTTTGTTGAGGAATTCGCCATGGTGTCTGGAAGCCATTCTTCTACATTGGATAGGCTACATGCATGGGAGAGAAAACTATATGATGAAATCAAGGTAATTTACAGTATTTAAATAAGCTCTTCTAGACTTCTAGTATGATTTATCAATGTCAACTCTCAGCTAGCTATCATGAAATCATTGTTTCTCTACACAAATGGCTGGTGCCCTGTAGATCTCTAGTGAAAACTTGTGTGCTTTAATCTTGCAGTTCTCAAGACTAGGTTTAGGTGGCAACTGCTGTCTCTAGAAACAAGGGTTGATAAAATAAAACATACATAATAGTTATTTTTTACTAATCATGAAATTCGATTGCTTAACAATTGAACTTTACTTTGTAGAGATTACATATTGTATACTAACTATCAAATAATGGAATAAAGGCTGAGGGTTGTGAAATGAAGGCTACTGGTTAAATATGTCTGTTCTTGGCATAGTGATCATTTGAACCTGCATTAATTTCTTCCTTTTTTTTAGGCAAGTGAAAATGTCAGAAAGACTTACGACGAGAAATGTAACCTTCTTCGGCATCAATTTGCACGAGGTCTAAATGCAGAAGTGATTGATAAGACTCGGGCTGTTGTGAAGGATCTGCATTCTAGGGTGTCTGTTGCAATCCAGGCTGTTGATGCAATCTCAAAAAGAATTGAGAAAATAAGGGATGGAGAACTGGAGCCACAACTTGTCGAGCTCATTCAAGGGTATTACCTAAATAATACCCCATTTTTTAAAGATTTATTACGTACTCACTCCCTATCACAAATACACATGTTGTTTTGGACATGCCTTAAGTCAAACTTTTGAAAGTTTTGACTACAAATATCATTTTAGTTATCAAGATCAGATATTTGAATATCATATGTACAGATTTGTCTTCAAAAGTATTTCTCGAAGATTATTATTTTTGTTTTTCTATCCATATAATAGAAATTAGTGGTGAAAGTTGCATCTTGAAGACTATCAGTATCCAAAATGACATCTTTTTGTGATACGGAGGGAGTAGCAAACTTCTTTGATTTTTACATAGATATGGTCTTACATTGTTTTAAGCAGATCTGTTGATTGTAGTTCCCTTGTTGCTGCTTAATTTTACCTTTTTAGTGTAAGTTATGCAAATGTCTGAACTTTAAATGTTATACGAAATATATTTTTAGCACTATAATACTGAAAGTCAGGAGAACATCATCATCGTTTTGTCGCAATTACATCATTCACTAGTTATTCTCTGAAGAACCTCTGCTTTGCTGAGCAATCTTATGTCTGACATTTTAACTTTAATCTGGGCTAATAAAATTGTGTTATTGACAGGTTGATTTGCAGTACTTTGATTTACATTTCTTACGCATTAACATTGAGCATTGGAATGTCCATACCTACCTTTTACAGATTGATCAGGATGTGGAAAGCAATGCTGGAATGCCACCACAAACAATTCATTACAATCTCACTGGCGTACCATGTCAAACGTTCAACCTCGGTGCAGCAAGGAGAACATCACCGCCAGGCGGCAATGCATCTCTGGAACGAGATGGATTGCTTTTCGTCCACCTTCAAGCTCTGGGTCACTGCTCAGAAGTCATATGTGGAGGCCCTCAATGCATGGCTCCAGAAGTGCATCCTGCAGCCACCCCAGAATCGAAGCAGGCGGAAGCGGAAGATCTCATTTCCTCCTCGCCAGGCACTCTCCCCACCGATTTTCATCCTCTGCAGTGTCTGGGTTGCCATGATGGAGTCTCTCCCCACGGATGAGCTATGCAAGTCCATTAAAGACGTGGTGCAGCTCTTGCGGGACTCCTTCGAGCATCAGACTGATCAAACTAAAAAGAGAAGCGAGCCCCATTCCGGGAGCGAGTCTCAGGAATGTGGGATGCTGGAAAACAACGAGCAGGAAGCAAGCGTAGGTGTAGCAGCGGTGGAAGGGTTACAGCCAAAACTGACTACGGTCCTTGATCGACTGACGAAGTTCTCTGAGGCTTCACTGAAGCGCCATGAGGAGCTCAAGCAGAGTTATGAGATGGCACATGACGCGTACAAGACAGTCATGCCAGTTGCTCATCCTGTTTAGCCGGGTATTAAATCTGCCCTGTAATTTCCATTCCGCCCCTCTTGTCATCTAGTCGAGGAACTGAGATTATGTTGGTTGACAGTTGATCACTGATTAGATTGTAATACTTTGCTTAGCAAGTATTAGTGCTGTCCATTATGCTCTTGTGCTGGCCTAAATTTTGCTTCATCTCTCTGGTATTTGGCAAAAGCATATCAAAGCCTTGTCACATTGGATAGATCAGGTAATCGAGATGAGGATGCATCTAGTCTGTCATCCGCAATATATGATAAGTCATAATGATGGCTCTGATCCTTTTAACCTATATTCTACTGTTTGCATTTATCATCCCCAGGTTTGGACTGTGCGAGGTAATCATCGTGACTGAATCTGGTATTGCCATAATAATAGTACCCCCTCCGTCTTAAGACGTCTCAACTTTGTCTAAATCTGGATATATATATGCGCTAAAACATGTCTAGATATATGCAAAACTTGGACAAAGTTGAGACATCTTTTTTGGGACAAAGGGAGTATGAAATAAGTATTTTTTTTTTTGACAGGGAACTACTTTATTCCATTATAGAGGCACAGCAAACTCACTGGCCAACACAGACATTACAGACTCAGGCACATAGTCTACCCAGCAGACTCGATCAACATCTTGAGTAGCACCTAGCGCAGCTAGCTCATGAGCAACTTTATTACAGCTCCGTGGAGCATAACACACCTCACAGGAAATGAAGTTTAGACGAATAAAGGACCTCAACTCCCTAAAGATGATCCCTTCAGGTGCTAGGTCGAATTCTGAAGACACCAGCGCTTTGGCAAGAATTTGGGAGTCTGTCTCCAAGATGATACGGCCCATTCCCCAGCTTGCAGCAGCCTGGGTTGCCTCCTCACACGCTATGGCTTCTGCCTGCAGAGCACTGGCTGCGTGCTTAATCAGCCCCAATCCCGAGCCTCTTGCAAACCCCAGTTCATCACGTGCGACGAAGCCCCATCCACCACGGCTGGAGGAGGCACTGTATGCCCCATCTGTATTCAGTTTGATCAGTTCTTCCCCCGGTGGCTGCCACTTGGCCACTGTTTTTGCCATTGGACTGTCACTTTTCGGCCTACAGTATTGCAAGGATTCGCGCGCCCAATACCTGATCTGGCTCATCAGCTCCTCAATCGGCAGAACCTTCCCCTCTGCATTGATTTTGTTCCTCCGGAGCCAGCTTCGCCACAACAGACAACAGGCTAGAGCCTTCTTTTCATCGTTGAGTTGGAGGATCTCATGTACCACTGCCTCTGCAGTTTCATAGGTGCTAATGCGGTCACGCAGGTCTCCGAGCCCCAAACCTTGCCACACTTTTTTAGCATCTTTGCATTTCAAGAACAGATGTGCGCCATCCTCATCAAGCCTCTTGCAACACGCACAGAGAGTGTCACATTTTATTCCCCTTCGGTTTATGTTTGCTCTTAGTGGTAGGCTGTTGTGAGATAATCTCCACATAAATTGCTTCACCTTGGGCAGGCATGGCAGACCCCAAAGTTGCCTCCAGTACGAATCACTGTCCGATCCTTCTGAGCTATCACTGTGTGTGCCATCTCGTTGTTTTACATACTAGAAGGATACCCCGCGCGTTGCAGCGGGATCCATTTAGAAACCATAATAATTTTCATATGCATCATTTCAATGTAGAGGACGGGGGTCTCAGCGTTTTTCTAAAAACACATGTATGACATATTATATTGTGTAGAGAAACATGCACAAATTAGTTGATCTCGAGATAGTAAATTTTAATAGACATATGATGACTATGTATTATAAATTGTTAATTTGAATAATTGGATGCTTTAATAAATGGATAATGTGTATCTTGCATGTAATGATTAATAAACATTAGTGGAGATGACATGGACTATTGATTGGCTAATAGGATGGATGATGTGGATAGCTTGCATGTTGAGATAGAAAAATAATTAATGCATGTTAGTGGGGTTTTGCTTTATAAGAAGTATAGATAACTTGTAGGCAGATTTAACCGTAAACACACCTTTGTTGTCAAGGTGCCATCCTGGGACATCCTCAAAATCCGGTTTGATTGGGGTAGAGAGGATCATTGCTGCATCCATTGCCCAAAACGTATCTCGAACTAAGACTTCATCCCACTGTCCCGTCCCTGGGTCTATAAGTTCATGGACTTTTGTTAGCATGCACTGGCCTTTAGGAGTCACCGGCGTGCGGCAGCCCTCCCTGTTAATCCACTGGTCCTCCCATATCCGCACAGATACACCATCCCCAACACGCCAAATTAATCCCTCCTTTAGCAGCTTAATGCCTCTCAAGATGCTACGCCATGAGTACGAAATACCAGGTGCTTCCGTAGCTTCAAGAATTGATGTATTTGGAAAATACTTTGCCTTGAGAACTCTGGCACACAGGGAGTCAGGATTGGTGAGCATTCGCCATCCTTGTCGTGCCAGCATGGCCAGGTTAAAACCATAGAGGTCCCGGAACCCCAATCCTCCCTCACTTTTCGGTTTTGACAATTGCTCCCAGCTCAGCCAATGCATCTTATTCTCTCTGTCATTTTGCGCCCACCAGTATCGGCATACCATAGTACCAATCTGTTCGCATAGTGTCTTAGTAAGATCAAAACAAGACATAGCGAAGGCGGGAATAGCTTGGTGTTGGATATATACTGAATAGGGGTATATCAGATGGTAGTCAAAAGTGCCGGATTACCAGGGTGGCCCAACTGGTAGTGGGCTATGGTCCATTGGGCGGCCCAGTAAGCTGACGCGCAGAAGCCGGATTCTAGAAGGACCCGGATCACGGCCCACGTGATCTGGCTTGGAGGAGAAGACGAATTCCTTATTTTCCAAGTTACTAGACATCGTAGTCTTCTAGGTTTCCTATTCTGTATGCCCTAATCCGGCTATTATATAAAGCCGGACGGGAGATGAGATAACAAGATACGAAGCCACAGGCCAACTCGCCGAGAAGTTGATCCTCCGCGAATAGCTAAACCTAACCTCACCTTGTAATTGTTTACACAGGCTTTAGTCCTGATTAGTGAGATTGCAGGAGTAGGAACGCCGTATTATTACGACGTACCGAACCTGGGTAAATCCTGTGTCTTTGTGACCAACGCGATCCCGTTTCCCCACGTCTCTACCCGTAGTCTCATGGCACCCCCGTCTATGAAAACTACTACGATGTCTCGACAGTTGGCGCCCACCGTGGGGCAAACGACGTCAGGCGTTAAGTTCCGATCTGGGATACTCGGCGGAATCGGCAGTTCCATAACTGTCGGAAGCCTGGAGTTCGACAATGACGTCGGACGCTTCCTCGATAATGGATCCTACATACCGGCGCAAAATCATCTGGTAAGTGCCTGCGTGTTACCGATTGGATCTGCTAATATCTTTATCGGACTAACTGCAGAGGCCATGGGGTTTTGCGGTGGAAGCAAATTTATCCCACCCGCCCTGTACCCAGTCGAAGATGACTATGATACCGGATTTTGCTCAGATCGCCGACATAAAAGTGATACACACTTTATCGGTATGGTGCAATCCGAGGTCGCCGAAAACACGGACGACGGAAATCCCGTGCAGAAGGCAGACAACAACACACCCACTACAGAGGTGGAAGATCTGACATTCGCCGAAAACACGGATGAAAGTAATCCCGTGCAAGAGGCAGAAAACAGCAAACCCACTATAGAAGTGGAAGATCCGACATTCGCCAATCCAGCGATGAATTCAGAAGCTGACTCTGTGCTAGCCGCCATTGAGGCGAGATTAGAGTCAGAAACCGGATCAGATGACTTTGATTCCGAAGACGAAGACGTGGACGCCTTCGAAAGAAAAGTTAAATCTTTTCAAGAGGGATTCCAGGAAGTACTAATGGAGAAACCGGCTGAAAACACGGACGCCGGAAGTCAGGAAAGCCCTAAAACCCCTCCGCCAGAGGAAGAGAGAGAAGATGGAGAAACTTCTCCGATATTTCCCAATGTCAAGGAATCGACAGAGGATGAACCTGTTAAAAAACCTCCCTCTTCCAAGAAAAAGAACAAGGCCGCTAAAAAACTCCAATACAAGCTCCGGAAGAAGAAATTGGCTGATCCAGCTGATGAAATCCCGGAAGTAGGAGATGCAAGCGGAACAAAACCTGCGGAGAAGAAAACAAAAGAAATCCTTGTTCCGCCAATGACAGAGCAAGAAGAACAGGAGTTATTACAAACGCCAGTGGGATTACATGAACCCCCTGAAGTGCTAGAAGCCAGGAGACAAGCTCTCCAAAGGCAACAGCAACATCTATTCAGAACTCGTGAACACCTCCAAAAAACCCAGGATGACATCAAGCTCATGAAGGTAGAAATCGAGGAATACGAGAGAAAGAATAGATCTGGCATTAAACCTACAAGGTTACCCGGAATCGTAAGACCGGAAGTACTGCCGCCAAAAGAAAGGTTTCACAACCCATCTTGGCAAATGCAGGTAAACGGCAAAGATGCCAGAGGCGAACCAATATACAAAACCGCAGCAGAAAATGCGGAAGCAGCGTTTGCCATCCTCAACAATGACTTGTACTCCAATGGTGAAAGACTCCAAGGGGTGTATGCTTTCCTAGGGAAAGCATTGCAACAACAACAGCGAGCCCAAGAGCGATCAGGGAAGTTGCACGATAACTCCGCCCTATGCAAAACAGCTACTTGCGCCGCTGGAGCACCTGGACCGGAAGAACCTGGAGATTTCGGCAATTCAAAGGATAAGAAAGCGGATCCGACAAAAGACAAGAAAAATCCCGACAATAGGGATGAAGCGTCTAGAACCGGATCTCATCTACCGAAAGGTGGAAGCAAACCCCATGATCGGGAAGAAAAATACCGAAAAGATGGCAAAGCAATGCCACCTCCGAGACACCCTGCTGAAAAAGCCGGAAGACATGATGCACCTCACAGACGTGAGAGATCTCGGACACCCCCTAAGGATAAAGAAAGGCATAGGAGTAGAACTCCGCCTCATCCAAAAGGGCGTGATCTTGAAAGAAATAGAAACGATCCCGGAAAAGCGCGTCCGCGCAACAATGGAAAAGAAAGGAGTAGATCCCCTTCTGTCCATTCAGCCGGCAGGTATTCCGCACACATGGATAGAGCGGAAAAGGATGATCTATACTTTGGACCTAAGTGTTTCACTGATAGGATCCGAAGGACAACCCTGCATTCTGGCTTCGCCAAGGTCGGTCCAACGTACCAGAAATATACCGGCAGTACAAACCCGGATACCTGGCTCTCAGACTATCATACAGCCGTCCAGATTAACAATGGGACAGACCTGGAAGCTGTAAAGTTCCTTCCCCTAATGTTACTGGATGGAGCCAGAGATTGGATCAATGGATTGCCGTCCAGAACTGTCGACAGCTGGGATGATATGGCTCGAGTATTCACTCAGCATTTCCGGGGAACTTACAAACGCCCGAACAGCATCAACCAGCTGAACCGTTACACCCAATTCGAGGATGAACCATACGTGGATTTCATCTCCAGATGGACTGCAATGAAGAATAGTTGTTCTGGAGTAACTGACGTACAAGCAATGCATTCTTTCGTCAATGGCCTAATACCAGGATTAGTACCGTTCATGGTTGGTTCCAAACAACACAAAGATCTCAGATCTATGCTTACAACCGCCAATGAGCATGCTGCAGCCGAGGACGATATCAGAGCAAGAGGTGGCAATATCGACACACTGATACTGGCCAAGAAAAATCCTCGCTTTGAGAAAAAAGGAACTTCAGATGCAACACCAAAACCCAAAGAAGTTAACATAGCCTTTGGAAGTGAAAAAGGGAGCAGATGGAAAGGACGCAGTTCAGAACCAATCAACTACACTAAAGAAGAGTGGGAGAAGATTAAGTCGGAACCCTGCGTCCACCATTCGCAATTTGGGAAACCCACCCATACGAACGCATAATGCCGGCTGAATAAGCACATGAAAGGCAGTGCAGGATCCGGAAACAAGGGGAAAAGTTCCAAAAGGAAATTCTCTAAGCAAAAGCCAGAAGCTGAGAAAGAAGACAGTGAATCGGACACTGACGAACAAATCCAGGAACAACAGCGGAAAGGCAAACCAAAGTTTCCGAGAGTTGATGGACAATGCGCCCTAACTTTCCTAGCAATTCCATCAGCAAAAGTGGCGAAAAGAACACTTCGAGAAATAAACGCGGTTGTTCCGGCAACCCCGAAATTCTTGAAGTATTCGAACACACCAATAACCTGGGATCAGTCTGATCATCCCGGAAATATCCCTGAACCGGCACACAAGCTCTTATTGTAAGCTCTATTGTCTAGAACACTAGGCTAAAAAGAGTGCTGATGGACGGAGGATCCAGCATCAACATAATGTACCTGGATACGTTGAGACATCTGAAAATCTCCGAGACCCAGCTCAATAACAGCAACATACGCTTCCATGGCATTGTTCCCGGCAGGCAAGCACGATCCCTAGGAGAAATTTCCCTAGATGTCACCTTCGGAGAAAAAGATCACTTCCGTCAGGAAAAAGTATCCTTCGAGGTGGTGCCGTTCGAAAGCGTGTATCACGCGATACTCGGACGTCCAGCTTTCGCCAAATTTATGGCAAGATCATGTTATATCTATAACAAGCTGAAGATGCCAGGGCCGAAAGGATGGGTAATCACCATAACTGGAGACTTCAAGCTGGCGAACAAGCTGGAAAAACAAAACGCCCTTTGTGCTGAGAAAATCATAGCAAAGGAAGAGCTGAAGGAGCTGGCTAAGGAGGTATCGCCGACAGAAATGCCGGCAGGAAAAGAAACTCGGAAACCAGCAGATAGCTTCAAGGCATCCGAGAATACAAGACAGGTAATCCTAGATCCTAAAGATCCGACAAAATTTGTCGTAGTAGGATCTGGGATGACCGACAAATAGGAAGGCGAGCTCATCAAGTTCCTCCGTGAGAACTGGGATATTTTCGCCTGGTGTCCAGCTGACATGCCAGGCGTACCCAGCGAACTTGCTGAGCATCAACTAAAGGTGATCCCAGGCTCCAAAGCCGTCAAACAAGGTCTCCGTCGATTTGACGGAAGAAGACGGAAGGCTATTGGCAAGGAAATTATCCGGCTTTTAGCAGCAGATTTCATTCAGGAAGTAATCCACACTGATTGGTCTGCAAACCCGGTATTAGTACCGAAGAAAGACACTACTGCTCTTAGAATGTGTATAGACTACACCGGCTTGAACAAGTTGTGTCCGAAATATAGGTTCGCGTTACCGCGAATCGATCAAATAATAGATGCCACTGCAGGCTCCGATCTTTTATGCTTTTTGGATGCTTATTCCGGGTATCACCAAATACGCATGAAAAAGGAAGATCAAATTAAGACTTCTTTCATAACCCCGTACGGGACGTATTATTACTTAACCATGCCGTTTGGCCTGAAGAACGCAGGTGCAACTTACCAGCGTTGCATGCAACGATGCTTGCATAGTCAGATAGGCAAAAACGTCCATGTTTAAGTGGACGATATTGCTGTCGTAACCAAGGAAAAAGACACACTCCTTGAGGATTTGCGAGAAACCTTCGAAAACTTGCGCACTTACAAGATGAAGTTAAATCCATCAAAGTGTGTATTCGGGGTTCCCTCAGGAAAACTTCTGGGTTTCATCGTTTCTCACAGAGGAATAGAAGTTAACCCGGAAAAGATCAAAGCCATCTTGAACATCTCCAAACCTACGTGTGTGAAAGATGTCCAAAGATTGACGGGTTCCGCTGCTGCCGTCAGCAGATTTATTAGTTGGCAGGGGGATCAAGCCTTACCACTCTACAAGTTGCTGAAAAAATCCGACAAATTCGAGTGGACAGAAGAGGCCGATGCAGCGCTAACCCAGTTGAAGGAAACTTTGATGAAAGCTCCGATTTTGGCATCCCCAAAAGACGAAGAACCTATGTTATTGTACCTCACGGCTACAAACAGGGTTATTAGTGCAGTAATTGTTGTGGAACGGAAGAAAGACGAACAAAGTATACGAGACCAGCATCCGGTGTATTACATAAGCGAAGTTTTCTCCGAGTCCAAGCAAAGGTACCCACACTACCAAAAACTGGCATATGGCGTATTTTTCGCATCTAGAAAGTTACGTCATTACTTCCAAGGACATTCCATAACAGTGGTATGTAAAGCACCACTAGGGGATATAATAAACAATGCGGAGGCAACTGGCCGAGTAGCCAAATGGGGTATCGAGCTAGCAGCCTTCGACATTAAGTATCAGCCAAGGACGGCAATAAAATCACAGGTTCTGGCAGATTTTGTCGCCGACTGGACGGAAGCAATGGAGAAAACACCAATGCCGGAGTCCGAGTACTGGATCATGCATTTTGACGGATCCAAGATGAAGGAGGGCGCTGGAGCTGGTGTAGTCTTAAAATCCCCTAAAGGAGATACAATGGAGTATGTATTACAAATACACTTCAACGCCAGCAATAATGTGGCAGAATACGAAGCTCTGCTTCATGGCTTGCACATTGCAAAAGAAATAGGGGTCAAACGCATTCTGTGCTACGGCGACTTGGATTTGGTACAGCATCAGCTCAACCAAACCTGGGACACAAAGAGCCCTATAATGGCCGAATATCGGAGAACGGTGGACGAGTTCGCCATTTGTTTCTTCGGATTCGAAGTACTCCACGTTAAAAGGGAGGAGAATTGGAACGCGGATGCGTTAGACCGCATGGGGTCAGAAAGGGTAAAAATCCTACCACCAGGTGTATTTGTCCAGCATTTGTACGAGCCATCCATAAAAGGTGGAGATATCGATTACCCTCTGGCTTCCGAGTCAATTGAAGTTATGCTCGTTAACCCGGACTGGACAATTCCATATTTAAACTTCTTAGTCAATCAGAAGTACCCGGAAGGAGCAGACGAAGTCTTGCAGAGACAAATTCAGCATCGATGCAAACGATACACGGTAATTGATAATTGCCTGTATAAGCGCAGTACTTCCGGAATTTTTCTGCGGTGTATTTCACCAGAAGAAGGACGAGAAATCCTGCAAGAAATCCATGCCGGAGATTGCGGACACCATGCTCAATCAAAAAACATAGTTAAGAAAGCATTCCGTGCCGGGTTTTTCTGGCTAACAGCCAAGACAGATGCTGAGCACATAGTTAACACATGTGAAGGGTGTCAATATTACGCCAAGCAGACTAATATGTCGGCCCAAGCACTCAAAACTATCCCAATTACATGGCCGTTTGCGGTCTGGGGGCTAGATATGATGGGACCGTTCAAAACTGCGCGAGGCGGACTTACACATCTACTCGTAGCTGTGGATAAGTATACCAAATGGGTGGAGGCTAAACCCATCAAAGAGCTTGACGGTGTAACTGCCAAAAATTTCATCATTGACATAGTCATGAGATATGACGTTCCACACAGCATAATAACCGACAACGGGACAAATTTCTCCATTGGGGAGTTGGCAAAATATTGCCGACAAACGGGAATTCGCCTAGATCTCGCATCTGTGGCACACCCGCAATCCAATGGACAGGTTGAGAGAATGAATAGCTCAATCCTGCAAGGAATACGCCCAAGACTCGAATCTCCTCTTCATAGAGCAGCTGGAGCATGGGTAGAGGAGCTACCTTCCGTGCTTTGGAGCATTCGAACGACGCCAAACAGGTCAACTGGGCAAACCCCGTTTTTCCTAGTTTACGGTGCGGAAGCTATTCTTCCAACGGACATGATCCATGATAGCCCAAGAGTGCGGGATTTCGATGACTCGGATGCCGAAGAAGCACGACAGGATGCCGTCGATCTCTTAGAAAAGGAACGAGAGCTTGTGCTTCAAAGATCCGCCATTTACCAGCAAGGTTTACGACGTTATCATAGTCAGAAAATCAGGCATCGTTCTTTTAAAGAAGGTGACTTAGTGTTGAGATTGGTGCAGCAAAGAAAGCACAAATTGGCCCCAGTGTGGGAAGGACCATTTGTAATCAGCAAAGCTATGAAAAATGGGTCATATTATCTTGTAGATATTCGGGACACGGAAGATGATCCCGAGAAGCCGAATCGCAAAAGAAAGAGAAAGATAGATGATGAACTAGGAGAGACATAGAGGCCTTGGAGCATCCAGCAGTTACGTCCCTTCTATACTTAGTTCAATTTCTATGTAAACATCTTTGAAATCATGAAATAAAGTTGTTGAAATTTTGATATCCATGTTTTTACAAGTTCATTATAGTACAAAGCATGGATCCACCTTATCTATTTCCCAATGATCTTACAAAATACTCAATGTTAACCCGAATTGTGCCTGCGTGCTCGGTGTTTAAAAACTGAATGATTTTCAGCCTGCTAACGGCTAAAGGAAACTCGGATTGTGCCTGCGTGCCCAAGTTTCAAAAAATTCCTTACTTTTCTCTAAGTATTATCTGATTGTTTATGTGTTGGGTCACTGGAGCTAGTTAGTAAAAATGCCTTTAGTATGATCCATGTTTCCGAGTTTAAACTGATCGGTTATACCCAGTTACTCGGCATGATGATTCATAATACTATCGAGCCATTTCAAACACTAAGGACAGTTAAAACATATAAGCCAGTGAACTTAGAAGACAAAGGAATATTAAAACCCGGAAACCTTGCAAAGGATTTCATAATTAAAACAGCAAAAGGCAGAGTTCTTGTTTATACAAAAGGAATAGAAGCATTACAATATAAATTACATTGTAAAAGTGCAGTAATGCTCCTATTGTCTAGTTCCAGCATCCAGGATCAGGACATCCCTTCAAGCATCCGAGTCTTCGTCGCTGCTGTCATTCTCGGGGGCTTCAGGGATCTCCTCTTCCGGATAGGTGATGGAGATGTTTACCATAGAGGCAATCTTGGTAGCATGGCCTTTGATTTCATCAAAGATGCTGGCTCGCTGGTTCTCCGTGTATCCTTGCGGGATACCGGATGCCACACGCCAAGATTTGGCACCAGGGTAATGCATACGCATAAGGCCGAGAGCCATGCGTGCACCACCCCGTGCAGCGGAGCGTAAGGAGGACTCCCTGGATTCCGCCACCTACAAGATGGCACCCGGAAGTTTCTCAACTTCCGAGAACTCCCCAGTCCTTGTGGGAAGGAAATTGTTGACCAACTGCATGCCAACAGCTCTGATCGCAGTCCACGTCTTCCCAAAGGCTCGAATTCTGTCAATCCGAGCGATATCTGGGTTACCTCCTGTTTTTTCAGACAAAACAACCAAAAAGGTTAAGTAAAAAAGCAGAGAAAGAAAGCAAGACATGGACAAATGGTAAATGACGTAAAACTTATCGATGACCTGGTCGATTTCGGAGCCTTCCTCCAGGCGCAGATTTAGGGCATTTTCCAAGTCTTGAATGGTGGACTTGTCCTTTTCCGCCTGTTCGGAAGCCTTGGAATGAGCAATTCCAAGGGCCAGATTGCTGGCTTCCAGATCCTTTTGGGCCTTCATAAGTTGCTTATGAAGGTCCAGGTTTTCCTCACAGAGACTGGCAGCGTTTCCGGCATCTTCAGCTATTTGCTGGGCCTTAGCCAAAGCAGCTGGAAAGCAAAGAAAATTCCGAGTTTAGTAAAATCCCGGAAAAGTACTTAGACAAAAAGCTGAATCAAAAACTTCAGAGGGAAAAATTTTACCTGTTGTTTCCTTCAGCTGCAGTTGAGACGATGCCAGTTCCATCTCTTTCACCTCAAGAATGGAAAGAAGATTTCTAAATTCCTTGTTCTTGACGGAAAGTTTATTGAAAACTTCCATGCTAATGGTTTCGGCGGTTTGCTGGAACACGACAAGGAAAAGAGTAACTAAAAAGCATCGAGGCAAAAAGTATACATTTTGCTTAATGCTTGGGGGCTAGAGTTAAATACCTGGCTCATTCGCTGCAACCCCGCCAAGTTTTCATTGAACTCTTTTGCGTATTCCGCAAAAAGAATTCCGGCCGCGCTTAGGCCATCGTTGATATCCTTGAAGTCCTTGTCGAAGGTGGGAATCTCCTTGTCGATTGTCCGAGAAGAATTTCCCACCTCTGGAGCTGCCCTTTCCCTCGTGTCCGTGTCCGACACAACGGGTTGGCTGGGCTCCAACGACTTGGTGGTGGGGGTTGTTGCATGCTCTTCCTCCATCGTGGATGGTGTGTCCGGTGCGATGACGGGGGAAGGTTGAGGGCCTCTGTTGGTCACAGCCTTATGCCTCTTCAGCTTCTTTGGCTTTAAGGTAGAGGGAGGCAGGCTAAAGGCAAAAAACAAAAACCCGGAAAGGTTAAAACTCCGAAGATGAAAGAAAACTTCGACAAAAGAAATAAACCCGGACGTTCTAACCTGGAGGTGACGACGGGAATCCCGTCAAGATCGATGATTTCCTCAGAGGAGGAAATCTTCTTGCGCTTTCGCCCACCCGTAAAGGCGGCGTGCAACGCCTCCAGATCAGCATCGGGGGCTAGCTCCGAGTCAGGAAGGTCAGCGATCTGTCGAAAAGAAAAAGCAGAGTTAGAAGCAAAAAATCCGAGAAAGCATGGTAAAATTCCACCCAAATGATGGAAAAAATACCTTGGGAGCCAGATTGTCGGCTGTGTACATTGGCCGACTCGCTCCATATTGATCGCGTGATGCGACCAACTGGTTTACGCGCCGCCGCAGATCCTTCGCGGCCCAGTCTTTGCTGGTTCTCCGCATTTTGTCGTTGGCGCCCGTATACTCGCAGAGGAGACGGCCGCCATGATTGGCTCATGGCTGGATCCGCCTCTCCAACCAGCAAAGGACGGTGTCCATGCCGGTTAGAGGTGGATCCAAGGAGGTGAGCTTGGCGATGCGCCGCTTGATCCTTAGTAGATCAGGCGGCAGAACTTGGACGGCTTCTGTTCCCCAATTCTCTTGGGGAACAGCAACAGTGTTTGAGAAAGGTGGAACCCTGATGGCCTTTGTCGGAAAAGGAACATCGGGATGATAGAAGAAGGAACCCGTCCAGAAATTGACGGATTCCGAGGTTCTGATCTTGGGGAACCATTCCTCCCTAAATCTCCTAAGAGTAAAGGAGATGGTCCCGCAAGTCGGGAGTGCGCCCTCCGAAGAGTTCCGCTTAACCCCGAAACAGTACAACCAGAAGTCTAACCTAGGTTCTATGCCTAGGAAACCCTCGAAGAGGGCCTGAAACCCGGCCATATAAAGAATGGAATTGGGTGGCAGGTTATGAGGCTGGATGTTATAGTGGGAGAGAACTTGGAGGAAAAAGGCAGAAGGGGGCAATCCTATACATCTTAGGAGATGGGAGGAGAGAAGAACCCGTTCGCCGTCGTTTGGCAGGGGTTCGTTCTCGTCCTCAGGGAGCCACCATTTCCCTTTGAGCACCAACCCCTCCTTTTCCATGTTTGGAAGGAGGGATGGGGGAATGCTGCAGGCAACCCAGTTGCCGGCAGTTTCCACTTCTTCGTCCGCTCCGGCGGCGGCGGATGCGGCGGCCTCTGCAGCGGCGAGCTCGTCGCCAAGGAGCGTAATCTTCTCCTCCGCCGTTTCGGGAGCAAACGGCAGAGAGGGCGCGGCGCTTGAGCCCGCAAGATCCACGGTGGCGGAAGGATTCCCTCCGCCCACCGCGGAATCCGCCGTCTTCACTGGCTCGCCGCTGGCGTGCGTGGGAGAATCCAACTGAGGATCCATTTGGTTGATGATGTCCTCGATGTCCTGCGTGACGGTATGTATGGGCGAAGGCGGCGAGGATGCCATTGGGTGGCGGCGCGGCTAGCCTCCGGTGACGTTCTGGGCGCAGTAGGCGTTCGGTGCTCTCTCTCTGCTCGGGAGCTTGGGCGCTGTAATGGCGTTCGAGTGGTTGCGGAAGGTTTTCCGAGAGGACGACGAAGGCTATTTATAGCCGGAAATCCGTCACGATGCGTGCTAACGGCTCTTTTGACCGTTGGATGATCAACGCGTGTCACTCGCCGGAAAATCCGGGAAGTGAATCGACAGGGTGATTATGGTTATCTCCTCGTTTCCCGCGAGAATCTGTCAGAGATATGTTTCTGGGTTTCCCACTCAAAACCCAAACGTCCCTTACGTCAGCAGGATTAAAGTGCTGACGTAGGAGGTTCCTTCTCCGCGAAGGATCGTGTGAGAAAAGCCGGATTTCCCGAATTTCGAGTTTTACGTTACCATCTCTTAAAAAGAGGAAATAGAAGAATCAAGACTGCTGGCCGATATTTCTCGGACAATATACATTTGGCGAAAGACGACGAATCAGAGTTTTAATCCTTCTTGGGGGCTACTGTCGGATATATACTGAATAGGGGTATATCAGATGGTAGTCCAAAGTGCCGGCTTACCAGGGTGGCCCAACTGGTAGTGGGCTATGGTCCATTGGGCGGCCCAGTAAGCTGACGCGCAGAAGCCGGATTCTAGAAGGACCCGGATCACGACCCACGTGATCTGGCTTGGAGGAGAAGACGGATTCCTTATTTTCCAAGTTACTAGACATCGTAGTCTTCTAGGTTTCCTATTCTGTATGCCCTAATCCGGCTATTATATAAAGCCGGACGGGAGATGAGATAACAAGAGACGAAGCCACAGGCCAACTCGCCGAGAAGTTGATCCTCCGCGAATAGCTAAACCTAACCTCACCTTGTAATTGTTTACACAGGCTTTAGTGCTGATTAGTGAGATTGCAGGAGTAGGAACGCCGTATTATTACGACGTACCGAACCTGGGTAAATCCTGTGTCTTTGTGACCAACGCGATCCTGTTTCCCCACGTCTCTACCCGTAGTCTCATGGCAACCCCGTCTATGAAAACTACTACGATGTCTCGACACTTGGGCACAAGCTTTTATCAGTATATCTTTCCCCGCCTTTGAGAGCAATTTCTCCTTCCACCCCTGTAGTTTCCTCCATATGCGGTCTTTCAAATACTCAAAAGTTTTTGTTCTCGACCTTCCCACATAGATCGGTAAACCGAGATATTTCTCTGTCCTTGCCTCCGCTCTAATATGCAACTCGGCCAGTACACTCTCTCTATCCATGGCTGGAGTATTTGAGCTGAACATGACCGAAGACTTGTCAAAATTGATAGTTTGCCCCGAACAAACCTCATACAGTTTTAGCAAATTTTGCAGAGACTTGGCACTCTCACAAGAAGCTTTAATAAGTACCAGTGAGTCGTCTGCAAACAGTAAGTGGTTAAATCTCGGTGCTCCCGCACAAATTTGGATGCCTTCTAGTTCTCCTCTCATCTCAGCCTTATTTAGAAGTGATGAGAACCCCTCCGCACAAATGAGAAATAAATATGGTGATAGAGGATCCCCTTGACGTAATCCTCTCCGTGGGGTTATCACATCTGTTAGCCCACCATTCACCTTAACTTGATAATTAACCGATGTCACACATTTCATAACCAGAGAAATCCATCGTTCAGCAAAACCCATCTTTCTCATCATCCGCTCAATAAATTGCCACTCCACCCGATCACAAGCCTTGCTCATATCAAGTTTAACCGCTGCATATCCATCCTTCCCCTTCCTCTTGCTTTTCATGAAGTGTGTGCACTCATAAGCTAGAAGGATGTTGTCCGTGATCAATCTCCCCGGTACAAATGCACTCTGGTTAGGCGAAATTATCTCCTCCAAAATTTGCTTGAGTCTGTTGGCGAGGATTTTTGAGATCAGCTTGTATACCACGTTGCACAGGCTAATTGGCCTCAAATCCTTCATGCTTTCGGGATTGTCCACTTTGGGAATCAGTACAATACATGTGTCATTCCAATCAGCTGGCATAGGACCCCCATTTAGGACATCAAGTACTTCCTCCGTGACTTTCTCCCCGACAATGTCCCAAAACTTCTTGTAGAAAATGGCATGCATGCCATCAAGTCCAGGTGCCTTCAAGTCACCGATACTCTCAAGGGCCTCAACCACCTCTTTGGATGTGAACTGTTTACAGAGCACCTCATTCATTTGATCCGTAACTCGGTGATCAATGTGTTGGAGTAGTTCCTCCATACGTGTACCTGGTGAAGAAGCAAAAAGATTGGAAAAATAATTAGTAGCCACCTCTTTCATGACCTCCTCCGCCTCCACCTCACTCCCATCCTCCATCTTCAGTTTAGTAATGCGGTTTTTTTTTCTTTCTCTCCGATGCGAACGCATGAAAGAACTGGGTGTTGCGGTCCCCTTCACGCAACCAATGAACATGAGCCCTTTGCTTCCAGTACACTTCCTTCTGTTCTTCCAGTCTACTCAACTTAAACCATAGGACCTATTCCTTCCGCACTTGTATATCAGTGATAGGCATCGACCTCCACCTCTCTAACTCTTTCTTAGTTCGACTAATTCGTTTTTCGAGGTCCCCCAATATATTCCGACTCCATTCTGTCAGTTCGCCTAGTACACTTTTTGTTGCCTCCATGACTCCCCCACCCTCGTCTTGTACCATTCTCGTCCAACTATTCTCCACAAGGCTCTGGCAATCCTCCTCCTCCAGCCATCTTGCCTCGAACCGAGGCAACTGATTCCGAACTGGTCTTCTTCTCTTACATGCTCCACCATTCGTATCAACCATTACCGGCCTATGGTCAGAATGACGAGGTTCAGCATTAAGCACCTTATAAGCTGGGAATCTCCGCCTCCAACTAGGGGAGGCCACTGCTCTGTCCAATCTCTCCCTTACATACTTCTCAGCCGAGTGGCTATGGTTTCTCCATGTGAATGCATCCCCCACGAATCCTAGATCCTCCAACTCACAGTCTTCCAACGCTTCCTTGAATTTGTCCATTTGTTGTTGTGGTTTTGGTGCTCCCCCTTCCTTCTCCCAAGAATGCAAGATCTCATTAAAGTCGCCAATACAAAGCCATGGTTTATTACTTTGATGCTTGAGAGTCCACAACAGCTGCCATGTCTTCCACCTCTCCTCCACTTTTGGTTCTCCATATATACCCTTGAACCTCCACGTAAAGCCATCAGGTTCAGTGATCTCCATGTCAATATGATATCTGGATTTGAAACCGATCATCCTCAAGTTTACCGTGTTCTTCCAGAACACCGACAGCCCTCCACTCTTTCCCTCGCAGTCCTTGACAATCATGTTAGGCATGGCAAGCTTCCATCTTAGCCATTCAAGTTTCCCCTCCTTCATTTTAGTTTCCGACAAAAACAACACATCAGGGTCCTCCCTCTTCTGGACATCCAGAAGACCGTTAATAGCCGGGCTGTTCCCCAATCCCCGGCTATTCCATCCACCTAGTTTCATTGGGTCTCGCGGAGCTGTCCCGGCAGCCCCGCGTACAAAGTGTTGGTTTGAACCAGGTTCTCCACTTCTCCCATCACCACATCAGACTCCTTTATCTTCTTTTTCCTCACTTGTTCATCTACTTCCATCTCGTCAGCCGCCCTTTTTGTTCCCACACACCCTCCAGCCACATTGATAGGTTTGTTGCTTGCTTGCATCCTCCCAGCCCTCTCAAACTTTTTGAACTTTTTTTTGCTGTTTTTTGTTTTCCCGATTTTCTGTGTTCTCAACCTCCACCTTCTCAGCTACATTCTCACCTTGTCGCCCTTCCTTCCCTACTGCCAAGGCGCTAGTCCTGTCCCCATCCTCTTGACCTCATTTCCCTCCCTCCATCACTTTAACGGTGGTTTTCGCTATAGGGCCCTTCTGTACCTTCTCCCCTTCTTGCTCACCCACTTGTATGTTAGTGCTGTCACTCACTTCTCTATTCCCCGCAAAAGCTAGACATTTTATTGTTGTTGATTTAGTTCTCCTTTCCGGGGCGTCTGCAATCTTGAGCGGGCTTGTCACCTCCCTATCCTCCTCCTCACTTCTTCTTGTACTCCCCCTTGATGGAGCAATCTCCTTACGCCAAGATCGAGCATCACTCCCATGGCCACTACCCCGACTCCCCCAGCTACTTTGCCTTCTGCTCCCCTCATTCCAACTCCTTCTAATTTCCGGGTATGGTAGTCTCTTTGGTGGATCCCAACGTAACCAGTTCCCAAACTGGGGTTCTTCACCTTTTTTCAGCTTCCGGGAGCAGTCCTTGTCAATATGGCCAATGATTCCAAAAATGAAGCAAAAATCGGGCAGGTACTCATATACGAAAGGGCACCATCTGTTACTCTTTCCATCCTCTGCAACACCCATAATTCCTCGCATCAACGGTTTCTTGATAAACATTCGAACCTTGACACGCAAGTACTTCCCCACAGCTAAACCATTCACCAGCCCCTCCACTTCCAAAAACTCCCCAATTCGGTTGCCAATCATTTCACCTGTATCTCCATTCATCGAACCTAGTGGGAGTTTGAAGACTCGGACCCAGATTGGTATTGTAGAGAAAGTGTACTCATCAATGGCTTTACTGGCTACATACTCCTCCAAGACCAACAAATCTTTTTCGAACATCCATGGGCCATTGTCCACCGCCTTCTTCCTCCCAGAATCTTGATGGAAAGTGAACAGAAACACATTTTCCCCAAGATCCTTCACGTCTATACCCTTCATCAGGCACCAGATTGGGCCCAAAGCATGGGCTAATGCTTCTGAAGGTGCTGGTTTCTCCGGAAGGATCTTCCCTACTGCCTGCAACTCCACCACTCCCATCTTTCCTCCTCCTCTCCCTCCGATCTTGACACCCTTCATCTCTTCCTCCGAAAGTTTCAGGCCTTCCAGCAACCCCTCCACCCCCTCCATCACTGGATTCTCCACCCCTCCCAACCGAGACCGAGATGACAACTAGGGATCAGGTGTTTTACGATCGTGTGCCCTAGAACCACACGAAAGACTTCTTGTGGAAAGGTTTGACAGCGGGCGGACCTGGCTCTACTTCCCCAGCACGCAGACAAGGGCAGCGAGGGAAGGACGGAGCCGTGGGTGGTGTGCGGACGGAGACTGAGTCGTCGGCGGCGAGAAACCGTAGACCTAGAACGCGATCACACCGGATCGCCCCGCAGTCGCGAGACCAAAACACTAACCGTCACCGTATGAAATAAGTATTATGCCATCACAAGTCTAACTTTTGTGTTTGTCTTGGACTCCTGATCATGTTTGGTCATGTTTTTGCTGATCCCGAGTCACCACCAGTACATGCCGCCACTCGGGCCTTGTCCCACAGGTTTGGTGGTCTGCTGAATAGGAGCTACGTTTCGTTTCTTGCACGTACACAGATAACACATCTACAAATGTCTCTGGCATCCTCCCCTTCCAGTGCTATTAGTGCACCGACCATTTTCTTGACCAGAATGAATTATCTTCCGGTGACAACTCTTCTTAAGTGAACAGTTAGTCAGCTACCAGTCACAGATAACATTCTTTTCCTTCCGTGACAATTTCTTGCTGGCTGCTCATAGCAATTTTCCTTGGTGTGGCTATCTCAGATGTTGCACTGGTTTCTAACCTTTGATGTTAGATTTTGTTTAGACTGCAAACGGTATGAAATTTCGATCTAAAAGTTCTACTGGTGATGTAAAGTTGTCTGGATCCATCAATTGGTGCAACGGGATTTCATAGCTTGGCTACCACATCATTTTTTTTGTTTTGAAACGGAGGCAAACGATTTGCCCCATCTCATTGAATAAGAAGTTTATAGAAGTTCTACAAGACGAACACTCGAGCAAAAAGCTCGAGAGAACAAAAGGCTACTCTCCGGGCATAACAGAGCCCAAGTGCTTGGCCCCCACCAAACTCCACAAGGTCGCCTCGGATTTAATCCTATCCACGTCTAGCATTGGCATAGAGGAGACCTTACGAAAAACCCGCGTGTTTCACTCGGTCCAAATATCTCTAGAGACGAGCATGATTAGGGATGCAAGTGACTTTCTTCTCCCGCCATTGGTGAAGACGACGGATTCCCACCATCCCTAGACGGAGGTGAACATAGGACATTGTGACATATCGAACGTAGAGAGGACGATCCAACCAACAATGGCATTCCAAACGTGGAGGGTGCAGCGACACTTGCAGAAGAGATGCACCCCTGATTTGTCTTCCCCCGCAATTCGGGCAACCACGTCTTTGAAGACGGTTGGTGGTCCAAACCATGTCTTGAAGCATTAACCATGCAAAAAACTTGCACTTGTGTGTGTGTGTGGGGGGGGGGGGGGAGGGAGGGAGGGGCGTGGAACACGTCATGCCTTAAAATCGAGCAATTGAGCTTTATATGCGGAGGACGCTGGATATAATCCGGAGGTACTGAATTTCCACGTAGTGTCATCCGTCGTGCCCTCAACGAGGTGAAACCTCTCTTATTTTCGACCATAGCTGAACGAATTCAAGGATGTGTTGAAACGAAACCCCCCACGGAAAGATTGATGTTTGAAATCCAAAAATTATCCATGATTCCTTTATGAACGGTGAAGCTTTTCCTTGATGATAATGCGAAGATGGAGGACGCAATATCCACCGGCTTCATCCCATTGAGCCAAGGCACTTGCCAACAATTGGCAACACAGTATGGTAGCCGCATAGAAGAAGTCAATGTCCTCCTTCTCACAAGGATGCTCATTTCCATCCCACGCCTTGGAGGGGTCTTTCCAAAGAACCCAGGGCCACCGAAGGCGCAAGGCCCTAGCAAACTTGCATAGGTCCAAGATACTCAACCCCCTATCATTAGGTCTACACACAATTTTCCAATTGACCTTTCATTTCCCTCATGATACCTTGTCCGCCGCCGTCCAAAGAAAATCCCTCTCCAGTGTTAATGGAATGCAAAATGTCAGGAGGGATCTTAAGAGGTGTGATGTGGTAGATCCCTTGCGAGGAAATCACCGACCTCACTAGGGTGCCCCTTCCCACAGCCGCAATATGTTTCACATGCCAAGGAACAAGCGTTACCACAGCCTTGTCAACAAGGGGCTGCACACCAATGGATTTAAGACGCCTAATGGACATTGGGAGATCCCAAATACTTCACGGGGAAAGTACATTGCTGAACCGGGAAGCTTTGCATGATATCATCAAGGTCCATAAGGGAAAATCTAATTGGTGCCGCTTGGCTTTTGAGCACATTTGTAACCAGCCCGGTAACCTCGCCAAAACCTTCAAGAATCTTGGCCAAGTAGGCAAAATCGCCCTTGTAGGGAGCCATGAAAATTGCCGTGTCGTCGGCATATATGGATGGTAGGTCCACGACCCCTCAAACAGAGAAGATCCTCATTTTCCCTAGCCAAATAAAAAAAGTTGTTGCGAGGCGTCTATGAGAGAGTCAAAGAGAAGTGGCGAGCGAGGGTATCCTTGTCTAGGCCCGTCCATGGATGATTGGTGTGCCTGGAACGCCATTAAACATTACACGAAAGGACGTGGTAACAAGGAGAGCCGCCACCCATATTCCTAATTTTTTTGGGGAAACCACACCTTTGCATGAGGTCAAGCAAAAAAAACCACCGCATGGAGTCGAAAGCCTTGTTAATATAGAGATTTAAGAGGATGCTTGGCGTGTTTCTTCGATGCACTCTACGAGCATAGGTCTGGATGCATAAGAAGTTATCATGAATACTTCGCTGTTTAGTGAAGGCGCTTTGCGACTTGGAGATGAGGGTGCCATGAGAGGGCAAGTCGCATTAGCAAAATCTTAGCAATGATTTTCGCCACGACGTGAATGAGGCTAATAGGGCTATAGTCCGAAATGGCCTCCACTCCATCTTTTTAGGCAAGAGAGCGATGTTTGCGGAGCTGAGCTAATGAAAGTTTCTGGTGCGGAGGTTGCTGAAATGTTGAATAACACGCATAAAATCACATCCTTGATGGTTTAACCAACAAGCATTGAAAAAAGAAACCCGTGAACCCATCGGACCGGGTGGCTTTGTCACTAGGCATGGACTTGATGGCCCAAAGCACCTCCTCCTTCTGTGAAAGAAGAAGAAGAGAAATGCAGTTAGTAGGGCAAGAGAATGCCCTACATGGTTCGCTCCCCTTAATAGCCCCACACGCATGGAGTCGAAAGCCTTGTTAATATAGAGATTTAAGAGGATGCTTGGCGTGTTTCTTCGATGCACTCTACGAGCGTAGGTCTGGATGCATAAGAAGTTATCATGAATACTTCGCTGTTTAGTGAAGGCGCTTTGCGACTTGGAGATGAGGGTGCCATGAGAGGGCAAGTCGCATTAGCAAAATCTTAGCAATGATTTTCGCCACGACGTGAATGAGGCTAATAGGGCTATAGTCCGAAATGGCCTCCACTCCATCTTTTTAGGCAAGAGAGCGATGTTTGCGGAGCTGAGCTAATGAAAGTTTCTGGTGCGGAGGTTGCTGAAATGTTGAATAACGCGCATAAAATCACATCCTTGATGGTTTAACCAACAAGCATTGAAAAAAGAAACCCGTGAACCCATCGGACCGGGTGGCTTTGTCACTAGGCATGGACTTGATGGCCCAAAGCACCTCCTCCTTCTGTGAAAGAAGAAGAAGAGAAATGCAGTTAGTAGGGCAAGAGAATGCAAAAAGAAAAAAGAAAAAAAAGAGCCGGCGTGTGGGGCTATTAAGGGGAGCGAACCATGTAGGGCAAGAGCCAATGGCCAGCAGAGGTTACTGTCACAACTTGTGTGTAGTTTGTGTTACGGCTGGGAGTGTTACCACCCCGCAGCACCATGACCCTCCTAGGCTGGATGCTAAACTTTTCATGCACATTTTCGATCCATCATCAAATGGCCGAAGCCGTGGATGCTAAATGTTGCCAGAACGTTTTGATCCATCTGTTGCCCCAGCTCAAGCCAGACCCAACCCCAAACACGCCGACCTTAGCCCTCCGAGGCTGGAGTCACAAGCGCGAACCATCGCGCCCGGCCGATGAACTGGATTAGCGGCACGTATATATGCTGGTTAGTGCACTGCTCAGCTACCGGTACGGTACTATTAATCTCTTCTACGAGTCGCCGAACCAGAGTGTTTTTAGAATATGAAAATGTACCAAATATACTTAAGCCCGCCGTCTAGTGCACCAGTCCGGGGCCTTTCAAGGGCCCATCACATTCCCGACGAGCTGGTGGGATATTTGTGGCTTGCACATGTAGGATCAATGATCACATCCCCTACATCTCAAAAAAAAAAAAAAAAAAAAAATTGATCACATCCCCTATACGAGTTGAGCAAGCACATGACAAATGTACATAAAAAATATCTCCATTTTCTTATATGTGTCATACATGACTTACACGTAGATTAGGAATTAGAATCCATCTTGTATTCCATATCATAGGCTATTTGCCTCTCAAATCTTGTACTTACTATATACACCAGGAGAGTCAGATCAATACACAACAGTATATCATCAGAGTTCACCTATTTCTATATTAATAACATGGTGATATTTTTCTATTTTAATTAGTTTATAGGAAACAATCCTAGATTTTTTTTTCTCATAGGAAAATGTCGAGGTTTTGGGTGGAGTCTGGACATAGGGGATGCCATATCCCGGTGATAGAGAGCGTGGGGGCGAGCGTGGGGAGTTGCGGGAGGCGAGTACACATAGGCGATTTACCCAGGTTCGGGTTAGCCGGATGGCTCCCTACTTCCTGCAAAGATCAACTATGACGGTGGTAGCCGGGCACACAAGTTACAAGTACCTAGGCAAGATCTAATCTTCTTCCTCCCTAGGGTTTATTGCGTCCGGTTTTATATAGATAGCCAGATCGAGACTTACAAGAGAGATCAACAGTCTATATGGCTAAATCTATAATCTACGATCATCCGAGTTCTATCTAACCCGGATGAGCTTGTGGACCGCAATCCTGGAAATAGTCCCGCGCTTCGCACCATTGGGCCATCCATACGGCCTCCTTCCATATTGCTTTGGCATGCCCTTCGGTCCGTCCTTCTGAATGTCGGGAGATACCTCATTCTGAATATCCCCGACAGTAGCCCCCGGGAAGGTTTAGGAGCATTCCGCCATTAGCTTATGTCAAGCTGGATGACGAACTTTGACACTGAAGCTTCCCCAATCAGTCTTTTTCTTGAAATGAAATCCGCCATTCTAAATAAAGGCGTGCCGTTTGGTAAAACTTCTCCTGCGGGCGTTTGTCTCAAACGCATGGATTTGGCGGATGCGGTTCCCATATCATCCGAACGCCCATGAGGGCATTAAATTCCTGGCAGAAACGGCAATCATCACATATTTTTCGGCGTGGGACACGAGGCATCGTGGGGGCGAGGCAACGGCACGCGGTGAATACATAGTGATTGCGCGTGTGGCTCGCATCCAACGGTCGTGACCGCTGGCCGTCTCTGCCTCTAGGCTTTATAAACAACTGATACGTCTCCAACGTATCTATAATTTCTGATGCTCCATGATCATATTTTGCCAATTGCTACTTGTTTTCTCCCTTATTTATAGCATTTTTATACTTTTTCGGGATTAACCTATTAACAAGATGCCAAGTGCCAGTTTCCCGTTTTCTGTCGTTTTTGGTTTCAGAAAAAAATTTCTGCAAACATTCTTGGAATTGGACCCCACAAAATCCGAAGTCCCTATTTTCCCCGGAAGCATCCAGAACACCGAAGAGGAGTCGAAGACGAGCAACAGGGGGGCCACACCATAGGGTGGCGCGGGTCCCCCCCGGCCGCGCCACCTATGGGTGTGGGGCCCCTGGAGCTCCACCGCCTTTGCCCTTTCGCCTATTTAATCCCCCTGGATGGAAAACCCTAAGCACCTGATAAAAAATCCCCAAAAAGTTCCGCAGCCGCCGTCACCGTCAACCCTAGATCAGGGGGTTCTGAAGCTGTTTCCGGCACCCTGCCGGAGAGGATATCATCACCGGAGGCTTGTACATCACCATGCCTGCCTCCGGAGTGATGCGTGAGTAGTTCATCCTTGGACTACGGGTTCATAGCTGTAGCTAAATGGTTATCTTCTCCTCATATGCCTCCATGTTTAGATCTCGTGAGCTGCCTATCATGATCGAGATTGATCTGATATAATTCTATATGTTGTGTTTGCTGGGATCCGATGAATATTGAACTTATGCCAAGTTGATTATTGTCTTTATTTGCATATTCTATTTGTGATCTTGCATGCTTTCCGTTGCTAGTGGTTGCTCTGGCCAAGTAGTTGCTAGTGACTCCAAGAGGGAGTATTTATGCTCGATAGTGGGTTCATGCCTCCTCACCACCTTGCTCGAGTGACAGAAACGTGAAGGGGGGATGTGCTGTTGCCATTAGGAAGAAAACAACTGTGAGAGTGCCCGCGTGCATAATCATTGCTTACATTGCACAATTTGTTTAATGCAGTTATCTATTGCTTGCAAACTTAATACCTAAGGGGGTTCAGATGATAACCTGAGAGTGGATTATTAGTCATAGATGCAGATGGATGTCGGTCTATGTATCTTGTTGTAATGCCCGCACTAAATATCATAGTAATCTTCATGTCATATTGTGCACTATGGTGCAACCTCTATTTGTCAATTGTCCAGCTGTAATTTGTTCACCCAGCATGCTATCTTTTATGGAGAGACACCACTAGTGAAACTATGAACCCCGGTCCATTTTTCCACACTGTTAAACAAACCACAACAATTTCCTGCTTTCTTTACTTACTGCAAGCATACACTGTTTTCCACACTATACGTCTAATCTTTGTTTTCAGCAAGACCGGTGAGATTGACAACCTCACTGTAACGTTGGGGCAAAGTATTTTGGTTGAGTTGTGTGCAGGTTCCACGTTGTTGCTGACACCGGTGAAGCGCCTGTCAGTGGCATCAACCTTCCAAAGGTCCTCTTTCTCCTACTGGATTGATAACCTTGGTTCTTAACTAAGGGAAAAACTCCTACCGATGTGCTCATCACACCCTCCTCTTGGGGTACCCCAACGAGTGCAAGATTCGCACCATCAAGGATTTTTTCTGGCGCCGTTGCCGGGGAGAAGGAAGTCTTCTGGCAAGGGGAGTCTCTCACTCTCAACCTCTTTATTTTGTTTATTGTCTTGTTTTTATTTTTGTCATGTTTTGGTTCTCTTTATTGAATACACAAAAAAACTAGTTTACTTCATAGTTGTTATTTTTTCCTCTACGTTGTTATTTCTCATCATGTTGATCCCTAAGTTTACCTTTAAAGATTTTCCGGTAGGAAGTGGTTCTATACTTGGAAAGGACATTGTTAAAGAATTCTTTGATCATGTTAGTAAGCATGATAAGTTTGAGGAAAAATCCATAGTAGAACTTGCTCCCAATTACGAGACTGCTGCAACTTCCTTAGTTCACATTTTAGAAGCTAGGTTTGTTAATCTCCATCCCATAATTCAACATATGTTCCTCAACTTGAATAACATTGAAGATGTTGAGAAAAGAAACTTCATCTTAGAAACTATGCTTAAAGAATTTGGGGATGTTGCTATAGAAACTAGAAAAGTCTTTGATCGTTTTAATATGCTTGGCTCATGTGTAGAAATTTTTCGTGCTCTAGAAAAAAACTGAATCTAATAATGAAAACGAGGATAAAATACCAATCCCCTTTAAGTTAGTAGCAGTGCATAGAGCCCAAGAAAAGAATTTTGATTGGATTGTTCCTGAGAATTTATTTGATGAAGAAAGTAAGCCTAAAAGTACTAGGAGAGGATCCTCTGAAACCCACTTAGATAAAATACAATGCATTATTAAAGAATTGCCAAATCTTGATTTGAATGTTTCACTTGATAATACTTGAGTTGCCCTTTTATGCCTAGCTGAAAGGCGTTAAAGAAAAGCGCTACCGGGAGACAACCCGTTTTATTTCGCTGTTTTAAACCCGTTTTCTTTCGTTTTCTTTTGTGTGCTTTGCACCTAGGTGTTATCTATTTATTGAGCAACCCCTCTGTATCTTTTTTTTGTGTTTTTGTTGAGCCAAGTAAAGCCTCTAGTGGAAAGTTGAGTCTATATTTCGGATTTCTGCGCAGAAAACAGATTTCTTCTGTCCACTGTTAATTCCGTTAAAAATCACAGAAAATTCAAAATGACCTGAGATTTTTTGTGCTTAATCCTGAGTGATATACGCAAATTTTATTAGAAGACCCCTTTTTTATTTGAGCAACAGAAGATTTTTGAAAAATCGATCTTTACCTGTTGTTTTGTTTTGACAGATTTCTGCCATTTATCGCATTTGCATCTTAATCTCTTTCTTTTGGTGTTCTTTTGAGAAAAAGAGTTTTGAAAGAAGTTGTGAAAGTAGATAATGTGTTTTTGTGTGTTAGACTTGTGTTGAAACTGAACCATGTGAATTTATTATTTCAATTGCACTAACGTTGCTAATGAAGATTGTGAGAATTTTGATGTGAATGAAGTTTTCAAGGGTCAAGAGAAGAGGATGATATGATGTGATCAAGAAGAGTGAAAAGCCTAAGCTTGGGGATGTCCTGGTGGTACATCCAAGCAAATTTCAAGAAGACTCAAGCGTCTAAGCTTGGGGATGCCCAAGGCATCCCCTTCTTCATCAACAAATTATCAGGTCACTTCTAGTGAAACTATATTTTTATTCGGTCGCATCTTATGTGCTTTACTTGGAGCGTATTTTATTTTTGTTTTCAGTTTGTTTTTGTTTTTTGCTTTCAGTTTGTTTTTACTTTTTTCAATAAGCTTGGTTGGACCCCAGCATTCTTTTATTGGAGAGTGACACGCTCCGCTTTTTCATGAGAATACGGTGTATTCTTAATCTCTGCCTAGTTGCTGCATTTATTTAGCTCATGTTTTGCATGCATCTCTTATTAGAGCTGTTGGTTTTAGTAGTGTTATGTGAGTACTCTTATGTTTGCTTGTTGTATCATAAAGAGTATTTTTGTTAAAGCATGTTTTGTATGGTGCTTGTTGGGAGAAAGAAAACTGCTGCTTGAAGTAGAATTTATAACAGTACTAGTAGAAGCTTGTTGTAGCGCCCTCACATTTAATAATGTAAGAACTACTGTGTTAAGTGCTAGTCCCTGGATCAATGCTAGCACCACAGAACAAAATGTAAAGTATCTTTGCAGAAGTATAAAAAATTATTACAAAGGATCCAAAATAGCCAAGTATAGCTTTATTATAAAGTGCATATCTTGAAAGACTAGCAAAATTCAGAGTTCTAAACAGCAGAAATAAAAGTAGCAATGAGCCTCCATCTTCAATCATGCGCCACAGGCATTACATGTTGGGTGTAGACTCGAGTCCAAGCACTTGATCAAACCTCATCCTCAGAATTTCCTGCACGTTGGAATATGCAGCCCCCGAAGGAGATTCAGTACAAACAATGTACTTGCAAATGACACTATGGTGGATATAAAATGGCAAGTCTAAACTACATGCATATGTGGCTTGGTGGAGTTTAGGCTATTTGCAGAAAGCAAGTTTTTCCCTAACACTTTTGAAAAAGAGTTTTCTTTCAAAGATTGGCACCATGGGACACACCCATGAGGACCACAACTAATGTTTCCTTAGCCAAATTTTACTTCTTCAAAACGGTGTTGAGATTCTTCTGTCCATCCTTGTCCAGCGGCTCGAAGTCGTCCATTACCGGGGACACGGCTATGATCATAGTTCTAACTCTGCAGAGGTTGTGCACTTTCACCCTTTGTCTTCAATTAGCCCAAACATCCTATACACCCGGAGTGCATCATGGAAAGGAGAGAATTGATACGAGATCTTTCAGAGGCAAGAATTCAACCCAACCAGCAAGACCCGTTCCACCTATAATTCTGCTACATCTTCATGTCAAGCATGGTATGAAATCTCACAACTTAGTTGATCAAGAAAGAGCCCATATGTCAAAGGGCTGCACGGGAAGCTACTAAACTTAGAGGACTTGGTAATCTTTTTGTTTCCTGGGTGGAAATCCACAAGTGAACCCCCCTCAGTGAGACACTCAACTCTCATCAACCAAACAACCAAATCCACCCAGGTGATTCATTGAAGTTTATACTTAGAAATTTTCCACAACATTGAGTAAAACAAATTTGTAGCAAGGCTAAGCATCTACTAAGTATAAGTCTCCAAAATAACAAGTTTAAAGGATGGCTACACACTACTTGGGATTTTGCATAGCATAATAATAACTTGGTAAAATTCCCTATCATGCATACTACTTAAAAACACTAGTAATGCATAGTGAAATGGGAGATTTGATGGTGTGTCACTTGCCTTGGTAATAGGATGAACAATCACAGCAAGAATAACAGCAACAAGAGTAGGCTTGCTCCTCTTCACAATCTAAACAAACAAAACAAATGACACATAAACATACAAAACAACAGAACATGGAAAACAAAAATAACAATACAAAAACATGTATGCATGCTATGCAATGATCAAATTAATGCACAAAGTTCATAACTAGCAATAATTACTAACAATGATGTTCTCTGATGTTAATAACATGGTTATGATGCATGCAAAACAAATCAATTATCAAATTATAATTATTAGTATTGCTAAGGTTTTATTATAGACAAATATCAACATTAATAGAGTTTCTGTTACAAAGTTGACATCAAAACAAAACCATAGCAATTGATTTCACCTAAAAAGGATTTGTAGATTAAAAGTTATGCCCAAATTAGTGATTAATAGAGATCTACAAATAACATGTGAGTGCACGTTTCAAATTTGAAATTTGAATAGCCTAGATTAATCTACACCTTTTGCTGATTTCAAAAAGTCCAAAATCATTGAATTTGGATAAACAGAACTCGAGATATGATTTTTTGAAGTTTTGAAACAAATCTGTTTTATTCTGTTTAATTAGAAAAGTGCTCCATCCGGGACTCCTCCAATGGTGGCCTCTGATTGGTCGGTTGCCTTCCGCTCGGATTGCAGTCGTGAGCCGTTCGATTGAAGTGATCATGAACGCACCAGATTCGCACGTACCGCTTTGACGTGGAAATAGATCTAGGCCCTAGATCTATGATTGGATGCGCGAGGATCAAACGCAAGGAGGCAGCAGCGGCGACTCACCGGAGAAAGAAGACGGCGGCGGAAGACGGCTCGGTGGCGGACGCTGCGGGCGTTGCAGCGTGTTCCTGGCTTGACGAAGATGTCCAGGAGGTTCAGCGCCGGTGTCCTGGACGGCGCCGGCGTGCAGTTTCTCCCTGCGGCCTCCAGCGGTGCTCGGTGTCCTCTTCCTGGCTGTCTATGGCTCAAACAAGAGAGGAGGAAGGGTCAAAAGAATGCAGGGCTTAACCCGAGGAGAAATCATAGGGAAAGAGAGGGGCAAGGGTGGTCGGAGCGACGGCGTGATCCACCTCAAAGATTCGGCAATGGCGGCGGCGTGCTTCCGAGGTCGAGATCGATTCCATGGGTGGCTATAGCGTGAGAGAATCGTGATAGAGAGCGCCCGGGTCGGGGAGTATATGTAGGGGGTCAGCCGTGCAGGAGGGGCTAGGGTTGGGCATGGTTCGCCTCGGATTCGATCGGGAAACTCCCGGTCCTTCCGCCGAACACGTTCCGGACGCGGAGTCCAGGTGCGGGTTGAAGACGATGGGCGGGCCCCAACTATCAGCGAGAGTGAGCGGGGATGGGCTGCGCTCCCAGTCTCGTTACTAGGCCGGCCCGACGACTAGGGGCTGCACGCGCGAGAATTAACAGGGAGGAAGACGAACGGGCAAGGCCGCTGCGCTGGATTTCTCTTTCCTTTTTTTTTCTTCTTTTCTGTTTTTTAAATCAAATGATTCAAATATAATTCAAAACACCACCAAAACAAATCAGAAAAATACATAAAAATATGTTTTGAAAATCTTAGGAAAAATATAACATTTTGGTACTAAAAATTTCCCAAAATAAAATACTTACTTTTGAAAAAGTATTTAAATTCAAAATATGGTTTAATAGGTAATAATACCTAAATTTTTTTGTTTAGCAAATTAAAACCAAATTTTTATGCAATCAAAGTGCAAGTATGCTATGATGATCACCCTAGCATTATTTTTTTGGAGAGTGATACACTCCGCTTTTTCATGAGAATACGTTGTATTCTTAATCTCTGTCTAGCTGTTGCATTTATTTAGCTCCTGTTTTGCATGCATCTCTTATTAGAGCTGTTAGTTTTAGTAGTGTTATGTCGGGGGGTTACCCCCGAGTAGGGTAAAGGCAAAGGGTCAGAAGAGAAGTTTGTTCGAGTAGCCGCCTACCCGGTACTTGCTACCCGGTCTTACAAAAAGATGACCAGAAGGAGATATCAAGCAACTTATATCTGTTCGAGTAGAAGAGTTGGTCCGAGTAAGATTGGCGGGAACCTACTCGGGCCAGAAGTCAAAGGAGCCGTTCTGACACAGGATCCCGCGTATCCCGGATCCGTACTTGGCACTGTTCACAACACTGTTCATCTGGGGACGGCGTGCCTGACAGCGACAGTGTGTCAGCAGGGCGTCGCAGGATAGGGGGACCTACTCTGTGTTCGCACAGTGATAACAGACTGGTTACTTGGTTTTGCCCAACGACTTTCTGCATCAGGACAAGCTTAGAAGCCAAAGCTGCCAGCGGGAACTCGGAAGAAGGACGGTGTGCACACAATGTCGACACTTGTTTGTATTTGGCTGTATCCGGCTGGGCACCGGGTATATAAGGTGCCCCGCCGCCTCCTGCGCGAGGGGGGACACGGGACGAGACTTGGGCTGGATCACAGGTAGAGATTCCTGACCTAATTCTACCCGGAGAGAGAAGAGTGGCTACTCGGTAGCAAGAACCATTGTACTGTGGCTACTCGGTGAGACACCAGAATACATAGAGAAAGGCAGGAGTAGGGGTTTTACCTCCTCACGAGGGCCCTGAACCTGGGTAGATCGTGTTGTTTGCAGTGCTCGATCTTCACCTCACGCGTCTACCCGTCGCGTGATCCCTCCCCGAGCGCCTCCAACGTCCTTCGTCCCCACATCTTTAGCCATCCTATGGCATCTGCCGTGACACCACCACGACATGTTATGTGAGTACTCTCATGTTTTCTTGTTGTATCATAAAGAGTATCTTTGTTAAAGCATGTTTTGTATGGTGCTTGTTGGGAGAAAGAAAACTGCTGCTTGAAGTAGAATTTCTAACAGTACTAGTAGAAGCTTGTATAGACTATGGCTAGAACCTTTTCATGCCATGCTAAATGTTATTTTAGTTTTAAAGCCTTGTGGTTATTGAGTAACATGATTAGCCTCAAATAGCTGAGAGTGTTTAATATGTATTGAAAAATTCATGAGTTGTTCTTGTCATAGTAAAGCATTAATATATGGTCTTCTCTTTCGAATGTTTTATTTGGTTGACTTGGCGCATGCTCACACCATGTTTATGACTACAAACCAGTCACGAATAGCCTCCATGACCACTTAGTTTTTGAACTTGTGATACTGCTTATGTTCTAATTAATGATGCTTATGTCACTATGCATGATTATGTCTCTTATGCTCTCTTGATTTTTCGCTCCCAGTCTTTTTCTAGCCTCCACTTGTACTGAGTATGAGCTCTACTCGTGCATCCAAACTCCCTTAAACCAAAAATTTTCCCATTTTGTCCACCATACCTAACTACATGTGGTATTTAAGTGCCATTCCAAAGTAAATTGCTCATGTGTTACCTTTAAAACCTTCAAAATTACTCTTGCTTTATGTTCCTGTTTTTGCTCATGAGGACGTAAATAGAGAATCTTTATCTCACTTGTTGATTGGATTTCACACTCTGGACTAGTGGATTCATCCGCTTATCCAAATGATAGAAGAGCTGGCAGCGGGGTGCCCAGCCCCAAATTAATGCAAACAAATTCTCTTCACTATTTTTGCCCCTCATTTATCAGTCAAAGCATAATTGTGTAAACAAAAGAGAAATAGGGATGACCTTCTACACCAGTTGCGTCCTTCACCATGGGAGCCGCTCTTGTGAATCCAGTTGGCTTGTGACGTACTGTATTTTATGTTTACCATTCGTTGACATTATCATACATCTCTCAAAATATAGACACTCAGTGTCAAACTTTTAATACCCCTGTTTAATAAAATAAAAAGCTCTAGCACATGAGTGATCCCTGCTTCCCTCTGCGAAGGGCCTTTCTTTTACTTTTTTGTTGAGTCTCCATCTTCTAACTTTATGCATAGGTGAGAGAGCATTTTTACCATTCCGAGTTCTATGTGCATTTGTCCCATAAGCATCAATAATTACTTCATGATGTGATATTATTTGTTCTTAAATTATTTGTTCTAGTCTTCCTCTTGAACTTTGAAGGTGTCCTGGCATTTATGTTTAGCCCCACTCTTAAGGACTATCGAAATATCACTTTTCCATGCTTGAAACAAACGTTTACCTTTCTTTGCATTATTATTCATGATCCTTTATTTGAGTTACTCTTCGTGATGCAAAGTAATTGCTATGCTTTATTATTAAAGTTTTATTTAACATGTCTATGTTTAAAGTTTTATGATCTCGGCGTGCATATGCTTTTACATTTGATTGATCAAGTTTATGTTAGTAGCATGTCACCTCAGAAATTATTGTGTTTTATCGTTTACCTACTCGAGGACGAGTAGGAACTAAGCTTGGGGATGCTTGATACGTCTCCAACGTATCTATAATTTCTGATGCTCCATGATCATATTTTGCCAATTGCTACTTGTTTTCTCCCTTATTTATAGCATTTTTATACGTTTTCCGGGACTAACCTATTAACAAGATGACAAGTGCTAGTTCCCTGTTTTCTGATGTTTTTGGTTTCAGAAAAGTTGTTCTGCAAACATTCTCGGAATTGGACCCCACAAAGCCCGAAGTTCCTATTTTCCCCGGAAGCATCCAGAACACCGAAGATGAGTCGAAGACGGGCAACAGGGGGCCACACCATAGGGTGGCGCGGGTCTCCCTGGCCGCGCCACCTATGGGTGTGGGGCCCCTGGAGCTCCACCGCCTTTGCCCTTTCGCCTATTTAATCCCCCCGGATGGAAAACCCTAAGCACCTGATAAAAAATCCGTGAAAAGTTCCGCAGCCGCCGTCACCGTCAACTCTAGATCGGGGGGTTCTGAAACTGTTTCCGGCACCCTGCCGGAGAGGAGATCATCGCCGGAGGCTTCTACATCACCATGCATGCCTCCGGAGTGATGCGTGAGTAGTTCATCCTTGGACTACGGGTTCTTAGCTGTAGCTAGATGGTTGTCTTCTCCTCATATGCCTCCATGTTTAGATCTCGTGAGCTGCCTATCATGATCGAGATTGATCTTATGTAATTCTATATGTTGTGTTTGCTGGGATCCGATGAATATTGAACTTATGCCAAGTTGATTATAGTCTTTATTTTCATATGCTATTTGTGATCTTGCATGCTTTCCGTTGCTAGTGGTAGCTCTGGCCAAGTAGTTGCTAGTGGCTCCAAGAGGGAGTATTTATGCTCAATAGTGGGTTCATGCCTCCTCACCACCTTGCTCGAGTGACAGTAACGTGAAGGGGGATGTGTTGTTGCCATTAGGGAGAAAACAGCGGTGAGAGTGCCCGCGTGCATAATCATTGCTTACATTACACACTTTGTTTAATGAAGTTATCTGTTGCTTGCAACTTAATACCTAAGGTGGTTCGGATGATAACCTGAGGGTGGATTATTAGTGATAGATGCAGATGGATGGTTGTCTATGTATCTTGTTGTAATGCCCGCACTAAATATCATAGTAATCTTCATGTCATATTGTGCACTACGATGCAACCTCTATTTGTCAATTGCCCAGCTGTAATTTGTTCACCCAGCATGCTATCTTTTATGGAGAGACACCACTAGTGAAACTATGAACCCCGGTCCATTTTTTCCACACTGTTAAACAAACCACAACAATTTCCTGCTTTCTTTACTTACTGCAAGCATACACTGTTTTCCACACTATACGTCTAATCTTTTTTTTCAGCAAGACCGGTGAGATTGACAACCTCACTGTACCGTTGGGGCAAAGTATTTTGGTTGATTTGTGTGCAGGTTCCACGTTGTTGCTGACACCGGTTAAGCGCCAGCACCACCGTCATTGGCATCAACCTTCCAAAGGTCCTCTTTCTTCTACTGGATTGATAACCTTGGTTCTTAACTAAGGGGGAAACTCCTACCGCTGTGCTCATCACACCCTCCTCTTGGGGTATCCCAACGAGTGCAAGATTTACACCATCAACAACCCCCATTTATTCTTATTCGGTACGCTTCTGACCTCATTCCGGCGCACCAGCACCGAAATCCACATAGAGCTCCACTCCGGCGACCAAGAAACAAAAGTGCTCCGAGCTTTCCTTCCTCCTTTTTTGATTGCATCTGGCGGCGAACTGGCGGGCGAAGGCGTTGATATGGTGGCGACGGAGAACCTTGTTGCCGCAGCGGCGACGGCTG
Source organism: Alopecurus myosuroides (assembly GCA_028641055.1). Classification (NCBI taxonomy): domain Eukaryota; kingdom Viridiplantae; phylum Streptophyta; class Magnoliopsida; order Poales; family Poaceae; genus Alopecurus; species Alopecurus myosuroides. The sequence goes on from CM054057.1 coordinate 511,033,654, forward strand.
TATCGAGCTCGACATTCGTAGAGCCTTCTTCCTCTATGGAGGCGAAGGACAAGGCTGCCCTTGAGGAGGATTTGGCGGCACAGCATCCCAATCCGGGGCGGAGGAGGAAAACTCCATCGGCGGGTTTTGTATCCCAAGCTCTGTCACCACAGAGGAGCTCCAGTGGTACGAAGAAAAGGGATTTATCCTGAAGAAGAAGTGGCACTGCGCTGGGGACGAGATAGAGCATGCGCCCAGGACGGCGAACGGGTGATCCTCCTCTCGCATCTGCCGCGAGGTTTGTGATTTCCCATTCCGACTTTTTTCTTAGCTTCTTATATTACTACGGCGTTCAGCCGCATAACATGACGCCGAACAATGTGCTTTACATAGACGTTTTCTAGGCCCTCTTCGAGGGGTATTTAGGAATTAATCCTAGTTTAGAGTTCTTCAAATATTGTTTTTACAAGTATGGTCAACAAGATTCTAAACGAATACCACAACTGACGGAACCCTCCTCTGGCATCTAAACTCTCTGGTCAAGGGATGGCGGATTGGTGGTTTGTGGGACCATCAATCTGAACATGTGTCGGAAGAGGGAACTTTGGTTCCCTAAGGTCCCAAAGTTGGATTCCTTCGAATGGTGGGCTGGGACCTTCTTCTACTGCTAGGACATCCCTTTTTTCGGGCAAGGAAACGGGGATTCCGCCATTCAAGAACTGCGCTACCGTCCCGAAAGACAGCTGGAAGGAGGAGACCATCCAGACTCTTCTGGCTAATCTGGAGAAGATAAAACGGCGGATCGCCAAGCTAACAATGGAGGACTCGAAGCTGAGCGGAGAAGACACTGTGCTCTGCTAGTTTCGGAGGCGCATCTAGCCTTTGTCCCACCGGGAGGGCAGGTTGATGTGTGAATACGCCGGGACGTCGGATCCCTTACGCTGCTCTTCGAAGGAGCTCACAAGGAAGGACCTCAAGAAGTCCATCCATTCGCTGATCTCCACACGGGGTCAATACATCGAGGTGGTATACATGTACCATGCCGACAATCTGGCCCCTCCCATTAAGTATCCTTAACTTTGATTGTTTTGTCTTTGCTTGCTATTATTGTGTTTTGGACTTATCGAGCTATGCTTTGTAGTTTTCCTAGCTTGTGGATGAGGAATTGGCCTAGGTAGGAAGCCTAGAGGTCAAGAAGAAGTAGAAGACCAAAGAGGCTTCCGCCGTTGGGGATGCGCCCAAAGTTTCCCGAAAACTGTGGAAGATTCTGGAAGACGCCCAGATTATCAGTCTGGAAGGGGAGACGTCTACTCTTCCTTGTAAATTTTCTTCCTTCGTCTATACTTTTCCGCCATCCGTGCTTTCAAGACTTACGGGTTTTTTCTGCCATTCGTGGTTTCTTTCAAAACTTATGGTTTTTTTTTACTTTCTTCAGTCTCCAGCCTCTTTCTCTGAAGAAGGAGAAGAAGAAAAATATTTATCACCGGGTTTACAACTCCCAGGCTTCTCTTCACATCCCTGTCATCCTGTAGCATGGTCCTTATGTCGACCAAACGAACTGCAGCATTCGAACCAGCCGGAGGCCTCAGTTAATGAGGACTTGAAAATGGCGGCAGCTGCGGGTCGTTCCTTCGTCCACTAGGATGAAGAAACGATGGATCTTCCGACGTTCCAAGCCTCTGAGGGCCAGAAGATCAAAGAAGAGTCCTTTTATGACGAGACTACGTGCTTCTGTGTTATGAGCACAGATTTGTGCCCGTGCCCCATCCGCACTCCAACAAAGCCCCCACGGGCTCCTACGCCTATCGGGAGGGAATGAATTTCCGCCCGAAAGAGGTAATGAAGGAAGGATTATCCTACTTGGAGAGCCTATTTCGGTGGTATAGCAAGGACTTCCTGCATATGCTCGGGCTTGTCCGCCTTATGAACACGGTAAGTTCCTCTATCTAGCCCCCGAGTAGCTATTCTGGCTTTGCCAGATAGGTAGTCATTTCTTTGGTTTATCTAACTTTTTCTTTCTTTCGCCTTTTCCATAGACGACCATCGAGCAGATGAACGACGAAGTCTTTTCTCCTTTGACGAAAGCAACAAGAAGATGCGGAAGCTGGTTGGCCTGGTGAAAGACAAGAACAAGGAGTGTTCAGAGCTTCAGTAGGAGATGACCAACAACCCGTGTAAGTGATTCCGCCTACGTCCACCTTTCTGATTTTTCCTTAATATGAGTTTTCTTTTTTGCTTCTCGCAGCTATTCTTGATGCTGCTAAGGAAGCGTTGTCCAATGCCAGCAACACCCAAGGGCAGCGTGATGATAACCTTCGCCTTGCTAAGGAGAATGAGCAATCTGATAGAGAACTTAAGCTCTGTCAGAAAGCCCTTCGCGAGGTGGAGAAGAAACTGGTGGATCAATCGGCAAAGGCTGCCGACACGATCAAGGAGCTCCAGGAGAAGGTGGGGCAATGTCTTGGCGACATTGTCGTCCTGGACAGCGAAGTTCGTCGTAAGTACTTTTTGTATTATGCTGCCTTTCCCTTCGTCTTTCCGCCATTGCTCTTTATCCTTAACGACAGGTTTTTCTCTTCAAACGAGGAGGATCAGTCGAAGAACTGGATCGAGAAGATCCGGACTTTCACCAGCTTCCTGGTTCAGCTCCGCGCCTCCGGATGAAGGTTTTCTCATAAGTTCATGCACGAAGGCAGGAAGAACTTGGATCGCATCATCCAGCTTCCGGGCGCCCTGGATGCTGATGCTGAGGCCAAAGACAGCCTTCTTCGTTCCGCCACGTGTGGCGGAGCAAATATGGCTTTGGGTCTCCTTCGGTGCCACTATGTGGATGCCGAATGCTGGCGTCTAGGCACCAGCGTCCACAATCTCTTCCCTCCGTGCACGTTGAAGAGCTCTTCGACTCCGTCAAAGGGTACGCCACCAAGATTGCCAACATGGTGGCTATTGGCACCTTTTTCCATGAGGAGGAGATCCCCAAGACGTCGTAATACACCGAGGCAACCGATGAGGAGGATGACGAGGATGAAAAGAACACCGAGGAGCGAGGCCCGCAAAAGATAGAAAAAAAGGGCCTGCATTATCCTTATAATCATTTACTTGTAATGACGAAAAAACTTCTTGGCTTATTTTGATGAATACAAGTTTGGTGTTCTTCCAACTCTTTATCTTAGTGTTTTTAAATTTTACACCATTTTCATGCTTGCTTTCTCCTTTAAGTTGTATGGCATATGTGTTTTAGCATTTTTGCGGCATTGGCTAATCCAAAAAGGCGGAATCTTCAAGCCAGTCAACAGGGTTTTTTGAACCAATCTATCTAAATCTGAAATCATGAGCCAAATTTTGGAGTCTTATGCTTAATTCGGCAACCCAACACATAATGCAATCAGATAAATACTTGTTAAGACCGAGAAGAAACTTAATCGATGTGCCTTTTCCGGCAAAAAGGAATATCATCTTTTTAATCATGAGACGCAGGAAAAATTCGTGTTAACATTGATACTTTGCAAGAGTTAGGACAGTTGGGAAATAAAACAGATAGAAAGAAAACATGCACATAAATTATCTTTTGGCGAATCCGTCAATTTTATTTCGAGATCACAAGTAATGTTTACAATAGGATTTTTGACTAGGAATAGAAATGATGTAACTTATGGATGCTCCAGGTATACCTGGCCATGGGAAGCCCGGCCCGTCCCCAAAATCCCGGGCCTAGGCCCGACGGGCTTGTCTGTGGGCCGTGCCTGGGCCTCAGTTTTAAGCTCGAAAGCATGGACAGGCCGGACCTGGGCTTTCTATAACGGCGTTTTACGGAAGAGGCCCGGCTCGAAGCCCGACGGGTTTTCCCACCCATGGGCCAAGCTTGGGACTGAAACTAGGCCCGATGAGCGGGCCGGGCCTGGGCATAGGTTTTCTGCTGCGGGATTTTTTAGGCCCGGCCCGAAGCCCGACCGGCCCGAGTTATGACCAGGTATAGCTCCGAGGCCTTTTTGTTTCTTCCATCTCATTTATGTGTCTTTTTTCTTGCGATTTTTTCCTTCATCTTGATGTCAACGAGGTAATATGATCCATTCTTCAAAGCTTTGCTAATGAAGAATGGTCCTTCCCATACTGGGGCTAGTTTATGTGCTCTTTCTTGCACCATCCTTAGCACCAAATCACCTTCTCAGAAGGATCTGTGGGTTGTGGTATCTTCGCAGGCTTTGCTGATAAATGGCGGATCTTTGTAGCACGAGGTCTCTTTCCTCTTCCAGGATGTCTATAGCATCTTGTCTTGATTGTTTTGCGTCTTTTTTAACCTAGGCTTGTACACGAGGTGAGTCGCGCAGGATGTCGGTAGGTAACATTGCCTCTGCACCATAAATTAGGAAAAACAACGTTTGGCCTGTTGATTTGTTTGGTGTTGTGTGTATGCTCCAAATGACGGATGGAAGTTCTTATACCCATGCCCCATCTACTCTTTGTAAAGGCGCTTCTAGCCGTAGTTTAATACCTTGGAGGATTGATTTGTCCATTCTTTCAACCTGTCCATTTGACCGTGGATGTGCGATGAGGCTAGATGTAGCTGGATTCCGCCACTCTCACGGTATTTGGCTAGTTCTTCAATGGAAAATTTGTTCCGTTGTCTGTTATGATGCTGTGTGGAATGCTTGTTATGATGTTGTGCGTAAGAATCTCATCACAATATCAATGACAAAATTCTTGGCCGTCACACTAAGGGTTTTGCTTCTACCTACTTGGTGTATTTATCCACCGCTACTAGAAGATGTGTTAGTCCTCCTCTTGCTGTCTTGAATGACCCCATCATATCCAACCCCCAGACCGTGAATGGCCAAGTGATTGGTATGATTCGTAGTGCTTGAGCCGAAAAATTTGTTTGCTTGGCATGAAGCTGGCATCCCAGACAACGTTTCACAACTTGTTCGGCATCCGCCTTTGCGGTGAGCCAGAAGAATCCTTGCCGAAAAGTTTTGGCCGCCAGGATTTTTGAGTGGGCATGGTGCCCACAATCCCGTCCATGTATCTCCTCACGGATCAGTCTTGCTTCATCCGGGTTTATGCATCACATGAAAATTCCTGATGTACTTTGTTTGTACAACTTTCCTTGTATGACGCAGTATCCTTTGCAACACCGGATGAGTTGTCTCTTCTGGACTTTGGTTGTTCCTTATGGAATCGTCTAATTTACTAGGTTATCTAAATATGGTTTTGTCCAATATGGGTTTTCGATGAGGACGACCACCAATGAAGAGATTAGGGGGTAATCTATGTCTCCGCCTTTGATGGATGGCGTGTGGAGGTGCTCGAGAAAGATATCGGTTGGAAGTTCCTTGCGTTCAGAACCCATTCTTGCTACGGCATCAACTGCCCAATTCTCTTCTTGTCGGATGTGTTTCACCTCGAGTCCGATGAAACAGATGGCCAATTCGTCCACCGTTCTTCTGTACTCTTCCATTATTTGGATTTTGGTGTCCGACGTCTCGTCCAAGTGATGTTGCACTAGGGCTGAGTCCCCGTAGCATAGTATTTGCTTGACGCCAATTGTTGGAACGCGTAGAGATAAACAAAAACTTTTCTACACGGTACTCCCAATATCTAGCTGAGGTAGAAGGCCACGAGGATTACCACTAGACGCGCAGGTGGGGATTATCGAAGAAGCACGTCGATGCAGTGTAGTCCCACGATCGGATCCAGCCGATCCAATCCCGCGATCGTCGAAGTGCTGATCGTACAACACCTCTGCATGTATCTACACGTACAGGGAGGAGCTCCGACGGCGGACTGCTAGGTCCGGTATGGCGGCTGGACTGAGTGGGGCTAGGGTTCCCAACACATGTGAGTGGAAACTTGTGCCCGTTGGGCAACCTGCACCCCTCTTTATATAGCGAGTGGGAGTGGGCTCCACAACGCTTCTGGCCCATTCCCTCTGTGAGCCCAACTCACTAATTCAGTCCATTTCCGGTTCGTGTCCAACCTGACTAATATACTTGCTCCCGCTCTTAAGGGTGCGACCCTGCAGGCTCATGGCGACTTGGACACGATTGGACTCGACTCCCAATCGATCAACCGGTAGAGACTCCTAGCAGAACGTGCCGACTCCCAAGTGCCATAGAGTCATGACGACATATCTTCCAATGTGACTTTCATCTGAGTCTCTTTTGCCTCACGATATACCTTGTCGAACTATAGGAGAATTATCGTCATCCCTTAAATAGCTCAACTCTCTTCTCGGTCTGTGATATATGATTCACCTAACTAACTCTTAGCCAATAGACCCGGTTAACACTTAAACGAGTCGCGCATGGCCATGCTTCCAAAATCATATCGCTCGAGAGGGACCAAAGAATATCTCTCCAGTTGGAGGCGAAAAATCTCATCTTGATTATCCATATCTCGCAGCTTGCTTCTCATTCGACCCGAACTCTGACTTTATAACTGCCTTTTCACGGAACATCGTTTGACAGAACTAAGTCGGTGATCCACAACTCGGATTGTGCGACAACCCTAGGTCTAAGGATTACATTGATTGAGACATGCAAATAACGACTTACTCGTTGCATCTCAATATGGGCCAGTCCGACTTGCTAAACTCTTTAGCCGAGTCTGTGAAAGTTTGGATGGCATCGCCATGCCCATGATAAGTGGAACCGAGTCATCAGCCAACACTCACATTAGTCTAAGTTGTGTGTCCAGTACAACCTTAATGACCAAGGAAAATTTAGCTTGAACAACATGAATACATAGTTCCACAATCGAATCACATATTCAATGCTATATATCAGATTTTCAAAATAAGGACAACTTAATAACTTTATGAATACATTGGGAATTACATCATACATGATTACCTATAGGGCATATTCCCAACACCTATGCACTTTGCTATGTGCAATCCATGGAGCAAGGCTTCATATTCGCCACATTATTTGAAGCATTGAAGTGAATTTGTAGCACATAGCTCATTGTTTCTCCCGTTGGGGATCTTAGGACTACTTCATCTTGGATCCATCAAAATGCATAATCCAGCATGGAGGCTCTGGCAGGGCCGTCTTGTCCATGTCTTCCGTCCAATATGTGATAAAATCCGCCAAAACTTGGGATTTGATCGCTATCCGGGGTTGGTACTTTATGTCGAACGCGGCTAGTTCGATGCCCATTTGGCAACTCGACCCGTGGTGTCCGCATTGTTTACTATATCCCATAGTGGTGCTTTGCTTACCACTGTTATGGAATTGCCTTGGAAATAATGGCGGAGGTTTCTTGGCGCAAAGAATACGCCATATGCCAGTTTTTTTTAGTGCGGGTACCTTTGTTTTGAATCAGAGAAGACTTCTCTTATGATATATACCGGAAGCTGGTCCAGGAATTATTTTAGGCCACCACTATGACTGCACTTATTACCCTGTTTGTTGCCGCCAAGTACAACAACATGGGTTCGCCTTTCTACGGTGATACCAATGTAGGTGCCTCCGTCAGGGTTTTCTTGAGCTGCCATAAGGCGTCATCTGCTTCCGATGTCCAAACGAATTTGTCAGAATTTTAGTAACTTGTAAAACGGTAACACTTTGTTGCTCGGCCTGCTTATGAAACGGCTTACGGTGGAAGCATGTTGTCCTCGTGATGTCCAAGATGACTTTTATCTTTTATGGGTTTACTTCAGTACCTCTCTAGGAGACTATGAAACCTAGAAGCGGTTTCATTTTCATTTTGTACTTGCATAAACTATTGAACGTTTCGCGTAAGTCATCCAGGAGTGTATCTCTTTCCATATACATGACTGCATTATCCCTACGTAAGCATGGACGTTCCGCCCTATTTTCTTCTGTAGCCATTTGTGAATGGAACATTGGTATGTGGAGACAACGTGCTTCAAGCCGAAAGGCATGGTTATGTAACAGTATGTACCATGCAATGTTACGAAAGAAGTCTTAATCTGATCCGTCTCTCGCATATGGATTTGGTGGTAACCAGAGTAAGCGTCCAAAAAGTATAAAAGCTCGGACCTAGCTATTGCATCTATTATTTGATCAATTCGTGGTAAGACGAAAGGATTCTTGGGACACAGTTTGTTTAACCCTGTATAATCTATACATATTCGCAACTCTATTGTGTTTTCTTCAGGACTAAAACCGGATTGGCAGATCAGTCGGTGTGAATGACTTCCCGGATGAACTTGGCTGCTAGATGCCGGAGAATTTCTATGCCTATAGCTCTACCTTTTGGCGGATCGAAACATCGGAGGCCTTTATTCACGCGCTTGGAACCCTCTTTCGCCTTTAAGGAATGCTCGGCTAGTTCTCGGGGCACACCTGGCATGTCTTGGGAATGCCAAGCAAAAATGTCCCCGTTCTCACGGAGGAGCTGCATCAGCGCTTTCCTATTTGTCGTCCAGGTTAGCCCCAATGGTAACCTCTTTGGTTGGGTCGTTGGGGTTAAGCCGGGCCTTCTTGGTGTTTTGGGCGCCGAAGGATTCCTTCATATTCAACTTTTCCTCTTTGACGGCTAGCATTTCTCCGTGCTTCATCTCTTTCTCCAGCTCCCGCAGTTCTTCCTTGTTGATGGCGGTTTCAACACATACCAAGATTTTTAGCTCGCACTCCTTTGCAAGCTTGAAATCTCCACAAACCGTGATGACCCAGTCATTGGGTCCTGGCAACTTTAGTTTGTTGAAGACTTAACACGGACACGCCGTGAATTCGTTGAACACCGGACGCCCCAGAATGGCATCGTACATGCTATCGAATGGAACAACCTCAACAGAGATTTTTTCCGTTTGGAAGTGGTTTTCTTCACCGAACGTGACTTCCAGGGAAATCTCGCCTAGGGATGTTGCTTGTGTTCCTAGGACTATTCCGTGAAAATTCACATTGATGTGGTTTAGTTGCTTCCTTGATAGGTGGAGCTTCTCCAATGTACTCAGGTACATGAGGCTAATTTTGGCTCCGCCAACCATGAGGACCTTGTAGAGACTTGATCTTTCCACTATTGGTCTCACCACCAGAGCATGTGTTTCGGGTTCTTGGATGTGTGGTGGATGATCTGTGTGGTCCCATGTAATTGACGTCTCAGCGTACTTCAGGTACTTTTGGAGTTGCTGGCAGCACGACGTTGATTTCCCTCGAGGCCGCTTTCACCTTTCGCGCTGACGGAACGTGTGGTTCACATTGCTGGTTACCTTGAGGAACTTTGGTTTGCCTTTCCTCTTTTGTTCCTAGATTTTGCCGTCCGTGTCGGAGGTGCTGTCTACTGGTCCATGTTTGGGCTTGGGTTTAGGGACGAACTTTCGCTTGAAATTCTTCCCCTTGTACTCGCTGTGAGCTTCCTTCCTAAACGCACTGGTGAGCCCGCATTGCTGGTTGGAGTGGTTAGGCGTCCCGAATCTGGAATGGTGGAGGCAAGCCTCGCCTTTCACCTTATCCCAGTCCATCTTCTTGATGTCTTTGTTGAAGTAGATTTCCTTGGGTATTCCTTTCCACTGTCCGCCATTGGCTTGTCCACCTTTCTCTAAGGTGGCGTTCACCTCTTTTGGCGGCATTGGAAGATCCCATGTAGGCTTCATGTCCGTCTTTGGCTGCCTTCGACTATTGATGTATTGGTCGAATTTTTCACCATTCAGATCATCAGTAGACTACATCATACCTTCCGCTTGGGGTCTCCCAACGAGTGTATGACCACGTCAGCATCAAGTACTTTTTCTGGCGCCGTTGCCGAGGATTTCAAAGTCCTCATAAGCAAGAAGTCCCTCGTCAAAAGTACTTTTTCTGGCGCCGTTGCCGGGGACTTCTATCTTGCTGCAAGTTGAGTCTCACACTTCCACTATCTTTATTTTGTTTTGTTCTTGCTTAGTTTACTTTTGTTTAGTCTTGTTTTCTCCTTATAAAAAACACACACACAAAAATAGTTCTCTAGTTTCTAGTCTTTTACTTGTTTTGTTAGTTTGTTCTTGCCTTTAATTTGTCTCTATGTTTAAATCAAAAACAAATTGAAAGTAAAAAAACTTATGAACTTGCTTTGTAACCCCGGTCTTTCTTGGCTTTTCGAAAAAGGTACACACCCTTAAACAATAGCTAATAATTAAGAAGCTATAGAAAGAGAAGCTATTGGAAATTTCTCGTTGAAAGAAAAATATGATTGTAGTAAACATGATAAACTTTATGAATCAAGTGATGAAGAAGATACACTTGATGAATAGTTTTCTTTTCATAATGATAATGTTTCCTTAAACATCATGAAGAATGAGTGCTATATTGATGAATGTGATGATCCTATGAATTCTTATGAAATACCCATGTTTGATGAACTAGATACTTGCTACAGAGGTAACAAACTCCAAGACTCAAAGAACAAAAACAAAGATAAACCACTTGAAATTTTGCCTACTATTATTTAAGATAATTCTCTATTTTTTTCTACTATTGATATGCATTCTAATAAGGATTTTGTCTTAGAAAGTTTATATGATAATACTTTAGATGATGGTCCTATTTTACTAGATGATATAAATTATAATGCTACTGAAAATGGGATTGGAGAGGTCTTGACTTTAGCTAGAATGAGTCCCATACCTTTTGAGAGTGATCAATCATCTTGTTATACAATTGTTAAAAAGTGGGTTCGAAGAGGTCATGATTTTAAATATTGATCCCACTATTTTGGAGCTTGATATAAATCATATGCTTGTAGATCATGAAAAGCATGCTTTGTGTGATAGTTATATTGTTGTGTTTGTTCATTATGCTACTGAAAATTATTATGAGAAAGGAAAATATGGTTGTAGGACTTTTCATGTTACTAAAACAACTCTCTTTATGTTGATAGTTTTGAAGTTGCTTTTGTTTTACCTTCATGTGCTTGCTACTTTGAGCATCTTTAATTTATTTATTTACAAGATTCATATGCATAGGAAGTGGGTTAGACTTAAATTTGTTTCATATTTGGTTCTTTATGATCATTTTTTCTTCAATTCTTATTTCTTATGTGACCATCTTTTGAAAATAGTGAGCCCATCTTAATGGCTATAAATAAAAATCTCTTGCGAGACAACCCTTGTTATTTTTTCTTTCAGTTTTCCCTTTTATCTTGGAAGTTGTTACCGATGTAGAAACCGCTCCTTATCCTTTTATTTTGTTTTTGTTCCAAGAGTAGACTCTAATAGAGAGTTAGTATGATTTGAGGATATTGCTATTGTTTGACTAGATTTTGGCGCTTCACCAAAAACCTCGGTTCTCTCAGCCAGAACCCGAGGATTTTTTTTATAATTTTTGGGCACCTGCCCCAGGTTGTTGTCTAACTTCCATTAGTTTCGAACTTTTTTATTTGAGCTACAAAAGTGGCTCAGAAAAAATTCATCTCTACCTGATGTTCTATTTTGACACATTTCTGCCAATATTTGCATTTGTCTCTTAAATTTTTTCTTTTGAGATTCTTTCGGGAGGTGGGAGGGGGGAAGGGAGATTTAGAAGAAGTTGTGACACTATATAATTTATTAAATGGAGTGTTATACTTGTGTTGAAACTGAACCAAGTGGATTTATTATTTTGGTTACACTAACGTTGCTAATGAAGATTGTGAGAAGTTTTAGGTGGAGGAAGTTTTCAAGTGTAGGGGGAGAAGTATGATGTGATGATATGAAGGATGGACAAAATCTCAAGCTTGGGTATTCCCATGTAACCCCAAGACATATCCAAGAAGTACAAGCGTCAAAGCTTGGGGATGCCCAAGGCATCCTCTTATTCATCAACAAAAATATCATGTTTCTTTCAAAACATTATATTTTTATTGCTTCACATGATATGTCTTATTCTTGGAGCGCCATCTTATTTTGTTTTCAGTTTGTTTTGTTTTCCTTGATGTAGCTTATGGTTGAATCCTAGCATATTTTAGTTTGGAGAGAGACATGCTCTGTTTTCATTGTCTAGGACACTCTAGTTTTCACTCTTATTATTCTATGAGTGTTCAGTTTTTGCTAGTACTGCGTTTAGCTCTTGTTTTTTACTCGAATTTTCTTCAGTGCTTGTTGGTTTGCTTCAGTTTTCTATGATTAGCTCTCCAGTATTTGATGATTATTTTCTTTGAGAGTTGTTCCAAATAAGTTGGTTGGTGTTGGAGAAGAGTAAATTGTTGCATTCTTATAGTGGTGCAATAGGAAGCTTGTCTTGAACGTGGCATAGACTTTGGCACATCATGTTAGATGTTATTTTAATTATGTGTTTAGTTATTTATGATGCATCATGACTAGTTTCAAATATCTAAGAATTCTTAATGTGTCATTGAATTTAATCATGTGTTGTTTCCTCATATTGAAGCATGGTATTGTGGTATTCTCCTTTAAATGCTTTACTTGGATTGACTTGGCACATGATCACACCATGTTATGAATATAAAAAAATCCACCTCTAGCCTTGATGCTCATTTAGTTTTTGACTTGTTATATAAGTTCATGCTTTGGTTAATGATGTTTTGTCATTGTGCATGATTATGGCCGTTATCGCTCTCTTAGCTGCTCTCTCCTAGTTTTTTTTTGCTAGCCTTCACATGTACTGAGTATGAGCTCTACTCGTGCATCCAACTCCCAAAAACTAAAGTTTTCCAAATGTGTCCACCATACCTACCTATATGTGGTATTTCACCGCCACTCCAAGTAAATTTCTCATGTGCTACCTTTAAACTTTCAAAATTATGAACTATTTTGTGTTCCTGTTTTAGCTCGTGAGGAAGTATTGAATATTTTATTTCGTTTTTATGTTTGATGGCTTCACCACTGACTAGCATGAATAATGTGCCAGTCCTTAATATTGCAAAAATAGCAGGCATCTGGGTGCCCAGTCCAATCTAAGCTACAACAATAACAATAAAATATCCTCACGCTATGGACTTGAGAAATCATGAATTTAGCTTGTGGAAATAAGGAGACAGTGGAATGTTATGATTCTCCCATGGGAGCCGCTCTTTAAGCCATTAAACATGAAAGATGATAGATCATTTGATAGCATTGGTTGACATAGACATACACCTCTCCCAAAAATTGTTTTCGATCTCTGTTTTATTAAATAAAAATTTCTAGCACATGAGTAATCTGTGCTTTCCTCTGCAAAGGGCCTTTCTTTCAATTTCATGCTAAGTCTTGATCTTCTAACTTTATGCACCAATTGAGAGAGCATAGTTGTCATTTTTAGTATAATGTGCATAGTCCCAAAATTTATTATTGATTGACTTATGATTGTGGTATTGCTTGTTCTTAATTTTTTTTGTATCTAGTCACAATTTAAAGTTTGAGGGTGTCCTGACATTTATGTTTTGCTATTCCACAAAGGACAAGTGGGATACCATGTTATTATGTTTCTCTTTATGATTTAAACAAACTTATTGCTTTAAATGCTTCATTATTCATTGTCTTTTATTTGCGTTACTTTTGATGTGCAACATGGTTGCTAAGTTAACATTAGTTCAAATAATATTTCTCACGCCTTTGTTAAAATACTTTGATCTCAGATTGCAATGCATTTACATAACGTTGATCAATATTTGTGTTGACTTCATGTCGCCTCAAAAAATATTTTGTTATCAGTTACCTACTCGGGAACGAGCAGGAGTTAAGATTGGGGATGGTGATACGTTGCAAACGTATATATAATTTTTGATGCTCCATGTCTGTTTTCTATCCAATACCCTTATGTTATTATCATGTTTTCACATGTTTTACTTTGTTTTACGGATGTTTTCATCGAACAAACTATTAACAAGATGCCCTAGGCTAGTTGCTTTTTTTTTTTGCTATTTTTATATTTCAGAAAATTTCTGAAAGAAATATTCTCGGAAAGGGCTGAAAATCCATAGAAGTCATTTTTTACTCGGAACGGAGATGGGGTCTAAAGAAGATCCGGAGGGGTGCCAAGAGGGTGTCAGGAGTGGTCCCTCCTTGGCCACGCCTGGCGGCCCCCTAGCTGCCCTGGCCACCGCCTCACGCCGCCTCTTCGCCTATAAATTGCCCTTAACACTAGAAAGTTTGGGGACGAATCTATTTTCCACGAAACATACAAATAGGAGCAATCACCTCGAAAGTCAATCTAGGGCTTCTAAAGTCCTGCTCCGGCACCCTAACGGAGGGGAGAATCGTCACCGGAGGCCTGTACATCGCCATGATCGCCTCCAAACAGATGCGTGAGTAGTCACCTCGGTACTACGGTGTCCATAGCAGTAGCTAGATGATTGTTCTCTCACCTATGACTCTATGTTTAGAGTCTCGTGAGCTTCCTCACATGATCGAGACCACCGTTATGTAACTGTGCTTGTTGTGTTTGCTGGGATCCGATGAACCATGAGATTATGATTACTTTGTTCATGTCAGTTTGAGATGTTTCACTTATATTTGTAGAGAGTTTTAATCTTATCTTTCAATGATCTTCGGTGTTTATGATTACCTTAGCCACGTAGTTGTTTTCACCTCCAAGAGAGAGTTTATATGCTAGATAGTGGGCTCATGTCTCCTTCTTGCCCGCGCTTGAGTGACATAAACATGCAGGGGGAAGCATGTCTTGTCGCCACTAGGGAGAAAACATCGTTGCTCTTGTCTACGGATGAGAACCACTGCTTACATTAAGTATTGTTCTTAATGCATTTTTCCATTGCACACATAGCAATCACTTTGTTGCTACAACTTAATACCAACAGATTTGCTGGATAGCTTTCTTGAGGTGGACTTTTAGATATGGATGCATGCTAGATAGCGGTCCATATGTCTTGACGTAATCCCTACAATTTTAGAACCGTCAATTGCACAACTCTAATTTGTTCACGCGACATGTTTGTTTTCTTTGGAGAGACACCACTAGTGAACCTATGGACCCCAATCCTATTTTCCTCATATTTGCAACCTTCTTTTAAGCATTTTTTTATCATTGTTTCCTCGTTGTTCCATTTTTACTTTTATTGTTTTCCAAGACTTTATACATTTGATTCTCCTGTTTTTCAGCAAGACCGGAAGATTGACAACCTTCCGGAAAGTTGGGGCAAGAGAGAGTATATGTGCAGGTTGAAAGTGCATTTAGTTTTCCCGGTGTTTTGTGTGTTAGTTAAAAATACTAAGTACATTATTTATCGAGGTGTTTAGTGTGCAGGTGTTATCTTTAACATCGGCATCGATCACCGAAAAGATCGGTGAAGATTGGGCTAAGGGATTTGGGACAGTGAGGAAACAGATTATTCTAACCGGATTATTCTAGGAAACCGGATATTCCGGTTAGGATGATTTCTGTCTAGTTCGGGGCAGAGAAGAGTCGGAATATTGGTACCGGATTATTCACTCCGTACCGGATATTCCGGTTGAGGAAGTTTCTGCTCAAAATCGGCTAAGGACTGAAGATGGAACTCATAGAACCTAACCGGATTATTTCAACCGGATTATTCCGTGGCAACCGGAATATCCGGTTCAGGATCCTGCGAGGGATAGAAGCCAGCCTGATTATTGCTACCGGATTATTCCGGGTCAGTCGGAATATCCGGTTGAAGTCAACAAAGTTCAAAGAAGATCTGAGAAATTTCCCGACCGGATATTCTGGTAGCTCTTTTCCAGCCAAACGGCTAGATTTGAGGAGGGGGTATAAATACCCCTCCTCTTCCTCCTTGAGCTAAAGTTCGTCCATTAGCATTCAATAGCATTTATTGAGCTCACCAAATCCGCCATAACTCCCAATCCCTCCCACCAAACTTGTTGTTCTTTGGAAGATTGAAGGAGAAGGCCCCGATCTACATCTTTACCGAGACGTTCTTCATTTCCCCCTCATTAGCTCGAGGGATATTGCCTAGGGTTTCCTCTTGTGGAGAACCTAGGCATCTTTCTACTCTTGGTGATTCGTGATTGTTGGGAGCCCCCAATTTGGTTGTGGGTGTGTGCCCCAAGTTGTTTGTAAAGGATTCGATTCCCGCCTCAAAGGGGATCAATAGTGGAAGGTGGACTAGGCCTTTGTGGCGGGGTTCATTGGAGAATAGGGTGAGGCCTTTGTGGCGTTGAGTAGGCCTTCGTGGCGAGCTCACACCCCTCCAATGAGACGTACTCCCTTAACAAGGAGGAACTCGGGATTACATCGTGTCTCCGCGTGCTTCATATCGGTTACTTAGTTCTCTTCCTCCTTTAATTGTACTTGCATTGTGTTTGTTGTTATCCTTGTCATATAGGTAAATTAACCAAAGTTGCATTATCTAGATAATTTACCTTTATGTCAAGCCTAAACTTGAAGAAAAATTAAAATTAGTCGTAGCACCTATTCACCCTCCCCCTCTAGGTGCCCTCACTATCCGTTCAATTGGTATCGAAGCCTCGGCTCTTGTTTTGGGCTTAACCGCCTAAGAGTTTAATATGACCGATGTTCAGGATGTCGCCGGTTCCGTGGCGAGTGTCTCGATGGATGATCTCAATGAGTTGAAAAATGCATTGACCTCATCCATGGAGAGCAAAATCGATGAATTGTGAACACTCATGTTGCAATTCATGAAAGCCAAGGAATCGACAACCTCTACTACATATCATACGCTTGAACCACCGGAGGATGCCGACGTTGGGGAAGATGGTGAAACACTTAAAGATGCTTCCGCTAAGAACAACACGGATAAGGGTTTGCAAGGAAAAGGAGTTTTTCATGCCGTCTAAGGACGCTACTCTCTCGATCCTCCCGTCCCACATCCCCATATAATTCCTAGAGGAGATCCACCTAAAATTGATGCCTTTTCTTTTCGTGAATGGCAATATTACATGGAAACTCACTTGAACTCTTCTTGTATAGAACTTTGTAGGGTCACTCGTGATGGATACAAGCCTCATGACCTAAGAACTTGACAAGAAGAGAAGCCGTAGATTGTCAACTCAACTACACCGCCTTGTCGATTCTTCAACAAGCCATGGGTCCTAATCACATGCCTCATCTTCAAAAATATTCCACCGCCAAGGAAACAGGGGACGCTCTTGTCGTCATGTTTGTGGGAAATGAAAGCATGCAAAGGAATAGGTAAGATGCCTTGAGCAATGAGGCCTAAGGGTTCTATATGCATGATGGATAGAGCCATGAAGACATGTACCGAAGGCTCAAGACTCTTGCCACTGCATTCTCCAATTTTGGTGCCAAGTACATTGATGATGCTTGTATTAAGAGGAAGTACATGATTTCTCTCATGCCATTTGAGCCCGCGGATTTGAAGAGCATTCAAGGAATACATGACTTTGCTTCTTTGACCTCGACCCAAGTTATGCAATAGATGTGCTCCTATCAAGTGCAAACCAAGAATGCTCTTGACAACCGTGCTAGGGCCATAGGAATGCACAAAGGGGCATCGGTTGCCTTGAAGGCCAAGGTTGTGTCAAGGGAGGTTGAGTATGAAGAAGAGTGCCATGAGGAGTTGGCTCCATTAAAGGATCAAGAATATGACCCCGTGCTCAAATATATCATTACTCTCACCGTGCAAAAGTTTTGGAGGAATCCTCCCAAGGCCAAGGCATATGTTGAGGAAAAGACCAAGTCTCTCTATGGAAATGATGGGACTCAACGAGTGAGGTCTTGCTTCAATTGTCAAGATAAGCACCATTTCATTGCGGAGTGTCCCTATGAAAATAGAGAACTCCATGGTGGCAAGCTCATTCGCATGGACAAGTCCAAGGTTGATTACAAGAAACCTCACTTCAAGAAGAAACCATTCAACAAGAAGCCCCCCACCAAATTTGTTCTTGTGACTCAAGAGGAGTATGATTCCGGAAGTGATGAAGAAGAAGAGACCACAAGTGAAGTGTCCTCTCTTTCTATTGATTCTACTCCATCATCTTCATATCTCCTTGAAACCCCCAATGATAATCATCCTCACCCAAATGCCAAGTGCTTCATGGCTAAGGCCTCGGAGGTATCGCCTTCTCCCAACTCTAAGACCCCAAGTGAACTAGAAAATCATGCTAGTCTTAGAGTAGAAGATTAAATTATCTCTTTGGAACGTTTTTTGTATAACATACAAGAGGAGACCAAGAAGTACTTTGATCATCTCATGAGCCAATTGGGAGAGCCCCATGGAGCTCTTGAGAAGAAAGGTGAGATTGAAACAAGGGATGCGGATGAGATAGCATCTCTCTCTATGACTCTTGAGGAAGAGCATGATGGTAGAGTTTCGCTTGAGAAGGAACTTGAATCTATTGAAGAGTCACATAATGAACTTGTTTCTAATATCACTAAGGAATGTGACCTTTCAATTTCTAAATATAAAAAGGTTAAAAAGGATAAGGTTGAGTTTGGTGTTGGTCATGGTAAACTAACCGAGGAGTTTGAAAAGCTAACCAAGGCTCACAAGGCCTTGGAGATTAAACATTCTTCCCTCAAAGAGTTGCATTAACAACTTCAAACTCAACTTAATCAAATTAACAACCCTAGCACCTCTACTTCTTCTTGTGATAATGCAAATATTATTGAGGAAAATGCTAGATTGAAGGAAGAGCTAGCAAGGCTCAAGGGTAAAGGCCCTCAAGTTGAGAAGGTTGTGGTCTCTATCCCACAAATGGTTGCACCTAGCCCTCATGTGGTTGTTGCTAGACCACAAATGAGTGCTCCAAGGAAACAAGTGGGAAAGCAAGTGTAACATCCCTGATTTTTGGAAAATGCAAAAATCACAACAATTTGAAACTTTTGTTTTCATGACAATACAAGTCACCAAAAACAATTAAAACTCAAACAAAAATGAAATATGTGGTCCTATACCAAGTTTATTGGAATTAGAAATCCAATTATGCCTTGTTCCTTAAACTCTAAAACCTTTTTCAAAAATAAATTTATTATATAAAGAGAATATCTTTTTATTAACAAACCTTTACCTAAAATGTGTACAACTCCAATATTACTTTGAAGATATTTTATGGCAACAAAAATCAAAGATTTATAACCCTTAATAAAGTCCTAAGCCTCAAAGGTATTTGATGGGAATAAAATTGTTAATAATAACTTTTCGTTGTTATTCCAATTTTAAACATGAATGTGTGAAAATAAAATGCATTGTTTTGAAAATAACATAAAAGAGGGTTTTGAAAACAATATTATGACTTTTGGTTTTATTCTAAATTCTATTGATCAACAAATTTTAATAAATTGATAGGAACTAATTAAATAACATTAAGTTACTATTAGTAAATCCTTCATATCCTAAAATTATAAAATGTGAAAATAGTTTTAAAATGGCTTTCCAAAAATAATATATGACATGTAAAATGTCTCTGAAATTTTATTTAGATAATAACATCATTTTATCATTTTCTAAAATTTTAAAGTATTATTAGTGTTTTATTTATTTTTCCAAATATAAAATTGTGAAAACAAGATTAAATGACTTTCAAAAATATGTTTTCAACATTTATAATACCACTGAAATTTTAATTGGCCAATAACTATGTTTTATAAAATTTTAAATTAGAAATCACATTAAGTGACTATTAAAGAATTATTCAAATTTCCAAAATATCAAAAATAAAATATGTTGAATTGTTCTCAAAAATGATATAGTTGGAAAGCAATTGAAATTTTAGGAATTTAGAAATTTGTTTCATGTTAATTGGATTTATAAAACAGAAGATATAATGAAAACAATTAAACATGAATAAAAGAAAAAAATTGATGACGTCATGATGACGTCATCGTCTTCAGTCTCTGTTATGGAAGGAAACGGCCGTTTCGGCCATTGATTTCTCGCCGTGATTACGCCCGAATGAAGGCCCCATTTGATGCCCCATTTCCTCCCCGTTAAAGCCCCCTCCCTCCTCTCCATTTCCCCTCTCCTCCCTCCCCTTTTTATGCCCGTAGACCACCGCAATCGCTCGCCGGAGTTCCTCTCGGCCGCCGCCGTTCTTCCTCCATTCCCGGCGAGGTAGTCCATCCCTGCCGTCCTTTCTCCGTCCCTAGAGACCCCCTCGTTGTGGCGCACCGTTTGATGCCCTCCGTTTGTTTTCTCGCGCAGCAGGTCGCCGCCGCCATCTACGCCCGAGACTCGCCGGAGCTCGGCGCCGCGCCGTCCGCGTTGCGCCATCATTCCCGGAAGCGCGAGCAAGCGCCGTGTCGCGCTGAGCGTCACCGTGGTCTTCCCCGAGCCCGAGGACCACCGGATCGTCGCCGGCGTGAAGATCCCGAGCGTCCGCACCACCGCGCCGCCATTTTCCGGCGGAAAACTCCGGTAACCCCCCTCCTCTCCCCTCTGCCGTTAGATTAGATGAACGGCTAGGATTAGATCCCCACGAAGGGGTATGCCACCGTTGGATCTGGATCTAACGTCCCAGATCCAATCACTTAACCACGTCACCTGTCCAGTCAGCAGGCCACGCAGACACCCAGTCAGCACCCCCGACCAATCAGATCCAGCCACGTGGCCAGCCTGTAAATTCAATTTTTTCCTCCCGGTAGAATTTTTGGCAGATTTGCAGAAAAGCCCCTGCAACTTCAAATCATCATATCTTTTCAACCACTTAGCCAAATTTAGCAATCTTGGACTTTTTGAAAAGCCCTTGACATCTAGAAACTTTTGGCACTGGCCAAATTCAAATTTGGCAAATTTAAATTTGTTCAATTTCAAATATGCTTGTTTGATCAAATTTGGCATAATTGAAATTCTACAAATCCAAAATTTGTAAATAAAATATATTTGGAAACCTTAGGATGTGTAATTTCATATCCTCTGTCCCAAAATAATATTTGAACAAATTAAAATTGAATTTAGAATTAAGTTGTCTAATTGAGTATTTTTTTTGACATAGATTAATTTCTATAAATATTTTCAATATAGTTCCTTTTGCAAAATTGCTCCATTTGATAAGCTTGGACCAGAAACAACCTTGCCCAACCATTTTGGACACCCTTGGACCATGACCATGTGTTTTGACCAAAAACCCAACAAAGATACATCCATTTTCACCATGTCTTAGAAATTGTTTTCAACTGTTATTCCTTGATGTTATGTCTATTTGGAGCCTAGACAAGTCCTTAGAATGTGTCAATCACATATAGTATCAAGTAGTGAACTTTAGTTCTCTATCTTCTCCACTCCCCCATTCTTTCTTCAAGAATTCACCAAGTCAGCAAAATGGAGATCAAGACTCAAGCACAAGAATGAAACTTCAATATCAACTTGGTGGCAACATTAAGAGATATGAGGAATATCATTGAAGAATTTGAAGGAAGGACTTAGACTCCACAGCAACAAGAAGAAACTCAATGAAGTACAAGAGTATGAAGAAATCAAGGAGAATACATTTTCCTCTCTCTTCCTATCCCTTCCATTTCTTTCTTTTCAAATTGACTTAGTGGTATTTGTGCCCATCACATACCCAAACCAATTGGTGAAGTGAAAGCCATGAAGAATCTATCAAGACCAAGAGAAGAATCCATCCAAGGAACAAGTCTACAATAGAAGCATGAAGGTGATTTTCAAGAAGACAAGCATGTGAAGACTTGGAGCAATTCACACAAGTTGAAGAATAACAAGTTGTTTTTGTCCAACCATTGACCCAAATGGAAAACCAAAGACTTAGTAATATTTTTCCCTTTGATGATGAAGTTAGTAGACCTACCCTAACCACAATGGAAAATACTAACATAGTCACTCAAATATTTTTGAAGGCGAATATGACCAAGTGTTTGCATGTATTACTTTAGTTGAAAAAGTAATATGTTTATTCTTAGTGAACTCTTGGAACTTCCTCGACAAGTATGGTTATAATAAAGTTAGATCACATCAAACTCAACCTAGCCCTTCCCAAGTAAACCATTGAAATTTCCTTAACAAGTATGAGACCACTGGAGAATGAATCTTTCAACTCATACCTAGACCTTGTCCTAGCACACTAGGTTAAACTCCTTGGATATGATTTTGCTTTGTATGATCTCTTCACTTATATGTTTGCTTGATAGCATGTTTGTTTATTTTGTTTTCAATGAGTAGATTGTACGGAGAGCAACGATCCTGTGTGAAGAGAGTGTGATATCTTCACCAACTTCAACAAGGCAAGTAACACACCATCAACTACCCATTATTTTCTATATGCATTAGTGGATTTTGAGTAGTATGCATGATAGGAAATTTTACTAAGTTATACTATGCTATGCTATTATCCTAGTAGTGTGTAGATATCCTTTTTACCTTGTTATTTTGATAGCCTTAGAATTTATTAGGTGCTATGCAATGTTACAAATTGTTTTACTAGATGTTGAGGAAAAATTCAAAGTATAACTAATGAATGAACCACCTGGGTGGAAGTGGTAAGACTGGTTTATGTTGAGTGTTGCCTCAGGGCCCTTGTCTAAGGGTTATTCCACTTGAGGTTGTCACTTGCGGATGGCCACCCAGGAACAAAGATATTACTATGTCCCTCTAAATCTAGTAGCTTCCCGTGCAGCCTTTTGACATATGGGCTCTGTCTTGATCAACTAAGTTGTGAGAGTTCAGCCCAGGCTTGACTAGCAGATGTAGCAAAATTATAGGTGGAACGGTCTTGCCGGTGGGTTTGGACTTCTTCTTCTAAAAGATCTCGTCTCAATTCTCTCCTTTCCATGATGCATTCCGGGTGTATAGGATGTTTGGGCTAATTGAAGACAAAGGGTGAAAGTGCACAAGCTCTGCAGAGTCAACAAACTAAGATCTTAGCCGTGTCCCCGGTTATGGACAACTATGAGCAGCTGGACAAGGATTGACGGAAGAATCTCATCACCAATTTCAATAAGTAAAATTTTGACCAAGTGAACAGTATTGTGGTGCTTGGATCTTAATCCAATGTTGCCACCCTTTGAAAAGAAAAGTTTGTCTTACAAAAGAGATAGGACAAAACTGGCTTTATGCAAAACTTAGCCAAAACTCCACTCAGCCAAATAAGCATGTAGTATTAGTCTTGCCATTTATATCCACCATAGTGTTACTTGCCAATGCATTAAATTGTATTGACTCCCTTGTGGCTGCATATTCCATATTGCAGATATTTCTGAAGACGAGTGAGGATTTCGTTTAGGATCTCGAGACTATCGCCAACATGTTTTTCCTGTGGCACATGAAGAAGATGGGCTCAATGTTGTACTATGTTTTCCGCTGTATTTCTTTGTTTTCTGCTAGTCTTCTAAGACTATGCAAGTTGTAATCCTATTTTGTAAAGACTGGATCATGCGATGTAATAGAATTTGATGCATTTGCATGATATTTCATTTTGTACTGTGGTGCTAGCAATTGATCCAGGGACTAGCACAATAACACAGGTATTCCATCTTTATTAAAAGTTGGGATGCTACAAAATGGTATCAAATCACTGTGTTGCCTGTAGGATTCGAGACCCTTAGGTTTGGAAGCCAATTTTGATCATGTTTTTATCTCCTTTGAGTATTTTGGATCCTAGCGGCATAGTGAGATGAAGCGGCCCGGACAACTTTACGTGTCCACGGACACGAGACCGTTCCCTGATTGGCTAGCGGGTGCCAGTATCTCTCACTATAGTGAATATCCAATTTGCAACAAGTTGTTAATAACCCATTGATCACCCTAGGATTGAAGACTTTCTATGTTCAAACTTTCTACAAACAAAACAATCATCTTAATTCTTCTCATATCCTCTCATCTATTATTCACCTTCAAAATTTTCTAGATGACCTCCCTCTTGAATACCATCAAGACAAGAATGATGATGACCATACCAAGAAGTGCAAGAAGTATTTTCACCACATGAAGACCTACACTCAAGATTATTGAAGAACTTCAAGAAAAACATAGACTTCACAACAATCAAGAACACCTTAAGACATGGAGAGAAGAATTTGAAGAAAACTAGATGAGACCACCAATCTAGTTACTTTGCTAGAACAACGTTAACGTGTTAGTGCATTGATCATACCAATGAGTGTGGTATGACAATATTAGTATTTTCAAAAAAAAACCTTGATGTTTGGTGTGATGAATGTGTTGCTTTGTGTTTGTTAGGTGTTGTTTGTAAGATGAGTTTCCTTGATCTGCTATGTTTGGATAAGGACCTTCTTTAGCTATCTTTCTAAATCTCTACTCATCCCTACTAGACCAAACCCAACATCATACTCATTCACCAACCCTAGTGAGAACCATTGGAATCATACA
The DNA here is from genome assembly GCA_028641055.1 of Alopecurus myosuroides. Lineage (NCBI taxonomy): Eukaryota > Viridiplantae > Streptophyta > Magnoliopsida > Poales > Poaceae > Alopecurus > Alopecurus myosuroides. The sequence goes on from CM054057.1 coordinate 511,057,744, forward strand.
ACCTTTACCCTATTGAGACACAAGCCATCCCATTTGAGGAATGCTAGTATCAAATTGCTTTCTTCTGTGTGAAGGAACAATCACATCCATGATCAATGCCAACTACCTCATAAGGAGCATCAAGCCAATCAACAAGTGAAGATAGACAAGTGGACCCCAAGTTGCATGAGCTATGAAGATTTCATAGCTAACTACACCAAGAGAAGAAGTGATTAAGAAACACAACTACCCAGTTTGTGTTACATGAGAGTTTGTTTAGAAATAGCATGACGTTTGCCTTCGAGGATGACAACAACAGGATGAAAGATTTCCAAGGACATCAAAAGACCAAGTTGAAAGGAACCCAAAGACTTTTGATTTGACCCAAAGAGTGACCCCTCAGTGTCAAAGGTAGTCCCACATACCTATGTTGGTCTACACCTCTACCACAAAGGAAAGATCTACTCAAGCTCATCTAGAATCAATCTACACTCTAATCTAATGAAAATAGACTACCCACCAAAGCTTCTTTTAAAGGTGGTAGCCCACGAAGTTGTTCTGGAACCCAGTTAACCAAAACCTAATCTTTCTTTCTAGCCTTCCCAAATCTCGGGACGAGATTTCTTTTAAGGGTGGTAGTCTGTAACATCCCTGATTTTTGGAAAATACAAAAATCACAAAAATTTGAAACTTTTGTTTTCATGACAATACAAGTCACCAAAAACAATTAAAACTCAAACAAAAATGAAATATGTGGTCCTATACCAAGTTTATTGGAATTAGAAATCCAATTATGCCTTGTTCCTTAAACTCTAAAACCTTTGTCAAAAATAAATTTATTATATAAAGAGAATATCTTTTTATTAACAAACCTTTACCTAAAATGTGTACAACTCCAATATTACTTTGAAGATATTTTATGGAAACAAAAATCAAAGATTTATAGCCCTTAATAAAGTCCTAAGCCTCAAAGGTATTTGATGGGAATAAAATTGTTAATAATAACTTTTCGTTGTTATTCCAATTTTAAACATGAATGTGTGAAAATAAAATGCATTGTTTTGAAAATAACATAAAAGAGGGTTTTGAAAACAATATTATGACTTTTGGTTTTATTCTAAATTCTATTGATCAACAAATTTTAATAAATTGATAGGAACTAATTAAATAACATTAAGTTACTATTAGTAAATCCTTCATATCCTAAAATTATAAAATGTGAAAATAGTTTTAAAATGGCTTTCCAAAAATAATATATGACATGTAAAATGTCTCTGAAATTTTATTTAGATAATAACATCATTTTATCATTTTCTAAAATTTTAAAGTATTATTAGTGTTTTATTTATTTTTCCAAATATAAAATTGTGAAAACAAGATTAAATGACTTTCAAAAATATGTTTTCAACATTTATAATACCACTGAAATTTTAATTGGCCAATAACTATGTTTTATAAAATTTTAAATTAGAAATCACATTAAGTGACTATTAAAGAATTATTCAAATTTCCAAAATATCAAAAATAAAATATGTTGAATTGTTCTCAAAAATGATATTGTTGGAAAGCAATTGAAATTTTAGGAATTTAGAAATTTGTTTCATGTTAATTGGATTTATAAAACAGAAGATATAATTAAAACAATTAAACTGGAATAAAAGAAAAAATTTGATGACGTCATGATGACGTCATCGTCTTCAATCTCTGTTATGGAAGGAAAGGGCCGTTTCGGCCATTGATTTCTTGCCGTGATTACGCCCGAATGAAGGCCCCATTTGATGCCCCATTTCCTCCCCGTTAAAGCCCCCTCCCTCCTCTCCATTTCCCCTCTCCTCCCTCCCCTTTTTATGCCCGTAGACCACCGCAATCGCTCGCCGGAGTTCCTCTCGGCCGCCGCCGTTCTTCCTCCATTCCCGGCGAGGTAGTCCATCCCTGCCGTCCTTTCTCCGTCCCTAGAGACCCCCTCGTTGTGGCGCACCGTTTGATGCCCTCCGTTTGTTTTCTCGCGCAGCAGGTCGCTGCCGCCATCTACGCCCGAGACTCGCCGGAGCTCGTCGCCGCGCCGTCCGCGTTGCGCCATCATTCCCGGAAGCGCGAGCAAGCGCCGTGTCGCGCTGAGCGTCATCGTGGTCTTCCCCGAGCCCGAGGACCACCGGATCGTCGCCGGCGTGAAGATCCCGAGTGTCCGCACCACCGCGCCGCCATTTTCCGGCGGAAAACTCCGGTAACCCCCCTCCTCTCCCCTCTGCCGTTAGATTAGATGAACGGCTAGGATTAGATCCCCACGAAGGGGTATGCCACCGTTGGATCTGGATCTAACGTCCCAGATCCAATCACTTAACCACGTCACCTGTCCAGTCAGCAGGCCACGCAGACACCCAGTCAACACCCCCGACCAATCAGATCCAGCCACGTGGCCAGCCTGTAAATTTAATTTTTTCCTCCCGGTAGAATTTTTGGCAGATTTGCAGAAAAGCCCCTGCAACTTCAAATCATCATATCTTTTCAACCACTTAGCCAAATTTAGCAATCTTGGACTTTTTGAAAAGCCCTTGACATCTAGAAACTTTTGGCACTGGCCAAATTCAAATTTGACAAACTTAAATTTGTTCAATTTCAAATATGCTTGTTTGATGAAATTTGGCATAATTCAAATTCTAAAAATCCAAAATTTGTAAATAAAATATATTTGGAAACCTTAGGATGTGTAATTTCATATCCTCTGTCCCAAAATAATATTTGAACAAATTAAAATTGAATTTAGAATTAAGTTGTCTAATTGAGTATTTTTTGACATAAATTAATTTCTATAAATATTTTCAATATAGTTCCTTTTGCAAAATTGCTCCATTTGATAAGCTTGGACCAGAAACAACCTTGCCCAACCATTTTGGACACCCTTGGACCATGACCATGTGTTTTGACCAAAAACCCAACAAAGATACATCCATTTTCACCATGTCTTAGAAATTGTTTTGAACTGTTATTCCTTGATGTTATGTCTATTTGGAGCCTAGACAAGTCCTTAGAATGTGTCAATCACATATAGTATCAAGTAGTGAACTTTAGTTCTCTATCTTCTCCACTCCCCCATTCTTGCTTCAAGAATTCACCAAGTCAGCAAAATGGAGATCAAGACTCAAGCACAAGAATGAAACTTCAATATCAACTTGGTGGCAACATGAAGAGATATGAGGAATATCATTGAAGAATTTGAAGGAAGGACTTAGACTCCACGGCAACAAGAAGAAACTCAATGAAGTACAAGAGTATGAAGAAATCAAGGAGAATACATTTTCCTCTCTCTTCCTATCCCTTCCATTTCTTTCTTTTCAAATTGACTTAGTGGTATTTGTGCCCATCCCATACCCAAACCAATTGGTGAAGTGAAAGCCATGAAGAATATATCAAGACCAAGATAAGAATCCATCCAAGGAACAAGTCTACAATAGAAGCATGAAGGTGATTTTCAAGAAGACAAGCATGTGAAGACTTGGATCAATTCACACAAGTTGAAGAATAACAAGTTGTTTTTGTCCAACCATTGACCCAAATGGAAAACCAAAGACTTAGTAATATTTTTCCCTTTGATGATGAAGTTAGTAGACCTACCCTAACCACAATGGAAAATACTAACATAGTCACTCAAATATTTTTGAAGGTGAATATGACCAAGTGTTTGCATGTATTACTTTAGTTGAAAAAGTAATATGTTTATTCTTAGTGAACTCTTGGAACTTCCTCGACAAGTATGGTTATAATAAAGTTAGATCACATCAAACTCAACCTAGCCCTTCCCAAGTAAACCATTGAAATTTCCTTAACAAGTACGAGACCACTGGAGAATGAATCTTTCAACTCAAACCTAGACCTTGTCCTAGCACACTAGGTTAAACTCCTTGGCTATGATTTTGCTTTGTATGATCTCTTCACTTGTATGTTTGCTTGATAGCATGTTTGTTTATTTTGTTTTCAATGAGTAGATTGTACGGAGAGCAACGATCTTTTGTGAAGAGAGTGTGATATCTTCACCAACTTCAACAAGGCAAGTAACACACCATCAACTACCCATTATTTTCTATATGCATTAGTGTATTTTGAGTAGTATGCATGATAGGAAATTTTACTAAGTTATACTATGCTATGCTATTATCCTAGTAGTGTGTAGCTATCCCTTTTACCTTGTTATTTTGATAGCCTTAGAATTTATTAGGTGCTATGCAATGTTACAAATTGTTTTACTAGATGTTGAGGAAAAATTCTAAGTATAACTAATGAATGAACCACCTGGGTGGAAATGGTAAGACTGGTTTATGTTGAGTGTTGCCTCAGGTCCCTTGTCTAAGGGTTATTCCACTTGAGGTTGTCACTTGCGGATGGCCACCCAGGAACAAAGAGATTACTATGTCCATCTAAATCTAGTAGCTTCCCGTGCAGCCTTTTGACATATGGGCTCTGTCTTGATCAACTAAGTTGTGAGAGTTCAGCCCAGGCTTGACTAGCAGATGTAGCAAAATAATAGGTGGAACGGTCTTGCCGGTGGGTTTGGACTTCTTCTTCTGAAAGATCTCGTCTCAATTCTCTCCTTTCCCCTGATGCCACTCCGGGTGTATAGGATGTTTGGGCTAACTGAAGACAAAGGGTGAAAGTGCACCAAGCTCTGCAGAGTCAACAAACTAAGATCTTAGCCGTGTCCCCGGGTTATGGACAACTATGAGCAGCTGGACAAGGATTGAGGAAGAATCTCATCCACCAATTTCAATAAGTAAAATTTTGACCAAGTGAACAGTATTGTGGTGCTTGGATCTTAATCCAATGTTGCCACCCTTTGAAAAGAAAAGTTTGTCTTACAAAAGAGATAGGACAAAACTGGCTTTATGCAAAACTTAGCCAAAACTCCACTCAGCCAAATAAGCATGTAGTATTAGTCTTGACATTTATATCCACCATAGTGTTACTTGCCAATACATTAAATTGTATTGACTCCCTTGTGGCTGCATATTCCATATTGCAGATATTTCTGAAGACGAGTGAGGATTTCGTTTAGGATCTCGAGACTATCGCCAACATGTTTTGCCTGTGGCACATGAAGAAGATGGGCTCAATGTTGTACTATGTTTTCCGCTGTATTTCTTTGTTTTCTGCTAGTCTTCTAAGACTATGCAAGTCGTAATATTATTTTGTAAAGACTGGATCATGCAATGTAATAGAATTTGATGCATTTGCATGATATTTCATTTTGTACTGTGGTGCTAGCAATTGATCCAGGGACTAGCACAATAACACAGGTATTCCATCTTTATTAAAAGTTGGGATGCTACAGCAAGGTCTTGGCTATGTTTCCAATAAGAAGAAGAAGAAGAAGAAGAAGAAGAAGAAGAGCAAGAAGAAGACCAACAATGGTGCTTCGGGTGGTTTTGTCATTAGGGACAACAATACTCGTAGAACACCCGCACAAGCTAACAATTTTTGTTCAAGTAGTGGTGTCATGACGGAAAACACTACTCGTAGCATTTCCGCGGGAACTAACAATCCACACCATTTCTTATATGTTGATTATTATGGTGGTGTGCAAGCTAAATATGTTGGTCCTATTGAGGGTTACATTGACTATACCATTTGGGTTCCAAAGACCCTTGTTGCTAACATGAAGGGACCCTCCTCGGGTCCTAACTCTAGTCAATGATCTCTTGCACGACTATGCTTCCGGTGGGTCTAAATGGATAATTTATAGTGGATGCACTAGTCATATGACCGGAAGCAAAGAACTTGTGACGGAGTTCCGCCCAAATGATATTGATGCAACCGTCACCTATGGATACAAGTCCAAGTCTAAGGTATCGGGGTTTGGCAAGGTTGTGATTGCTCCTGATATCACTATCGTGGACGTCATGCTTGTTGAATCCCTTGGTTACAATTTACTTCCAGTTTGTTCATTAGGGAAGATGGGTTTCTCCATCTTCTTTGATCCTGATATTGTGGTCCTTTTGAGGAGCATGACTCTTGACGTTGCATACGTGGGACATGTTGAAAATGAGTTGTTTGTGGTGGACTTTTCGAAGTCTACCAACTCTCAATCAATGTGTATTTTCGGAAAGGCGGATGTGGGGTGGTTGTGGCATTGCCGCTTATCCCATGTCAACATGAGAACTTTGAAAAGTCTTCACAAAGGTGGCCTTATCCTCGGACTAAAAGAAAATGTTTCCTTTTCCAAAGATCACGTTTGTAGGTCGCGTGCTGAAGGAAAGATGCATGATGTTGCCCACAAGTCCAAGACTATTATATCATCAAAGAGGATCTTGGAGCTTCTCCATGTTGATCTCTTTGGTGCCGTGCCCGAGGCAAGTCTTGGAGGCAAGAAGTATTGCTTGGTGATTTTTGATGACTACTCAAGATACACATGGGTCTATTTCTTCAAGTGCAAGAGTGAGACCTAACAAACTATCATCGACTTCACCAACCAAGTGCAACGCCAACATAGTGTCCAAATCATGGCCATTAGGAGTGATAATGGCTCCGAGTTCAAGAACTACACTTTGAAAGGATTCCTTAGTGATGAGGGTATTCGTCATCTATATTCCGCCACCTACACCCCTCAACAAAATGGTGTAGCCGAGCGGAAGAATAGAACTCTATTAGACATGGCAAGGACAATGTTGGCGGAGTATTCTTCTCCCCAATATCTTTGGGCAGACGCTATTTCTACCACATGCCACTCCTCCAACCGCCTCTACATCCGCAAGGTCTTACGCAAGACTCCATATGAGATCCTCACCGACAACAAGCCCAATGTATCCTACTTCCGTGTATTCGGTTGTAAGTGCTTCTATTTGATCAAGGGTGTTACGTTGTCTAAATTTCAATCCAAAACTATTGAGGGTATATTTGTTGGTTACGGTGCCGAATCCCAGACTTATAGATTCTTTGACAAAGCCTCACGGATTGTCGTAGAATCTTGTAGTGTGGTTTTTGAGGAAAATGATGGCTCCCAAGTGGCACAATTTCATGCTTCTAATGTATATGTTGAAATGCCTCAAGAAGCCATAGGAAGGATGGGTGTGGAATTTTTTCCGCCCCATTGAGGGACACCTTATGGCGACTCGAGAAGGACTATGCTCTACTCAAGTGGATCCCTCCTCTACAATAGAAGAATAAGCCAAGGAGCCAAGTGGTGCACCTAACCAAGAACATGCTGAAGACCCTCCTCTCATTGACCAAGTCACTACGCAAGATGCAACCACTCCTATCATTCATGCTAGTCAAGGTCAAGACCAAGATCAACCATCCTGATCCTCTTCTCCTCAAGTTGAAGCTAGTGTTGAAGAAGTTGTTGTTGTTGATGATGATGATGATCAAGACCAAGTTGGTCAAGACGGGGACCCAAATGATCAAGTGATTCCTCCTCGCAATAATGAGGAGATCGAAGCCTATCGTGCTAGAAGGATAAGAAGAGCTTTAAAGCATATTGATGCTCAAGAAAACAAAGTGTTGGAAGATGTTCAAGCTCGAAGATCCACAAGAAGGCAATTGGAACATTTTAGTGATCATCAAGCTCACATATCTACGGTGGAACCAAAGAAAGTGTTTGAAACTCTTGAGGACTCCGATTGGGTTGAAGTTATGCATGATGAGCTCAATAACTTTGAGCGCAATAAAGTTTGGAAGCTAGTTGAGAAGCCCAAAGATTGCCACAATGTTATTGGCACTAAGTGTATATTCAAGAACAAGCAAGATGAGCATGGCATTGTCATAAGGAACAAGGCAAGATTGGTGGCTCAAGGCTACACTCAAGTGGAAGGCATTGACTTTGATGAGACCTATGCTCTCGTGGCTCGCTGTGAGTCCATCTGTATCCTCCTTGCATATGCATCTTCGCATAATTTCAAATTGCAACAAATGGATATCAAAAGTGCTTTCTTAAATGGTCCACTAAAAGAGGAGGTATATGTTAAGCAACCTCCGGGGTTCGAGGGTCCTCAACTTTCCTAACAATGTCTACAAACTTGATAAGGCGCTCTACGGACTTAAACAAGCACCACGTGCGTGGTATGAGAACCTTAGATAGTTGTTGGAAGACCGTGGTTTCAAAGTTGGGAAGATCGACCCCACCCTTTTCACAAAGAGGGTAAAGGGAGAGCTTTTCATATGCCAACTCTATGTGGACGATATTATCTTTGGCTCAACTAACCAAGCTTTAAATAATGAGTTCTCAAATCTTATGACTGACAGGTTTGAGATGTCCATGATGGGAGAGCTTAAATTCTTCCTTGGCTTTGAGATCAAGCAATTGGCTCGTGGGACTTTTATTTCTTAAGCCAAGTACACCCAAGACATGCTCAAGAGGTTTATTTTCCAAGGTGCAAAGATGAAGCCATCACCTATGCAAGTCAAATGCCACCTCAAGCGCAATCCGTATGGTAAAGATGTGGACCAAAAGTTGTATCGTTCTATGATTGGTTCTTTGCTTTAACTTTGTGCATCTAGGCCCGATATCGTTTTGAGTGTAGGTGTGTGTGCAAGGTATCAAGCGCCTGCTCCTAAGGAAAGCCACTTAGTGGCGGTCCATAAGATCTTTCGGTATTTGGTAGATACCTCAAGATTTGGTTTGTGGTACCCAAAGGGAGCACAATTCTCTCTCAAGGGCTACACGGACTCGGATTGGGCCGGTGGTCAAGATGATAGGAAGTCTACTTCCGTGGCTTGCCAATTTCTTGGTAGGTCCTTGGTGAGTTGGTCTTCCAAGAAGAAAAATTGCATATCTCTCTCCACCACTGAAGCCGAGTATGTGGCGGCCGCTAGTGCTTGCACCCAATTGTTATGGATGAGGAAAACCCTCAAAGAGTACGATGTTCACTTGGAGAAGGTTCCCCTCATGTGTGATAATGAAAGTGCCATCAAGATTGGCTACAACCCCGTGCAACACACAAGGACGAAGCACATTGAGATTCGTCACCATTTCATCCGGGATCATGTGGCAAGAGGAGATATTGAGCTAGCATATGTCCCCACCAAGGATAATCTCGTGGGCATCTTCACGAAGCCTCTCGATGATGCAAGATTCATGTTCTTGAGAATGAGCTAAATATCATTGATTCTAGGAGCTTGACTTGAAGATCTTACACACACCCCTATAGTTGTGACGTGTTTGGGTTTAGGTGTAGGCATGGACATAGGGGGAGTGTTATCCTAACACATTGGGTTCTCCGTCCCCCCGTTATGCCCAAAGAAAAAATCCGTTGTTATCTCTCTTTTTCTAATATTGAATTGTGAGCTTCAATGTCGAGTATTGGCCATGCACCCAAGATATATCTTCGCGGTGTCATACCATGATCTCTTACATGGTGGCTTAGGCCACCAACCTCCTCGTTGTGAAGAGTTGGATCTTAGTTGGGGTTTATTCGATATTTCAGTGCATCTCTCTCGTCTTTCCCTCGCTAAGTGTTTTCGTAGGAAAATCTCTCTCAATTGGTCTTTTTGATTGTTTGATTCTTGCAATTGAGTGAGATAAGTACTACTTCCAGTTTGGTGTTTCTATCCTAAGCCTTTCTACCCAAAAACCAAACTCTATCTAGCACACTTGTCATTCCATTGAAACTAGGAAGTTTCGAATCAGAAGGTAGCCGGAAATTCCGGTTCGGTTTTGAACCGGAATATCCGGGTGGTACCGGAATATCCGGTTCATACTTGAACCGGAATATCCGGTCCGGCGCATCTTCACTTATTCAGAGGGGCACGGGGAGAGAGGCAATTCGTGCCTTTTCTTCCCCATCTCCCCTTCTCCACAAACGCGCCGCCTCTCCGATTCTTGGCCTCCCGGGCCACTTCCTCCACGGGATCTACGATTTATTGCCCGGATCTTGTTCTCCATCACCTTGGGAGCATTTCCATCCAAGCATCTTCATCCATGGACACCGGTAAAGTTCAAATCTTTTGAATCTTGGTGCTATAACCATACCTCTCCATGGATTCGTGTTTTTCTTGCAAATGTTTGGTAGTGATTGTTTCCTAGGGTATCCTATACATGCTAGAGACAATAGGTTAGATTCACATGTCACCGATCTAGTTTTCAAATCTAGGTAAGAATCAATCTAGTGTTGTTTTCGTGCTCTCGGAATATCCGGTTCAGTTTTGAACCGGAATATCCGGTTGTGTTCTGCAGTCCAGTCGGAATATCCGGTTCAGTTTTGAACCGGAATATCCGGCTATGTTCTGTCACGAAATCGGAATATCCGGTATAGAACTGAACCAGAATATCCGGTTAAGTTCTATCCCGAATTTCTCTAGTACTATGTTGATCCTAACTAGAATTGTTCTTGATCGTACCATGGACTCTTCCCTATTGTTTTGACATATGATTCCTCCATTGTTAGACATGTGTGCACTTACCCCATTGCTTCCTCTATGATTCTCCTTCACAGGTAGCTCTCGCGCTGACAAGTTGGGCCCTCGCAAGCGTCCTTCGTACAAGGACACTAGTGATGAGGATCCCGGTGACTCTCGCCCTCCAAGGAAAGTTGTTGTCAAGGCCAAGTCTTTAGCCTCGAAGCCAACAAGGAAGAAGAAAGGGAAGGAAGAAAGGAAGAATTACAAGACGGATGTCTCCACTCGTGATTATGCTCAGATCCGTCAGAAGGATTGGTACAACACTCCACGTGATGTTGATTGTGAGGATGCTAGGTTATGGTGCATGGAGCAGTCTTACATCTATGCGGATATCTACTCTGACTACAAGTTTCCCATCCGTCAGATGCATCCCACCAAGTTTGAGATGATCAGGGACAAGGCAGAGTTTGCTGATGCTGCTAGTATCATTGAGAGGTTCGGTCTTGTGAGGCTTCTGGAGACCCGCTTCCCCTACAACACCGAGCTCATTGTTCAGTTCATGTCCACAGTGGTGTTTGACTCTAGTGTTCCATGTGGTCTTAAGTGGATGACCTAGTCCACTCCTTGTGAGGCCCCATTCCACAGGCTGGCTCGTCTGCTTGGTTACCAGCATAACTCTCATCCTCCACTTGGTGACCGCATGCATGATGTGGAGAGACCACAACGAGAGAGGTCCATGGCAGATATGTATGCTCCAGGTTACACTGTTGGGAAGCTGGAAGGGCTTCTTCCCTTCTATGATCAGATTGTGCGTCTCTTCCGGTCCTTCTTGGTGGTGGAGGTAACAATGATGCTCTCACCAGTCCATTGTGCAATCTTCTCCTTTTGGCTAAGCAGTGTATGGAGGATGAGGATCCTACTGCCTCTTATACTGTGGATGTCATGGACATTATCTTCCATGTGTTGCGCAATGCTATGATTGGTGGGAACGCCATACCTTATGGACCATATATCCTGATGCTTATCAAGGACACAATGAAGAGGGAGTTCAGTGAGCTGCCAAAGGAAGAACATCGTTTCAAGAAGCTGTATATCAAGAGGAAGAAGGTTGCACGTGCTTCTGTTCCTCCTCCTGAGGGTGATGCCTCTATGGGAGGAGTGGCCCCTTCTAGTGCTCACAGGTCTGATTCTTCCACCACTCTGCGCAATGTCAGGAAGCTCTCCTGGTTTCAGCGCAATATGCTATGCATGAAGGTGGATATCCACAAGGAGCAGTACCGGGCCTACCGCAGGGACACTGCCATGTCCAGCTCTCAGCGTCAGATTCTTCACCACGTGAGTGGTGCTACTGGTGATCTTCCTGCTGATCTATTTCCTCAGTCCTATACTCAGTGGTCATCCAGAGACCGTACCCCTTGGGAGCAGATCGAGGAGGCTCTTCGTGCCACAACTGCTTCTTCCAGTACTCATGTTGGAGATGATTTTGATGAGGAAGATGAGGATGAGGATGAGGATATGGAGAGGGTTGCCGAGGGTGCTTCTGACGCATTAGCTGGAGAGTCGTCTGAGCATTTCGATGCTTAGATCGTTGTTGGGACGCTAGCACCACTACCTATCTCCTTTTTGGTGTCTCGGTGCCAAAGGGGGAGAAATCGTATTACAACTATGGGGATTTGCATGGGTTTCGGGCACAAGCTTATGTTTTTACCATTTCTTGAGAGCTTGTGTCCATTTAGTCTTATTCGTGAACAATTTCCTTCTTATTGTCTCGTTTAAACTATGTGATATTATGTGTTGTGAGACTATGGTTATTGGTTATCATGGATTATCTATTATATATGTTGAGGATATTATCATTTATTGTTCTTGGGTATTCTTGTTATCATCTCTATGCACAAGGTATATATTTCTCTTATTCTCAACATATTGGTTATATTGTTTACTTTGGCATGTTACTTGTTGGAAATTGCTCTCCTTGTATTATTGCTTTTTTGCATTTGAGGCAAACAAAAGATGTGCATATAGATAGGGGGAGACGTTTCCATTTTGTTTCAAAAATGTACTCGTCAAGGTTTTATTGCAAATCTAAGTATTGTCATCTAACACCAGAAAGGGGGGATTGAAAGTGCATTTCGTTTTCCCGATGTTTTGTGTGTTAGTTAACAATACTAAGTACATTATTTATCGAGGTGTTTAGTGTGCAGGTGTTATCTTTAACATCAGCATCGATCACCAAAAATATCGGTGAAGATTGGGCTAAGTGATTTGGGACAGTGAGGAACCGGATTATTTCGGGAAACCGGATATTCCGGTTAGGATGATTTCTGTCCAGTTCAGCACAGAGAAGAGCCAGAATATTGGTACCCGATTATTCACTCCGTACCGGATACTCCGGTTGAGGAAGTTTCTGCTCAAAATAGGCTAAGGACTAAAGATGGAACTCATAGAACCCAACCGGATTATTTGAACCGGATTATTCCGTGGCAACCAGAATATCCGGTTCAGGTTCTTGCGAGGGACAGAAGCCAGGCTGATTATTGCTACCGGATTATTCCGGGTCAGTCGGAATATCCTGTTGAAGTCAGCGAAGTTCGAAGCAGATCTGAGAAATTTCCCGACCGGATATTCCGGTAGCTCTTTTCCAGCCAAACGTCTAGATTTGAGGAGGGGGTATAAATACCCCTCCTCTTCCTCCTTGAGCTAAAGTTCTTCCATTAGCATTCAATAGCATTTATTGAGCTCACCAAATCTGCCATAACTCCCAATCCCTCCCACCAAACTTGTTGATCTTTGGAGGATTGAAGGAGAAGGACCCGATCTACATCTTCACCGAGCCGTTCTTCATTTCCCCCTCGTTAGCTCAAGGGATCTTGTCTAGGGTTTCCTCTTGTGGAGAACCTAGGCATCTTGCTACTCTTGGTGATTCGTGATTGTTAGGAGCCCCCAATTTGGTTGTGGGTGTGTGCCCCAAGTTGTTTGTAAAGGATTCGATTCCCGCCTCAAAGGGGATCAATAGTGGAAGGTGTACTAGGCCTTTGTGGCGGGGTTCATCGAAGAATAGGGTGAGGCCTTTGTGGCGTTGAGTAGGCCTTCGTGGCGAGCTCACACCCCTCCAACGAGACGTACTCCCTTAACAAGGAGGAACTCGGGATTACATCGTATCTCCGCGTGCTTCATATCGGTTACCTCGTTCCCTTCCTCCTTTACTTGTACTTGCATTGTGTTTGTTGTTATCCTTGTCATATAGGTAAATTCACCGTAGTTGCATTATCTAGAGAATTTACCTTTATGTCAAGCCTAAACTCGAAGAAAAATTAAAATTGGTAGTAGCACCTATTCACCCCCCCCCCCTCTAGGTGCCCTCACTATCCGTTCACAGGTTCCACGCTTGGTCAACATCGATAAACATCGTCGTTGATACAAGTAACCTTCTTCAAGACTACGAAGTCCTACTGATTCGATAAACTTTAGTTTCACACTGGGGGAAAATTTACACTAGACTACATCATACCTTCCGCTTTGGGTCTCTGTGATCACGTCAGCATCATTGTGATACATATAAGGGGGTTACCTAATGTATTGGGTAGTGTATACAAGGACAATACTTGTATTACTATCTGGCAGGTGGAGAATCCTTTATTTTGTTGACAATGTTTTATGAGGCTTGTATTACACTTTTTTTTTTGCATTGTTTCATATGTGTTTGATCGGAGTGACCACCATAATTAATTCTAGGGATACCCTTTAGTACCTATTGTTGTGCACACATGGAATTATATGTGATTGCCCTCATACTAAGGGGTCATCTCTAAGTGTTGTGTGATAAGTGGAAGAAGTGATTATATTGTACCATGTGCAGTGCGCACATGAACATCTATTGTGTATAGTTCTTGGTACCGTGGAATCAACTCTTTTTTGCATTATGTGTGCTTTTTATGATGAGGCGGGATTCTGATCTAATTTGGTCAATGATCATGCCTTTGACAGTAAGAACCAACCATAACCAGTATAGATGTGTATTCTATTTGCTCTTGTTGGCCCGTCTGGTGGCGCAAAGTTGGCTCTGTGAACTTGCTGTGTGCTTATGTTCACTGCGGAAATGTATAAGCCGATGGATAAAATGTGGCACAATATCATTTCAAGGAGCGATTACATCGTATGTTGTGCATTCTACAAGAACATTTCTTGTGCATAACTCTTGATACTAATTAATGATTCCTTTGCATTCTGTGTGCTGGTTGTAATGAGCCTACTAGGTCATTTTTAATTTCATGTGCAAATTGTTCAAGGTTTGTAAGATCTAATAGTGCCAACCCTTGAACTAATTTCATGTGCAAATCGTTCAAGGGTTGTACACAAACCAGATATGACTTATCAGTTCAAGGGTTGGCCTAAAAGACCTACTGATATGTTCAAGGGTTGTACATTTCTCTTGATACTTTAGATTAACTCTTGGAAAACCATGATGTGCTCCGTTCATATGTGGCATTTGTTTGTTTCATACATAATAATTGAAGGGATGTACATTTTATGTGTTTTTATACATGACGGTTACTAAATTGTGCGTCGTGTTGTAATCAATAGGAATTTGTGTTTGCAGTCTGCAAAGGACAAGCAGATCCTTGGAGACAATGGTTGGGGCAGCTGATCCCAAGAAGCTAGTGAGGGCGGTGTGCCAAGAGGATTAAGTGTGTGAAGGTAGGCCACTTTTATGAGGAGGTCTCTCCAACCCATTTCTGCAAGACGATCCTTACACCTGTTGAATTTGCTTCCCATCTCTCCTGCCTTCCGTCAACGTCTGGGCAACATCCCAAAAGACATTGTCCTCAAGACCAACACTGACTACAACTGGAAGGTGAAGATCGTTGATTAGAATGAGAATGTTGCCATTGATCATGGGTGGGCGCCATTTGCCAACTGTTACAAGGTCAAGATTGGCTTCTTCTTGATCTTCAAGGTCTTGAAGGGGATGTCTACAGTGCCACCATCTTCGACTATGATAGCGTTGATATTGTGAAGAAATGCAAGTTGCATCCGATTAACCTGATGCTGATCCAAGACAGTCTCATCCGGCCATGACTGTCTCTGTGCCTTCCACGAAAACATTGGTTCTGTCATCTGTGTCTTGTAGTTTTGAACTATAACTGCTATGTTTGTGTCGTCTATGTCTATGACTGTTATGTGATATCTATCACTGCTTGTTTTATGTGCTTTCTACCTAGTTGTGTGTTGTAAGTGCCACCGATGCTGGTAACCTCACCACTCAGAAAAGTGGCGAGCACCCGTCTGTGCGCACATAACTAAACAGCAGGTGTTTGCATCTGTGTTGCACACACTGTCCACCAAACACGGAGGTGCTTTCGTTGGTTTGAGCCAAACTAGCCTGGCTAGAACTTTGTGAGCAACTAAATATAGGGATCTTGTAAATTTGTTTCCACTTTATAAAATGCTTTGTGAGCAACAACTAAATATAGGGATCTTGTAAATTTGTTTCCACCTTATAAAATGGTACGCCCTCGGCATAGTCTCCAAAGGAAAAAAAAAAAGTAAACTCTATTTACATCGATTTGGCTATAGGGGGAATGTGATGCCAACCAAAATATTTGCTGCCGTGGTACTGCAAGCCACATATTTGCTCCGCGTCCATGACCAATATAATCCGCACCGAAATATTGTATTGTAGCACTATCCACAGAGACTCGTCCAAGAGAAAAATGCGGTCCATGGTTCCTTAGCCACTTGGGCTCGGGCAGAGCATTTCATGTTATCTTTTGGAAAGCTGATAAGGTCAAGGCCAGGAGACGTGACACTACGCAAAGAAATTTGAAGAACTGATTGGATGCGATAAGCAATTAGTTGTTGGCAGAGAATGCATGTATGCAACTCAGAGTGATTCATGGATTTCCTCACCTGCAGAAGCATGCGATCTGATAGAACAAGCTGTTGTATCATCATGGGGCAGTTCTGGGACAACATACTTGATTGGTCCAACTAAGTTCTACAAGATTATTCAATCAGGCATATTAATTAGTCAATCCCAACAATTCGAATCAGGAATATTAATTAGTCAATTCCACCCAATTCTGAATAATCATCAACAAAGATAAATAGAATGCATGTACATCAGGGCTGCAGATTTAGTTTAGGACTCATGGACAATTAGAACAACATACCAGGAAACTGAACAGAGCTGCCCATTTTACAAGGCCATGACAGCAGCACTGACTTGTTGCAGTTATGAGATTGGAACAATGAAATGTTATAGCTTCAGTCAGGCCGCAATTTCGCACCTATGAGTTAGTATAGTGTCACTCTACCTATCAACTCAAAATTGCCTTGTCCAGCCATCTTGGAAGTCTCAGTGAAGGCTTGATTCCAAGCTTGGTCAGGAAGATCGTGTAAATTATGTGCAGTATGAAGACAAAGAACCCGCAGTTAAGTAGAAGCTGTCACATAGTAAAAGTCAGTAAATGAAACAAGATCGTGCTA
Organism: Alopecurus myosuroides; assembly: GCA_028641055.1. Lineage (NCBI taxonomy): Eukaryota > Viridiplantae > Streptophyta > Magnoliopsida > Poales > Poaceae > Alopecurus > Alopecurus myosuroides. The sequence continues at coordinate 511,074,535 of CM054057.1, forward strand.
CGGGTTTAATTTGGTTGGTTAAAAATTACCAGTGTCCCAAAGATTACATATATCGCATCCATGGAAGGAATTGTGTTTACACCAGCAGCCGCCAGAATGTACGTCAAGGAGGCATGTATGTTAACGGTTATCTGAAATGATTAGAAGTTACTGAAAAGAACATCATCTGCCCCCCTTGATCTTAAAGTTGAATAGAGAAGTACAGTAATATACCAGTTGAAGAATATTTTCTCTTATCAAGAACGACGACACTAAAACATATCCGCAAGCTCCCACAGCACGGATCTGCAAAGTAAATTGTCAGCTTAGAGATTAAATATACACTAAAAATAAGAGTAGCACAGACGTCATATCAAAATGATCACTGGGAAAAAATCTGACATTGATTTAGTTCCTAAGCAAGACTGGCTCTTTGTTGATTATCACCCAATGATTGTGAACTTTGGTATTAACACTGGTTGTTTATTTATTTCCACCCAATGATCCTTGAACTCTGATATATTGGACCTAGCGACTATCCACTTTGCTTTCACAGAAACATGAGCTTATGCACCAGCATATATTACCTCTATTCATCTATTACGAGGAAATTTAGATATCAAGTCAAATTAAGAAAAATGAGCTGGCTATGTTTTGCACTATTTCTTTCCTAGAAGAAATAACAAGCAATTTGCTACTCCCCCCGTTCCATAATATTAGATGTTACTACAACCAATACCCCGCTATATTGGTTGTAATAACATTTTATATTATGGCAAGGAAGGAGTACTTGCTAAAACTGGTAAAAAACAGAAGAAATATTTGGTGCTGGTTTTAGTTTCGCTCCGTAGTTTTGTGACAAGAACCAGCACAAATGTAACCTTTACTGTGCAAACAAAGGAAGTTCTTCCAAAGGATATCTAAGGGGTGACAAATATAGATATTTGCATACATTAAAGCCGTGGGCTAGAAAGATGGGTTCATATTTTCACACAGAAACTACATAACTATGTTCAACATTCAAAATAAGGTGAATGGCTTAATTCTGTGTAGTGTTTCAAAAGGTTCATCATACGGTTGTCAAGTTCAGGTCCAAAACCTAAGAGGTTCATGTGTAATCTGTATGTGATCAACACTCAGTAAGATATCTGTAAAGTATGAAATACCAAGTGAGAAAAGATGTTTACAATCGAGCAAACTATAATGGAAATAATCCAATTGGTCTCCAACCTGATAAAAGAAGAGGAAAAAAATGTTAACATTACTCATAGTCAAAGTAACACTAAGTGGAAGCTAAAGATGAAAAAAATGCAAAGCTGATGTAAATCTATATGTTTTTATCGACATAGAAGCTAATGGTGAAAGCGAAAGCTTCACCTTTTAACCTTTTCTATTCCTCACCTCCACATAGTACCCATGGCCAGACCAACTACTCCATGCATAAGCTGCAGTAAAAACAAGAGCAAAGGAATGTAAAAATGCCCTCCTCAGTCATGAAAATGAAGAGTTCTTTCAATTTTTCAAGTCTCACAGAAGATACATAACTAAAATGAACCAATATATACAGACAAGCTAAGAGGAGAAAGAGTAAGTTCACCAACCAAACCAAAACTAAAAGCACTTAAATGGGCCAAAGAATACTGTTGCTGGATGATTGACAAATGATTGCAGCTTCCAATCTATGAATATAGTAGGAGTTCTCCACAGCGAATAATTGATATATTTCAGTGCTAAGAGGTACTGATCATTTTTTCTAAAATATGATGTTATTATTCATTCCAATGATGTTAAAGCCACCAATTCAACACTCAACAGCAGCGCCAATAGCTGTTAATTTCAACGTAAATATGTGGATTGTTAACTTTACATGTTTTAAACTGCCCACTTGCCATTGCTATAGCTATGACATGAATCGTAAGTCAGAATAGAGTTACTTGCCAGATAAGTTGACGCTTTTACAGGGCCAGACAATGTGAATAGCAGAAAAACAGTAGCCACCTGGTGAGGCAATGAAACAAAATTAAGATGAAATATATGAGAGCTATATAGATATCAAGTGAACCATATGAGCAGACATACCATAGTTTTCCTGCCAGCTTCTAGCCCCCATCTCAAGGAGGAAATAAGTATTGGCAATGGAAAAAAGCAACTAAAGTAATTCTGCATCAGCAAATAAAGACATGTTTGATTACGCCATAAATTTGAATGAAAAAATGTAATACTCGAATAATTTAGTTGCAACTTATATGGTAAATTACTTAAGGGAATAAAAGAAAAATGATAAAATTCTTCCATACAGTCATTTTGAGTACGATTAGACATCTAATTTGGACAGTAAGGGCACGTACCATGCGGACGCTTGGAGAGGTGCTAAGGAAAAAAATTCCTTGTCATTATGCCTAATTCTGGTCCAAGCATTGGCGTCGCCGCTTGACAAAGCGCCTGGCGCTTATTGCTATTCGTTCAGCGCTGGGTGAATGAATAGGTGGGACCATAACTTAAATAGCGCTCCTGATAGTTTTTGCATTGGAAGGTGCGGCGCTTATGGAAAGGCTTGGTTTGTCTTTTCTTCATAAAGCACCCAGGTAAGCGTCTTTCCATTGTATATGCCCGAATAAGTAAAATAAAGTATGTACTGCTCAGGAAGATGCTCGGCGTTAAAGTTCTATTTTCTAAGGACTAGCCTGCTTTAGTTCAAAACTTGGCTTCACAGCACCATCTATTAACTATTAAAATGCAGATCCTACATACAGAGTCAGAGACTAACTCAAAGTAGTAAACAATATTTAAGTAACCACAACACAATAATTCTAGACACAGTGGATCTGGCAGATGTGTACTGACCCCTCGCGACCTTGGCATGGGCTTGATATGCAATTCTTCCAAAATAGAGCTGCAGGTGTTCAACGCCTCAAACAAGATGGTGGTAAGCGACAGAACATCAGTGCTTTTCTGGGTAGACCGTTGGCTGGATGGCAAGGCTGTTAGGGAGATAGCGCTGGACCTCTCTGCGCTCATCCCAAGGCGCTCTAGGAAGAGCCGCACAGTTCGAGAAGCGCTGGTGGAGCACCACTGGGTGAGAGACATCCAAGGAGCGCTGAGCAAACCTGCACTCTGGCAAGAGTTCACGACACTGACACCCAGCTCACTTCCGAGCGGGATACGCTGCTTTGGCGCTGGACGGCGGACGGACAGTCCGCCAAGTCCTGTTATGATTTCCTCTTCCAAGGGGCGATCATATCTAGTTTTTGGGAGCTCAACTGGCGCAGTTGGGCGCCCCCGCGAGTCAAGTTCTTCATATGGCTTGCTTGCCTTGACCGTTGTTGGACTGGGGAGTGGATTGCGTGGCATGGGTTGCAGCACCCCCCTAGCTGCCCGTTGTGCGACCAATCGATGGAGACTATGCACCATCTGCTTATAGGCTGAGAACTAGGCTGTAGCCTAGTGGTAAGGGGAGTAGTGACAAACCCCTGCGCCCAGAGTTCGACTCCCATCGGGAGCGAATTTCTGGTGCTTCACCCGGGTGGTCTTCTTTCTACCAAAGATAAGTCCTGGGTGCTAGTGCCCAAGGATCTCATTTTATCTGCTTATAGGCTGCCCTTTCTCACGGACGATTTAGTACGAGGTTCTTTCATGGATCGAATTGACAGTTCGACCACCTGCGGTTGGAGACGACTTCGTAAGCTGGTGGGCTACAACGGCTCGTTCCGCCCCTCGGACCCTTCACAAGGGAACCTCGTCGCTGATAATGCTCACGGCGTGGTGGATTTGGACGTATCGCAACGTTGTGGTCTTCGACAACATACTACCGTCTACTACAAACTTACTCGAGATAATCTGAGCAGAGTCGACTAAATAGATAGACAACAACTAACACGAAAACATTGCACAACCATCTGAAGGAAGGAAGGAAGTATACCTCGATGGCGAGGGAGTTGCTGAGGAAGTATGCCAGGCCAGAAACGGATGCGAACATGGCGCACTCCACGAGTTGCCGTGTCTTCGCGAGAGCCTCGCCCAGGTCCTCCTCTTCCTCGTCCCTATCCACGCCCAGCCGTAGCTCCCCGGAGACCGCTCGGACGACGGCGAGCCGAAGAGGAGGGTTTCGAGCCCGGAACGCGGGGACGGCGGATGGAAAGGGAAGTTTTGGGAGTGGGGAGGCGGCCAAGTAGCGGCGAAGGGCGGGGCGGAGCGGCGGCGGGGAGAGGTGCGGGCAAGGATGGAGACGAAGGCGAAGCATAATCCCTTAGCCGATGGTAGCCCCGTTGCGGAGGGGAGGCGGCGATGTGCCCGGAAGATGGCCGGAGCTGAGGCGGACCGCTCTCTGGTAGGCGCGTGTGGGGGGGCGAGGCCGAGGCCGAGGCTGCGATGCAGTTGCGATAAGGATCGGACGGCGTCAGTTAACTCTTGAGGTGATAAGAGGAAACAATCACCGTGACTGGGTGTGTTAACTCCTTGAACACAGACGAAATGCCGCTGCTACTGCCGTCGACCGCGTGTTGCGCCGCTGCGCCGTCGGCGTCGGTCGCCTTCTCGCGGCCCTCGCCATCCCGGTTCTGCGCGTCCCACCTCGTCTTCGCCTTCCCTCGCCTGAGGAAGTACGGCCGCCGGAACCGCGAGCCAGTACCCACCAGCTTCGACGAGGAAGAGGCGGACGAGGAGGAGGCGGAGGACGACGACGACATGGAGGAGGCCGTTGACGAGGATATCTTTCTGAAGAATCGGCCCAAGCCAGCCGGTTTCGGCGTGGGGAAGACCTACACCACCGACATTGAGGAGCAGCTTCTCCGGGAGATGGGCCAGGGCGGCGGGGGGCGCAAGAGCGAACCGGCCCCGGCCAAGAGCCTCAAGGCCGCCGACTCGGCCGGAGAAACCGTCGCAGGTTAGGTTCCTCTGCCTGGCTCTCATCAGCTCACAATTGCTCTACTAATTTGTTAGGAAATCGTCAGCCAAGTAATAACAACCGCGATTTCTCACCTGACGCGTATCTTAGGGGTATCTGAGATGGCGTGAATGCTATAATGTTGGATATACGAGCTAGCCAATATACAAAACTATTTTATGCAAACTTTCAATATTGGTTAAGAAATATACTACAATCAGCTAAGTATATAATGCTGGCGCACCCTCCAACACAGCTTTCTTTCATGGACCAGCAACCCAGGGGACCAAAAACAGTGTTTCAACCATGAATCCATGATAGTGTTATTTCTGTAGTGCACAACAATGGTGATGTCATTTGGCAGTTGAGCTCCTTTGTGATGTTATTTCTCTAGTCTCACCCTTTTGCGGCATTATGAAACTAGTTGACTCTTCTTCTTTTTCATTTTTCTTTTTTGAGAAACACGGGACAAACGAACTAGTTGCCTCGAAAAATGCCATCTATGTCGTGATATGATGCATCTCACGGAGTCACAGTAAATAGCTGTTTTGAACATTAAATATTTTCATTCTTGAAAATATCTAACCATTTTTTGTACATCTGATATTTAGCCGTGAGTCGTAAATTTTCAGCTAGTATATGAAGCTCTTAAAACTAGTTGAACTCACTCCTTATGATGCTATGAGTAGTTAACAGTAAAAAAATAATCAAGTCAGGCATGTTACGCTGTGGGATTTTCTTACTTCAGCATAAAGTTAATACTACATTTTCCCACAGGAGTATTAGTAAATTACATGATGTAAAAAGGCAACCCCATAATGATAACAAACCATGTAGGCAACTTCCCGTTCTAAATCATAACGAAAAGAAGTAACTAACATTTAGTACTCCCTCCGTATCAAAATATAAGATGTTTTAGCATTTTGTAGATATAATGTATCTAGACATGTTTTAGTGTGTAGATTCATATGCATCTTACACTAAAACATGTCTAGGTACATATTTTCTAGGAAATGCTTAAACATCTTATATTTCGATACGGAGGGAGTAGTTACTTACAAGGGCCAAAAACACGGCTAACTGGTTAAATAAAATGTGAGAAGGAAAATGAAAAGATCCCTGCCTTGCATTGAATGACATAAAAATAGTTGAGAGAGGCCCAGTTCCTAAAGGCATCAAGCTGATATTTCTCAGTTTAGTTGCTCAGTTGTTCCCATCTAACACCGACGATTATGGGTATCTTATGAAGTTACTTCACATACACATGATCTCTACAAGCTCTTTATACACCAAGTCGAAGGCCAATGACTAAAACATTTTTAGTCCCTCCGTTCAGTTTTATAAGGAATTTTTATTTTGGCCACACACATTCTAAAATGAGTGAATTTAGACTCATTTTGTACGTAGATTCACTCATTTTACTATCTGTGCGGTCAAAATTGAAATGGTAAGTAGTTTGCCTTATAAAAGTGAACAGAAGGAGTATGAAATTTGAGTAAGCCTCAAAGTGAATATTGATATGATTTCATTGGAATAATATATGGAGATACATATTTTACATATATTGTTGGTATCCACTCTCGTTGGTAGATACCACAGCTGCCTCAGCATTTCATTTTGGAAACCTTTTTGAAAATTTTGGCAACTCATTTTGTGATTTAGCCTCTATGGGAGTTTTGAAGAACGTATTGTTGAACATAAGCCTGATTTTCTTTATGAATTTCCTGTACTTTGTTATAGATCTCAGTAAGGATGGTGTTCATGTTCGTATTTGGAACCTGCCGAAAAAGAAGAACATACATAAGGATCTGAACCTAGCTTTCAAAGAGTTTCCTGGCCTGGTAACTATAAATCCAGCAAACTCTGGAACTAAAAAGACCCGTGATCCTATTTGTAAGGGTTTTGCATTTCTCAAACTGGAGTCAGTGGAGGCTGCAACCAGGTAACTTTATTTTCGCTGAATTCCAATTACTTGTTCCTTTACAAATGCTTTTGGTATCTATCAAAATTCCATGTAATAGGAGATTCCTTATTTTTCTTGTCATGTGCCTTTCTCATATCATCAATGAGCAAAGAATTGGCACTGTTGCTCAGTATTGGCTGAATCTTCTGTTCATCCAACATGGCTTAAATAATTAGATTACATCCATCAGCATGTGTCTTGGACATTCCTATTCATCTATAGCATTTCCTAGCTCATGGATTGCATCCATTAATTTCACACTTCTTCTGCCAACAGGCAGAATGACGCGTGGTACTACATTGTCTTACTGGCTGAAATGTTTCCTTTGCTTCTCCCTGGTGCAACTAACAAGCCAATGTATATTAATCTATTTGTGCTTCCTATTAAACTCCTACCGCCCATTAGTTGATTACAACTCCTTCCTAATGAGATATTGGTGAAACCCCGGATTAAGGGTGAAGTCCAGAATCTGTTGCAGGAATTCACGCTTGTTTTTCATTAATTATACTTCGTCCACAAAGAACTCAGGGTAATGCACTTGTGTTCAGATCCTTTTGAACCTGCATCACTTGTTACCTATTCAATGAATACAACGACTAACAACTTATTTTTCCAGCATATAACACCCATTTTAGGTCTGTACCAAATTCATTTGTTCATGCTCAATGTGTTTTCAAATTGCAGTTTATTTAACATTTACATTTCAGTGATGATGCATTGATCTTGTTCCTGTATGACTTTATTATAGTGTTGGACTGGTGCTTGGAAAAATTCCTGAGACCAAAGCACTCGTCTTCTCTGTGCCATTTCTCTCAGCATTTTTTTATATCCTTTGGTTTCAAACAACTCAAAAATTGATTTACTTTTGTCTTCAGGTTCGTCGAACTATACTCTAGCAAAGCCGTGTCATTTGGCAAGATCCAGAAGCCAATCAAGTGCTGCATTGTTGAAGGGCACAGCTCTACAGATCCTTCTAATCAAGCACCCGGTCATGTAGGGTCATCGAATCCCCAACGTTTGGTGGCCGTAAGGTGATTGGCAGGTTGATCTGTCATCCAGTAGCTGCTCGTAGTTCCTGTTTTTGTAGACGATAGCATTGCCATTAGCAGGAAACCTAAAACCTTTTCCCGAAGGGCTTATTTAGATAGGCAGGTATTAGAAACAATACATGTCAGACATGCGGTGGCTTTAGTCAAGTTTTCGTACCCATCTCGAGTGATTGTGTGTAAAGTAGGACTTATTGTCCCGGATCGTTGGACGGCAGGAGGTGATGAATTAATCTCAATTCTTGACATTTAATATAAATTTGGAGAGTAAAGGAGTCGCTTATTAAAAGAAGATAAGAGCAAATCGGTGCCTCGTCCCAATGATAAATGGTGTTGTTTGCAGTAGCTTAGCAAAGATGTTGAATTGTATCGATGTACAATATACAATATACAAGTCATTCTTGGCATAATTGTGCATGTAATAACCCTATACAGTAACACCAGTACAAAACCGATTATTACAGCCTGTTGCCGTAGGCGGTTTTAGCAGTGAAAAACCGAAATGGCTCCCAAGCGCGACCCCCTAGCCAGTTTTTGCAGAAAACCCACCTTAAAAGAAACAGCCGGCTCGGATATTCTATGATCGGAGACGGGCCATTCGTTTTGTGTGACACGTTAATCGGGCAGACAGGCACCAAAACTATCCAACTCGTTATGAAGAAAACCCACAAACGGTCGGATTAAAGGTTCAGATGTAGTAATTTAGGTAGCAGGTTGTTAAAAGAACAGAGGCTGGACTTAATATAAAACTGACTGGGCGGGCAACTCTTGCACGCTCAGCTGCATGCCTGAGATCCGGAGATGCATGCCGGATATGTTATTATGACTGTCACAGAATTTGAGGTATATTTGTAGAGTGACTCTATTTTTTGCTGAACTGAACTCAAGCCACTAATGTTGGCTTCTTCATCAGATGTACACCGCTAGACGAACTTCACGCCCGTTGTGGACGTTAATTTGTTCTCTTCCGAGTAGTGAAATTATTGCTAGAGCAAATCGATTAGGAGTTTCTCTTGGAAAAAAATAGTGAACAAGTTTTAGCCTTTGTTAAAAATATTAAGGACATTAATCATGGTAGATCGGTTACTTATTTAAAAATTCCTTAACCGAACATGGTAGTGACGATGACAATTCTTTAACGATGAGACTTGCAGTTAATTTAAGTCATGACTTGTATGATGATGATGCTGATTGTGAGGGTGATCATGCGGACCTTATACTCCAAGAGGGCAAGAAAAAACGTGTCCGCAAGAGTGTGGCTACGAAAGTACTAAACCCCCTAGAAGTGCAGGATTACGAAAACTCAAAAATTAATTACAATGATTGGTATGATTTGGAATAGTGACGGATTTGGTGACATTACTAAATATAGAACAGTTCGTGAGACACTAACGGAAAAAAGTTAGTTTTCTTACCTGTTTTGTAGGCTGGGAGGTCAAATTTTGCTACGCCCTTTCTTAATAAGTTGGCGGAGGTATGGACTATGTGTTATGTGTGGTACTGCCTCCCACCACATGGCCGTTTAGGAGGTATTCTAGTTGGAGTGAACAACATTTCATTATCGGTACAAAAAGTTGCCGCATGTGACTATTGCGTTAAATTCCACCTAAAGTCAAAGGTGGATGGATTTCTATGGGTTCTAGTCGTAGTCTACGGAGCTGCACAAGATTCCCATAAAACAGATTTCTTAGCCGAGTTGGTCAGAATTTGTGAATCCGAGATGCTTCCTATACCGGTAGGAGAGGACTTTAATATTATTAGACACCAAGATGGGGAAAATGAATAAAATTATAATGCACGTTGGCCTTCTATTTTTAAAAGCGATAATTGAGAGTCTAGATTTAAAGGAACTAAAACTCTCGGGTAGACAATACACATGGGCTAGTAGGAGTGAAGACCCTACGTATGAGAAGCTCGATAGGTTCCTTGTGAGTGTTGAGTGGGACCCAAAATTTCCGTTAGCCACGGTTCATGCAATGAATTGAACGGGCCAGACCATACACCGCTAATTACAGACTCATGTGAGCAGTCTCACTTATGTAAAAAGTCATTTTTCCTTCGAACTCTCATGGATGCGCCATGATGGTTCCTACGGTACGATTAGAAGAGAATGGCTATCAATTAATCATGGCAATATTCCTATTGAAACGTGGCAAAATAAAATTCGACATCTTAGACAATTATTACAATGATGGGCTAAAAACATGAGTGGCGAATACGAAACAAAAATAAAAGCTTTTGTTGCTTATTGATGAGTTGGACATTAAAGCGGAAACCGTTCCTCTTTCAGAGGCCGAACGGGTTGCTAAGAAAGAGGCGATCATTTCTTAGCGAAGCTTATGCATGATGAAGAGTCCAAATGGGCTCAATGTGCTAAGGTTAAGCATATTAGATAAGGAGGCTCTAAAACAAAATACTTTCACTTAACTGTTAATGGAAAGCATAGAAAGAAAAGAATATTTCATCTAGAATAGGACGAGGGAACTATTGTAGGAGAGAGCAACATAAAGGTCTTTATTCCAGAGTTCTATAAGGAATTATCTTGTGCACCGGTACCTAATTATTTCTCTATGGTGGAAGATGTCCATGAGGGGATATGTCTTAGATTTCGGAAGCTGAGAATGAAATATTAACCTCTGATTTTACGGAGAAGGAGGTTGAAAAAGCAATCTTCCAAATGGAACACAATAAAGCGCCGGGGCCAGATGGATTTTCCGCAAACTTTTATGAGAAGTTTTGGGAGGTGATCAAAGGGGACTTGATGGCTTTGTCTGCACAGTTACAGTCCTATGATTTACCTTTGTTTAATTTGAACTTTTGGTTGATTACCCTGCAACCTAAAAAAGAAGATGCTGGTAGGATTGAGCAATAGAGGCCAATATGTCTTCTTAACGTCAGTTTGAAGATATTTACCAAGGTGGGTGCAAATCGTGTCTCTGACGTTGCACATAAGGTAGTGAGACCAACTTAGTCAGCTTTTGTGCCAAGATGAAATATTCTAGAGGGGGTAGTTTTCTTGCATGAAACAATGCATGAACTCAAAAGGAAAAATATGGATGGGGTGTTGTTTAAAATTGATTTTGAAATGACTTACAATAAGGTTAACTGGGCCTTCCTTCAACAAACTTTACGCATGAAAGTGTTTTCACCAAAGTGGTGTGAATGGATTGCTAGATTTGTGCAAGTGGGGAGTGTGGGCATTAAAGTGAATGAGAGCATAGGTTATTATTTCCAAACACTAAAGGGTTCACGGAAAAGAGGTCCCTTATCACCTATCTTGTTTAATCTCGTGGCCAAGTTAGAGTGTCGGTCTTGTCAAAGTGAACAATGTTAGACAACATACAATGTTAGAGAATGTTACCTAACCAGAATTTGGCCTCTTAAGTGCACCTCCTCTAGAACAATTTTCTGATTGTCCTCCTCCCACAGTGCGCCCCTCAGGTATTTGAGCTTCGAAACATCTATCCACCAAACTCTCCACTTTTTGAGGTGGTTGTACACCTAAGTGGAGGTCACCTCCTCGTTAGAGACCTCGAACACCTGCTTGGCAACGGTGTTGAGGTGCACCTCCTTGAACCCTTTGTCATTCCTCACCCCGGATTTGATGATATCACACATCCTGTTCAGCATGAAGGTGGAGATGGATGGAGGCCACTTCATGTTCATCCCCATCTTTCTCTTCTTGCTCTTGTATTTGCTGGACTGGACGGACATCCGTGCCTCTGTCTCCGTGTCACCACCAGGGATCTCGACCAACTGAGAACTGAGCCTAGCCATGGTCAAGACATCTCCATCATGAGAATCTGGCACCTCGATCGGCTGAGAGTCCGACACTAAGGAAATCCGAATTTCTGAGTCAATGAGGGCAAGGCTAAACTCATCGTCCGTAATGTCCTACGAGTCATACAATATTACATCATCAATATCTACGACACCATCTATGACGTAATCATCAAGACCTACCACAACATTGGTGCATAAAATCTACTGGAACTACCTCATTGTATGTCATACTCGTTGTGATTCGCCTAGAACATGACCTATCTATGCTCCCAGATCTAAGCTACATGACCTAGCGTTTGGAATAACTCACATGCATGGTACTTTCGAGGTCGAAGTTGCTAGCTTGGAGAAGTGGATGAAGAGGATCCCGCCAGTCGATGTCGACCGCTACCCCCGACTTAAGTAGATATTGCCGCTTAAGTTCTTTGTTGGAGGTATGCCCTAGGGAAAAAATATTCATTTATTATTCTATCTCCAATTTCAGAATTAAGTTTATGTCATCATGCTACAACCGCTATAACACTTCAAAAGTGAGTTCTCAAAGGAAAATCTTTGTGCGGGTGTGAATACATAAACAAACAAGAATTCTTAATCTTGTCTCTAAGATTAGCTTATGGTTTATGATATAATCATATTTTTCTGATCATGGACTTGGTTAAAAAAATCTAGCAAAACATAAGAGTTCATTGTCAGGGTAACAATAGTACTGAACCGACCCAAGTATATGATCTTTCTAAAAGAGACTAAACAATTGTATTGTACTTAGGAAAATACATATGAAGTTGTAGTTGACTATAATTAATATACTATGAGAATATCTAATGACTGCATGATTGAAAGTTATACTTTGGATGTCATCAACCGTCTTGTCGTAACCGGGGATCATAACAGTCTGGGTATGATCTAGAAAGTGTAATGGAACTGAGATAGTTCAAGACTAGTACTTAACTCCTCTAGATGATAGAGAGATACTCACTCTGGGCCCTCTCAATATAATCGATGTTAACCAATCGTCTGACCATACACAGTGTGATTTATCACAAGGACATCGGGGACATGGATGAGAAAATAGGACGATATCGGTAATGAGTTATATATGTGTTATGATCAAAGAGTTTGATTAGACGAGATCACATAGTCTCAACTCGTGATATTATTGGTATCGTGAAGTTAAGAGAATAAGTGCAATGTGTAACTTTAACCATCATGGACGTCCACGGTCCCGCTGTTGGTTATTGTTCGGTAAGTTCCCGAACATGTTTGTGTGTTATCGAGTCTTTACGGGTCATACGCTTAAGCCGTGCCAACCTTTAATTGAGAGAATTAAGATGTTTTTATTGGTTTTATGAATGTTTTATGTTCATTCGATGTCACAGAAACAAGTCTGGTGTCAATCGTAGAGGTTTCTTGGAAGTTACTATAAGGGAGAAATTATGCCAGCGCAAGGAAGAATTTATATGAGAGATAAAGGAGGACATGAGATGTCCCGAGATATTATAAATATATTTCTAACATCAGTATGTAATATCGAAGATGTTATCTATTGGGTTCATAGGGTTCCGGAACAGTTTTGGGCAAAAAAAGGGAATGGGGGAGTGCCGGAGGGGGCAATTTCGCCCTTAGGCCGCACCAATAGGTGGGGCTGACAGGTGGGCCCCAGGGCCTCCAATCATGGCACTATGAACCTTCCGGTGCTTTTCCTATTTTATTTTAAGGGGAAAATAAAATAAAAGGGGAAAAGGAAAAAGGAGAGAGGATATGGAGTTGGACTCCCACTAGGGAGTCCAATCCGAGTTGGGCTAGGAGTAAGCGTGCGGCCAAGCCCCCTCCTAGCTCAACTAGGACTCCTCCTTCCCTTTGTAAATTTCCCCATCCCTCCAACTATAAAAAGGACCCCAAGGCTAAGGGAAAGATCATAATTCTGTGAGCTGGCCTCTCTCTCTCTCTCTCTAGTAGAATTGGAGGGTCTAATTAGAGCCCCTCTAATTGAATTAGAGGTTCTTCTAGTTGGGTTTTGAGGTGTCCTCTCCCGATTAGATCTAGATATAATTAGAAATTCTCTCTCATGTGTTGAGAAACTTCCAGATTCATATAGCTGAAAGGTTGTCTCTCTTCGTTGGTGCCTAGTCCTAGATGACGGAGCGTTGACGGGTTGACACGAGCGTACATGTGCACACCATAAGAGGGATTACACGTGTGATCCTTGACGAGGGAAGCTTAGAGATATCCTTGCAACTAGGCCTAGTTGTGAGGATCTATGATTGTTCAGAAATCTTCTACAACTACATAGATTCCACTGTCTCGTGAGTCATGATCCTGATCCTTGCATGTATGGGTATGCCTTGTTATCTGCGTAGTGATCTTGACAGACTATATAGGGAAAAAATTTAAATTCTGCAGCATAAACCAGCGGTGGTATCAGAGTGTACTATGCGTAGATACGTTGGATCTCGAGCACAATTTTTTGCGGGTATTACATAAGGTTGTGCCAGGGCCGTCCATGGGCATGTGTGAACTGTGCGACCGCACAAGGCCCCCAAATTTCAGGGGCCCCAGATTGGATCAACTTCTCTGGGCATAGTACTCAGCAGGTCTTTGTATTTTATTTACTGTGGCCCTATTTGGGCCCTGGAGTGAGTACGCATGGCTGTTTTGATTTGATCATGTCCTTTCATCGCTTTTATCTGCATTGACGCTCCGTTTTCCTAGTTCGTGGCTTCAGTTACGCCCCTTGCAGGAGTCCAGGCGGCAGGCGCTCTCCCCTGCGTCCGGATGGCACTCACCGGGTCGACGCCCCCCATACCCGCCCCATTTAACTTGTCGGATCTCATTTCCCCAACGGGTACCCATTTAAGGAGCGACACCGACACATATGGGGAATAAAACAATGGAATATTGTGATAAGGTTGGTGGCAATAGACACGTATGTACGTGTGTTGTCTTCGGGACTCCAGATTCCAACGCGTCCATGTGATGTGTGAGGTTTGTGGTTCATAGCTCATGGACGTGTGGTTAGACATAGGATTATTATGGATATGTTTAGAACTTAGAGCGGGTCTGCGGGTATGCGGGTACGGGTTTGCCACCCCCATACCCGCTCCATTAGACCTGGCGGGTCGAACATTTTACCAAACTCTCCCCATTTAAGGCGAGTACCCATCGGGTTTGCGGGTTTCGTAGCCCCATTGCCATCCGTACCCCTCCGTCACTTGCACTTCAGCGCGATGGCTTAGCCAAGTAACTACCAATTGACCATCAGTTGTTTATGTGCCTCCAAGCCTTAACTCAAAGCCTTATTTGATTTGGGCTTATTTTATATTAAATAATCATATTGGCTAGCACAAGAGTGTATAAGTTATTTACTTTTCATTTTATTTTACAATGTATGTGCATCATATCATTTCCCGTGTACAAGGAAGCCACGTCTTCTAAAAATTGGGTTAAAACATGTGGAAATGTTTCGTTTCGAAGAACACTGAAACGGTGATATTTTTCAATTGAAGATGCCTCACCTTGTTGAAATCCTATTTCTATTCTACTATGACAAAATTGATTATATAGATCAGTGAAAATAGAACTTGAGAATGATATCTTAGAGTAGATTAATCATGAAAAATTCATTTTAAAAAATGCCAAGTGAATGACTTTTAGTACAACATGTGGTTAATTTATTACTTTAGCAAAAAAGTTACTCATTTTATATTTCTGAATTTTTATGAAATTGTATATTGTATTGTTGTTATTTAAAAAGGTAGAATCACACTTTGACTATATTAGCAATATGTTTTTTTTCTAAATAGGGCCTCCTTCTAAATTCGCACCGGGTCCCCCAATTTCTGGAGACGGCCCTGGGTTGTGCAAATATATTAGAAGTTCTCTAATATTCAGTTTATTTTTGTAGCTTCCCAATAAGCCATGTTTGTTTTGTTTCCTACGACATGGTATGAATTTTTACAAACTTCTGTCAATCCTAGGAAGCTCGAGTTGCCCCTGGCATATCTCGCTTGATCCAAAGAAGTGCTTCAGTAGCTTTGGGTCGCACCATATGAAAGAGCGTTTCCCTCATTATGTTTTGATGTTTTTTGACAACACAATTAGAGCCTTAACGTGTGATAAGTGCTACGGGGAATTATTGTGCTTAAACTCTTTATTGTTACATCATATGATCTTTAGCAAAACCCCGTTGAGTTCACGTCGAAGAAACAGTCATTTTGTGGGGGTTTTGTCTGAGGCAGTACTACCGGGTTTCGTCCGGTACTACCGGGTTTTCCAGTTAAATGGTATTGGAACCTATGCTCTAAGCTCGGCACTACCGGAGTGACTCGGTAGTACCGACATCACGGTACTACCGGCCTTATTCGGTACTACTGTAGGATACAGAAGAGAAGCTCGAGTTGCGGCAGTTGAAGAGAAGTTGTAGCGCGGTACTACCGGGCTGGCTCGGTAGTACCGGCATCGCGGCACTACTGCTGTCGTGCGGTACTACTGAAGTTTACAAAATTGGGTACCGGTATCGCTAGGTTTTTGTGTCCCGGATTCGGCACTACCACCCCTGTGTGGTAGTACCGACTGTGAAGATCGGCTTGCGATGCCAGCTTTGACCCGGTGAAGATTAGTGAGGGCGGTACTACCGGACGGCGTCCGATACTACCGGGTGAAGCAACAAATGCTCAAATGGTCATATTTGAGGGGACGGATATAAATAACCCATCCCCTTTTCCCCCAAGAGGTAGCTCGTCAAGTATTGAAGTCCCTATTTATTTACCTCACCAAAAGTTAGACTTCTCTCAATCCCTCCACCCAAACTCGTTAATTTTTGGAGTATTGAAGGAGAAGGCCCCGATCTACATATTCACCAACCCATTCTTCATTTCCCCCTCATTCATTTGAGGGATTCTAGTCTAGGGTTTCCTTGTGGAATACCTAGATCCCATTATTGCTCACTTGTGATTGGAGCAAGATTGTTTGTGTTCTTGGGAGCCCCCAATTCGGTTGTGGGTGTGTGCCTCAAGCTCTTTGTAAAGGCACCGATTTCTGCCTCGAAGGGAATCAATAGTGGAAGTTAAAATAGGCCTTTGTGGTAAAATTCATCGGAGAATAGGGTGAGGCCTTTGTGGCGTTGATTAG